>OZ018331.1:35619859-36219859 GCA_963969495.1 Ceratothoa steindachneri | reverse complement strand
GAGCATGGTGAGAGTTGTAATTTTCCCAGAAGGTATATACTAAGGAACCTCTGCATTATATTTGGACTCTTCTCCTTACTCCCTCCCCCCCCCCCACCATGCCGCTGTACACTCGCACGTCAGCTGCTACTACACCCCTTCCCCCCCACGGGCTGGTTTAATCTGTTTCGACTTCGTCAACACACTCTACCGCGTGTCTAATACCTTTTGTTCTGCTTTTCCGACGACGCTTGGGGAACTGTACTCTCTGCCGGCTCTTACAAAACATAAGTCTTCCCTTTCCAAAGGTATATTGCCACGGCTGGTCATAAAACTATATGCACTGATCACTTCACAACAACTGCGAGTGGTAACAATCCCAAATCACCATAGGGTTTAGCCGTATTTAATTTATGATATAAAAAAACAAACATTTGAAAGCAGAGAGAAAGATGCAGAAACCTTGCATTGCAGACTATATAACTATATGGTACAAAGGAAAGAGAAATCTAACATGAATTAGCACATTAGACAAGAAACAGGAGTGATTTTAAAGGCACGGGAAAGATACATTGGAAGACGCGAATATCATGGAAAGAAAGGGACGGCAGCTTAATGGTAGAGAATCAGACCGCTAATCATGAGACCCCGGCTCGATTCCAGACCAGGATAATTCATTTTCTCTTTGCCACTATTTCTATCTTGTTAGTATGGATTGTCTCCATGGTGCTGTCCTTTGGTCTCCTTGAGCTTTGTGTCTTCCAATTTCTTTCTCTTGCCTTTATAAAACTGTTTCTTGTCTCATTACCTAATTCACGTCATATTTATCTTATATATGTATATATATATATATATATATATATATATATATATATATATATATATATATATATATATATATATATATATATATATATATATATATATATATATATATATATAAGTATACCTCTCATGAGCGCGAGAGAATGAGGAAAATAAATCCAGCATAGCGCAGTGGTTAAAGGCTCTCTTCAAATGAGATCAAAGAGGTTGCTCGTTGCCTCAGTGTGCTTAGTTCGAATCCCAACCCAGTACGGGTTTTTCTAATTAGGAAAAAATCAGTTTCAGAATAAAAAATATCCTATCCTGTTTTCTCTTTCTTGCGGTTGATATATATATATATATATATATATATATATATATATATATATATATATATATATATATATATATATATATATATATATAACCCTATATTTTTATAACGTGATTTTTTTAATTAGTTTGTTTATGACCCCCTCATCCTCCCTTCCCATCTCCTCCCTCTCCCTTTTCTCCGTCCCCCTCTCTCCCCTACTCCCCACTCTCCTCCCTCTCTTCACACTCTATCTCCCTCTTTCCCTCTCCCCTTCCCTCCCTCTCCATTCTCCCCCTCTATCCTCTCTGCCCTCTTTCCTCCCCCTAAGGGGCACGGCGATTTGCTTTCCTGGCCGCCGTGCTGACGGGACTCAGCACTCCGTCTGGCCCCAGCTTAGCTACTTCTCCTTCTTTCAGACAGCCTGTATTTCTCCCGTACTTCCTCACTTCCCCTACAACCTCTCCCACAACTTCCTCTGGTTGGCCTCTAATTTCATAGGGTAGATGCCGACCAGCTTCCTCTCCCTCACCCCTGAGCTCCGGTTTGGGATAGTGGGTTTTAACAACATGCTTCACCCCCACCTTCACCATCTTCACATCCCCTTTCTTTTTGCTTTCACTATCTATCATGTTTTACGTCGCCATGCCGATGGGCTGCCAGGTCACTAGGCGGGAGGAGTGGCCTCAAATGGTGGCAGCTTGTTCTGCCGGCCCCGTTTTCAGCCCTCGCAGAGTGGGCTACTGCGTGAGGTTATAAACGAGTGCATCCCGTGAATTACAAAGGGTTGCCATGAGCAATGATGAGTAAAAAAAATTCTGTCCCTTCACCTTCCCCTCTACCATCACCGTAGCCGCCTTCGTGCAGCTCCACTGAAAACATGGAGGTTACTCCCACCTGTGCTCTCTCAGAGGACCTCCCAAATATCTTGTACCAGAGAGGAGTCTTAATCCTCTCCTTTGCCTACGGGTGCAGGGGACTTCCCTTCACCCACTTCTCGGTTACTTTTTCCAGCGGTAGTTTCCTCTTTAATTTCAAAGGGAACTACCAAGGAAGAAGGCTGTCGGCCCATAATCGACCGCTTTCGGTTGGGGTGGCTCGATAGAGCCAACCCCATTAAGGATACAAAGGACGGTGAGGCACGTCAGCCCGTGTCCCTTAATGTACGGCAGACATGCGCGATTAGTTTGCAGCGGGTCAGTGTACGTGCCCTTATCTCTTCATCGACGGAGGCCGTTTCGCCGGAAATAGAAGATAAAAAAACATAACATCGGATGGGATATGTGATGTCTTAGGGTGGATGGCTACATAGACCCCCCTCCCCCCTGAGATGGACATAGTCTCTGAGGTTACCCAGCCTCAGATGGTAGGACCATCCATGGGGTCGAACCTGGGCTCAGTGCCAAGTCCGCCTCTGTACAAAGTCGTCCTAAGACGGCTCGGGCCCCCGAGGCCTTACAGGGAGAGGCTGGTGCCCCTACGACAGCAAAGACCTTCTCTATTTTAGAGAAGGATCTTGCTGAGGTCGGGCCATCTTGCTTAGAAGCTTCTACCGGCGGAGGAGAGAAGCGAGTTCATTCCCCACCCCCATTTCCTAAAATGAAAAAGAACAAGAAGAAGACGAAGAAGACTCTGGGCTCCTCTCCCTCCACGAGAGTCACGGGCATGGACGCGTCTCCTGCCGTTTCGATAAGCGACTAAGCCAAGATCGGCACCTCCGGCCGCGTTGCTCCCCCGGGTGGAGGAGTCCCAGTCGAAGACCAGAACTGCGCAGAGCGGAGCCTCGATTACGTCTGGACGCCTCATTCAGAGGTTACCTGGCGTTTTTGAGCCCGCTGGCTTCAAACGCTTCCTCGTTATTCACTCCACTGATGTCAGGATGTTGTCCAAGGGCAACATAATCCATCAAAGGGAAGCTTTAGATAGCGTGATTGGTAAAGAGCCGAAGGTGACCCGTTTCTCAGACGGGAGCCTTGTGGCAAATGCGTCGAATCCCTCCGAAGCAGCAATGATTAGTGCCCTTCGGACCATAAACTTCGTGAAATAAATAGTACATGCGAGGGAACTCGTGGACTACTCCATAGATGACATCACCTTAGAGCTGGTGGACCATGGAGCTGTCAAGGTTGAACTTGTGATGAGAAAACAGACGGGGGCCTCGAGACCCACCCCTACACTCGTCTTCACGTTCGACTGTGACAAGCTCCCTGAGTCGGTGAGTGCCGTTTGGTATCACTACCGCGTGAAGGCATTCGTACCAATGCCGCGGAGGTGCAACTACTATAACCGCTTTGGCCATACTAATTGCTCCTGTAGACGCGCAAAGTCGGGGTTACCCGAAGTTTGTGTAAGTTGCTCCAAGGCCACACAAGATAAGTCCAAATCGTGTGTGGCCAAGTTTATCCGTCCTAGCCGACCTGATCGACGAGCTGGAAATAGATGTTCTAAATGCGAATGAGTTTACGCATAACTGTCCGAGAACCGCTTCATTTTCCCGCCTCTATCTTTCTTTGTGATCTCCGGATGCACAGTCTAATTTGGGGTGGGGGTGGAGATGTTGATGACCTCTATGGTTGTGATCACTTTCCCATTCAAATAGTGTCTGGGCAGCTGCCGCTTGAGAGCCCGCCTCGGTGGTGCCTGGCACGGGTGCAGAGGTCCGCAATGCAGGAAAGGACCAATTTATCTGTCTCAGTCGAGGAGTTTAGGTCGGTAGATGAGGCCGTTGATTTCTTCAGCAACCTATCTACTCATCCTAAAACGTCTGGCTGTTTTGCACGCCGACCACTCCCAATGTGGTCAGCTGAGTGTGAGACGGCCCTCAAACAGAAGCGTTATGCCCACAGGCACTATAAGCGCCGCCCAAACGACTACACTGGCGGTAAATTTCGTCAAGCTAGGGTTAAGTTACGGTTTATTTCGAAGCACGCCCGTCGTTCTTCTTGGCGGGCATACGTGTCTTCACTTAACGAGGAAACCGTTTTGGCAGAGGTGCGGAGGCGAGTCAAAAGGATTAGTGGCAAGTTTTCGCAGGACCTCCCTCCCGTTCTTCTTAAGAAATGGACCGTAATTTCGGACGTCACCTCCGTGGTAGAATCCTTCGCGACCGCTTTCTCCACATTCTCTAGCCGGGATGCTGCTCCGCAATCATTTAATGTGGGTCGTGATGTCGCAAAAGTCCGTCGACTGGAATTTACCTCGAGAGGTGGAGAACCCTTCAACGACAGGTTTACTTTGAGTGAGTTGCGTTCCGCCCTTGCTTCGTGTGCGGACACGACCCCTGATCTAGATGATGTCCCGTACGCCATGCTTAGACATCTGGGTTAACGAGTTATGGCCTTTCTGTTAAATTTGTTCAACATAATCTGAGTAGAGGTTATCCTCCCAGATTCCTAGGGAATCGCTACTGTGCTTGCTTTTCGAAATGCGGAGGGAGATCACTCTATCCTCGCCGGTTTCTGCCCAATCTCTCTAACCTTATGAGTGTGCAAGTTGATGGAGAAATTGGTAAACGTTAGATTAGCCTCTTTCTGGACAGCGGAGGCCATCTGTCTTCTGCAAACTGTGGCTTCCGTAAGTTCCACTCCACGTGGGATGCTCTGCTCCGACTGGAAAATGCCGTCTGCGAGGCCTTCCTTCGTAGACAACACTACGCCACGGTGTTTTTCGATTTGAAGAAGGCCTATGATACCGCATAGCGATACGGTATCATGGAGACTCTCACACGATGGGGTGAGGGATGCCTCCCAATGTTTGTATCTAAATTTTTGCGAAATCATCGATTCCGCGTGTGGTTGGGACGAGACCTCTCCGGCCCAATGGAGCCGAAAGAGGGTATCTCGCAGGCAAATGTCCTCAGGTTCACACTATTTGAACTGAGCATCAACGGCATCAGCTTCGTGCTGCCGGAAGATGTTCTCGCTACACTCTACGTGGACAACCTTTTGATCTCTTTTGGGGCGACCCAGATGCCTACTCTCGAGCGTCGGCTCGAATAGGCATTGAACCGCGTCTCTTTCTATGCCGAGGCTCACAGGCTTCAGTTTTCCTTGGCCAAGCCTAAGGTGGTGCACTTCTGCTGCAATTTGCGGCTCCACCCTGACCCAGACTTGTCTCTCAACGGGTTGCGCCTGGAAGTGGTGGACTCGCACCATTTCCTTAGTCAGTATTTGACCGATCCCTCGCCTGGGAGGCTCATATTCGCAGCCTTATGGTCTCTTGTCCCCGCGTATAGATATTTTTCGTTCCGTGGCGTTCATCACCTGGGGTGCTGATAGGGCTACTGCCTTAATTTTTTTATCGATTCTTTGTTCATTGAAGCTCGACTACGGATGCGAGTTTTATACATCCGCAGCCGAGCGTGTATTGCAGAAGGTAGATTCGATCCACCACACCGGCCTTCGCCTTGCGACCAGTGCCTTCCACATTTCCCTGATTGAGAGCCTACTTTCCGATGCTGGGGAGAGTTTTACTCGCTCTGCGCCATGCACAGTGCATTATTCGCCTATACGCGCGAACCCGGCGCCACCTACAGTAGCCAACAGCTCTTATTGCATCCGCAGCTGATTTTGACGGTGCCTATGCCACCAAGAGACGCCAGTCATAACATAAGCACTTTGGGTTTAGGGTTAGGAAACTCCTTCGACAGCTAGGTATATCTGTCGGGGCGGTGGCGCCACTAGATTTGCCCAGGACGCCACCCTAGAGGGTACCATCTTTTAATATTTGTCGGCACGCCTCTGCTCCCAAAGCTTCTACAACACCGAGAGTATTGCGTGTCGCTTTTGGGGAGCATACTTCGTGTCACGTTGGAACCGTGCCAATGTAAACGGGTGGCTCCAAGTCCCAAGAGGGGTCGGCTTCTACGTCATATTCCTTCTGTTTGAAGTCAGCGGGGCTCTGCCATGCGCTGCGTCTGTCTTCACGGCTGAGCTGGTTGCAATACACCGCTCAGTGTGGGATATAACACGACGTACTCGGTTCGGAAACCGGACTATGATTTATAGCGACTCGCAAAGCGCCCCAAGTGCTATCGTCTCCAAATTGGGCAACCTCGAGGGACGCACCGCCATTTGATGGAGCGCTCACCTGCATCTTAATTCGACGACTGCGTTGTTCCCCAGACTGTTTGGCACATTCTTTTTATATATCGTAATCTATGTCATCATCGCGCACGTTACTTGCCTCGGTACCGGGACAGGCGGTTCGCTACCGCTTGTTACTTGTACTCGGGACTGGTTCGTGCACGCCAACTTACGGACTATATGACATTTTAGAGGAGACTGGCCTCCTTACTTGATTTTTCCGTTTGTTGTGGGTCGCATGCTCCTGCGCCAAGGGGGGACGGGGGTTACCCCTGACGCTGGAGCGCGCTTCCTTCTTGATAGTTTTTTTATTTGTTTTTGGTTTTAGTCTATGATCTTTTTATCCTTGTTATTTGTTATTTACTTGTTATTTGTGTTCTAATGTAGGCCAGTAGTAGGCTCTGGTGAGTATGGCGACTTATGCCCCAATTATGCAGTCGCCAAATGGTCGCATAAAATTGAAAAAAATCTCCCCTTACCACTCTCCCTTCTCTCCCCCTCTCCCCTTCTCTATCCCCTCCCTCCTCTCTCACTACGTCCCAACTTACTCATATATCTCCCTCTTCATTTTATCCAACTATTTGCTGTATCTCTCATCCTCTTCTCTCCTATCGGTAGAGGGGGGAAGAGCTGAGGGGGAATAATGGGGGAGGGGGAGAGAGAGGTCTAAGTATATATTTTTAGAACGTGAGGTTTTTTTTTATTACTTTTTGAATGAGCTCCCACTCACCCTGTCCTTCCCCCCTTCTGTTGAGAAGGGGAAGAGATGGAGGGAGAGAGTGGTAAAGGGGGAATAATGGGGGAGGGGGAGAGAGAGGTCTAAGTATATATTTTTAGAACGTGAGTTTTTTTTTATTACTTTTTGAATGAGCTCCCACTCACCCTGTCCTTCCCCCCTTCTGTTGAGAAGGGGAAGAGATGGAGGGAGAGAGTGGTAAAGGGGCTAGGGAAGATAGAGTAGGAGTAGTGAGGAAGGAATAGGGAGAGGTGAGGGGATGTGGTAGGGGGGGAGATGGGGGAAGTCATAGGGGTAGAGGAAGAGGGAGATGAGAGGGTACGGGAAAATGGAGTTGAGTGGTTAGAGATGATCACAATCGGTTTGAAAGATCAAAGAGGCCTAAGACCAACAGCCGAAATGCTGGTATCGAGCGAAGCTCCTCCCGTAGGTGGAGGAGTGGCGAATCTATGGCTTGTATATATATATATATATATATATATATATATATTATAGCCTAGAAATATGTATATAGCTGTTATTCCAAGTCGTTTTATTGCCAAACTTTTAAGGGAAATAAAAATCATTGCATTTATTTCTTAACTTTTTTTATTTATGAGTTTATTTAAAACTCTTGTCTTACTTAAATCGAGAATTGGTGGAATTCAATTGAACATCCAAACTATATCTTTCCCTTTTGATGCAGGTGGTTGCAGTATATCTTCTTACCTTTTAAGAGGGCCTCTAAGTTCATACAGTCTTGTCCTTGAGCTCTCCTGTATGTTTTTCTTCCTGGAGGTTTTCAAATACCGTTTAATATGTTGAGTGGTCCTTAAGTATTTGCTTGCATCCTAGATTGTTTTTAGTCGTTTAGTGCCTTTTCGTCGCAGATTATATTTTAGATATTTTTGTTTTCTTTTTTCCTCCTTTATTTCCTTTAGAGTTCTATATCCTCTTGGTGATCTTTACCTTTTCTTATTCTGAATGATAAAATTAAGTCCCATGCCCTCACTTATTAGGATTTATTTCCTTACGACTTTGAAAACTTGCAATAATTCCCGGAGTAACCTTGGGAGGATCTTGGCATTCTATAAGGGTTTCAAATTTCGTTAGAATCGGCCGAATAGTTATGATGTTATTATAAAAAAACTAATTATCTGGCTAACCTTGAGGGACTTTGGCAATTATATTATTTGAAAGGGAATGTAAAACAATATAAGGGTTTCAGATTTTGTAAGAATCAGCCAAATAGTTATGATGTTATTGCCAAAAGAATAATTCTCGGGCTAACCTTAGGAGGACCTTAGCTATTATATCATTCGAAAGAGAATGTAAAACAACATAAAGGGTTCAAATTTTGTTAGACTCTTCTGAATAGTTATGATGTTATTGCCAAAACAAAATAATTCCCGGGCTAACCTTGGGAGGACTTTGGGACTCAGAAAGTGAAGGTTAAACAACATAAGAGTTTCAAATTTCGTTAGAATCGGCCTGATAGTTACAATGTTATTACAAAAACAATTGAAAAAGAAAAACGGGGAGCGACCGACCGACGACATAGTGAGATGTAGAGTCGCCCGCGACCTGACTCGCACGCGACTAAAAATGTACACTATTTCCAAATCAATTTAATATTAAGAAAAATTCAAATAGAGCTGGGAAATGTGAGAAATCTTAAAATAAATGTGAATCGTGGCAATCTTCAAATAAAAAAATCAGGAAATATTCTCGAGCATAAAATCGTAGAAAAATGATGATGTCTTTTGAACCTAATTTCCATCCTATAAAGATTCTTCTGATGAATGTATTGAGAGCAACCCAACCATAAAACTCACTCACACTTTATAAATATTCACGAAAAAAAGGTCACAACATCAGTTGCAGATCCAGGATAAAAACTTTACGGCAGCTAACCTGAATTTCCCCTCTCTGAGGAGTCTGAGAAAAGGGCATTGATGACTAATAAGGGTTATAATAGACAGCATTGATAATAAATAACAGCATCTCATAAAGGAGTGAGCACGAACTCTTTCACATCTGAATTTTGTTTCTGCACATCAGAATATTATGAATTGTAGTTTAATGTAGTTTTTGGACGTCAGCTAAGATATACAACTGAATAAAATAATTATTTTTGAGATAGATGAGATACATTCGATCGCAACGGTTTTAAAAAAGTATTTATATATATTCTATATTATTACATAATCTGCGCCTGCCCAATGGTTAAATGATAAATGACGAAAGGTGTTTTGTGTGGTTAATAATATTGTTATTGTGATCTACCATTCATTTATGAAACCCTTGTTTCTCTCTTAAAGGCTGACTTTAAGAATCCTTTTGGGGGGATGCGAATGGTAGCCTAGTGGTTAGCGTAGTTACATGAAAAGAAAAGAACGCTCGATAACAGAGGTTCGAACCCCACCTATTTTTGACCTTCCTTAACGGATAAAAGACTTTATATGGACAGTCAAAGATTATGACGGTCAAATGGGATAAGAGGATCTTATGATTGTTCAGGTACGTTTTCCAAACTGACGTCTGGGTCTAGGGGCGGGGGACTCAAACAGTCATATGGGAGGGTTCATTACATTCATAACGGCGTGTGGATAAGAGAGAAATTATCGAAATGGGGTATGTAGGGAAGACAGTGAGAAGGAGAATGTAATCCGATTGGAAATTGCTCATTGCTAGTGTCAGGAGAGGCACGAAATAAGAGCATGCAGTATTCGCTATGTCATTCCAAGATAGGCTTCGGATTTACAGCGCCAGCAGTTCTATTTACTAATGGAGATTCTAAGTATATTTTTCTTATCTTGAACATTCTCGAATTAGTTTTAATGTTAGGGAAGGCACGAAATAAGAGCATGCAGTATACGCTATGTCATTCCAAGATAGGCTTCGGATTTACAGCGCCAGCAGTTCTATTTACTAATGGAGATTCTAAGTATATTTTTCTTATCTTGAACATTCTCGAATTAGTTTTAATGTTAGGGAAGGCACGAAATAAGAGCATGCAGTATACGCTATGTCATTCCGAATAGGCTTCGGATTTACAGCGTTAGCAGTTGTATTTACTAATGGAGATTCTCAGTAATTTTTTTCCTATCCTAAATATTCTCGAATAAATTCTCCTTAAATTGGCGTGAAAATGAATGTTGTTTATTTTCCTTCACAAACTCTGCCTAAATTAGTGTTTCTAGTAATTTTGTGGTTAGTACGTAATGGCAGAAGCTTTCTTTTCCAGATTCTTTTTTACCAAGGTAAATTAGTCCAGGATCACCATATCCAAATTTATTCTTCAATATGTCTTTCTTTTTAGATCAGTACACAATACGCCCTTCTTTTTCAGCCTGTCAATGATAATTTTATATCCTTGTCTCCCACTCATGGCAGGTGCTCCAATCTTATTGATAAGTTTAGAAAACAGATGTAAAGGGTCATTGTCATGAATTTCCTGAAATTCTTTTATTATATTTTGAATAATAGAGCCCAGCAAAAAAAACAACAACATTAATTTTAAATAAAAACTGAGTTAAACTATTTAAATAAAGTGATTCATCAGCACCTGGCGCAAATTCTCATCACATATGCAAACTATTTTGATCTAATACTTTGTTATATGACACTTTCAAAAGGTCATTCAAATAAGGAATCATCAAGAATTTTGACAGAACACTTTTTGTGTTTTCTGGTTAAATGAGACGTTAAATGGGCGTTATCGCGATAACGATATCTGGTTATCGGTTATCCGATATTTTTTGGTCCGCGTTATCGATTCATCGGTATCGCCGCTGCTTTTGGCTCCAAACTAGCGATAATCAATAATTTCAGTTTTTGGTTCCAGTTTAGCACAAGGGCGAGCCGCGCGTGCCTTGGAGGCAGAAATAGGTAGGTCCGAGGTTTTTCCTAAAATTTTTCTAAGACTTTTCTAATTTTTTCTAAGATTTTTCTAAGTTTTCTAAGATAAAGATAAAAATAAAGATTTGTATATATCGATCTTTTTATTTAAAATATCAATATCGTTATCGCTAGTATCGGAATTTTGGATGTATCGATTTATCGGTTATCACCTTATCGGGCGATAAATTTATCGTCAGTTATCGATTATCGGTTATCGCCGATATGGTCATCGCATCGATTTATCGGTTATCGTGATACATTTTTTTTTCGTTATCGCGCCCACCACTGGCTATTTTCATCCCTTAATGGTATGACATTGCAAAGGAGAAAGGTGGGCAGTTAAAACTGTACACCTATACAAACAGAAATCAACATTGCAAAACAAAGCTGTATCTGAGTTTGGAAATGTGCACCTTTTTAGATTCTTATGCTCGCTCTGGTAATTGTGTATAATGGGATGTAAGGTCTTTAAAAGTTTGAAATGGATGGAAACAATTGTCACAAAACATCGTAAATTGATACTTGGTACATTTATGTAAAATTTATTATGCAAAATGAATCTTCTAAATGTATTATTAAACTAGGCAGATACTCTATCAATAATTTATTGAATATATCGTTCGAATATAATGTATTATTGAACTTCCATAGAATTATATTAATATAGCTACATAGTTGAAATAAGCTACTATTATAAAAATATACGATATAAACACGTTTCTATATATATATATATATATATATATATATATATATAAAATTATGATGTGTTTTGTTTATTTGGATACTGGATTTTTGTTCACATTTCTAATAACACAAAGTAAAAAGTATTTGTATATTTATACTTAAGAGTATGTTTTCATTTTGTTTTGTTTTTTACACGATGGTACAGTGGAGAAAAGAGAGCTATGAATTTCGCAATCCCACGAATTTGGGGGGAACCAACTGACCACTCAAGCAATTGTTTCTTCTGCATGGTGAACCCTTCCAAACGTCGGGCAAGCAATAAATGCGCCTGCTATCATGTATCCAGACCTTCAGTCATCTATTGCGGCAGTGCCACACAGTTCTAAGCTTCCCATACCAACTCCTTCAAAAAGAGAGCAGCAGTTCTTAGAAAGGAAAGGAAAAGCAGTTTAGAAGAGGATGAAGTCATTGATCCAAATTACAGAGGTGCAACTGAGGAGAGAAACCAATACTACCCAAACCAAAAAGATCTCAACGACCTTGTCAGAGATCTTGGTCTCACAAAGTCCAATGCCGGGTTTTTAACTTCGAGATTCAAGCAGTGGGATTTGTTAGATGGCAGTGTGCAAATATCAGGTCAGAGAAAGCGTCATCGGTGGTTTTAAAGCTTTTTTATATGTTAAGATGAGCTTTGATTTTGTCACAATGTGACTGGTTTGCTTGAGGCAAAAGGAATCGCCTGTAACCCTAATGAGTGGTGCCTCTTCATTGACACCTCGCCCAAGAGCCTCAAAGCAGTGATGCTTCATAACGGGGAAGAGATGGATATCTCTACCCCTTGGTCACTCGGTTCAGCTCAAAGAGGAATACAGCAGTGTCAAGATTTCGCTAGATGCATTGAAATATAAAGAGTACGGTTGGGAGGTTATCGGAGACTTCAAAATGATGGCCTTCTTGTTGGGTCTCCAAGGCGGCTTTACCAGGTTTCCTTGTTATATTTGCCTTTGGGACACCAGGAACACCGTAGCACACTACCATCAGCGAGATTGGCCACCACGGACCAAGTTTAGTGTGGGGAGAAACATCGTCAAATGGGAGCCTTTGTTGGACCCCCCAAAAGTACTGTTTCTTCCTCTGCACTTAAAATTGGGCCTCATGAAACAATTCATCAGAGCTCTAGATAAGGAGTATACAGCTTTCAAGTATCTCCAAAATTACTTTCCCTAAGCTATCTGCGGCAAAGGTGGAAGCCGGAGTCTCCGTAGGTCCACAAATAAAAAAATCATGGAGTGCAAGAAGTTTCCCGAAAAGCTCACTAGGACGAAAAAAGCAGCGGGAGACAGCTTTATCGCAGGGGTTCTGGGCTTCCTAGGTAATCCCAAAGCCGACAACTATGCAGAGCTTGTTGAGAACTTGGTGAGAAACTACGGCAAGATAGGTTGCAGGATGTCTCTGAAAGTCTATATTTTTGACGCTCATCTTGATAAATTTAATGAGAACATGGGAACGTACTGCGAGGAGCGTGGCGAGCACTTTCACCAGGATCTACTGGACTTTGAACGCCGCTATCAAGGATCGAATAATGAAAATCTGAGGGGAGACTACATTTGGGGGCTGATTCGTGAAAGTAATTTACAGTATAAGCGTTAATCACGGAAAACTTCTCATTTATAATATTTTAATTGTCTCACTTATGTAATTCTAGAATGAATCAATGCTATTTTTGAATCATGTTTTGTTTCTACTTTATGTAAATGAAAGTTTAAATTCGCCACTTCCTTCCAGAGGGAATAGGTAAATTTCATATAAATATCATTATCCTGGACACAAAAGCAAAGTTTGAAATAAAGAACAGTGTTTTTTTCAAGTATTCTAGACACAAACAGATAGAAGATAACAGTTGCTACCCAAAGACAAAAAATCGTGTTACACAGCGATTAACGCTATGCCTAGGTTAGGCAATACGATTAATATAGCATCTTTCTTGAATAAAAGTTTTTATCAGACATCTTTGCCAACAATCCTGTAGTTAATTTGTATACAATAATAATAAGGTGTATATTTTCAAGAGCATGTCCATATTAAAAACATTTCATTGAAGCAGACAAAATTAAAAATTGAAAATAGGATAAAAGAGTTAACGAAAACAAGTTTGTGCTGCAACAAGATAAAAATAACGCGGGAACATAACAAAAAAGGTATACAAAAAAAGAAGATTAAATATAAAGAAATATTGTTTCTCCATCGTGTTATGAATAACTGGAATAGTTTGCCTGCTGAAGTGTGTCAATGCAAGTTTGGTAAAGAGTTTTGAAAATAAATTAGATAGAAATTGGACGCACCAGGAGCAGTATTATAATTATAAGGCACCAATACAAGTAATGAACATCCACACACAACCAAAGCACTAAAATATAATATATGTATATAGAGCTGGAGTTATAGGCCCAGAAGTCAAAGGGGCCTATATCAGAAGTCAACTGTGAGTAATTTTGAGAGAAGTAAGCCACACCGGGTGTTGATAGATGATAGATGGAGCTCCGATTCAGATCTTCCCGTTAAATTCTATCTCATCCTAAAAGCATTGAGACACGATGATACTTGGTATTGCAAGCTTTCCAATTCTCAATCGTTTTGAATAATTATCAGTCTAATTAACAACTCCTTCGCTTCTATTTATTCTATCTCACGTTCTTTCATTCTTTTTTATCTTAATACAAGTTGCTTTGATTCGTTTGCTGCGATTCTGCCACGTCCCATTCTTCTCCTCATTATATGAGGACAAAAAATAACAATTGCCGTTTCTCAAAGAGTGCAGGCTATTTTAGACTACGTCCGTTAGTCGAAGAGGTAAAAGGGAATAGAATAACTTGCAAACGCAGTATAATAATTTATTAATTTTAATTAATATGAAAGGACATTCATTGAAAATTTAATCCATGATCGTTATCTTAATTTTGCAATCGAGGTAATATACGCAATTTATTCATGGACTTCTGTTGAAACTGATATAAAATTCTGGTCTGAATCATTGTTCGTTGAGGCGTTGCTATCAGCAATATTTCGCTTATTAATTACATTTGCATTTCTGATTTTTCCCCATTTCCCTTTTGAATTTAAAACATTCCAATCTGTGTGCAATTTTGAATCCGTTTCTCCTTTACGATGACATTACAACTCCATTTTTTTTATAAAGAATTCTTGGGTGAAAACTTTCATAGAATTTCGTTTGGGTTTCTCATTTCGAGGGATGAGTGTTTTCGTGGGATGAACCTTCATAACGTTGACTGACAGTCTACCAAATCTACATTTTAACTAGCCTAGCGGGAAGCCTTACGATTGTAGATATTCAATTCAGCGAAGCTTTATCAACGAATTTTCATTAACGAAACGGATCAATCGATAAACGACTGGATGTAATTATCGAGTCATGGTAGGTTTCGCACTTTTAGAAGACTATACAAAATGCCAATATCAAAATTTTATCAGAATGGCAAAATTTTTTCAGATTTTTTACGAGTTCCCCTTGAATCATGTGGGGGGTAGAGGAATGGACAATTTTAGTGGAATGACATAGAACAGGATGGGGGGAGGGGGATTGACGTCATTCTTTTAGTGAGGGAGGGCGGAATTTTAGCAAGGCAAACAATATCTGAAAGAAAACGACTCATCCGAGAATATTCCAACATCTCAGAACGGTTTGATGTGTACTTATGAAAATGACAATGATATTTATATATCTTCTCTCAGATTTCTTCCATCGTTTACGTGTTCTTTCATTTTCTTTAACGAAGATAGGCTATTATCCCTCGCAGGTATAGAAATGAGGCCTAATTAACGACGCTATTAAAGACGGAAATATGCAAGCTCCTCATTGGTCGATATCACTTGCATTTTATTTCCTTGATTCCGAATTTCATAGAGAATTTTCAATAATTCCCAACCATTATTTTGGGTGGATAAGCAAAGAGAATGAATGTCCAAACAATGTATATAGGATCTGAAATTAACATTTTATTCAATTGAGTCTCCATTAAATAGAATAACACCGTCAACATGGCCTCGAAAAGCCTCGCACCTCATGCCCTTGTTTTTGGACTTCTTGTCTCACTCCTTGATAGTAAGCTTTCAGAGAGTCGATGCTAGTGAGGTCTCGATAGTGTTCCCATCTCAAAAATACCCCACTCGCTCTACTTCAACGAGTTCAGGCCAGGACAGAAGGAAGGCCTATCGGTAAAGTTAGCTGACTTCGCAGAACGCCTGTTGTTTCTTGAGCTTGTGGCTGAGGTCTTTAAGCTGGGCCTACTCCTCGAGGGGAGTTAGCCTTAAATCAAGGCAAAACATGGTAACTAAGGGTCTTTTAGTAAGCATCAACATCCACATTTTATACGAGTTGACGAAGGAGTGAGGCTATCTTCTGCCTTTGAAGTCTATGAAGGCGTCCTTAACATCGGCTGATGACTCCGCGACGCCGTCATTTTGACATGTCAAGGCGACATCTTTTCCAAAAAATCTCGTCAGATGAAATTCGGCGATTAACTCCTGGTATTTGTGGTACTTGAGTACTTTCTTCAACCACTCCAGCCTTCGAGCTTTCATGGACTCTTTATAAAGGCGCTTCGGGGTTCTAGTATACCCTAAGAGGCCTATGTTGTGACCCAGGACCGTCCATTTGGTCTTAAGGTCAATTCTTTCTTCCGCATATCTTCGAACTCTTTGCATTCTTAGCCCTGAGGTCATCCTTAATCCTAGATTCCACATTTTGTAAACCCCTTGCTGTCAGGCTTCCTATGGATGGTCTTCTTTATACTGTAGATGGTACGCAAAGACAGGAATAATACTAGGGAGTCGCCTATGATTGATATGCATTTTTCTTCCTCCTAAGACGCCATGTTCCGTTGTATTTACGAGAAATAGATGAAAATCAACGACTGTTGGTTTATTCGTTAGTTTGACGTCATTTTGGCGCCAATTGATACAACGCTGAGCAAAAATAATAGTGTAAAATTCATTCCATGTTTTACTTCGTACCTCGCCTTTTCTTCAGGTTTAGTATACAATCTTCACAGGGAGAGAGGAGCCGGAAAATTAATGTAAATTAAAGACTTGATTCGTGGCCAAAGTGGATTCGAACTAAATTTCAGACATTTGTAGGGAGATTTAGATTGAATAAATAGAACAATTCCAAGGTAGGATTAAAAATTCGCGAAATCCTAAAAAAAAATACCTTATGTTGTATAGAACGTTGTTAGGGTCCTGAGGAGTTTAAGGAGTGGCTACCTAGATCACAAGCTAGTACATTATTAACTGGACCACAAGCTATCCACTATGGCAAAACTGAATGGTAAATTTCCCGTTCTGTGATGATGAATATTAAAAAAAATCTTTTTTAAATTTAAAAAAAAATTCGGAACACATTTTCGGCGGCAGAATGAGAAGGGGAGGATCCTTGGATTTCTTTAAGAAGTGTCATTTAATCACGTAAAAACACCTTAATTTTGAATGTTTATTTTGACCCTAATATTTTTTTCAAAGGTGTTCGTCAGATTCCTTTGGCTCGGATTTTTTTTATTCTAAAAATCTGAAATAGGGAAAAAAAGGCTCCAAAAATGAATGAAATTCAAGATTGGATTTTTTTTTGTCTCTCATCCAATACTTTGACCTTCCAGTTATTAGGTAGGTCACGAAGGAAATGACACCTTAGGTTAGTTTATTGGGGTTATGTTAGGTTAGGTTAAGGGCTTAGGGCAGATTGGTGTAGGGTGAGTTATGTTAGGTTAAGGAGTCAGGCTACGTTAGGTTAGGATTAGCTGTGGGGGGAGGGTTAGGTTAGGTCAGGGCTCTTCTCCACCAGTTATGAGGTCTGGTCACAAGGGAAAAGAAACTTATTGGGGGACATTAGTGAAGCCCTAGTTAGTGCCAAGGGGGATTAAACTCCGGACCTCTCGCCGACCTGGTGGATAGTGCGTTCGATTTCTGACGCCAAGGCCATCGAGCGCCAACGCTTAGCTTCCAGCGGCGTAACGAAATGGCTGCCCATTGGGCAGATCACTCATGTTTATAACTGCCGGGATGAGCAGCTTTATACACATCATCATGTGCATAGCCAATCACAACATCGCTATCATTCCCCTCCCCGCCCTCACACTGTAACGGAACCCTGCCGATGGAGTAATGGGGTGCCCTGCTGGGGCACTCATCTATACATACCCGTGACGCGGAACGAGTGCCCCCCTCCCAACAGGACAGAGCCTAGTGCCTCCGGGCTTGCCAGTAATTGTTTTTTTTATCTTTATGTCTATTTTATTATTCATGTATGTATACGTACATGAATATATATCTATCTATCTCTCTCTCTCTCTCTCTCTCTCTCTCTCTCTCTATATATATATATATATATATATATATATATATATATATATATATATATATATATATATATATATATAGAAGAAGGAACAAATGAATGCAAGTTCTGCGGGTGATAACAACCACTACAGGACTTTCGCCATATTTATTTTCTGCCTTTCAAAACAATTTTGAAGACAGAAAGAAAGGTGCAGAAACTTTGCATTGCAGACTATATAACAATATAGTACCGCCCTCTGCTCTCTTTGATTCTAGTCTTCTTCTAATGTCCCTTTCTCTTACCTCTAAAAAACTCCTGTTTCTTGTCTCATTGCTCATTCGCGTCCAATTTCTCTTTCTTGTACTAAATATATATATATATATATATATATATATATATATATATATATATATATATATACATCCAGCATTAGCCTACTGAGGTGAGAGTTCTACGAAGATCCAAGTTCCGTTATGATTTAAGGTCGCCAAATATAATGTTACTTGCTGGAGGGGAGAGAGGTCGAGACTACCCTTAGTGATTGGCTTTAGACTCGCAGTAGTAGGCCCTTCCTTGTAGGCCAAGGTAATAGAACTGTCTGCTAGCCGTGTCTGGGGTAAGGGGGGGGGGTGATTCGATGAAGGCTGACGTTTCCGTGTCTAACAGGTAACAGGGTGCATTTGGGGTCCTGGAGTACACTTAGTTATAACACTTGAGGCAGAGAAGGGATTTCAGGTCTCTTAAGGGAGTGAAAGAGGTGAAGGCTTTATAAATATATTGACAGGTGCACAGAACAATGGGGAAAGGAAGCGAGGGGGGAGGGGTGCTCCGAGCGAGCCAAGTGATCGAATCAGGATCAGGAGCCGAGAAGCGGCCTTATATGGGGGGGGGGGGGGAAATGAGGTTTACAATTCAAGGGGAAGTATTTTTAGCTGCGATGTAATGACAATGAATATCTGTAGTTAGTTATTATTATTTAGCTATTTATTATTGTTACAGTTAATTATTAATGAATTACACTGCAGGGTAGTGTTGTTAACAGTCGTCTGCTGCTGTACTTAGTACATACATACATACATACACGCATACATACATACAAACCTACATACATAGATACTTGCATACAAACATACCTTCATATATTTGTATGAGAAGCCTTCCTCACTCTGCTTCGCTCCTTTTTACAAATCATATTCCTTTTTTTTATATTTTCATATTTCCTCTTTTATCATGTTTCACTAACTGCCTTTCCAGCCCCAGGATGGACAAGGCTTCTCAATAGAGGGTCTTCGCGGCGATAAATTCTCTCTCTCTCTCTCTCTTCTCTCACACCTTTTTATGACCTATTGACAATCCTTCGTATCCTATCCCCTCTTCTTTATCCTACCGAGTTATCTGAATGCCCTCGGTCAAATCCGTTAGCGTCCTTCTATTTATTAATAATTTAATAATAATAATTTAATGCATCTCTTTACCAGACGATCGATCGATTATTCTATCAATCAAAATAATTAATCTTATATATTTTTTTTTATTTCGTTTGTTTTCTTATGCACATAATTTATTTTCCTGCATGTACTCCCCCCTCGTCGTTTCAGACATTATTATTATTTATATTATTTAGGTCTATTCGTTTAATAATAATCAATAAATTTAATAAGCAATTAATCGATTATTCAATTAACCGATTAATAAAGTCAATTATTTAATTTCGTTCATTTTTATATGCATATAAAAATTATGCCTGCGCCTCCCTCCCATCCTTGCTGACTTATTATTATTTAACGGTAATGATTTTAATAGTAATAATAAAAAATTGACCAATCAACCAATTAGTTGGTTAATTAATCACACAAGCAAATTAATTAATCTCCATGTTTTAATATTGTTTTTTTTATAAAGAAACTTCTTTTTTGACTCTATCCATTCTCAGCACTTTTTAACTTATTATTTATATTCATGTTTATAAATTATTATTATTATCCGTAATACTATATTTTAAGAACGGTTTTTTTTTTAATGTGTTGAATAAGAATATTCTTTTTTTCTTCTTAGTTAGTATTTACAAATTGACCAAGAGCAAATTTTGAAATTCAGTAAAAATAAATATGATTATCTTTTTCTTTTGTAATTTTTTTAAAACAAAACGAATTCCAAAAGGTGAAGTTCGAATTATTTATTAAAATTAGGATATGGCTGTTTTTGGAGGGGAGGAGGTCGTACATATATTCGAATTTTTATCGAACTTTGTTCAAAAAAATATATTTTCCATTTTAATCTTTAGCACGAGGAAATGACTACCATGCCCTAAAAACCAGTAGAGCTAAATGATACTATTAATAAAACAAGCCGCTGTTCTCTTCATTAACAGGAAGAGCTTGGTTACGCAGGCACCCCTGCGGGTGTGTGTCCTACGGCCTTATTTGCTAATCTTAACCGCCTTTTTTAATCCCCTTTATAGACTCTTTATTTTAACACCCTGAACACACTTTTCTTCTTCTCCTTCTTCTTCATCTTCTTCTTCTTCTTCTTCTTCTTCTTCTTCTTCTTCTTCTTCTTCTTCTCCTTCTTCTTCTTCTTCTTCTTCTTCTTCTTATAGAAAACGACTTGGGAGTATTAGTCTCAGACGATTTTAAATTCTCGAAGCAATGCGCGGATGCGTGTAAAAAAGCAAATCGCGTTTTGGGTTATATCGCGCGTAATTTCACCTTCAAATCTAAGGATGTAATTTTACCTTTATATAAATCCCTTGTGCGGCCACTTCTCGAATACGCTGTTCAATTTTGGGCTCCATATTTAATGAAAGATATCGCGCAATTAGAAAGAGTGCAGCGTAGGGCTACGAAATTAATTCCAGAGCTGAGGAATAGATCATACGACGAAAGGCTCAGGGCTTTAGATTTGCCATCGCTAGAACGCAGAAGATTACGTGGCCAGCTAATAGAAGTATTTAAAATACTAAAGGGTTTCTCAAACGTTGACTTTCGCAATCTGTTCGAACTGGATCATAGGGGAAATACTCGTCAGCACGGGTTAAAATTAGTGAACAAGCGTTTTAACACTAGTATAGCCCAAAACTATTTTACATTTAAAGTTACTCAAAATTGGAATCGGCTGCCCACCCACGTAGTAGATAGCACTTCGGTTAATATGTTAAAAAATCGTCTCGACGTGCATTTGAATAGTTTAAATATAACGTAGTTGAGCACTGTGAATTTGGACGTCCTTGCAGAGAGAGAGTTTGGAGCGGAGGTTTAAGGATATGAAATTATGATGACTAAAAATGATGCCGGCGATTCTCTGCATGTGTAGCTTAGATGTCCCATTTCTTTTCCGCCTATCCTATAAGTAGTCTCGATCCCTAAATTAGCTTTTCACCACTAGCAGTCGAGTGGCTGCGGAAGATGAGAAGAAAAACTTTCTATCTCCCCCGACCCCTAGTTTGATTAGTTAAAATTGCACGATAATGTACACATGTAGATAAGTGTGTACAGTAGATAGTATTAAAAAAAAAAAATAATAAAAAATAAAAATAGCATGTTAGAGATACACTCGTAGATAAGGGTGTATCGTAGTTTTTGATTTAGTGTAGCGGACTAGCCTCGAGCGGACCTTAGGGTCTTTGCTGGTCCTAGATTCTGTAGTTCTGTAGTTCTGTAGTTCTTCTTCTTCTTCTTCTTCTTCATCTTGATCTTCTTCTTCTTCTTTTTCTTCTTCTTCTTCTTCTTCATCATCTTCATCTTCGTCTTTTTCCTCTTCTTCTTCTTGATCTTTTTAACTATTTCAATCCTTTGAATTTCCAAAACACCCGAAGTCATTTGTCAACTAAGCAAAAAAAACATTTATAAATTTTCAAAAAATCCCCATCTCAAATTATAGAGTTATAGATTATTCCTATCACGTATAGTTTAAAAACAAATAAAAAAATGAATATATGCATTAGTCTCAAAACCTTTGCCCATGAATGTGACCGTTTTTTTTTTTATGTGATTCGTCCGTTGTCCTTTTCGTTTGACTTTACTGAGACGAATGTCATTGTATCCTGTCCTCCTACGTTCTTCTATTTCGTGAGCTTGGGGAAAATACATGACGCAATATGTTCATTCTAAACTAAATTTCCCCCCTTTCAAAATATCACGTTGCTAAAATATAGAGTTATAGAATAGAAGACATATACAAATAAATTTTCTGAACTTCACCATTTGTAAACCTTTGGATTAAAAAAAAAAAAAATTTCGATACTTCTATTTATTTCTCAACTTCACCATTTTGTTTTTTTGGTATTATAAAAGAATTATTAGAAATAACTTTGATAAAAAAACATAAGTTATAACCAAACTTAGACGAAATTATTATTCAAATATTAAAAAAAAAATCCCCTTCTAAAATTATAGAGTTAGTGATTATAAATTATATGAGTAAATTATTAAGGAATATATAATGGAAATATTTTAATTTTATTTTAGACCAAAACTCCATTGCTAGAGTGAAATAGGCCATAAGATCTGTCTGCGAAGCGCAAGCTCCTCCGGTAAGAAGTGACGAATACGCTCCTCTTGTTCTCACTTTATTAGTAGTTCATAATATGTATACTCAGGTAGGGTGGTCCTTAAATTTTTTTATTGATAAACTGTGCTCCCATAAGCCTAAAATGTTCCTTTGGGTACCAAATAATGTATTACAAAATGAGAGAAAATTTGAGAAATATTTAGAGGTTGCACATTGACACTGAAGTTTCTACATTTTACACATTTTTTACAAAGTCGGCATTTTTCTTTCAGAATCATCTAACTACTTTGATACAGACCTATTTCTGTTCATTTGCAATCCCAATAAACCCGAAAAGAAACTTGAGAGTCTGTGCAGACCTTACCCTATCAATATTTACCATTGGTAACACTGGTACTCAGTGGTGATTGATGGCAATGATGACGAGTAGTCATTACACTTGACCGTAAGTACTCCTCTCACACCTCAGTGTGTGCTGTGTATTGTGTGAGGTGGCATGTGTGTTGTTTTGACCTCTACCTCAGAGTAAATCACCTACTTGCTTCTTGAACTCTAAGAATTGACTCTTATTAGCAACATATAAGATATTAGTTTGGTGTGTTCTTTACTTTGAAAGTGTCCTCATGGCACCAAAAAGAAGAAGTGACATATTTATTGTTAGTGCTAGAGAAGAGCTGACAGGATCCAAGCTTCCATCAAAAGGGGAAGTGCTGAGCAACATCCTCCACTACCATCAAGATAAGAACCTAACTATTGGCTCTAGTGCAGATGTAGTAGTGGACAAAGTGACAGAGTTTTGGGAAAAGGCACGGATGCCAATCATAAGAAAAGATCATTCTATTGCTGAAGGTCAGAAATTAGATGCAAAATATCAGCAGTTGAAAAAGGGAAGGAAACGTAGATCACCTTGCAAAGTACAGGAAGAAGAGAGTTTTGAGAAGAGTTTAAAAGATTTGTTTAATATTGCTACTGCAGATGCCTTATCAACCATACAAAATACAGAAGACAGATATTTTCTTATTGCTCAAAGAGAACCAGGCAGGAGAGGAACTTTAGGTTCAATTGATGTTTCTTTAGCTATCAAAGAAAAAAGAGCAGCGAAACGAAAGAAACTAAAAGAGGAAAAGAGGCTTAGATCTGATCGGGTAGCAGCAACTACTTTTCAGAATGTTAAATTGGAGTCATTCCGTACATGAAGTAGCAGTAGGGAAGTGTGTAGTGATTTTGAGTATACAGTAGCCACTACTTGGCCTTCTGACAATGAAAAGGACTCAAGGGCTATTGCTGAAGCCACCACTGGACCTTCTAAACGTAAATGGACAACTAAGAATATTAAAACGCCATCCCTCGCTGCAGCTCTGGTTAGGCCAAAAGTATCAGACCGCAAGGCAACTTCATTACTCGTTGAGGCTTCTAAAGCTTTTGGGCAGAATATTGAAAATTTAATTATTAATCGTTCCTCCATCTGGCGTCAGAGGTAGTTAGAAAGAAAAAACCTCGTTTTAAAATTAAAAGCTGAATTTTCTAGTGACATGCCACTGAGTGTACATTGGGATGGCAATCTAATGCAAGACTTGATATCTCATAAACATGTTGATCGCTTTCCCATCCTTGTTTCAGGAAATGGAGTTAACCAACTCCTCAGAGTTAAAAAAATCCCAAGTGGCACTGGAAAAGAACAAGCAAAGGCAGTTGTCGATGCATTAGAAGACTGGAATCTGGTTGATAAAGTAGTTTCCATGGTATTTGATACAACAGCATCCAACACAGGTCGTATTATTGGCGCATGTACGCATATAGAAAAAAAATGTAGAAAAGAACCTCCTGTACTTTGCCTGCAGACATCATGTGTTGAAATTGGTAGCCAAAGCTGCGTTTACAATACTGACTAAATCAACAAGAGGTCCAGATGAGATGCTGTTTTAACGTTTTCAGGAAAAATGGGACACAATTGATAAAGATAAATTTGAATCTGGTGCTGATCCTGAAGATGTTGCCCTAATAATTCAAAATTCTAAATCTGACGTGATTTTGTGGGCACAAAAGTCAATGGAAGAAATGAAAGATCTAAGAGATGACTACAGGGAGTTGCTAGAGCTGTCTTTGATTTTTCTTGGTGGAATTCCACCAAAAGGAGTTCATTTTAATCGTCCTGGAGCAATGCATCATGCAAGGTGGATGTCAAAGGAAATATACTCACTGAAAATATGGATGTACAGGGGTAATTAAAGCTAACTCAAAAAGAGGAGCAGAGCTTGCGTAAGATGTCTGTTTTTGTATCGACTGTTTTTTTTCAAGTATTGGATCGAGGCTTCAATTCCATTGTCAACTCCATGAAGTGACTTAGAGCTTCTAAAAGCCCTGCATGATTACTGCAATATTGACGAAGAAATCTTAAAGGCCACACTGGAGAAGTTGAGCTCACACTTATGGGATTTGTCAGAAGAACTTGTTGCAATGAGCCTGTTCGATATTCTTGTTCCATCCACTACAAAAAGTTTGATAGTAAAAGCTATGAATGAGAGGCCTGCAATTGAAAAAACATTCAAAAAAGTAGAAATCAGACTTGAGACAATCAAGAATTATGGATTGGAAGACTTCGCAACAAAAGAAACTATGTCATTCTTCAATAAAATGAATCTTCCAACTAGATATCTTTGTGAACCCCCAGACTTGTGGAGCACAAGAGATGACTATATAAGAGCAAAGAGCATAGTTCAAGGAATTAAAGTAACTAAAGACAATACAGAGCGAGGTGTGGCCCTTATCCAACAGTACAACAGATACCTAACCAAAGATGAGGAACAACTACAATTCCTCCTCCAGGTTGTTGCAGAACATCGTAAACAGTTTCCAGATAGCCGTAAATCTACACTGCTAGGACAACAGTAAATTAAATAAATCACATCAAAACCATTTTCTAAAGGGTGGAGGTTGGAGAAAGAGGTTGGTGGGGGTACATGAGAGTGGGGTCAACGTCCCGTACCCTGGTAACACAGATAATAAAACAGTTAATAGAATTTCAATTAATTTGCCAAGAGGCAAAGATTTACTGTCAAATCTTGAAATTACTTTATTATCTGTGGCTAAAACTCTCAAAATAATTATTGCAACGTAAAACATATGATTATAGAATTTGTAAATAGTTTAAAAGCTATAACTAATAGATCATGATTGATCAATTACAAAAGAAAATATTGATTATTTGGTATAACTTTATGATTGATGAGCAACCTCTAAATATCACTTGATCCCCAAAAAGATTTTGCAGCAATGATATTAATGAGAAAAGGAACAAAACTGAGGGTTGGGAGAAAATAAAAATACAAGTCTAAATTTTCACCCTATATATAAGGACCACCATTATTGTTTAGTAATATTATGGTATTCGCATAATATAACTCGATCTGGCGATCCAGCTCAGGTACAATAGACAGGGTAAGCCCTATGGGGATTTAAGTAAAAATTCCCCCTTAGGACAAAATCCTGTGTCCTTCAGGCAAAGCTAATTGATAAAGAGAGATAAGTGTATGTGTGAAGCAAGAGTGTGTAATATCATTGTGAATTGAGTGTGACTCTTTAATAAAATCTTGAAAAAGAAAAGTACAAATGAAAGTGAGATAAGTTGTGAAATGAGTGTAGGTGGAGAGGTCGGTGCTGTATATATTGGTGTATGATGGTGACCTCATTAGTAGCTGAAGATATGAAAGGTTTGTAAATCTTGATTGAAGCGTTTGGTAAGGTATGTGTGAGAGGTAGGCTAAAATAAAATGCAAAATAGAGAAAAGGTGATTATGGATGGAGTTGGGGATGGATGTGCTCTTGGAGTCTGCAATGTGTGTTCTGAGCAAGTGCAATTACTTAGGAGAAATCTTGAGATTTATCTTCGCTTGATTCGGTGATTTCTTTGGAGGGCGGGGGGGGGGGCATATCCACTACGCACGCATAACCAGCATGGCGAGTGGCTAATGCAAACACAACCTTAGCAAGCGACATGCGTACAGAATTTAAGGTGAGGAGGTAGTTCCTGATTGGGTATCACTTTCCCAGCCTTAAGACCTTTTGAGCTACCCTTTCTTTTACCAAACGAAATAACAAGGTAGGTCATCGCAGTTCCACCGGAAGAGGACAACAGAAAAATTCAAAAGCAAACTCATCTATCTTTTCTGTTTTTCCCGGAAGTTTGCATTCCCGCGGAAACTTCTCTCCAAGCAGGGAAAGGTATCAAATTCTCCCAACCTGAAGAAAGACAAAACTGGGTTGTGTATGGTTGTACCTAAAACATGTATCTGCATCTCCTCGTCAGAATGACTGGTAGTTACACATCATCAGCGTGATTTTTCGTGCACCCTTTTTCCGACAATCCACCTGTACCTTCTCTCTTACTCGCTTGCAAATCCGTATTCCTGCATCGCTCGATTACTCTACACGTAATCTCTTCATCCTCTTCTTCATCAAGACCATTACGCGTAGTTACCGTGCTTATGTACGTTAAACCCATGTGTAGCGTTAAAGAATAATCCTAATCAATCGTTAATTATTTCCTATTCTAATAACTAAATTCATATCAAAGAAGCTTTATTTTAATCCCTAGAATCGGTTTCATACTAATCTCATAGTTCCTAACTAGACAAAATTATCTGTGCCAAAATTACCAAATACATCAACTTCTACGTAATTCTCGAATGAGATATTGAACATAACCTTCGTGTTGGGAATCCAAGGATGTTAGCTTTGGGTTTCTACTGAGAAGTATAAGCAGCAGCCTCATAAGCTTGTGCCATAATTGGCCCTCTAAATATAGTGCCTTTAACCTCCACATTTTCAATGGCCAAAATAAAAAAAACACCTTAAAACGTTTTTTTTTAGCGATTGGAAACGATCGGAGATGAGCAAGAACCGAGAGCTCAGTTGGTCCTTTGACTCATCCATCTTCGGCTTGCGTTCGCTTGACAAGGATCCTCGAGAGAAGATTGGGGCAGGGAGCTAAATAGCGCGTAGGGGGCTGCCCTTTGCGTTTTGAAGCTTTTTTTATTATTAGACTCCTTTTGACTTGCTTGTTTATAGAGTTATTTAATTATTTATTATGCAGATTTCCTGCTTCATTTTAAAGTACGTAGCCATTAATAGTCGAGGTGATATTATTGCCTCTACTTCTCTTGTTTACCCCTATTTGGTATTAAAATTTAAGGCAAGGGAAAGAAAAAGTGACAAGGCAGAAGAGGCAGAAGATGGAATGGCCTTACCAACATGTTGCCGTCATCTTTTATTCATTTTTACTTCATTTTGCCTTTCATTTCATCAACTTGGCTCAACCTTCTTTCGCCTTGCCGACACTTTTACTTGCCTTCACTTCGAAACTTACTTGCTTTCAACTTAACATTATTTTAACACTTCCCCTTGCCTTCACTGCAAACTTTATCTTCCCTTGACTTTTTGTCTCTACCTTGCCTTAACTTTACTTTCTCCAGCCTTCACTTTGTCTTCTCCTTGCCTTCGTTTAAAATGCTGGAGATTTTAAGTTTCAACCCATTTTGTCTTTATTTACGAACTTCTTAAAAGACAAAGTTCTGCTCAATGCCCTCGTTAGTCTTTTTTATTAACATAAAATACCCTCCACTATTAGAGTCTCCCTCGACTCGCGGAACCTAATTATTTTGAATTAAAATCGACCAAAAATTCAACATTTCTTCAAATATTTATTTCATTAAAAAATGAAAATTTAACGAGGGAATATCTACTATGA
The DNA here is from genome assembly GCA_963969495.1 of Ceratothoa steindachneri. NCBI lineage: Eukaryota > Metazoa > Arthropoda > Malacostraca > Isopoda > Cymothoidae > Ceratothoa > Ceratothoa steindachneri. The sequence continues at coordinate 36,191,770 of OZ018331.1, read as the reverse complement.
AGTTTCTCAAATATACTATTAAATAAAGTGGTGAAATAAGGCTATGTAAAAATGTTTACAAAAGGTATGAGTAGCTACGAGGGATGTTCAAAAAGTTCTTAGAAAACGAATATCGCAGGAAAATTGGATACCCAATGAAAATTCTAATTACTTTGATTTAAACTTCTACCTTTTGGCTATTATTAGTCACGTACACAGAAATTACATTGCTTCATAACATAACATGCAATGACGTAACGTAGCGTAACACAACACAACATGAAATGACGTGACGTGACATAGCATAACATGAAATGATGTGACGTGACATAGCATAACATGAAACGACGTGACGTGACATAGCATAACATGAAATGACGTGATGTGACGCGACATAACAGTACGTAACATAAAATACCATAATATACACATTCCATGAAATTATGTGACGTGTCATAACATAACATTATTCAAAAGGTGACAAAAGACACAATGGCCTATCAAAGGTCATCCGAGTCAACAGTGCCCCATAAATCCAAAACACCGCAAGACATCACAATCATGGCTCTTCATAAACTAAATCATTCTTCTAATATTGTACTTGTGTTGGGACGAACGAACATTTAATGATTTTTCAGTTTGCCCAAAGTATCGCTTAGAGCAAACTGCACAATCGACAGAATTCCCCCCCTCCCCACACACACTTTCTATACTTGCTATTATTTTGAACCAACATTTTATACATAGTAGACTCATATTTAAATATGAGTGAAATATTTAAACATTTGAAGAGACGAGGACGAAAAGAAAAGGACTCAGAAAACGGTAAAACAAAAGAAATTTTAAAATTGAATGTAGGGGCGATTTCAATTCTGTAAAAGGTCTTTTTTTGCCGAATCTAAGCACCTGGCAAGAAAGTTGTGAGGGTAGCAGAGGTTCTTACCTATTTCAAAGATCTTAACCCTCGGAGAAACATTGAAGTAAATACCGAGGGTTTGACTTTATCACTATGACCACAATAAAAATTAATGAGAAGAGGTGAAAGCAATAGTGCTTTCTTTGTTCACTTGTCTGAACATGGCCATCTTATTAATTGAAATTCGGCTAAGTTTATTTCCAACTCAGTTAATTATGTTAAAAGAAATATTGTTGAATGCTCCTTCATTAACTCCTCTCTTAACTTCAATATATCTCCCGGTCTCTTTAAACTGGATCCTGTCATTAAAATGCTTATTCTAAACGAACTTATCTTAGCCCTTTAATTTATTAAATTTGTTATATTTATTTTATTTAGTAATGTGATGTATATTTCTACATTTCACACACTCTGACACACGTGGATATTTTGGTAGAGATCTTCTTATCTATATGTCTTTACCCTTTTGTACTTGTCATTAATCGCCCTTTTCTGATCATTTATTTTTATGTTTCACAACCACTCTCTTTTGTATCTTTTTGTTGTACCCAGGCCGAGAGTCGCTTAGATTTCTCATATATACGAGGGGCGGTCAAAAAGTTTTGCGAATCGGTAGGTCAAAACAGAGGAAGGGGGATGGCTGTTTGTGGGGGTGTTAGGACAACTTATTACAGGTCAGGACCTGCAACCGCACACTCCTGCCTCGTCTATTTAAGAAGCAGTAGCTGATCGCAGATCGTCAGTCACAAATATTTCAACAATGGAGAAGGTTGAGCCCCTCGCACTGATCAAATTTTTGACCAAGGAAGGCAAGAATGCAAAAGAGATCTATGAACGCATAGTTGCAGTGTACACCGACACTGACCCTTCCTATGCAACCATTGCTCGCTGGAATAGAGAGTTCCGCCATGGTCGTGAGTCTCTTGAAGATGACCCCCGTCCAGGACGCCCCTCAGACGTGACCAACGAGGACAATGTGGCCCGTATTGAGAGGAGGATCCTCGAAAATCGACGGGTGTAGGTCGAAGAAATCTAGCGAGAACTTGGAATATCATATGGAAGTGTTATCAAGATCATCCACGACAATTTGGCCATGACCAAGGTCCCTGTCCTTTGGGTGCCTAGAAACCTCACGCCCCATGATCGACTCCAACGTCGTCAAAGCTCACAAGGCCAGAGTTGCACAAGCTGCCCTGCGCGAGTGCGGATTCGAGGAGCTCAACCATCCTCCCTACAGTCCCGATCTGGCCCCTAGCGACTATTTTTATTCCACCAGCTCAAGGCTGCACTGCGTGGACGCCGGTTTGGGGACGATGAAGATGTCCAGCTCGCCGTCCAGGAGGGGATTGAACAGCAGTCGGGAGAATTCTGGTTGTCGGGAATTCGAAGCCTCAGGGACAAGTGGCGCAAGTGCATTGAAGTCGAGGGTAGTTATATTGAAAAATAATAAAACACTTTTTCTCATATCTCGTTTCCTTATATCCGAAGTGCAAAACTTATTGACCGCCCCTCGTGTATATATATATATATATATATATATATATATATATATATATATATATATATATATATATATATATATATATATATATATATATATATATATATATATATATATATATATATATATATATATACATGTATATTGATATATAATTGTACCTTCCAGTCCTAATTAATCTTGATGTTAATTGTTTTGCTATTTAAAGCTACTTTTTGTTCAATTTATCAGGACAGAAGATGAGCTTGTCTTTGCTCGAAACGTATCCAAAAGAAATAAAGAATGAATATTGTCATTCTCTTCGCCATTGGATTCTTACTCTGGATATCCATAACCTTATATTTTAAGAACGAGATTTTTTGAAGGTATAAGATTTTTTTTTTAGTTCGGTTGTCACCTAAGAAAAAAAAAAGAAAAAAGGGAAAAAAGAAAAAAATGGGGAAAAGAAAAAAAAAGAAAAAAAAAGAAAAAGAAGAAGAAGAAGAAGAAGAAGAAGAAAAATGTGTTAACATAAAGAGTCTATAAAGGGGATTAAAAGAGGCGGTTAAGATTAGCAAATAAGGCCGTAGGCCACACGCTGCAGGGGTGCCTGTGTAACCAAGCTCTTCCTGTTAAGGAAGAGAACAGCGGTTTATATTTATATATATATATATATATATATATATATATATATATATATATATATATATATATATATATATATATATATATATATATTAATATAGTACAAAAGAAGAGACATTTAAATGTGGATGAACGCATGGTACTGAAACCCTGAGTTCTAAAGGCAACTGGGACATTCGAACTCTTTCCAAAGACAATGGAACAAGGGACGGGTCAAGAAAGGCAATCCACTCTTCAGAAGACAAGGGATAACACTCCAGGAAAAAAAATAAATATCTTGGTTATGGGTCGAACTTGAGTCTCCCAATTACCAACCGGGTCTTCTACCAATAAGCTACCGGCTAAAAACACTCCAAACGTACCCGAAGCGCCAGTCTAATCAGTCTCATTATCTCGTAAACTAGAAGCTACTTGCGATGGATTTTAAATCACATCTTTATATCCCACACAATTCAAAGCCCCAGTTATCATTACTCATGCAAGGAAAGACAAAACAACGACAGGTCTCCTGGTAGTGAACCACTACCACAAGGCATTCGTCTTTTATCCTTTCCGCCTTTCAAGACCCTTTTGAAGACAAAGAAAATGAGGAGACCCCGTAGTTGCAGGCTATTTATCCATGTAGTACAAAGGTAGATAAGATCTGGATAAACGCATGAAACTAAAAACCGGAGTTTTAAAGGCAAGAGTAAAGGACAGACCCCTAAGAGCTCAAGTTTGCCACATTACTCCTACCATTGAGCAACCTTTGTCCTTTACTCATGTATGTTGTGGTATTTTTGGTCTATGTACAAGTCCAGTTTAGGATTTCGTCCATCTCTCCTAGATTATCCCTGACATTGTCTAGCGCATCTTCATTTCTAAACTTGTATTATTTTTACAATATCTTTTATCCTTCTGTTTCTACCCATGTAATCCTTTTACGACACTTGCGGGGTTTTCTTTATTATGTTTATTTTGAATGTTTTTGTGCTCTGAGTCCTTCACTGCCATAAAAATATATAGCCAAGTAGGTACACCGATTCAGATCACAACGAGGTTAAGAAACATTTACTATGGTTAGTTGTAGGATATGGCCCCGAGTCAAATGAACTTCACGGTGGCTGGCATACGCTGTAGACAGCCGCAGTTCCGAACCCAGGTTAAATTGCACTTCTAAGTCGATGTTTCCATCCATTTAACTCCTCTCTCAAGAAGCCAGTTTTGGTCATTTTGATCCAGCCTGTAGCAGAAATTTTAGCTTCATTGATATTTATACATCTGTTTCCTGTAAGTTATTCCCTCAAGTTTGGAAAACAAAAAGAAGTAAAATAGGGAAAGATCAGGGTTATAGGAAGGATGTGGTATAATTTACCATGTAATGTCTCGTATAATCTCCCTGGTTGTCCTCGAAGAATGAGCTAGAGCTGTCTTGAGGTGAGACAGGACTTCAAGGTGCAACTTTTCTGGTCGTTTTTCAACTAATACTACATTCAACCTCTTTAAAAATCCAACTTACTACATTGCCTTGATAATCCTCACTCGTTCAACAAAGTCTATCAATATCACACTTTCTGAGCCCCGATAATGGTTGCCATTCCCTTCTGTGCTGAATACTTGGATTTGAATTCAACAGGTCGAGAAGATCTATGTGGAAGCAATGGGTAGGACAGCGTTTTATTTTTAAGATTGTATCGGTAAATCCACGACTCATCGACAATCACAATTCGACCGATAAAAACTCCCCGTCAGCTTCGATTTTGTTCATTACGACCATTGAAAGATCAACTCGTTCGACCATTTGATCTTGGCGCAACGCCTTCGGGAGTTATCATACGAAAGGCTTTTTGAGGACAAGATTTTCGTACAAAATCTACAATGACGCTCCATTTTAGATATACATACATTGCAGTAATTAACTGATCTCTGGTTACATTATGATTTTCTTCCACAAATCTTTTCACAGTAACTTCTATTTCTTTATCTCTTGAAGTTAGTGTATTCCTTCCATTGCTCATATTATAGTTCTTCTCAGCTACCAGAAAAACGTTATAGTCATTTTTACACCGATGTTTACTTTGGAGAAGAATCTCTGTAAACATTTTGCAAAGCTTCAATTGTTTGCGTTGTTTTCTAATCGAATTACATCAACAATTTGATTGTTTGCTCTAATCTCAAAGTTGCTGCTTTCTATGACTCAAAAAAGGTGTTTTTTTTAAAGCCCACCTGCAAAGACAATCACAAGTAAATGAATGAAAAATTCAATCTGGTATCGAAGCCAATCTACAAAAAATTTAAGATCTGTTTTGCTTTGTAAATAACTCAATATGTTAGTGCAGAAACAGCTTTCCACGCACATCACATATAAAATGGAAACTGAGACTAATAATACCTTGCCTTTTTAAGATTTAATTATTCGCAAGACTGAGAACTCTATTGCCATCACAGTTTTAATAAAACCTACATTCACGGAACAAGGGTTCAATTTTTATAGCTCTTCCGATATTAATTCTAAACTTTAGGCCATTAAAATGTTATATAGAGGATACAATCTTTCCTATACTTATTGATTTAATGGACAAAGAATTTAATAAACTCAAAACTTGTTACACTAATAATAACTATCCTACATACACACACTATAGATAGATAAATAAATACATAGAGAATGATTAACTGATATTTATTCACCTAACATTGAAACACTAATTTTCCTAAACAAATCTACTATTTCATATTTCCCGAAATGAATGCCATTAATCAATTTTGCAAAGATAAATTCTCAAAACTGTTTAAACAATACTTTTGCCAATTAAAATGTTGATTAGTTTTCATTAGTAACAGAACTATTCAAAGCTTTTCCTTGTACAGGACCGTGTCCCAGAATATTCACGCAGTGGTGTATACCAATCATTATGCCCACGATGTTCCTCGGCTTTATATATTGGGAGCACTGTTAGGTATTTGGCACCGCGCAGAACTGACCGTATTTTATGTAAAAAAAAGAGCAATCGACACAAAATAACGATTCTTCGTCTATACATGTGGTGTGTGACTTCACAGTCAATTAAATAGAATTCGCTTTCCATTGTAACGTATCGTATCGTTGGAGTCTCAACACATGTACCGCTGTGTTCTCGAGTGGTTAATTAGTCCGATTCTTGAGGGGTAGATTAGGGGACAGTTTGGACAATGGAAAGCACCTGGCTGAGGGGTTTGTTGACGGCCTTTTCTCCTCTTCCTCTTTTCCGCCGGACGGCGATGGCGATAGTGATTTTTTTCAAAGGTTTGCACCCACCTCCAGACTGGTGCTCTCCACTCATTGCGTTCGTCTGCCAGATATTCCCAGGCGTTATAATTTATTTCCATTTCCTTTTAGCTGTGCTTTAATGGTGTCCTTGTAGCGTTTCCTCTGCCGCCCTTCTCTTCGCTGGCCTTCCCTTAGCTGCGAGTATAATTGTTGCTTCGGGAGTCTTTGGTCGGGCATTCTGCGCAGGTGGCCAACCCATCTCAACTGAGCTTTGATGATCATCGCATCGATGCCTGTCAGTTCAGCCTGAAGGAGAACACTGGAATTAATGCAATAATCCTCCCAAGCGATGCCTAAGATGGAACGGAACATTTGCTGGTGAAAACTTTCTGGATGTTTCAAATGTTGACCGTAGGTGGTCTAGGTTTCACAGGCAATACAACAATGTTCGTATTATGACTCCATGGTAGATTTTTAGGGGTTTTTTTTGGTGCAGCTCCCTTGTGTCAAAAAAACCTTTTTTTTAAGTTTATGGGGAGCTTTTGACGTGTAGCTTTTACGACAGGTGACTTCCTTGTTAATCATAGATAATGCCAAGATATTGAAAATCATCTACGATTTCAAGAGGTTCATCATTGATTTTGATGACCGGGTTAGGTGGGCTTGATCCGGGGGGCAGGTTCGCAAAGAACCTTTGTCTTCTTGGTGTCAATCTCTAGTCCAAGAAGTGCGTATGCTTCGCTACACTTATCTAAGAGTCGTTAAAGGTCTCCTATTTTGAGTGCTACTATAGCACATTCATCTGCATACTCAAGGGCGGTGACGTTGCAGGAGGTACACTTGGTTCTTATTGTAACCACTGGGGTTTGAATAGTTTTCCTTCCGTTAGATATTGTATCGCCACTCCTTCTGGCATCTCTTTCATGGCATGATGAAAGAATGCAGCCAAGAATATGGAGAAAATTGTGTGCGCGAGGACACAGCCCTGCTTCGCTCCATTTCTGATGAGGAAGGGTTCTGACATGATTCCACAGTGGTAGACAGTGGTAGACCTTTTGTGCCGAAATGTAGTTCTTTGATGATTCGAAGGAACTTTGGAGGAATTCCCAAATGCAGGACTACTTTCTATATGGCCTCTCTATTGACAGAGTCAAAGGCTTTTTATAGGTCAATGAATGCCAGGAAAAGGTCTTGATGTTGCTCGCGGCACTTTTTTATGTAGCTAATCGGCTCCAGATATCATGTCTACTGTGTTTTTTTTCTGGCCCAAATACGCATTGGGACTCAGGTAGTATGTGTCATGCTGGTCAACAAGTCTGTCTTGGGAGATCTTGGCTCGGAATTTGCCGACGGCTGAGGAGAGAGGGATGCCTCTGTGATTCTCATATACAGATTTCTCTCCTTTTCTCTTGAAAATGGCTATGATTATGGAGTCCTTTAGATCTTTGGCGATAATTTCCTGTTCCTATATTTGTTTGATCAATATGTACAGGTGATGCTTCAGGCGTTCGCCCCCTGCTGATAGATCTCAGCTGGAATGTCATCTGTTCCAGCTCCTTTGTTAGTTGTTAGCTGGTCAACAGATTTCTGGAGTTTCAGGAAGGATGGAGTTTCATCCAGCCCTTCCTGCATTGGGTGGTGTGGTAGCTCATCAATTGCAGCTTGATTTACAGTCAGGTTCATGTTCAGTAGGTTTTAGAAGAGTTCTTTCCACCTCGAGATAATCCCGTTTTAATCTTTGATAATGGTGTTTCCGTCTGCAGAGTTCAGAGGGGCTAAACCATGAGATATTGGTCCATAAACTTGTTTTGTGGCCTGGAAAAAACTACGAGGGGCGGTCAATAAGTTTTGTGAATCGGTAGAGCAAAACAGAGGAAGGGGGATGACTGTTTGTGGGGGTGTTAGGCCAAGCTATGACAAGTCAGGACTTGCAGCCGCACGCTCCTGCCTCGTCTATTTAAGAAGCAGTAGCTGATCGCAGATCGTCAGTCACAAATATTTCAACAATGGAGAAGGTTGAGCACCGCGCAGTGATCAAATTTTTGACCAAGGCAGGCAAGAATGCAAAAGAGATCCATGAACGCATGGTTGCAGTGTACACCGACACCGCCCCTTCCTATGCAACCATTGTTCGCTGGAATATGGAGTTTCGCCATGGTCGTGAGTCCCTTGAAGATGACCCCCATCCAGGACGCCCGTCAGACGTGACCAACGAGGACAATGTGGCCCGTGTGGAGAGGAGGATCCTCGAAAATCGACGGGTGAAGGTCGAAGAAATCGAGCGAGAACTTATAATATAACATGGAAGTGTTATCATCATCATCCACGACAATTTGCCTATGACCAAAGTCTCTGCCCGTTGGGTCCCTGGAAACCTCACGCCCCATGATCGACTTCAACGTCGTCAAAGTCCACAAGGCCAGAGTTGCACAAGCTGCCCTGCGCGAGTGTGGATTCGAGGAGCTCAACCATCCCCCCTACAGTCCAGATCTGGCCCCTAGCGACTACTTTTTTATTCCGCCAGCTCAAGTTTGCACTGCGTGGACGCCAGTTTGGGGACGATGAAGATGTCCAGCTCGACGTCCAGGAGTGGATTGAAGAGCAGTCGGCAGATTTGTGGTTGTCGGGAATTCGAAGCCTCAGGGACAAGTGGCTCAAGTGCATTGAAGTCGAGGGTAGTTATATTGAAAAATAATAAAACACTTTTTCTCATATCTCGTTTCCTTATATCCGAATTGCAAAACTTATTGACCGCCCCTCGTACGTGTATCCTTCTTGTCTGCATAGCCCTCTAGTTTGTTAGCTTTCTCAGTCCACTATTTGTTCTTGAGGTCTCTTGTCATACGCTGTACTTCTGATTTAAGTTGACAGAATTTTTTATTCTTCGCTACATCGCTTGGATGGTTTTACAAGTCAAGGCAAGCCATTCGTTTGGCGTTTAACAACTCTGTACTATGTGTATAGTTCTCATCAAACCATTTTGGTTGTTTCTTTTTGAAAACTCTGAGGACCTCTTTGGATTCACGAAGCACGATTGTTTTAGAGCTTTCCATTTGTTCTCGATATGCTGTTCTATATCCTGGTTTGGTAGGTTTTCTTGCAAGGCAGCTCTGAATTCAGCTAACACGGTTGTGTCTTGAAGCCGTTTGGTACATAGTTTCAAGCGTGCAGGTCGGTTCTTGTTTATTTTTGGACCAATTTTCAAAATAGGTGTCATTTGAACTATGCGGTGATCAATCCAACAGCTGTCAGTTCCCATACCAGCTTTGGTGTTTTTATATCACCCCAGTCGGGGGTTCTGACAATTGCATAATCGATCGAATACCAATGCCTAGAGTGTAGATGTTACCAAGTACTTTTGTACTTGGATTTCAGATAAAAGATTGTGTTCGTGATAGTCAGTCCATCTTCTGCACCCTTGCTGAGAAGAAGCAGACCATTGCTGTTCATGATTTCTACATCCTCTTTGCCAATACTGTCTTTCCAATTGAGGTGGTTTCTTCCCACTCGTGCGTTGAAGTCACCAAGAAGAATGATCTTGGCTATTCGAGGGACTGCTCTAAGGATAGCATCAAGATCTCCATAAAAAAGCCTCCTTTTAGTTTGGCATCGAAGGTTGGTGCATAAACGCTGATGATGGTTGCTTGTCAGGTATCTATGAGGTGAAGGCGCATACTCATAATCCTTTCACTTTTTCCATCCGTGAGCTCCGATAGTCTTGAAACTAAGTTGCTTTTCATGGCAACTCCGACGCCATGTATACGTCATTCTGCTGTTGGTTTTCCTCTCTAGAAGATGGTATGCCCAAAGCCGTGTTCTACCAGTTGACCACTGTCGGTGAGACTGGTCTTTGAGAGGGCGGCTATACCATATTGTAGTGAAGGAGTTCTTTAGCAATGTGAGCACTTCGCCGTTCTGGTTTTTGTGAGTGGTCTGAGTCTATGAGTGTGGGTACGTTCCATGCTTCTATGTTTAGTTTCACTTATATTTCTCTCTCTTTGAGACCGCATTAGGGGTGACCCTACTGAATGCGGTTCTGCAGGCAGGTGATGTGAGGCGGGCTATGTTTAGGACATTTTTTTCTAGTTCCCCTTTCCTTACAGAGTGCCTCCTAAAAAGGACGGCTCAGCCATGCCAGAAGCTGCCGAGTTGCATTGCCACCTAATCCCAATGCAAAATGACCATCACACAGGCACCGCTTACCTGCAGGCTTACAACTAGGATCTCCCAGCAATCACCTTCGCCTAATCCCGTCATTGTTTGCCCATCGCCACAGGATTAGATCTTGGGTAATGAAGCTGGATGGCTCCTACGCGTGAAGTTGTTTAATGTGAGGTAGCAGGTGCGTAGTCTTCGTCGACTGCACATACTTGACGACAGTAGTCCGAGTCCAGCGGCACGGAATACCTAGACGGCTGCGGATGTCCTACTGCTGCAGTGAGCTGTCGAAAGCTCAGGTACTTGTTGGGTCCGCCTTTTGAAGCCATCTCAACCGGCTTTTCCTTCATCTGCCTTCTCGAGAAAATCGAACCGCCGTTCAGGTCTTCACAAATTTACTCATTCGCTGGGGCAGAGATTTGCGGTGCTCCAGGTCAAGTCCACACGTCTCTGGGCTTTGGCGCACCACCTCTGGGGCTCCCTGCTGCTCCGAGATCCTTTACTAGTTTGGCCTGGAGCCACAGGGCGTCCAGTTACTATTCCATTGTACTAATTCCGTAGTAATTCAAAAATAGCCTCTTTAGCGACAAGATTAAATATAATACATATATTCAATAACTTTAGTACCAACATTCCAAAGCAATATTGCAAAATACCAGAAGATGAGCGCACAAGCTCGAAATGGTGTTGAAAATATATAAAAAGACCAGGCAATGGCTTCGCCACTCCCCTCTACGGGATGAGCATGTGCTTCGTTCGCTACTAAGATTAAAATTTAAAATTTAAAAAAAAGCAGCCATGGTTAAATTTTTAAAAAAATTCTGAACTTCACCAATTATAATCATTTTAAAAAGGAACTCTAAACTAAATTTCCCTCCTTTCAAAAAATCACGTTGCTAAAATATAGTTATAGAAGATATGTAAAAATAAATTTTCGGAACTTCACCATTTGCAATTCTTTGGGTTTTAAAAAATTCACAAAATTTCGATACTTTTATTTATTTCTGAACTTCGCCATTTTGTTTTTTTGATATTATAAAAGAATTATTAGAAATAACTTTGATAAAAAAAACATAAGTCATAACCAAACTAAGATGAAATTATTATTCAAATGCTAAAAAAATCCCCTTCTTAAATTATAGAGTTAGTGAAAATCAGAAGCAGCTTTAAATTACCTTTTTTCATTGGCTTCCTCCTGAAAATGATATATACATAGATATACATATGCTCAATAACCCATAGGAAATAAGAAAATATGATACACAAGCGATTATTTCTTCTTTTTTTATAATGCGAATGAAAGATCGAATATAGATTAAGAAAGATGGGTAAACGTGTAGATTGGCGGCTCGGCCGAAAAAGGGGATTTTTGTTTGTTTATATTTCGTTCACCCCTGCCTCAATATTCATGCGCGTTGGAGGCCTATTTGAAATATGCCCATCGCCATTTTTTTTATAAAAATGCCCGAAACTAACCAAACGAAAAACGCTATACTGGGGGCTGTGCCCTTCAGACCACTCCCCCCAATTGAGTGAAACTCAGGATCATCGTAGGGTGGTTCTCCACACGAGCCGTCCCCTTAAATGTACTCCAAAAACGTGAAACATTTTAGAACACGGACGAAATAGTTTACGTCCCACCGTTCGAGTCGCCAATCTACATATTTACCGAAAGAAGGAAGAGAGAGATAGCAAATGAAATAAAACAATAGAAACTCTGTTATACATTAAAGAATGTAAAAAAATAGGTGGTTAAGCATCCACCGTAACGTATTATTGTGATTTCCCATTCAAGGATATAAAGACAGGAAAGGAATGTCTTTTGTCGTTCTTACGAGTTGAGACTCTTTGTAAGGACCTTCGGAGACGAAACCTGCGTTAGAGAAGAGCAGGCCAGGCTTATAGAGGTGGCGATATCGTTTATAAAGGATCTTGAATTATGTGACACAATTTATACCGAATTTAGAACATATTTGAGATGTAACTTAAGGATATAGGGTATTGATTATTTTTTTTTTACTTCAACTCGAATTACATGAGAAAAACATCCTATATAGGTCTGATAAGAATTCTGTGGTGTATATACATGGGGATCTCTTTCTGCAAAATGGGCTAGTGATTACGGACTATCTGAGTAGGATTCTTAGTATTTTATTACTTGGTAACTCATAATCTTTTCCAGTATGCTTCCTCATAATCCTGATTCTGGGAGATTTTATGGTGGCCTCTAGCAACATTCCTTTAGCCTTTAATTTTCCTGTTTCTAGTTTGCTTTCTATTTTTTTCTCTAGAATTTAGCTTACTCCCGTTTGCGGCTCTGTTTTTACATAAAACTATCTATAATTATTTGGCAAATCAATGTCTTGAGGAATCTTAGAAACCAACAAATTAATACGTCTCAAATTCAGATCTGATAAAGAAGTTAAAATTCATAGAAGGGATTCGAGCGATTCGTCGAAAGCAGAATAGATAAAATATACCCATTTGGGGTATTTAGAGATATGTCGCAGAGGGTCAGTTCGACGCCAGCCAACCTTTTTTCTTATTAAACTTAAACGCATCTGTGTTGTACATAAGACGAAATGTTTGGATCAGAAATTGCAGTCCCTCGTCCAAATATAGTTATAGTCTATATTAAAAGCTACAAAATGTCTTTCAAATCCAAGAATAACTACAATCCAAACTTCATTTTTTTACGTTTTTTATATGACTCTCGCGAATAAACGATATTAAAAAAAAAGTCGAAAAAGAGTAGAAATTTAGAAGCAATGACCGGAGAGTTTTTTTTGTTAATCCAAACTAAAAATTGGATTTTTATTAATGAAAAGTGGATAAAAAGTAATCTAGAAAAGAGGAGAACCATCATTGAATAATGTATAGAAATTAGTTTTTTTTAACATTTAGGAAAAGGTGAGAGTACTACAAATCCGGTGTGGAAAGAATATATATATATATATATATATATATATATATATATATATATATATATATATATATATATATATATATCGAGAATTATTTGCAATTTGGCAATCATAATTATGCGGTTAAAAAGGCAATTATTATCTAACTTATGCTCTTCATCGAAGCCCTTGTCTCTCATACACGAGAAAATAACGCATAAAATGAACTTTTCGGCTTCGATGAAGTGCTTAAGTTGGCTAATAATTGCCTCCTTAACCGCACACATACACACACACACACCACATATATATATATATATATATATATATATATATATATATATATATATATATATATATATATATATATATATATATATATATATATATATATATATATATATATATATATATATATATATATATATATTACCTTCCAGAGTTCCTTTGCAGAGCTCGCAGGTGAAATGAGGTGTCCAAGGTTTGTCTTGATCTCCGACTGGGATGCCGAATTATGCCTTGTAGGCCTCACACATTTCAGCAGATTTCTCTACAGAGTACTTTTTCGCTCTTGTCTTAATAAATTCGACGTAGACATAGAAAAATGCGTCTGTCGAATGCTTACAACCTATTGATGCCGTGTGTGACGAATGCTTCTATCAATAACGAGTGACGATGTCTGTCCTGTGACTACTAGAGTTAAACTGATCTGTTAAGTAGACATTCTTTGTATTTATACAGTCATTTACGTTTCCAGAATGTTCTAGAAATTCTTCAAACATATAAAAAAATCTCAAAAGTTCTAGAAAGCTGTACAGTTTATTTTTCACCAAATTAGTGCTGAATCTATGCAAGAGAACTGCCATTGCTGTCCAGGTCGAAAAAAAACCCCAAATATAAGGGAAATAATAGCTATTACTACTGTTTCTATAACTTTTTAAACACAGTATATCATGTTTATACCATAACTGACAAAAATCCATAACCCTTGTAACTTTTATATATTTTACTATTTGCATCAAAATAATGTTATTTACCATTAATGGGCTAATTTAAAAATTCAATGTCTTAGCCACAGAAGCAAAGTTTGGGGATTAAAATTTACTTTTTTTATTTAGAGTCACAAACAATTGGGAAATAACACTTTTAACCCAAGGACAAGACAAAAGTGAAATTTTGTTACAGTGTATAGGATCCTGTAGCCTACGCATAACATTTTATATTAAGTAGATGAACCGAAATGTTAATTAAAAAAATAAATAATATTAAAAGTAAGTTTTTGGTTTTTCTAATCACTTATATAGTTTCAAGCCTATTTTAAGCCTACCTCCTATAAGGCGAAGGGGCTTTTCTGGGTTAGGCCCGTCTATAGCTACTATGAATGAAAATAATGAGATTTCACGTCACTGATAGAAACTTTTTAATTAATTCGTCTAACTTTTATTATTTACTTTACTTTACTTTAGGTTAAAGTGGTGAAATTGTGTGGTAGGTATATAAAGGTGTGAATAAGTTTTCTAGTTTGCCCTGGTGTTAGGGCATCACTAGCATTCTTCATGTCGTGGTTAACTAAAAAAAAAAATTCCTCCGTCAAAAAAGTAGCTGACTGTCATTGACAGTCAGTTTCCTCCGTATAAATATATATAAATAAATCTCTGTGTGTTAAGTATTTCCACCTTCGAAGCATTCAAGCCTTTCAAGGTTGACTTTTCTAGCTGAATGAATCTCAGTGTTGATTTTTCTTCAATTCCTTTTAATGTGGGCATTTAGCCCTTGTCTTAGTTTGGTTTCCGTTGTCTTGTTGGGTTATTTGTTGACAATGGGTATTGGGGAGTTGGGCACTTCGCCTCTTTTAATTATTGACTTTTGATAAATGGGAATTGGGGAGTTGGGCACTTCGCCTCTTTTAATTCTTGACTTTCAACTATTTAATTGTAACATGGGTGTTGGGGAGTTGGGCACTTCGCCTCTTTTAATTCTTTACTTTTGACTTTTAGGTGTGGGCACTTCGCCTCTTTTATATTTAATTTTGGTTTTATTTTATTATTACTTGTTATGTAACTATAGGGGGGGGAGGGGACTTTCAATGTGGGCACTTCGCCTCTTTTTCAACTGGTTGTTAAAGATTTTAAGAATCGATACCACTGTTGGACTACTTGTCAACTTTTAGGTTCTTGAGTCGTGGACCTATTAGAGGAGTGGACTAACCCTATGTAAACATGCGTAGTACCGCCTCTCTCGCGCAGGTTCTACTGCTCGGGAACAGAGCAGTTCTACCTATAGCGCGTCTCCGGTTGGCACGTATATTGATGTTAAGGTTTAAGTTTGGGAGTATAGTCTGGTCTATCTTGTCCCAAGTTTTTCTCCCTAGCCGTTGGATCTCCGTGTTGATCGGCTTTAGGTCGATTCTTTGGTGTAGAATCGATTGCCGGATACGGTCGATCCTACGCGTGCCTGTTATCAGCAGCGTGGCACTATTCTGTACTCTCTGCATCGTTCTGAGAGATGTACAGCTTGCCATCTGCGTGATCACGGCCGGGTACACCAGGACTGAGCGTACCAAGGCCATGTACAGTTTTTTGATATTAGGCACGCTGAGGCCTCGGAAACGGTAAAGTTTCTTCAGCTCTCGTTTGGCTAGGGAGACTCTGGTTTTCATATGAGTCGAATATCCAGATTTATAGAGTCGCAATCCCAGGACATTACCTTCATTGGAGTATGGGTAGTGTTCATTGTCGACGATGACGTCATCAACTTTCCGGCGGTTCATCGGAATGATCGTGAACTTCTGGCGGTTGGTTTTGATCTTCCACTTTCTTTCATATCTGTTGATATTATCAATTTCGACAGCTGTCGCCCTCGCCTGACTACCAGAGTTCCGGAATGGACTTAGGACGATTTGGGTGATGTCGTCTGCATATTGCAGATACATCGAATCGAACCTCACTGGAGCAGGTAGGTCTATAGTGTACACTAGGTACAGCAGAGGACTGAGACAGCTGCCTTGTGGAACTCCCGCCTCGAGTTCGAATTCGGGTCCTTTGCAGCCCTCGATTGAAATTCGGGCTCTCCTATCGGAGATATAATTGCAAAGGATCCTTTCCAGGAGTGGGTTAAGCTGGAGGTTAAGGATCTTGTATTGTAGTCCTCTCAGCCAAACCTTATCGAAGGCCTTCTTTACATCACGCAGCACTACATCTACATACCGCCTCTCAGCTTTACTGCAGGCGAGTTTCTCCGCAAGGAGGGCGAGGGCCGTTTCCGTTCCTCGTCCCTTGCGGAACCCGTGCTGCTGAGGGTTGTGGACTCCCAGCTCGGCAAGTTGTTCTTGGAGCCTGTTAGCTAGGAGTCTCTCGTAGATTTTCGCAACGAATTCCAGCAGGGCGATGGGCCTGTAGTTTACCAGTTGATCAGGGGGTTTACCTCCCTTGGGTATGAAGATCATCTTCGCAATCTTCAAACCTTCCGGGAAGTAGCCCGTATTCAGGGAAGCGTTGTAGACGTTAACGATACCCTGAATGATCTGCTGTGGGGCGTTAACCAAGTTATTCCTGGTGATACCCGTCCAGCCTGGTGCCTTTTGGCGAAAGGCTTTCACAGTGGCCATGACGTCCTCTGATGTTATGGGGCGTCCAAGACCCGCCATCTCCCTGCCCTCGTTGGCTTGTTGTAGTGGATGCGTGCGATGTATTTCCTGATTTAGTTGACCAATCAGTTGACCTTCGAATTCCTGGTCGAACTCAGCGTTTTCCTCGGGGGTAATCCTGAAAACGCTTTTCCAGAAGCTCCTGAACCTATCCTCGAGAACCACCGGGTTCTCTATGTAGTCATCGTTCTCCTTTATCCGAGCTTTGGGTCTTGGAGTAAGTCCCTTTAAGTTCCTGACTTGGCGCCAGAACTTAGCCGGGCTAAGCTCGCTGTCGATTTTGGCTATCAAGGTGTTCCATATGTCCTCCTGTTGGAGGTTGATAGCCTCTCTAAGCTCTGAACTTAGGCGTCGAAGCAGCAAGCTCCTTTCCCGGCTGGGACCCTCCCGTCTTACATCCTCATACACTTCCCTGTGAGCACGAGCGATATCTCTCATCTCCTCGGTCCATCTGGGCTGAGGAGGTGTTTTATACCCTGTTACGGGTATGCTCTCGCGGTCCGCGTTTAGTATGGATGTTGTTATCCTTTCCAACTCCCTGTCAATCTCCTCTAACGACGCCGTGCTGAGGTCAGCTGGCGCATAGTCGCTGAGTCGCTGCTTGTAGCGATCCCAGTTGGCCATGGCGTAGTTTTTCCGGAGAGGGGCTGGGAGCTGGATTGGTGCGAGAGATATTGTTGTGAGAATCGCGATGTGATCACTAGGGACTGTTGGGCCTGGCTCGCTATGGTAGTTGAAAGGGAAGCCTTCACTTGTCAAGATTATGTCAGGTTTAGTGGCTGACCGGGAAATGATATAGGTCGGAAAATCCGGCCCTATCCTTTGGATGTTTTTTCTTCCCATAATCAATTCCAAGTTTCGGCCTCTATCGTTGGTGCTACCATAGCCCGCCGTTCGGCATCTGGCATTGAGGTCTCCCCCTAAGAATGCCATTCTGCGGTGCCCAAACAGTGTATAAAAATTACATAACGGGAGATATGCTCGTCGAGGGGGTTGATATGCCGCAGCTATCACAAGGTCTCCGACCAGAGTGTGAACCTCGATTGCCACAAAGGACTCATCGAGTTCTGGCAGTTGTTTGAAGGAGATGTTCCTCTTGACAGCTATTGCAGCACCATCAAACCTTTCCTGGGAATGATTCTTCATGAGCACTCTGTAGCCCGGTATTTTTATGCGACCAGCTGTTGTGTCGATACCGTGCTCTGTGATGAGAATGATGTCGGGGTCGAGCACACGGAATATGTTACCATATGCCGTGGCCTTCTCCTCCCAACCATTCACATTGAGTGTCAGAATCCTCATTTTATTGCTTACTCTTTCCATCTTGAGTCACCTAGTGTTTTTGGGTGACGTTCTTCTTCCTCCCATTCTTCTTCTTCCTGAATTCAGCGTTAGAGAGTTGCTCGCATGTGTTCTGGTGAAGGATCACATTCTGTGCGAGCAGGGCCTCTTCCACTGTACCAGGGTCTATCTCAGAGTCGTACTCCCATTTATAGATTTTTGCCTTAATCCCTTGGAAAATACGACTAGGCTCCATTTCCTCTGGGAAGGGGAATTGATCGCAGGCGTAAACCCTCAGGTTGATGTAGTTCGCCCGCAATCTCTTGGATTTCTTCTTTTTACCCTTCTTTTCCAGGGGTTTGGATGCTTCCGCGTCAGAGGAGTCCGAAGACTCTGATGAGCTGCTCGTTTCCGAGCTCGCTTGTTTCGCCGTGCTTGTCATAGATTGGGTGGGAGCAGGAGTTTTCGTCTCGACTGCTTCATTACTCGTTTTTTCGGGTTGTTGTTTATTTGGGTTAGCTTGCACCTTAGTCTGCTGGGCTTTTGGGGTCATCTGCAAATGCAGTACGTCCCCAGAAGGGGGGTTATCCGGGAACCGCATTTGTTCTATCCCGTTTTTAGCCAACATCTGGTTCAACACGGTGGCGAATGTGCCTGGGCGAGCCAGATTCATGACGTGCGCATGAAGTATGCACGTCATGATTTTCGTAGATCCCTCGTTTTCAATTTTGAGGTATGTTCTTCTGGCATCCACCTCTGAGATGGCTGCCTTTGCCGCTTGTGCGTAGGACGTGTTCGCCCTACGTGTGACCTCATTCCTCTTTGCCTCCTGTTTGTTCCTCATAACTTCTTTCTTGGCGGGACAAGACATGGCCATCGTTCGGTGGCCCTGCCCGCAACTCACGCATTTTTCAGTTGCGCTGACACAATTCCGCCAATTGTGGCCAAGCTGGCTGCATTTGGAGCAGGTCTCTTGTGGCTCCTTGCAGTCCTTGGTGGCGTGGGTCTCCATCTTATAGCATTTGAAGCAGTATTGGACCGGGGTGAACTCACCCTTTTCCACCTGCTCACCGCTAATTTTGGCATTAAACATGAGGAGACCCTGCTCCTTCGCCTTCTGTGCCATGGTAGTCTCCGTGAAGACTACCTTAAACACGTGCGAGTAATCGCTGCCGTCCCTCCGATTTTTGAATTTTATAATTTCAGCTACCTTAGCCCAGGCCTGCCGTAGCTCTATCTCCTCTCTCATCTCGCTTGCTGTATGCTGCCCAATCCACGGATCGATCCGGCGGCATACAACACTCCTGTGCGCCAGGATCTGGGGTGGCACTGCAGGTTGCAGTCCTATGGCCCGAAGGGCTTCGACTGCCTTCTCCTTGGCAATATCTTCGATATCCTTTTCGGTTTCGCATATTGCGATATAGCCCGACGGAATGTCCAGGAGTCTCACCATGGCGATTCCCAGTTTACCATACACGGCCTCGAAGGTGGATTCCCTGCTGGGCTTGGGTTGCCCTTCGACAACCCGCAGAGGAATCCGGGTCGTGTGATCTTGGGCCATCTCTTCTAGAGAGTGGCCCTTTAGCGTTGATGCTTGGTTGCACCAGATGCTCTCGTTGTGGGGGAACTTCCTGTAGATCAGTATGTTGCACCTCCTCTTCTACGTGTTCTTCTGTGTTGGTTTATTTGGGGGGGGGGGCTCCCTCTACTTCGCCTCTAAGCTTACGTGAACTTTATTGCCAAATGGGGGGGATGAATGATGGAGGGTGAACCCGGGCGAGGCCCCTCAGATGGGTGATGAGTGGCGGACTTGATGATGGGTGGTGTTAGAATCAACTACCACCACCCGGGGTGCCGCCCCATCTGGGGTTTGGTTATCGATGCTGTTTCCAACTTACACAGGGACGGTTGTGTGTCCCCCTGTGGTCCTGGCCGGAAGTTACCCTTAGAGATTAGAGCGAACTCTTCCCCAAAGCTTTCAGCATCGCCTCGTAACCGGGCGGTCTCTTCCGTAGAGTTCCACAGTGGGCTAATCCTCAAACCTGCTTTCCTTTACGTCCCCAATTATGTCTATCAAATTGGACCGACATAGTTGTGGCGAGACTAGATGAGTGGCAATTCAGTTCATTTCAGCGTCGCGACTCCGTAGAGGGAGGGGGGGGGGGTTAGCACGACATCTAGTCTTCTAGGTGCCGGTGTAAAATTCGTTAATGAATTCTCCCCGTAAGGATGATGAGGCTCCAAAAAATGGCGTTTTGAGCCTCCCTTGCCTCCGACTTTTCCTCCTTTATCGAAAATGAGATTTCCTCAGCGCGACTTTTCAAGTGAAATTATGCTGCCTTCACTTTTATTATTACAAATTACAAATTACAAATTAGGTTAAAGTGGTGAAATTGTGTGGTAGGTATATAAAGGTGTGAATAAGTTTTCTAGTTTGCCCTGGTGTTAGGGCATCATTAGCATTCTTCTTGTTTTATTTAAAAGATTTATATTCCTCCGTCAAAAAGTAGCTGGCTGTCATTGACAGCCAGTTTCCTCCGTCATAATTATATATGTTTCTTCATAGGTATTTTCGCCTTCGAAGCATTCAAGCCTTTCAAGGTGACTTTCATGCTGAATGTTTCTCAATTTTGGTTGATTTGAAGTATTCTTAATGTGGGCATTTAGCCTCTTTTCTCAGTTTTTAATATTGTTGACTTTTAGTTTACTTGGGTATTGGGAGTTGGGCACTTCGCCTCTTTTTATTCTTGACTTTTGGGTTTTTGTTAGGTTTGGGCACTTCGCCTCTTTTATATTTAAATTTAGTTTTAATTTTATTTAATTTTTGCTATATTTATTTATATTTAGGGGGGGGGGGCTTTTAACGTGGGCACTACGCCTCTTTTTTCAATATTTTACTTAAAATTTGTCAACTTGGTTGTTTAACTTCAATCTTTATAGTCTTGGTATATTGGATTCTCATAATTTAGAGAAGTGGACTAATACTACGTAAATATGGGTAGTACCACTTCTCTCGCGCAGGTTCTACTGCTTGGGAACAAGGCAGTTCTACCTATAGCGCGTCTTCGGTTCGCACGTATGTTTAGGTTTAGGTTTAAATTCGGGAGTATTGTCTGATCAATCCTGTCCCATGCCTTTCTCCCTAGCCTTTGGATCTCCGTATTGATCGGCTTTAGACCGACTCTCTGGTGGAGAGTCGTTTGCCGAGTACGGTCGATCCTTCGCGTGCCTGTGATCAGCAGCGTGGCTTTATTCTGCACTCTCTGCATCATTCTGAGAGAGGTACAGCTTGCCATCTGCGTGATCACGGCCGGGTACACCAGGACTGGGCGTACCAGGGCCATATACAGCTTCTTGATGTTAGGCACGCTGAGGCCTCTGAAGCGGTAAAGTTTCTTCAGCTCTCGTTTGGCTAGGGAGACTCTGGTATTTATGTGGGTCTTATAACCAGATTTGAAGAGTCGTAAGCCCAGGACATTACCCTCGTTGGAGTACGGATATAGTTCATTGTTGACGACGACGTCATCAGTTTTTCGGCGGTTCATTGGAATGATCGTGAACTTCTGGCGGTTGGTCTTTATTTTCCACTTCTTTTCATATCTATTGATATTATCTATTTCGACAGCTGTCGCCCTCGCCTGGCTTCCAGAGTTCCTGAATGGACTCAGGACGATTTGGGTGATGTCGTCTGCATACTGCAGATACATCGAATCGTACCTCACTGGAGCAGGCAGGTCTATCGTGTACACGAGGTACAGCAGAGGGCTGAGACAGCTGCCTTGTGGAACTCCCGCTTCTAGTTCGAATTCGGGTACTTTGCAGCCCTCGATTGAGATTCGGGCTCTCCTATCGGAGATGTAATTGCAAAGGATCCTTTCCAGGAGTGGGTTAAGCTGGAGGTTGAGGATCTTGTATTGTAATCCTCTCAGCCAAACCTTATCGCAGGCCTTCTTAACATCACGCAGCACCACGTCTACGTACCGCCTCTCAGCTTTACTGCAAGCGAGTTTCTCCGCAAGAAGGGCGAGGGCTGTTTCCGTTCCTCGACCCTTGCGGAACCCGTGCTGCTGAGGGTTGTGGGCTCCCAGCTCGGCAAGTTGTTGTTGAAGCCTGTCAGCTAGGAGTCTCTCGTAGACTTTTGCAATGAACTCCAGCAGGGCGATTGGCCTGTAGTTTACCAGTTGATCAGGGGGCTTGCCTCCCTTGGGTATGAAGATCATCTTCGCGATCTTGAGACCTTCCGGGAAGTAGCCCGTGTTCAGGGAAGCGTTGAAGATATTAACGATTCCCTGAATGATCTGCTGTGGGGCGTTAACCAAGTTGTTTCTGGTAATACCCGTCCAGCCTGGTGCCTTTTGTCGAAAGGCTTTTACAGTGGCCTTGACGTCCTCTGATGTTATGGGACGTCCGTGACCCGCCATCTCCCTGCCTTCGTTGACTTGCTGTAGTGGGTGTGTGCGATGCGTTTCCTGATTAAGTTGTTCAATCAGTTGGCCTTCGAATTCCTGGTCGAACTCAACGTTTTCCTCGGGTGTAATCCTGAAAACGTTTTTCCAGAAGTTCCTGAACATATCCTCGAGAACCGCCGGGTTCTCAATGTAGTCTCCGTTCTCCTTTATCCGAGTCTTGGGTCTTGGTGTAAGTCCCTTTAAGTTCCTGACTTGGCGCCAGAACTTGGCCGGGCTAAGTTCGCTGTTGACTTTGGCTATCAAGTTGTTCCATATTTCCCCCTGTTGGAGGTTGATAGCCTCTCTAAGCTCTGAGCTTAGGCGTCGGAGCAGCAAGCTCCTTTCCCGGCTGGGACCCTCCCGTCGTACTTCTTCGAACACTTCCCTGTGAACGCGAGCGATATCTCTCATCTCCTCGGTCCATCTGGGCTGAGGAGGTGTTTTATACCCTGTAACGGGTATGCTCTCGCGGTCCGCGTTTAGTATGGACGTTGTTATCCTCTCCAACTCCCTGTCGATCTCCTCTAACGATGCCGTGCTGAGGTCAGCTGGCGCATAGTCACTGAGTCGTTGCTTGTAACGATCCCAGTTGGCCATGGCGTAGTTTTTCCGGAGAGGGGCTGGGAGCTGGATTGGTGCGAGAGATATCGTAGTGAGAATCGCAATGTGATCACTAGGGACTGCTGGGCCTGGCTCACTATGGTAGTTGAAAGGAAAGCCTTCACTTGTTAAGATTATGTCAGGCTTAGTTGCTGACCGGGAAGTGATATAGGTCGGAAAATCCGGCCCTATCCTTTGAATGTTTTTCCTTCCCATAATCAATTCCAAGTTTCGGCCTCTATCGTTGGTGCTACCATAGCCTGCCGCACGGCATCTGGCATTGAGGTCTCCCCCTAAGAATGCCATTCTGCGGTGCCCGAACAGTGTGTAGAAGTTGCATAACGGGAGATATGCTCGTCGAGGGGGTTGATATGCTGCAGCTATCACGAGGTCTCCGACCAGGGTGTGTACCTCGATTGCCACGAAGGACTCATCGAGTTCTGGTAGTTGTTTGAAGGAGATGTTCCTCTTGACAGCTATTGCAGCACCATCAAACCTTTCCTGGGAATGGTTCTTCATGATCACTCTGTAGCCCGGTATTTTAATGCGACCAGCTGTAGTGTCGATACCGTGCTCCGTGATGAGAATGATGTCGGGGTCGTGCACACGGAATATGTTACCATATGCCGTGGCTTTCTCCTCCCATCCATTCACGTTGAGTGTCAGAATGCTCATTCTGTTGCTTACTCTCTCCATCTATTTGCCGCTTAGTGCTTCTGGGTAATGTTCTTTTTCCTCCCGTTTCTCTTCTTTCTAAACTCAGCGTTGGAGATTTGCTCGCATGTGCTGTGATGCAGGATCACATTTTGCGCGAGCAGGGCCTCCTCCACAATCTCGGGATCTACTTCTGAGTCATATTCCCATTTGTAGATCTTAGATCTTATGCCCTGGAATTATTAATTTCGGTGGGTGAATGTTACCTATTTGTTCCTGGCACAGACTCTCGATCTTTTGAAGAATACGGGATCCTAATTGGTCAAAATAGGTGGGTCTATTTTTCAAACTGGTCAATTTAAAAATAACTCAATTAAAAGGGTTAGGTTATACCCACACATACCCACGGTTAAAAAAACAACCTTTATTTTATTAATAGCGTCGTTGGTTATATTTTTTTTAGGTTAGGTCATTGCCCATTGAACTACAGGGTGTCCCCAAAGTTACCATAATTAGGAAAAAGTTTAGATCCTCCCCTAGGCCTGTGATTAATCTCTACAGGTAAAAAAAAAATGTATTCACGAACCTATGGTATTGGTATCTCATACCATAAAGTGAGACCATAAACATATATCCAAGACCCCCGAAAGTTGTTGTTTTTCTTGTTGTACCTATTAGCTATGTATGGCGACTTTTGGAACACCTTGTATATGAAGACGTCTCTCGCTATGGTCGCTCACCAAAACCAAACCTATAAATACATATAAGCGTGGCTAGTTGCAATTTCCTTTGTTTAGGTAGGTTATGTATTTTTTAGATTTATATATATTTTGGCTTAACCTAACCTAACCAACCAGATTTATACTTAAATACTGTTATGATAATTTCTGAGGAAAGGGTAAGCGACATTAAAGTCATTTTGGTTGGTTTATTTTTAACAATAGCCGACCCGACCCGTATGTTTGTAACTAACATTTCATTTTTTTATCATCGATAAATAAATTATTTAATAATTTGACTTTTACTTTCATATTTCCTGTTTGGGGTCTCTTTTTTCTTCAACTGAAATAAAGTGTGGCCCTTATTCTTCAAATGGGCCAATTGGCAATGCTCTTCTTCAAAATCTTCTTCCAGAAATAAAACTAAATTGTTCCGGACCACAAAATAACTAATTTCAAGTACAGTACAAAATTGAACACAGATCAAAGGTTTACCTACAGAGGGAAAATAATAATTAATCTTTATTCGCATTACGTTTGTTATCATATATTGTTATTAAACGTTCGTCATAGGTTCGTCATATTATAGCGAATGTGCCCCTCAGCAAATGTGATCCTGAGGGTATCTTGAATTAGATGTAAAGATTGCTATTTTATAACCCGATAGCGGTGAAGGTTATTTTTGTGTAGGAATCTCTTTGGTATCGTGTCGGAAACATTACCTCAAACTGCAGCCAAGATTGCCCTTATTTCTTTCTTAGGAGCGTGTGGGCCAACCTTTTCCTTCCATATAATGTTAGGAATATCAGTCGGCGATCATTTAGCATTTTTCCACTTCTTAGCACAGTTTAATCTATTGTTCTATCCTTATACTTGTGTATTTTTTTTTACATTGTTATGTTTATTCCTATGATCTTGGCTAATTCTCATTTTTGGCATGTGGCTAAGATGTAGGTTAACAATCGCATGACGAAAAGGTGGGGTGTTAATGTCATATGAGCTTGGGAATGACTGACCACTCTACAGTTCTTTTCCTCTTGCCCTACAGAATGGCTACAGTTTAAAATTACAGCCTTTCCTGCTAAGCAAGTAAGGTTTGTTTGGTTTAGGTTCCGTTAGGTTAGGTTGGGTTAGGTTAGGTTATGTTAGGTTTGCTTAGTTTAGCTTTGTCTAAGTTAGGTTGTGTTAACTTAAGTTAGGTTAGGTTAGTTTAGGTTTCGTTAGGTTGGGTTAAGTTATTTTGGGTTAACTTAGGTTAGGTTGAAAGGTGTTTAGTTAGTCGCCTCTTTTCTCTGGCCAACCGCCTACACTGGGACCAAGTCGTGACCGAGTTCTTAATCTCCTTACCCTTGTGGAATGGTCGAGGCATAATATCGACTTGCAAACTTTACCAACACTGATCGTTTCCTCTGTGCTTTCGGGCCAGATTGTTTGGTTCTTCACGTTGGTTGTTATTGTTGTGACTGATAGAAGTCTTAATGATTTCCGTCGGGTGTTTGCTGGGTGGAAAGCGTCAATTCTGAGGCAATTTAGAGACATATTTTCTCTCTCTCTTCAATTGACAACTTTGTGTGTGTCATCAAGCGCAGTGATCAACAAATTAATGGGGATTTTAAATCCAAACCTTATCCCGGATTTATATAGTAATTAATGATAAGTATTTTAGCAGGTATCAAACTTTGAACCTGTGATTTCCAGGCTTTACTACTACCGTGGCATTTGGTGTATATCTGACCTGTACTATGCCACTAGAATGGTTTTTTAACAATTAAGTTGAACGATGAATAGTGTGCTTCCTAAACAAGATGAATCAAGCATAAATTTCATGGAAACTATAGGGTGTTCCAGGGCAATTATGTCAAAATTACATATACAGAGTGACCCCTCCCCCCCAAAAAACCCCCGGGCTTGAACACCCTTTTTGTGATATATCCTTCATTCATTCACTAGTCACTCTTACTTTGCAGGACATGGAAGAAGCAACACCTGTGAACACAACTGGATCTCAATTGGAGCTCCAGCAAAGAATATACTGTGTTAAACAGGACACGAAAGTGCAGGACACTTTCGTGCATCAGTTCGAATATAAAAAAGCCCCCTCCAAGGGCAGAATTCAGGACCGGGTGGACCACTTCGAGAATAAAGGGACAGTGGAGAACCTCAATGCAGCCAGTGACAACCGTCAAAGCCATTCAAGACGCCCCAGGAAGCGTACAGCTGAGCTGGTCGAGAGCGTCAGTTCAGCAGAGTCCAAAACGCTCTGTGCACAAGCGAAGTCAGTCTATTGGTATATCCTTTGAGACTTGCAGGAGAGTGCTAGTAATGGATGTAAAGGCCTGCCCATACAGAATGCAGACGAAGCAGACCCTAACAGCCTCAGACAAGGAGCAGAGAAAGGCAATGGCAGTCAAGATACTGGAGAAGATTCAGGAGACCCCAACTTTCCTTAACCTCCTTTGGACCTCAGATGAAGCTCACTTCTATCTTGAAGAAAAGGTAAACTCGAAGACAAATATTCTTCTGGTCGACCTCCATACCAAATGAGGTAGCCACCAAGCCCCTACACTCCCCTACACTGCAATCTCAGCCAGAGGCATCGTCAGACCATTCTTCTTCGAGAAATCTGACGCAACAGTGACAGTCACCAAGGAGTGGTATGTTGAGGTCCTCAAAACCTTCAAGAGGGAGCTGCAGACCCTCTTCTCGTCGTTTATAGGAAAATTATGGTTCCAGCAAGATGGAGCGAGCTCTCACACCTCAAACCTATCCCGAGATTGGCTGAAAGAGAACTTTGGTAGCCGTGTGATCAGTCTCGAGACTGATTTTGAGTGGGCACCTCACATCCCAGACCTTAGCCCCGCAGATTTATTTCTCTGGGGCTACCTTAAAGACATAGTGTACGCAGGAAGACCCAGGATCATCACGGAACTCAAGAAAGCCATCAGGGAGGAGATCAGAGCCATTAGTGGGTTGGTTTGTAAGGATGCCATGGACAACTTTGTGCTGCGCCTCAAGAAATACACAGAGCTAAATGGAGGTCATCTCAAACACGTGCTCTAGAATAAAGAAGAAAAGTCCAAAGACTTTCATGTTTTAATATGTTTTTTTTCACACAATAAACTAGTTATCACTAAAGTTTCATTCAATCCGTGCAGAAAATTAAGAAATGAGGCCTATCGAAAATTGGGGCCCGTTTTTTTGGAGTCACTTAAAAAATATATAAAGTGAAGCTTACCTTTTTGTAATTTATAAAATGTAGACCTAATTAAATTTTATATTTTGGCTTTACAAAGACCGTCTGCTTCAATGGCATTTGCCACAAACCAGTGTCGGATCCAGAATAAAAAATTAGGGTGAGGCTAACCCCATTTCCTTGATCTGAACAGTTTGAGAAAAGGGCATTGTTGATTAATAAGGGTTATAATAGACAGTATTGATAATAAATAACAGCATCTCATAAAAGAGTGAGCCTTGACTCTCTCAAATTCGAATTTTTTTCCACACATCAGAAAATTATGAATTGTAATTTTTGGACATCAGCTAAAGTATAATACTGAATTTAATAATTTTTTCACATTTACCTGTATTTTAGATATGTATCATATATGATACATTAGATCGCACTTTAAAAAGTTTTTATATATATTCTATATTATTACATGACTCTCTGAATAGCAGAATACAAATACATATGGCTTAAAAAAGAAATATAAACATAAACGGGTCTAAAATTGCAGGGGGAGTGCTTCAGCCCTCTCAAGCTCTACCTGAATCCGCGTCTGACAGAAACCACATAAATTTTCCCTCGTAAATACAAGAAGTGGTGTGTTGTAACTTCATGTATGACCGTCGCTCCCCATCTTTGTTGAAATGAGATTAGACTGTAACTAGAGTCCCTTTCTAGAGATAACAAACCCCAATTAGGAATATAGCGCACATTACAGTGAAGAATAAACCTAAGATGTGATTTTAGGTAAATTGAGCGATTGCTGGCAACGTTCAAGTCCAAAATTAGATGACAAATTGGGTCCTTGATTAATATCCGAAATTTCCTGGTATTCCACTTCTCCTGATTTTACGGCAGTCGGTTATTTTAGGGAGCTGGGGTGTTTACATAGGATGGGGGTAATGTGTTTATTAATAATTCCAGAAACTTTTACAGCTTGAAGACACATCTTACCAAGAGTTATTGAACCCATTTATATAAAATGTGTTCGTAAATTAGACCTAAACTTTGCAAAACAATAATAGAGAAAATTTAGGTATCATCATATTTTATTAATACAGATTTATTTTAAAGTATTCTTTACAAGAATATGTGCATTGTCCGATAAATATCAGTTAAAAAAAAACACAAAATTAATCTTGTGGCGGATACTCTATATGTGAAGTGTCTAGCCGAGGTATGACTGTAACGGAATTTCCGTTGCCATAGAAACCTAATCATTTAATCATTACAAGCATTTCTGCGTTATTTATCGGATAAAAGTTTGGTGCATATAATTCTGTATATGTTATTGTGAGTAAATAACAAAAGGGTTGTAAGATTTTCAGTGAGCAACTATTAAAGAATTAACTAGTTCGAGTGATGAGGTAGTTAAGAAAGAATGAGTTCTATCCAAAATGATAGTCTTGATTGACCTACATAGACCAGTTTCTTCTTATTTTGGACAATACTTTCCATAAGATTGGCTTCGTTTTGATTGCATTAGCTCCATTATAATAGGAAGGGATTTTACCCTTGCTTCTTAACACTCAAAACTTTACCCCCAAATAAGGAAGTCTAAAATCCTAAGAAAATTCTTTGAGTGATGGAAGACGGATGATCTTGACTCAATATGCAAGAGTGTGAGGTTAAGCGGTTTTGCATTTATTAACGGGAGGCTCTGCGCCTCTCAAATAAAGGGATAGAACCTTGTAAGGAGAGGGAAGATAAAAGAGAGGACAGTAAAAACAAGAGAGGAGACATAGCAATTGAGGCAGAGGATGAAATATTTTTATTTGTTTTTAAATTTAAAAATGTATTTTTGCCTTAATTTCAACAATTAATGAAAATCTTTCTGAACATCTTACTTTTATAATCACTTTTCTTTTTAAAAAAAAACCTCTAGGACATCACATAATAAATTTAAATTTTTAAATTTCAAAAAGTTTCATTATGTTAAAGAAAAGTCGAAAAACGTAACTATCTACAACAAACGATACTTAAATTAGAATGTAAGGAATTGGGCTAAAGGTTAAAATGGAAAATCTATTTTCAGATAAAACTTAGATAAAACCTTCGAATATACGAAAAAACAGCCATGCATTAATTTATAATAAATTTTCACCATTTGTAATTCTTTTTGTTTTAAAAAATACCAACACATTCGATAATCATATATATTTTTCTGAACTTCACTATTTATAATTCGTTTTGTTTTAAAAATTCCAAAACATTCTATAATTATATTTATTTTTCTGAACTTCACTTTTTATAATTCATTTTTGTTTTAAAAATTCCAAAACATTCGTTAATATTTATTTTTTCTGAACTTCACTATTTATAATTCATTTTGTTTTTAAAAATTCCCAAACATTCGATAATAAATATTTTTTCTGAACTTCCCCATTTACAATTTATTTTGTTTTTAAAAATTTCCAAGTTAAAATATAAACTTATGGATATAATAGTCTCAAAACTTTGGGCCATGACTATATCCGTATCCAGAAATTTGTAATACCTTAAACTAAATATTAAAAACTATACGAAAATTGCCTTCCTAAATTATAGTGTAATGGATAGATAACGAAATGGGGAGTCATTCTATAGTTATCACTATTTTATTGATTTATAGCGAGATGATCTTGTTAGGTTTCAACACATGACTCTGCTCCTCCAACTCCTACAACATTAATACTGGGTTTATTTCTTATTCGTCAAGAGTTCTGTGTAGCAATTCGACCAGCAAACTCAAATTCCATTTCTTGAAACGAAGTTGAAATAGAAATAATTTGCAACACTATTTAATATAAAAATAATACTCAACTAAATGATATGATACCGAGGAATGGTCGATAAAGGAAATTGGGGGACTTAATTGAGTTTAAGTCATTCTTTGGGGAATGGAGCGTAATTAAGTTATTGGGCGCGCATATAAGAACAAGATCAACTGACCTAAGTCGCGTGCTTTCAATTACCTTACTACCTTCAAAACTTTCAATAATTCCCGAAATAACCTTGGAAGGACCTTGAGAATTATAGCATTTGAAAGAGAATGTAAAATAACATAAGGGTTTCAAATTTTATTGCCAAATAATTCCTGGACTAACTTTGGGAGGACTTTGGCAATTATACCATTCTAAAGGGAATGTAAAACAACATAAGGGAATCAAATTTCGTTAGAATCATCCTAATAGTTACGATGATATTGCCAAATAATTCAAGGACTAACCTTGGGAGGACTTTGGCAATCATACCATTCTAAAGGGAATGCAAAACAACATAAAGGTTTCAAATTTCGTTAGAATCAGCTGAATAATTACGATGTTATTACCAAATAATTCCCGGACTATCCTTGGGAGAAACTTTGCGACCATAAGACTACAACAGATAGGATTTATGATTAAAAAACTACACGAGTCAGGATCTGAGAGTATACCACAACTGGAAGGGATCTCCCAATGGGGCTCAAGGTTTCTTTCGAAGACCAAAGTAAATATCTGGCCATACAGGTTTCTGCCGTGGGCTCTTACTGTCCCTGTATTTTGTATTTGACCCTCTTTTTCGGTCCTCTTCTTATTTCTTACGCCAGGATCGAGCAGGATAAGGGGGGCAAAAGAGGATTTTAAACAATATATAAATGATCAAGGATTCATTTACAACTCCTTGCCAGAGTTATAATTACAACCATGATGGTGTTTAGTTATGCACCTGTCAAGTTTACAGTCCACTCTCTAGTTTCTGGTTGAAGGGGTTAGGTTAATTTAGGTTTTGGTAAAGTGGTTTTGGGAGGAGTTTTCTTACCTACCTTAAACCTAACATAACCCATTTCAAACTTAACCAGAAACTAGGTTGTATACCGTAAATTTAACTAGAAACTGGACTGAAGACTGCATACTTTATTACAAATTTTGCTGTAGAGCGAAAACATAACCAAAACTATAAGATAGATCGCAAAGTTAACCAGAAAATAGAGGGTATACAGTAAATAGCCTGAAACTAGACTCTATACCAGAAAGTTAAGCAGATACATGACGACAGACAGCAAACTTAACCAGAAACCAGACGATAGATCCAACTCGTAACCAGAAACTAGACGGTAGATCTCAAACTTAACCTGAATCTAGAAAGTGCACTACAAACTTAACCAGAAACTAGAAATTAGATTGCAAACTTAATTAACAACTAGACGTTAGACCACAAACTTATTCAGAAACTAGAAGGAAAACTGCACACAAAGCAGAAACAATGGCAGACCACAAACTAAGGAGGAACAAAAGAGTAAATCGTAAATTTAACCATAATATAGACTGTATACTGCAAATTTATTTAAAAGCTAGAAGATAGGCCATAATTAACTAAAAACTAGACGATAGACAGCAAAGTTAACCTGGAACAAGCTGTCAGATCGTAAACATGACCAGACACTAGGCGGTTGATAGAAAAGTTAGCCGGAAATTAGATGGTACCCCACGAACGTAACATAAACTAGATGGTAGACTGCAAACCTAACTGAAAAATTGTGTGGAGAGCAAACCTTATCAAAAACGAGATGGTATAACAAAAAATAACCAGAAACTAGCTGGTAGTAGATCGCAAACTTTCCTGAAACTACACGGTCCAGTTGAATCAACCAGAAACTAATGGTATACCACAAAATTCACCAGAAACGAGAGAGTATACAGAAAACCTAACCAGAGACTAGAACTAACGTGTATAAATAATCAGAAACCTGATGGTAGACCGCAAACTTCAGCAGAAACTAAGAAGGTAGACTGCATACCTAATCACACACATGATGGTAGATTGCTAATTTAATCCAAAACTAGACAGATCGCAAAATTAGTCAAAACTAGACGGTTCATCGCACATTTAACCAGAAACTACTGTATATCGGTAAATTAACCAGAAATTAGAGCATAGTCCGCAGAGTTAAACAGAAACTAAGCGGTAGGCAGCATCTTAACGAGGAACTACAGGACAGAGAGTAAACCTAACACGAAACTAGATGGTATACAGTACCTTAGCCAGAAACAAGGCTATAGGCCAAAACTTGACCAGTAATTTGGCACAGTTGGTATACTTACCCACTATCCTTTTATTTGTCACATGCCCGCGACTCTATAAGTTACTCCGTCGGTCCGTTGTTAGTCGGTTGGATGGTAACCAATTTACTTTTCAATCAGTTTTTTGGCAATAACATCGTAACTATTCGGACGATTCTAACGAAATTTGAAACACTTATGTTGTTTTACATTCTCTTCCTAATGGTATAATTGCCAATGTTCTCTCAAGGTTAGCCTGGGAATTATTTTTCTTTGGCAATAATATCATAACTATTCGGCCGATTCTAACAGAATTTGAAACCCTTATGTTGTTTTACATTCTCTTTCGAACGATATAATTGGCAAGGTCATTTCAGGGTTAGTCCTGGAATTATCCAAAGATAACTAACTATAGGTTGGCTTACCTTACTTGCTGAAAGTTTTGAAGGTCGTAAGGTCATAAGTCAGAATAATTCAGAACACGCGACTTAGGTATGTTGACCTTGTTATATTCAAACAAAAGCTAATCTGATTCTCCCATTGGAATCCATTCACTAGGGGGGGAGGGGGGGCAGATGGATGTGAAATCCAACGTCCTCTGTCTTCCCGATGGACCGTCCTTTCAATGACTTTTTTGAACTTCCCGAAAAAGACTTTCTCAAAATGTGTTTGAAGTTTAAAAGTTAAATCACTTGTGATTAGTTTAATCTTTTTCCTGGTAAGACGAGAGGGTGACGCCGTTATCTGGCACTTTGATCAATAGTTTCCATGGGATCCTCGCGTTTAAGGGGGGTCGGAAGGGGTCAGTAAGATGGAAATAGAGAGAAGCGAGAGAGGGGAAATTTAAATATCGGTTGGATGGCTCAGATTTCGAAAGTAAAAATTGCGTTTCATTCTGCCAACTGCCTAACCAATCACATTAATGCCAGTCCAAAATGTAAAGATCTGAAATAGGTTGCGAAATAGGCCTATAATGAGAGCTAAGTCAACCCGACATAAAGGAGGAAATCGAAAAAGTTATTGGACAGTTAATGCTTCAGTTCTGGTTATTGAGTCGCAATTCTTAGTTAACTGAGATTTTATGGGTTATGTATTTTGGAGTCGCGTGAACGCGACTCTTAGAAGTTATTATGTCGGTCCTTAGGGCGGTCGGTCAGATGGTAACAATTTTACATTTCACAGAGGTTTCTTTTTTGCAATTATATCGTAACTATTCGGCTGATTATAACGGAATTTGAGATTTTTATGTGGTTTTATATTATCTCTCGAACGATATAACTGGCAAGGTACTCACAAGGTTAGTTCAGGAATTATTAAAATAAAACTAACTATGGTTTGGATTGGCCTACTTGTTGAAAGTTTTGAAGGTCATTAGGTCATAAGGCAGAATAACTGACAGCACGCGACTTAGTTCTGTTGGCCTTGTTTACCAGAGCACTAAGGTATGCGATTAGTAGAGCAATGGTAAACTTCATCGATACTGCATCAGACAAACTTGGGTGAGGGTCCTCACCCACGCCAAAATGTATCCAGAAGACCAATCTAACAGCCATAGAATACCTGTTTCTATGGGCTATTTTAAATAGCCAAGTGAAGCCTGGATGATGAGCGAAATAGCCAATTGAGACATAATTACATTAGGTCTATTAAATTGGTCTATTCGACATAACCACCTGCTTAGCGTGGATAAGAAATAGCTTTCAGGCTTCCTGATGCAGTATATATAAGGGTTACCGTTGCTATAGAAACCTAATTTCGTAGAAACGTATAGGGTAATTTAATTAAAGAAAGCTAGATCTAGTATACTTGGCAACAAGGTTTTAGCAATTGTCCATCCCTTTTCTTCTCTTTTATTTTGTCTCGTATTTGGGGTTGTTGACTTTTTGGGGTTTTCTTATCTTTTGGGATGATTAGGTAATTAAATTTTAAGTTATTGAATCTAGGTTAGGCGACTATGGTTCAAAATGTAAATAGAGATAACAAAACCTAAACTAACTACCCTAAATTATAAACACCGAAAACAGAATAAGTGAGAGTAATACTTAATATTTAACACTAAATGGCTACAGGAGGAAAGATTTACAAAGAGAAGACAAATAGAGACAAAGTTACGAACAAAAAACCTAAGAAGCAAAGATTTACGAGCAAAAGACAATAGGAGGCAAAATTTGCGACCAGAAAACTAAAAAAAATGAAAGATTTATGAGCACAAAACAATAGAAGCCAAAATTTGCGAACACAAAACTAAAAGAGGAAATATTTGTGAAGATAAAGCAATAAAAGTCACAATTTGCGTCCATAAAACTACAAGAGGAAAATATTTGCAACCGCAAAACAATAGGAGGCAAAATTGCGACAATAAAACTACAAGATGAAGAATTTGCGACAACAGGACAAGATGAGGCAAAATTTGCGACCACAAAAAACTATAAAATGAAAGATGAGGCAACACAAAAAGAGGCAGAATTTGCCACCACCAAACTAAAATGGAAAGATATGCGGCAGAAGAAAATAGGAGGTAAAATTTATGGCTACTAAATTACAAGAGAAAAGATTTGCGAGCAGAAGCAATTGGAAGAAAGATTTGTGACTACAAAAGTTCAAGATGAAACATTTGCAATAACAAACTACAAGAGGAAACATTTGTGACCAAAAGACAATAAAAGGCAATTTTTGCGACAACCAAACAATTGAGGATGGATAGGTCTTCACAAGAGAACTGGAAGCAAATAATTCGGCCATAATATTACAAGAAAAAATATTTGCGACTATAAGACAAAAACGGCAAAATATGCGAACACAATATACAAGAGAATAGATTTGCGACCAGAAGACAATAGGGGGGGGGGTAAAAATTGGGAACACAGAACTAGAAGAGTAAAGATTTGTGACCTTAAGACAAAAGAGATAAAAGTTGAGACCACAAAACTAAAAAAGGGAAAGTTTTGAGACCACAAAACTATAGGAAATAAAATTTGCCACTACTTATCTATAAGGGAAAATATTTGCCACCACAAAACAATAGAAAGTAAGAGTTGCAAATACGAACCTAAAAGAAGAAAGATTTGCGATTACAAAAACAATAGTACGTTAGTCTGTGACCACAAAACTACAAGGTGAAAGATTTTCAATTATAAGCAAGACGAGGTAAAATTGACGTCCCGAAAAAAGTAGAAAAGATTTGCGACCACAGGAAAATAGGAGGTAAAATTTGCGACCAATAAACTACAAAAGGAAAGAATTGCCACCAAAAAACTACAAGAAGAAAAATTGCTACCATAAGACAGTAAGAGAGACAAATTTTCGACCGCAAAACAAGAAGATGAAGGATTTACCACCACAAGAAGATAGGAGGTAAATTAACATTTGCGACCATAAAACTATAAAAGGAAATAATTGTGACTACAATACAATAGGAGGTAAAATCTGCCTCCAAAAAAAAACAAATGAGGAAAAAATCGTACAACAAGACAGTAAGAGAGACAAATTTGCGACCACAAAACCAGAAGATGAATGATTTTTCACCAAAAGAAGATACGAGGGACCACAAAACTCCAAGAAGAGAGATTTTAGACCAAACGAAAATAGGAGGCAAAGTTTGCAACCATAAATCAATAAAGGAAAGATTTGCGACCACTAGATAATAGTCGATGTAAAATTGGAGACAACATAACTACAAAAGGAATGAATTGCAATCACAATATAATAGGAGGCAATATTTGTGACCCCCAAAGTGCAACGACAACAAATCTATAAGAGGGAAAATTTTCGACCACACGGCAATAAGGAGTAAAATTTGCTACCCCCCAAAATACAAGAGATAAAAGTTAAGGACCAGAAAGTAATTGAAGGTAATATTTGCGAACACATTACACGTGGAAAGTTTTTGCGGCCAAAAGACAATAGTAGGCAAACTGTGCGACCATAAATTAACATGAGAGAAATTTGTGACCAGAAGACAATAGGAAGTAAATTTTAAGACTACAAAACTACAAGAGAAAAGATTTGCGACCAGAAGAAAATAGTAGGCAAAATTTGAGACCATAAAAACTCATAGAGAAAATTTACGACAATTAAGTAATAGAAGACACATTTTGCAATCAAAAGGCTAGAAAATAAATTCTAACTGGAAGATAATAGGAAGTAAATTTGCGACCATAAAACTACAATAACAAAGAATTGCAGTTATAAGACAATATGTGGTAAAATTGAGCGATCACAAAACTACAAAAGAAAAGATTTGCAACCACATAAAATAGGAGGTAAAAAATCGACCACAAATCTACAGGAAGAAAATATTTGCAACCACAAGAAAATAGGAAGTAAAATCTTCGACCAGAAATCTACAAGAGGAAAATATTTGCAACCACAAGAAAATAGGAGATAAAATCTTTGACCACAAATGTACGAGAGGAAAATATTTGCAACCACAAGAAAATAGGAGATAAAATCTTCGACCACAAATCAACAAGAGGAAAATATTTGCAACCACAAGAAAAAAGGAGCTAAAATCTTCGACCAAAAATCTACAATAGGAAAATGTTTGCAACCACAAGAGAAAAGGAGAAAAAATCTTCGACCACAAATCTACAAGAGGAAAATATTTGAAACCACAAGAAAATAGAAGATAAAATCTTCGACCACAAATCTACAAGAGGAAAATATTTGCAACCACAAAAAAATAGGAGGTAAAATCTTTGACCACAAATCTACAAGAGAAAAATAATTGCAACCACATGAAAATAGGAGGTAAAATCTTCGACCACAAATCTACAAGAGGAAAATATTTGCCACCACAAGACAAGAGGAGATAAAATCTTCAACCAGAAAATCTACAAAAAGAAAATATTTGCAACCACAAGAAAATAGGAGGTAAAATCTTTGACCACAAATCTAGAAGAGGAAAATATTTGCAACCACAAGAAAATAGGAGGTAAAATCTTTGACCAAAAATCTACAAAAAGAAAATATTTGCAACCACAAGAAAATAGGAGGTAAAATCTTCGACCACAAATCTACAGGAGGGAAATATTTGCAACCACAAGAAAATAGGAGGTAAAATATTCGACTACAAATCTACAAGAGGAAAATATTTGCAACCACAAGAAAATAGGAGGTAAAATCTTCGACCACAAATCTACAAGAGGAAAATATTTGCCACTACATGACAATAGGAGATAAAATATTTGACCACAAATCTACAAGAGGAAAATGTTTGCAACCACAAGAAAATAGGAGGTAAAATCTTCGACCACAAATCTACAAGAGGAAAATATTTGCAACCACATGACATTAGGAGATACATCTTCGACCACAAATGTACAAGAGGAAAATATTTGCAACCACAAAAAAAATAAGAGGTAAAATCTTCGACCACAAATCTAAAAGAGGAAAATATTTGGAACCATATAAAAATAGGAGATAAATTATTCGACCACAAATCTAAAAGAGGAAAAATATTTGCAACCACAAGAAAAAAGGAGCATAAATCTTCGACCAAAAATCTACAAGAGGAAAATATTTGCAACCACAAGAAAATAGGAGGTAAAAACTTCGACCACAAATCTACAGGAGGAAAATATTTGCAACCACAAGAAAATAGGAGGTAAAATCTTCGACCACAAATCTACAATAGGAAAATATTTGCAACCACAAGAAAATAGGGAGTAAAACCTTCGACCACAAATCTACAAGAGGAAAATATTTGCAACCACAAGAAAATAGGAGGTAAAATCTTCGAACAAAAATCTACACAAGGAAAATATTCGCAACCACAAGAAAATAGGAGGTAAAATCTTCGACTACAATTCTACAAGAGGAAAATATTTGCAACCACAAGAAAATAGGAGATAAAATCTTCGACCACAAATCTACAAGAGGAAAATATTTGCCACTACATGACAATAGGAGATAAAATATTCGACCACAAATCTACAGGAGGAAAATGTTTGCAAACACAAAAAATAGGAGGTAAAATCTTCGACCACAAATCTACAAGAGGAAAATTTTGCAACCACATGAAAATAGGAGATAAAATCTTCAACCACAAATGTACAAGAGAAAAATATTTGCAACCACAAGAAAATAAGAGTTAAAATCTTCGACCACAAATCTAAAAGAGGAAAATATTTGAAACCATATGACAAGAGGAGATAAATTATTCGACCACAAATCTACACGAGGAAAATATTTGCAACCACAAGAAAATAGGAGGTAAAATCTTCGACCACAAATCTACAGGAGAAAAATATTTGCAACCACAAGAAAATAGGAGGTAAATTCCTCGACCAAGAATCTACAAGAGGAAAATATTTGCAACCACAAGAAAATAGGAGGTAAAATCTTCGACCACAAATCTACAAAAAGAAAATATTTGCAACCACAAGAAAATAAGAGGTAAAATCTTTGACCACAAATCTACAAGAGGAAAATATTTGCAACCACGTGACAATAGGAGATAAAATATTCGACCACAAATCTAGAAGAGGAAAATATTTGCAACCACAAGAAAATAGAAAGTAAAATCTTCGACCACAAATCTACAAGAGAAAAATATTTGAAACCACAAGAAAATAGGGAGTAAAATATTCGACTACAAATCTACAAGAGGAAAATATTTGCAACCACATGACAATAGAAGATAAAATATTTGACCACAAATCTACAAGAGGAAAATATTTGCAACCACAAGAAAATAGGAGATAAAATCTTTGACCACAAATGTACGAGAGGAAAATATTTGCAACCAAAAGAAAAAAGGGAGGTAAAATCTTTGACAACAAATCTAGAAGAGGAAAATATTTGCAACCACAAGAAAATAGGAGGTAAAATCTTTGACCAAAAATCTATAAAGAGGAAAATATTTGCAACCACAAGAAAATAAGAGGTAAAATCTTCGACCACAAATCTACAAGAGGAAAATATTTGAAACCACAAGAAAATAGAAGATAAAATCTTCGACCACAAATCTACAAGAGGAAAATATTTGCAACCACAAGAAAATAGGAAGAAAAATCTTTGACAACAAATCTACAAGAGAAAAATAATTGCAACCACATGAAAATAGGAGGTAAAATCTTCGACCACAAATCTACAAGAGGAAAATATTTGCCACCACAAGACAAGAGGAGATAAAATCTTCAACCAGCAAATCTACAAAAAGAAAATATTTGCAAACACAAGAAAATAGGAGGTAAAATCTTTGACCACAAATCTAGAAGAGGAAAATATTTGCAACCACAAGAAAATAGGAGGTAAAATCTTTGACCAAAAATCTACAAGAGGAAAATATTTGCAACCACAAGAAAATAGGAGGTAAAATCTTCGACCACAAATTTACAAGAGGAAAATATTTGCCACTACATGACAATAGGAGATAAAATATTTGACCACAAATCTACAAGAGGAAAATGTTTGCAACCACAAGAAAATAGGAGGTAAAATCTTCGACCACAAATCTACAAGAGGAAAATATTTGCAACCACATGACATTAGGAGATAAAATCTTCGACCACAAATGTACAAGAGGAAAATATTTGCAACCACAAGAAAATAAGAGGTAAAATCTTCGACCACAAATCTAAAAGAGGAAAATATTTGGAACCATATGACAATAGGAGATAAATTATTCGACTACAAATCTAAAAGAGGAAAAATATTTGCAACCACAAGAAAAAAGGAGCATAAATCTTCGACCAAAAATCTACAAGAGGAAAATATTTGCAACCACAAGAAAATAGGAGGTAAAATCTTCGACCACAAATCTACAGGAGGATAATATTTGCAACCACAAGAAAATAGGAGGTAAAATCTTCGACCACAAATCTACAATAGGAAAATATTTGCAACCACAAGAAAATAGGGAGTAAAACCTTCGACCACAAATCTACAAGAGGAAAATATTTGCAACCACAAGAAAATAGGAGGTAAAATCTTCGAACAAAAATCTACACAAGGAAAATATTCGCAACCACAAGAAAATAGGAGGTAAAATCTTCGACTACAATTCTACAAGAGGGAAATATTTGCAACCACAAGAAAATAGGAGGTTAAATCTTCGACCACAAATCTACAAGAGGGAAATATTTGCCACTACATGACAATAGGAGATAAAATATTCGACCACAAATCTACAAGAGGAAAAAATATTTGCAACCACAAGAAAATAGGAGGTAAAATCTTCGACCAAAAATCTACGAGAGGAAAATGTTTGCATCCACAAGAAAATAGGAGGTAAAATCTTCGACCACAAATCTACAGGAGAAAAATATTTGCAACCACAAGAAAATAAGAGGTAAAATCCTTGACCAAGAATCTACAAGAGGAAAATATTTGCAACCACAAGACAATAGGAGGTAAAATCTTCGACCACAAATCTACAAAAAGAAAATATTTGCAACCACAAGAAAATAGGAGGTAAAATCTTTGACCACAAATCTACAAGAGGAAAATATTTGCAACCACATGACAATAGGAGATAAAATATTCGACCACAAATCTAGAAGAGGAAAATATTTGCAACCACAAGAAAATAGGAAGTAAAATCTTCGACCACAAATCTACAAGAGAAAAATATTTGAAACCACAAGAAAATAGGGAGTAAAATATTCGACTACAAATCTACAAGAGGAAAATATTTGCAACCACATGACAATAGAAGATAAAATATTTGACCACAAATCTACAAGAGGAAAATATTTGCAACCAAAAGAAAATATGAGGTAAAATCTTCGAACAAAAATCTACAAAAAGAAAATATTTGCAACCAAAAGAAAATAGGAGGTAAAATCTTTGACCACAAATCTAGAAGAGGAAAATATTTGCAACCACAAGAAAATAGGAGGTAAAATCTTCGACTAAAAATCTACAAAGAGGAAAATATTTGCAACCACAAGAAAATAAGAGGTAAAATCTTCGCCCACAAATCTACAGGAAAAAAAATATTTGCAACCACAAGAAAATAGTAGGTAAAATCTTCGACCACAAATCTACAAGAGGAAAATATTTGCAACCACAAGAAAATAGAGAGTAAAACCTTCGACCACAAATCTACAAGAGAAAAATATTTGCAACCACAAGAAAATAGGAGGTAAAATCTTCAAACAAAAATCTACACAAGGAAAATATTCGCAACCACAAGAAAATAGGAGGTAAAATCTTCGACAACAAATCTACAAGAGGAAAATATTTGCAACCACAAGAAAATAGGAGATAAAATCTTCGACCACAAATGTACAAGAGGAAAATGTTTGCAACCACAAGAAAATAGGAGGTGAAATCTTCAACAACAAATCTACAAGAGGAAAATATTTGCAACCACAAGTAAATAGGAGATAAAATCTTCGACCACAAATGTACAAGAGGAAAATGTTTGCAACCACAAGAAAATAGGAGATAAAATTTTCGACCACAAATCTACAAGAGGAAAATATTTGCAACCACAAGAAAAAAGGAGCTAAAATCTTAGACCGAAAAATCTACAAGAGGAAAATGTTTGCAACCACAAGACAAAAGGAGAAAAATCTTGGACCACAAATCTACAAGAGGAAAATATTTGAAACCACAAGAAAATAGAAGATAAAATCTTCGACCACAAATCTACAAGAGGAAAATATTTGCAACCACAAGAAAATAGGAGGTAAAATCTTTGACCACAAATCTACAAGA
Organism: Ceratothoa steindachneri; assembly: GCA_963969495.1. Classification (NCBI taxonomy): domain Eukaryota; kingdom Metazoa; phylum Arthropoda; class Malacostraca; order Isopoda; family Cymothoidae; genus Ceratothoa; species Ceratothoa steindachneri. Next base: position 36,149,199 of record OZ018331.1, on the reverse strand, counting down.
GGAAAATATTTGCAACCACAAGAAAATAGGAGGTAAAATCTTCGACCACAAATCTACAAGAGGAAAATATTTGCCACCACAAGACAAGAGGAGATAAAATCTTCAACCAGCAAATCTACAAGAGAAAAATATTTGCAACCACAAGAAAATAGGAGGTAAAATCTTTGACCAAAAATCTACAAAAGGAAAATATTTGCAACCACAAGAAAATAGTAGGTAAAATCTTCGACCACAAATCTACAGGAGGAAAATAGTTGCAACCACAATAAAATAGGAGGTAAAATCTTCGACCACAAATCTACAAGAGGAAAATATTTGAAACCACAAGAAAATAGAAGATAAAATCTTCGACCACAAATCTACAAGAGGAAAATATTTGCAACCACAAGAAAACAGGAGGTAAAATCTTCGAACAAAAATCTACACAAGGAAAATATTCGCAACAACAAGAAAATAGGAGGTAAAATCTTGGACAACAAATCTACAAGAGTAAAATATTTGCAACCCCAAGAAAATAGGAGGTTAAATCTTTGACCACAAATCTACAAGAGAAAAATATTTGCCACTTCATGACAATTGGAGATAAAATATTTGACCACAAATCTACAAGAGGAAAATGTTTGCAACCATAAGAAAATAGGAGGTAAAATCTTCGACCACAAATCTACAAGAGGAAAATATTTGCAACCACATGACAATAGGAGATCAAATCTTCGACCACAAATGTACAAGAGGAAAATATTTGCAACCACAAGAAAATAAGAGGTAAAATCTTCGACCACAAATCTAAAAGAGGAAAATATTTGGAACCATATGACAATAGGGGATAAACTATTGGACCACAAATCTAAAAGAGGAAAATATTTGCAACCACAAGAAAAAAGGAGCTAAAATCTTCGACGAAAAATCTACAAGAGGAAAATATTTGCAACCACAAGAAAATAGGAGGTAAAATCTTCGACTACAAATCTACAGGAGGAAAATATTTGCAACCACAAGAAAATAGGAGATAAAATCTTCGACCACAAATCTACAAGAGGAAAATATTTGCAACCACAAGAAAGTAGGGAGTAAAACCTTCGACCACAAATCTACAAGAGGAAAATATTTGCAACCACAAGAAAATAGAAGGTAAAAACTTCGAACAAAAATCTACACAAGGAAAATATTCGCAACCACAAGAAAATAAGAGGTAAAATCTTCGACTACAATTCTACAAGAGGAAAATATTTGCAACCACAAGAAAATAGGAGGTTAAATCTTCGACCACAAATTTACAAGAGGAAAATATTTGCCACTACATGACAATAGGAGATAAAATCTTCGACCACAATTCTACAAGAGGAAAATATTTGCAACCACATGACAATAGGAGATAAAATCTTCAACCACAAAAGTACAAGAGGAAAATATTTGCAACCACAAGAAAATAAGAGTTAAAATCTTCGACCACAAATCTAAAAGAGGAAAATATTTGCAACCATATGAAAATAGGAGATAAATTATTCGACAACAAATCTACAAGAGGAAAATATTTGCAACCACAAGAAAATAGGAGGTAAAATCTTCGACCAAAAATCTACGAGAGGAAAATGTTTGCAACCACAAGAAAATAGGAAGTAAAATATTCGACTACAAATCTACAAGAGGAAAATATTTGCAACCACATGACAATAGGAGATAAAATATTTGACCAAAAATCTACAAGAGGGAAATATTTGCAACCACAAGAAAATAGGAGGTAAAATCTTCGAACAAAAATCTACAAAAAGAAAATATTTGCAACCAAAAGAAAATAAGAGGTAAAATCTTTGACCACAAATCTAGAAGAGGAAAATATTTGCAACCACAAGAAAATAGGAGGTAAAATCTTTGACCAGAAATCTACAAGAGGAAAATATTTGCAACCATAAGCTAATAGGAGGTAAAATCTTCGACCACAAATCTACAAGAGGAAAATATTTGCAACCACAAGAAAATAGAGAGTAAAACCTTCGAACACAAATCTACAAGAGGAAAATATTTGCAACCACAAGAAAATAGAAGGTAAAATCTTCAAACAAAAATCTACACAAGGAAAATATTCGCAACCACAAGAAAATAGGAGGTGAAATCTTCAACAACAAATCTACAAGAGGAAAATATTTGCAACCGCAAGAAAATAGGAGATAAAATCTTCGACCACAAATGTACAAGAGGAAAATGTTTGCAACCACAAGAAAATAGGAGATAAAATTTTCGACCACAAATCTACAAGAGGAAAATATTTGCAACCACAAAAAAAAGGAGATAAAATCTTAGACCGAAAAATCTACAAGAGGATAATGTTTGCAACCACAAGACAAAAGGAGAAAAAATCTTGGACCACAAATCTACAAGAGGAAAATATTTGAAACCACAAGAAAATAGAAGATAAAATCTTCGACCACAAATCTACAGGAGGAAAATATTTGCAACCACAAGAAAATAGGAGGTAAAATCTTTGACCACAAATCTACAAGAGGAAAATATTTGCAACCACGTGACAATAGGAGATAAAATATTCGACCACAAATCTAGAAGAGGAAAATATTTGCAACCACAAGAAAATAGAAAGTAAAATCTTCGACCACAAATCTACAAGAGAAAAATATTTGAAACCACAAGAAAATAGGGAGTAAAATATTCGACTACAAATCTACAAGAGGAAAATATTTGCAACCACATGACAATAGAAGATAAAATATTTGACCACAAATCTACAAGAGGAAAATATTTGCAACCACAAGAAAATAGGAGATAAAATCTTTGACCACAAATGTACGAGAGGAAAATATTTGCAACCAAAAGAAAATAAGAGGTAAAATCTTTGACAACAAATCTAGAAGAGGAAAATATTTGCAACCACAAGAAAATAGGAGGTAAAATCTTTGACCAAAAATCTATAAAGAGGAAAATATTTGCAACCACAAGAAAATAAGAGGTAAAATCTTCGACCACAAATCTACAAGAGGAAAATATTTGAAACCACAAGAAAATAGAAGATAAAATCTTCGACCACAAATCTACAAGAGGAAAATATTTGCAACCACAAGAAAATAGGAAGAAAAATCTTTGACAACAAATCTACAAGAGAAAAATAATTGCAAACACATGAAAATAGGAGGTAAAATCTTCGACCACAAATCTACAAGAGGAAAATATTTGCCACCACAAGACAAGAGGAGATAAAATCTTCAACCAGCAAATCTAAAAAAAGAAAATATTTGCAACCACAAGAAAATAGGAGGTAAAATCTTTGACCACAAATCTAGAAGAGGAAAATATTTGCAACCACAAGAAAATAGGAGGTAAAATCTTTGACCAAAAATCTACAAGAGGAAAATATTTGCAACCACAAGAAAATAGGAGGTAAAATCTTCGACCACAAATTTACAAGAGGAAAATATTTGCCACTACATGACAATAGGAGATAAAATATTTGACCACAAATCTACAAGAGGAAAATGTTTGCAACCACAAGAAAATAGGAGGTAAAATCTTCGACCACAAATCTACAAGAGGAAAATATTTGCAACCACATGACATTAGGAGATAAAATCTTCGACCACAAATGTACAAGAGGAAAATATTTGCAACCACAAGAAAATAAGAGGTAAAATCTTCGACCACAAATCTAAAAGAGGAAAATATTTGGAACCATATGACAATAGGAGATAAATTATTCGACTACAAATCTAAAAGAGGAAAAATATTTGCAACCACAAGAAAAAAGGAGCATAAATCTTCGACCAAAAATCTACAAGAGGAAAATATTTGCAACCACAAGAAAATAGGAGGTAAAATCTTCGACCACAAATCTACAGGAGGATAATATTTGCAACCACAAGAAAATAGGAGGTAAAATCTTCGACCACAAATCTACAATAGGAAAATATTTGCAACCACAAGAAAATAGGGAGTAAAACCTTCGACCACAAATCTACAAGAGGAAAATATTTGCAACCACAAGAAAATAGGAGGTAAAATCTTCGAACAAAAATCTACACAAGGAAAATATTCGCAACCACAAGAAAATAGGAGGTAAAATCTTCGACTACAATTCTACAAGAGGGAAATATTTGCAACCACAAGAAAATAGGAGGTTAAATCTTCGACCACAAATCTACAAGAGGGAAATATTTGCCACTACATGACAATAGGAGATAAAATATTCGACCACAAATCTACAAGAGGAAAAAATATTTGCAACCACAAGAAAATAGGAGGTAAAATCTTCGACCAAAAATCTACGAGAGGAAAATGTTTGCATCCACAAGAAAATAGGAGGTAAAATCTTCGACCACAAATCTACAGGAGAAAAATATTTGCAACCACAAGAAAATAAGAGGTAAAATCCTTGACCAAGAATCTACAAGAGGAAAATATTTGCAACCACAAGACAATAGGAGGTAAAATCTTCGACCACAAATCTACAAAAAGAAAATATTTGCAACCACAAGAAAATAGGAGGTAAAATCTTTGACCACAAATCTACAAGAGGAAAATATTTGCAACCACATGACAATAGGAGATAAAATATTCGACCACAAATCTAGAAGAGGAAAATATTTGCAACCACAAGAAAATAGGAAGTAAAATCTTCGACCACAAATCTACAAGAGAAAAATATTTGAAACCACAAGAAAATAGGGAGTAAAATATTCGACTACAAATCTACAAGAGGAAAATATTTGCAACCACATGACAATAGAAGATAAAATATTTGACCACAAATCTACAAGAGGAAAATATTTGCAACCAAAAGAAAATATGAGGTAAAATCTTCGAACAAAAATCTACAAAAAGAAAATATTTGCAACCAAAAGAAAATAGGAGGTAAAATCTTTGACCACAAATCTAGAAGAGGAAAATATTTGCAACCACAAGAAAATAGGAGGTAAAATCTTCGACTAAAAATCTACATAGAGGAAAATATTTGCAACCACAAGAAAATAAGAGGTAAAATCTTCGACCACAAATCTACAGGAAAAAAAATATTTGCAACCACAAGAAAATAGTAGGTAAAATCTTCGACCACAAATCTACAAGAGGAAAATATTTGCAACCACAAGAAAATAGAGAGTAAAACCTTCGACCACAAATCTACAAGAGAAAAATATTTGCAACCACAAGAAAATAGGAGGTAAAATCTTCAAACAAAAATCTACACAAGGAAAATATTCGCAACCACAAGAAAATAGGAGGTAAAATCTTCGACAACAAATCTACAAGAGGAAAATATTTGCAACCACAAGAAAATAGGAGATAAAATCTTCGACCACAAATGTACAAGAGGAAAATGTTTGCAACCACAAGAAAATAGGAGGTGAAATCTTCAACAACAAATCTACAAGAGGAAAATATTTGCAACCACAAGTAAATAGGAGATAAAATCTTCGACCACAAATGTACAAGAGGAAAATGTTTGCAACCACAAGAAAATAGGAGATAAAATTTTCGACCACAAATCTACAAGAGGAAAATATTTGCAACCACAAGAAAAAAGGAGCTAAAATCTTAGACCGAAAAATCTACAAGAGGAAAATGTTTGCAACCACAAGACAAAAGGAGAAAAATCTTGGACCACAAATCTACAAGAGGAAAATATTTGAAACCACAAGAAAATAGAAGATAAAATCTTCGACCACAAATCTACAAGAGGAAAATATTTGCAACCACAAGAAAATAGGAGGTAAAATCTTTGACCACAAATCTACAAGAGGAAAATATTTGCAACCACAAGAAAATAGGAGGTAAAATCTTCGACCACAAATCTACAAGAGGAAAATATTTGCCACCACAAGACAAGAGGAGATAAAATCTTCAACCAGCAAATCTACAAGAGAAAAATATTTGCAACCACAAGAAAATAGGAGGTAAAATCTTTGACCAAAAATCTACAAAAGGAAAATATTTGCAACCACAAGAAAATAGTAGGTAAAATCTTCGACCACAAATCTACAGGAGGAAAATAGTTGCAACCACAATAAAATAGGAGGTAAAATCTTCGACCACAAATCTACAAGAGGAAAATATTTGAAACCACAAGAAAATAGAAGATAAAATCTTCGACCACAAATCTACAAGAGGAAAATATTTGCAACCACAAGAAAACAGGAGGTAAAATCTTCGAACAAAAATCTACACAAGGAAAATATTCGCAACAACAAGAAAATAGGAGGTAAAATCTTGGACAACAAATCTACAAGAGTAAAATATTTGCAACCCCAAGAAAATAGGAGGTTAAATCTTCGACCACAAATCTACAAGAGAAAAATATTTGCCACTTCATGACAATTGGAGATAAAATATTTGACCACAAATCTACAAGAGGAAAATGTTTGCAACCATAAGAAAATAGGAGGTAAAATCTTCGACCACAAATCTACAAGAGGAAAATATTTGCAACCACATGACAATAGGAGATAAAATCTTCGACCACAAATGTACAAGAGGAAAATATTTGCAACCACAAGAAAATAAGAGGTAAAATCTTCGACCACAAATCTAAAAGAGGAAAATATTTGGAACCATATGACAATAGGGGATAAATTATTGGACCACAAATCTAAAAGAGGAAAATATTTGCAACCACAAGAAAAAAGGAGCTAAAATCTTCGACGAAAAATCTACAAGAGGAAAATATTTGCAACCACAAGAAAATAGGAGGTAAAATCTTCGACTACAAATCTACAGGAGGAAAATATTTGCAACCACAAGAAAATAGGAGATAAAATCTTCGACCACAAATCTACAAGAGGAAAATATTTGCAACCACAAGAAAGTAGGGAGTAAAACCTTCGACCACAAATCTACAAGAGGAAAATATTTGCAACCACAAGAAAATAGAAGGTAAAAACTTCGAACAAAAATCTACACAAGGAAAATATTCGCAACCACAAGAAAATAAGAGGTAAAATCTTCGACTACAATTCTACAAGAGGAAAATATTTGCAACCACAAGAAAATAGGAGGTTAAATCTTCGACCACAAATCTACAAGAGGAAAATATTTGCCACTACATGACAATAGGAGATAAAATCTTCGACCACAATTCTACAAGAGGAAAATATTTGCAACCACATGACAATAGGAGATAAAATCTTCAACCACAAATCTACAAGAGGAAAATTTTGCAACCACAAGAAAATAAGAGTTAAAATCTTCGACCACAAATCTAAAAGAGGAAAATATTTGCAACCATATGAAAATAGGAGATAAATTATTCGACAACAAATCTACAAGAGGAAAATATTTGCAACCACAAGAAAATAGGAAGTAAAATCTTCGACCAAAAATCTACGAGAGGAAAATGTTTGCAACCACAAGAAAATAGGAAGTAAAATATTCGACTACAAATCTACAAGAGGAAAATATTTGCAACCACATGACAATAGGAGATAAAATATTTGACCAAAAATCTACAAGAGGGAAATATTTGCAACCACAAGAAAATAGGAGGTAAAATCTTCGAACAAAAATCTACAAAAAGAAAATATTTGCAACCAAAAGAAAATAAGAGGTAAAATCTTTGACCACAAATCTAGAAGAGGAAAATATTTGCAACCACAAGAAAATAGGAGGTAAAATCTTTGACCAGAAATCTACAAGAGGAAAATATTTGCAACCATAAGCTAATAGGAGGTAAAATCTTCGACCACAAATCTACAAGAGGAAAATATTTGCAACCACAAGAAAATAGAGAGTAAAACCTTCGAACACAAATCTACAAGAGGAAAATATTTGCAACCACAAGAAAATAGAAGGTAAAATCTTCAAACAAAAATCTACACAAGGAAAATATTCGCAACCACAAGAAAATAGGAGGTGAAATCTTCAACAACAAATCTACAAGAGGAAAATATTTGAAACCACAAGAAAATAGAAGATAAAATCTTCGACCACAAATCTACAGGAGGAAAATATTTGCAACCACAAGAAAATAGGAGGTAAAATCTTTGACCACAAATCTACAAGAGAAAAATATTTGCAACCACAAGAAAATAGGAGGTAAAATCTTCGACCACAAATCTACAAGAGGAAAATATTTGCCACCACAAGACAAGAGGAGATAAAATCTTCAACCACCAAATCTACAAGAGGAAAATATTTGCAACCACAATGAAATAGGAGGTAAAATATTTGACCACAAATCTACAAGAGGAAAATGTGTGCAACCACAAGAAAATAGGAGGTAAAATCTTCGACCACAAATCTAAAAGAGGAAAATATTTGGAACCATATGACAATAGGAGATAAATTATTCGACCACAAATCTACAAGAGGAAAATATTTGCAACCACAAGAAAAAAGGAGAAAAAATCTTCGACGAAAAATCTACAAGAGGAAAATATTTGCAACCACAAGAAAATAGGAGGTAAAATCTTCGACCACAAATCTACAGGAGGAAAATATTTGCAACCACAAGAAAATAGGAGATAAAATCTTCGACCACAAATCTACAAGAGGAAAATATTTGCAACCACAAGAAAGTAGGGAGTAAAACCTTCGACCACAAATCTACAAGAGGAAAATATTTGCAACCACAAGAAAATAGGAGGTAAAATCTTCGAACAAAAATCTAAACAAGGAAAATATTCGCAACCACAAGAAAATAGGAGGTAAAATCTTCGACTACAATTCTACAAGAGGAAAATATTTGCAACCAAAAGAAAATAGGAGGTTAAATCTTCGACCACAAATCTACAAGAGGAAAATATTTGCCACTACATGACAATAGGAGATAAAATATTCGACCACAAATCTACAAGAGGAAAATGTTTGCATCCAAGAGAAAATAGGAGGTAAAATCTTCGACCACAAATCTTCAAGAGGAAAATATTTGCAACCACATGACGATAGGAGATAAAATCTTTAACCACAAAAGTACAAGAGGAAAATATTTGCAACCACAAGAAAATAAGAGTTAAAATCTTCGACCACAAATCTAAAAGAGGAAAATATTTGCAACCATATGACAATAGGAGATAAATTATTCGACCACAAATATACAAGAGGAAAATATTTGCAACCACAAGAAAATAGGAGGTAAAATCTTCGACCAAAAATCTACGAGAGGAAAATGTTTGCAACCACAAGAAAATAGGAGGTAAAATCTTCGACCACAAATCTACAGGAGAAAAATATTTGCAACCACAAGAAAATAGGAGGTAAAATCCTTGATCAAGAATCTACAAGTGGAAAATATTTGCCACCACAAGACAATAGGAGGTAAAATCTTCGACCACAAATCTAAAAAAAGAAAATATTTGCAACCAAAAGAAAATAGTAGGTAAAATCTTTGACCACAAATCTACAAGAGGAAAATATTTGCAAACACATGACAATATGAGATAAAATATTCGACCACAAATCTAGAAGAAGAAAATATTTGCAACCACAAGAAAATAGGAAGTAAAATCTTCGACTACAAATCTACAAGAGAAAAATATTTGAAACCACAAGAAAATAGGAAGTAAAATATTCGACTACAAATCTACAAGAGGAAAATATTTGCAACCACATGACAATAGGAGATAAAATATTTGACAAAAAATCTACAAGAGGAAAATATTTGCAACCAAAAGAAAATAGTAGGTAAAATCTTCGAACAAAAATCTACAAAAAGAAAATATTTGCAACCAAAAGAAATTAGAGGTAAAATCTTTGACCACAAATCTAGAAGAGAAAAATATTTGCAACCACAAGAAAATAGGAGGTAAAATCTTTGACCAGAAATCTACAAGAGGAAAATATTTGCAACCATAAGCTAATAGGAGGTAAAATCTTCGACCACAAATCTACAGGAGGAAAATATTTGCAACCACAAGAAAATAGTAGGTAAAATCTTCGACCACAAATCTACAAGAGGAAAATATTTGCAACCACAAGAAAAGAGAGAGTAAAACCTTCGAACACAAATCTACAAGAGGAAAATATTTGCAAACACAAGAAAATAGGAGGTAAAATCTTCAAACAAAAATCTACACAAGGAAAATATTCGCAACCACAAGAAAATAGGAGGTGAAATCTTCAAAACAAATCTACAAGAGGAAAATATTTGCAACCACAAGAAAATAGGTGCTTAAATCTTCGACCACAAATGTACAAGAGGAAAATGTTTGCAACCACAAGAAAATAGGAGATAAATTTTTCGACCACAAATTTACAAGAGGAAAATATTTGCAACCACAAGAAAAAAGGAGCTAAAATCTTAGACCAGAAAATCTACAAGAGGAAAATGTTTGCAACAAAAAGACAAAAGGAGAAAAAATCTTGGACCACAAATCTACAAGAGGAAAATATTTGAAACCACAAGAAAATAGAAGATAAAATCTTCGACCACAAATCTACAGGAGGAAAATATTTGCAACCACAAGAAAATAGGAGGTAAAATCTTTGACCACAAATCTACAAGAGGAAAATATTTGCAACCACAAGAAAATAGGAGGTAAAATCTTCGACCAGAAATCTACAAGAGGAAAATATTTGCCACCCCAAGACAAGAGGAGATAAAATCTTCAACTAGCAAATCTACAAGAGGAAAATATTTGCAACCACAATGAAATAGGAGGTAAAATCTTTGACCAAAAATCTACAAGAAGAAAATATTTGCAACCACAAGAAAATAGTAGGTAAAATCTTCGACCACAAATCTACAGGAGGAAAATATTTGCAACCACAATAAAATAGGAGGTAAAATCTTCGACCACAAATCTACAAGAGGAAAATATTTGAAACCACAAGAAAATAGAAGATAAAATCTTCGACCACAAATCTACAAGAGGAAAATATTTGCAACCACAAGAAAATAGGAGGTAAAATCTTCGAACAAAAATCTACACAAGGAAAATATTCGCAACAACAAGAAAATAGGAGGTAAAATCTTCGACTACAATTCTACAAGAGAAAATATTTGCAACCACAAGAAAAAAGGAGGTTAAATCTTCGACCACAAATCTAAAAGAGGAAAATATTTGCCACTACATGACAATAGGAGATAAAATATTTGACCACAAATCTACAAGAGGAAAATGTTTGCAACCACAAGAAAATAGGAGGTAAAATCTTCGACCACAAATCTACAAGAGGAAAATATTTGCAACCACATGACAATAGGAGATAAAATCTTCGACCACAAATGTACAAGAGGAAAATATTTGCAACCACAAGAAAATAAGAGGTAAAATCTTCGACCACAAATCTAAAAGAGGAAAATATTTAGGACCATATGAAAATAGGTGATAAATTATTCGACCACAAATCTACAAGAGGAAAATATTTGCAACCACAAGAGAAAAGGAGCTAAAATCTTCGACGAAAAATCTACAAGAGGAAAATATTTGCAACCACAAGAAAATAGGAGGTAAAATCTTCGACCACAAATCTACAGGAGGAAAATATTTGCAACCACAAGAAAATAGGAGGTAAAATCTTCGACCACAAATCTACAAGAGGAAAATATTTGCAACTACAACAAAATAGGGTTTGTAACCTTCGACCTCAAATCTACAAGAGGAAAATATTTGCAACCACAAGAAAATAGGAGGTAAAATCTTCGAACAAAAATCTACACAAGGAAAATATTCGCAACCACAAGAAAATAGGAGGTAAAATCTTCGACTACAATTCTACAAGAGGAAAATATTTGCAACCACAAGAAAATAGGAGGTTAAATCTTCGACCACAAATCTACATGAGGAAAATATTTGCCACTACATGACAATAGGAGATAAAATATTCGACCACAAATCTACAAGAGGAAAATGTTTGCAACCACAAGAAAATAGGAGGTAAAATCTTCAACCACAATTTACAAGAGGAAAATATTTGCAACCACAAGAAAATAGGAGGTAAAATCTTCGACCAAAAATCTACGAGAGGAAAATGTTTGCAACCACAAGAAAATAGAAGGTAAAATCTTCAACCACAAATCTACAAAAAGAAAATATTTGCAACCACAAGAAAATAGGAGGTAAAACCTTCGACCACAAATCTACAAGAGGAAAATATTTGCAACCACAAGAAAATAAGAGGTAAAATCTTTGACCACAAATCTAGAAGAGGAAAATATTGGCAAACACAAGAAAATAGGAGGTAAAATCTTTGACCACAAATCTACAGGAGGAAAATATTTGCAACCACAAGAAAATAGGAAGTAAAATCTTCAAACACAAATCTACAAGAGAAAAATATTTGCAACCACAAGAAAATAGGAAGTAAAATATTCGACTACAAATCTACAAGAGGAAAATATTTGCAACCACATGACAATAGGAGATAAAATATTTGACCACAAATCTACAAGAGGAAAATATTTGCAACCAAAAGAAAATAGGAGGTAAAATTTTCGAACTAAAATCTACAAAAAAAAATATTTGCAACCACAAGAAATTTTGAGGTAAAATCTTTGACCACAAATCTAGAAGAGGAAAATATTGGCAAACACAAGAATATAGGAGGTAAAATCTTTGACCAGAAATCTACAAGAGGAAAATATTTGCAACCACAAGAAAAGGGGAGGTAAAATCTTCGACCACAAATCTACAGGAGGAAAATATTTGCAACCACAACAAAATAGGAGGTAAAATCTTCGACCACAAATCTACAAGAGGAAAATATTTGCAACCAAAAGAAAATAGAGAGTAAAACCTTCGACCACAAATCTACAAGAGGAAAATATTTGCAACCACAAGAAAATAGGAGGTGAAATCTTCAACAACAAATCTACAAGAGGAAAATATTTGCAACCACAAGAAAATAGGTGCCTAAATCTTCGACCACAAATGTACAAGAGGAAAATGTTTGCAACCACAAGAAAATAGGAGATAAATTTTTCGACCACAAATTTACAAGAGGAAAATATTTGCAACCACAAGAAAAAAGGAGCTAAAATCTTAGACCAGAAAATCTACAAGAGGAAAATGTTTGCAACAAAAAGACAAAAGGAGAAAAAATCTTGGACCACAAATCTACAAGAGGAAAATATTTGAAACCACAAGAAAATAGAAGATAAAATCTTCGACCACAAATCTACAGGAGGAAAATATTTGCAACCACAAGAAAATAGGAGGTAAAATCTTTGACCACAAATCTACAAGAGGAAAATATTTGCAACCACAAGAAAATAGGAGGTAAAATCTTCGACCAGAAATCTACAAGAGGAAAATATTTGCCACCCCAAGACAAGAGGAGATAAAATCTTCAACTAGCAAATCTACAAGAGGAAAATATTTGCAACCACAATGAAATAGGAGGTAAAATCTTTGACCAAAAATCTACAAGAGGAAAATATTTGCAACCACAAGAAAATAGTAGGTAAAATCTTCGACCACAAATCTACAGGAGGAAAATATTTGCAACCACAATAAAATAGGAGGTAAAATCTTCGACCACAAATCTACAAGAGGAAAATATTTGCAACCACAAGAAAATAGTAGGTAAAATCTTCGAACAAAAATCTACACAAGGAAAATATTCGCAACAACAAGAAAATAGGAGGTAAAATCTTCGACTACAATTCTACAAGAGGAAAATATTTGCAACCACAAGAAAAAAGGAGGTTAAATCTTCGACCACAAATCTAAAAGAGGAAAATATTTGCCACTACATGACAATAGGAGATAAAATATTTGACCACAAATCTACAAGAGGAAAATGTTTGCAACCACAAGAAAATAGGAGGTAAAATCTTCGACCACAAATCTACAAGAGGAAAATATTTGCAACCACATGACAATAGGAGATAAAATCTTCGACCACAAATGTACAAGAGGAAAATATTTGCAACCACAAGAAAATAAGAGGTAAAATCTTCGACCACAAATCTAAAAGAGGAAAATATTTAGGACCATATGAAAATAGGAGATAAATTATTCGACCTCAAATCTACAAGAGGAAAATATTTGCAACCACAAGAGAAAAGGAGCTAAAATCTTCGACGAAAAATCTACAAGAGGAAAATATTTGCAACCACAAGAAAATAGGAGGTAAAATCTTCGACCACAAATCTACAGGAGGAAAATATTTGCAACCACAAGAAAATAGGAGGTAAAATCTTCGACCACAAATCTACAAGAGGAAAATATTTGCAACTACAACAAAATAGGGAGTAAAACCTTCGACCTCAAATCTACAAGAGGAAAAAATTTGCAACCACAAGAAAATAGGAGGTAAAATCTTCGAACAAAAATCTACACAAGGAAAATATTCGCAACCACAAGAAAATAGGAGGTAAAATCTTCGACTACAATTCTACAAGAGGAAAATATTTGCAACCACAAGAAAATAGGAGGTTAAATCTTCGACCACAAATCTACAAGAGGAAAATATTTGCCACTACATGACAATAGGAGATAAAATATTCGACCACAAATCTACAAGAGGAAAATGTTTGCAACCACAAGAAAATAGGAGGTAAAATCTTCAACCACAATGTACAAGAGGAAAATATTTGCAACCACAAGAAAATAGGAGGTAAAATCTTCGACCAAAAATCTACGAGAGGAAAATGTTTGCAACCACAAGAAAATAGAAGGTAAAATCTTCAACCACAAATCTACAAAAAGAAAATATTTGCAACCACAAGAAAATAGGAGGTAAAACCTTCGACCACAAATCTACAAGAGGAAAATATTTGCAACCACAAGAAAATAAGAGGTAAAATCTTTGACCACAAATCTAGAAGAGGAAAATATTGGCAAACACAAGAAAATAGGAGGTAAAATCTTTGACCACAAATCTACAGGAGGAAAATATTTGCAACCACAAGAAAATAGGAAGTAAAATCTTCAAACACAAATCTACAAGAGAAAAATATTTGCAACCACAAGAAAATAGGAAGTAAAATATTCGACTACAAATCTACAAGAGGAAAATATTTGCAACCACATGACAATAGGAGATAAAATATTTGACCACAAATCTACAAGAGGAAAATATTTGCAACCAAAAGAAAATAGGAGTTAAAATTTTCGAACAAAAATCTACAAAAAAAAATATTTGCAACCACAAGAAATTTTGAGGTAAAATCTTTGACCACAAATCTAGAAGAGGAAAATATTGGCAAACACAAGAAAATAGGAGGTAAAATCTTTGACCAGAAATCTACAAGAGGAAAATATTTGCAACCACAAGAAAAGGGGAGGTAAAATCTTCGACCACAAATCTACAGGAGGAAAATATTTGCAACCACAACAAAATAGGAGGTAAAATCTTCGACCACAAATCTACAAGAGGAAAATATTTGCAACCACAAGAAAATAGAGAGTAAAACCTTCGACCACAAATCTACACGAGGAAAATATTTGCAACCACAAGAAAATTGGAGGTAAAATCTTCAAACAAAAATCTACACAAGGAAAATATTCGCAACCACAAGAAAATAGGAGGTAAAATCTTCGACTACAAATCTACAAGAGGAAAATATTTGCAACCACAAGAAAATAGGAGATAAAATCTTCGACCACAAATGTACAAAAGGAAAATGTTTGCAACCACAAGAAAATAGGAGATAAAATTTTCGACCACATATCTACAAGAGGAAAAAAATTGCAACCACAAGAAAAAAGGAGCTAAAATCTTAGACCAAAAATCTACAAGAGGAAAATGTTTGCAACCACAAGACAAAAGGAGAAAAAATCTTCGACCACAAATCTACAAGAGGAAAATATTTGCAACCATATGACAATAGGAGATAAATTATTCGACCACAAATTTAAAAGAGAAAAATGTTTGCAACCACAAGACAAAAGTAGAAAAAATCTTCAACCACAAATCTACAAGAGGAAATTTTTTTTAACCACAAGAAAATAGAAGATAAAATCTTCGACCACACATCAACAAGAGGAAAATATTTGCAACCACAAGAAAATAGGAGGTAAAATCTTTGACCACAAATCTACAAGAGGAAAATATTTGCAACCACAAAAAAATAGGAGGTAAAATCTTCGACCACAAATCTACAAGAGGAAAATATTTGCCACCACAAGACAAGAGGAGATAAAATCTTTAACCAGCAAATCTACAAGAGGAAAATATTTGTAACCACAAGAAAATAGGAGGTAAACTCTTCGACCACAAATCTACAGGAGGAAAATATTTGCAACCACAAGAAAATAGAAGGTGAAATCTAAGACTAGAATTCTACAAAAGGAAAATATTTGCAATCACAAGAAAATAGGAGGTAAAATTTTCGACCACAAATCTACAGGAGGAAAATATTTGCAACCACAAGAAAATAGGAGATAAAATCTTCGACCACAAATCTACAAGAGGAAAATATTTGCAACCACAAGAAAAAAAGGGTAAAACCTTCGACCACAAATATACAAGAGAAAAATATTTGCAACCTCAACAAAATAGGAGGTAAAATCTTCGAACAAAAATCTACACAAGGAAAATATTCGCAACCACAAGAAAATAGGAGGTAAAATCTTCGACTACAATTCTACAAGAGGAAAATATTTGCAACCACAAGAAAATAGGAGGTTAAATCTTCGACCACAAATCTACAAGAGGAAAATATTTGCCACTACATGACAATAGGAGATTAAATATTCGAACACAAATCTACAAGAGGAAAATGTTTGCAACCACAAGAAAATAGGAGGTAAAATCTTCAACCACAATGTACAAGAGGAAAATATTTGCAACCACAAGAAAATAAGAGTTAAAATCTTTGACCACAAATCTAAAAGAGGAAAATATTTGCAACCATATGACAATAGGAGATAAATTATTCGACCACAAATCTACAAGAGGAAAATATTGCAACCAAAAGAAAATTGGAGGTAAAATCTTCCACCAAAAATCTACGAGAGGAAAATGTTTGCAACCACAAGAAAATAAGAGGTAAAATCTTCGACCACAAATCTACAGGAGAAAAATATTTGCAACCACAAGAAAATAGGAGGTAAAATCCTCAACCAAGAATCTACAAGAGGAAAATATTTGAAACCACAAGACAATAGGAGGTAAAATCTTCGACCACAAATCTACAAAAAGAAAATATTTGAAACCACAAGAAAATAGGAGGTAAAATCTTTGACCACAAATCTACAGGAGGAAAATATTTGCAACCACAAGAAAATAGGAAGTAAAATCTTCGACCGCAAATCTATAAGAGAAAAATATTTGCAACCACAAGAAAATAGGAAGTGAAATATTCGACTACAAATCTACAAGAGGAAAATATTTGCAACCACATGACAATAGGAGATAAAATATTTGACCACAAATCTACAAGAGGAAAATATTTGCAACCAAAAGAAAATAGGAGGTAAAATCTTCGACCAAAAATCTACGAGAGGAAAATGTTTGCAACCACAAGAAAATAGAAGGTAAAATCTTCAACCACAAATCTACAAAAAGAAAATATTTGCAACCACAAGAAAATAGGAGGTAAAACCTTCGACCACAAATCTACAAGAGGAAAATATTTGCAACCACAAGAAAATAAGAGGTAAAATCTTTGACCACAAATCTAGAAGAGGAAAATATTGGCAAACACAAGAAAATAGGAGGTAAAATCTTTGACCACAAATCTACAGGAGGAAAATATTTGCAACCACAAGAAAATAGGAAGTAAAATCTTCAAACACAAATCTACAAGAGAAAAATATTTGCAACCACAAGAAAATAGGAAGTAAAATATTCGACTACAAATCTACAAGAGGAAAATATTTGCAACCACATGACAATAGGAGATCAAATATTTGACCACAAATCTACAAGAGGAAAATATTTACAACCAAAAGAAAATAGGAGGTAAAATTTTCGAACAAAAATCTACAAAAAAAAATATTTGCAACCACAAGAAATTTTGAGGTAAAATCTTTGACCACAAATCTAGAAGAGGAAAATATTGGCAAACACAAGAATATAGGAGGTAAAATCTTTGACCAGAAATCTACAAGAGGAAAATATTTGCAACCACAAGAAAAGGGGAGGTAAAATCTTCGACCACAAATCTACAGGAGGAAAATATTTGCAACCACAAGAAAATAGGAGGTAAAATCTTCGACCACAAATCTACAAGAGGAAAATATTTGCAACCAAAAGAAAATAGAGAGTAAAACCTTCGACCACAAATCTACAAGAGGAAAATATTTGCAACCACAAGAAAATAGGAGGTGAAATCTTCAACAACAAATCTACAAGAGGAAAATATTTGCAACCACAAGAAAATAGGTGCCTAAATCTTCGACCACAAATGTACAAGAGGAAAATGTTTGCAACCACAAGAAAATAGGAGATAAATTTTTCGACCACAAATTTACAAGAGGAAAATATTTGCAACCACAAGAAAAAAGGAGCTAAAATCTTAGACCAGAAAATCTACAAGAGGAAAATGTTTGCAACAAAAAGACAAAAGGAGAAAAAATCTTCGACAACAAATCTACAAGAGGAAAATATTTGCAAACATATGACAATAGGAGGTAAAATCTTTGACCACAAATCTAGAAGAGGAAAATATTGGCAAACACAAGACAAAAGGAGAAAAAATCTTCGACCACAAATCTACAAGAGGAAAATATTTGAAACCACAAGAAAATAGAAGATAAAATCTTCGACCACAAATCTACAAGAGGAAAATATTTGCAACCACAAGAAAATAGGAGATAAAATCTTCGACCACAAATGTACAAAAGGAAAATGTTTGCAACCACAAGAAAATAGGAGATAAAATTTTCGACCACATATCTACAAGAGGAAAATATTTGCAACCACAAGAAAAAAGGAGCTAAAATCTTAGACCAAAAATCTACAAGAGGAAAATGTTTGCAACCACAAGACAAAAGGAGAAAAAATCTTCGACCACAAATCTACAAGAGGAAAATATTTGCAAACATATGACAATAGGAGATAAATTATTCGACCACAAATCTAAAAGAGGAAAATGTTTGCAACCACAAGACAAAAGGAGAAAAAATCTTCGACCACAAATCTACAAGAGGAAAATATTTGAAACCACAAGAAAATAGAAGATAAAATCTTCGACCACAAATCTACAAGAGGAAAATATTTGCAACCACAAGAAAATAGGAGGTAAAATCTTTGACCACAAATCTACAAGAGGAAAATATTTGCAACCACAAAAAATAGGAGGTAAAATCTTCGACCACAAATCTACAAGAGGAAAATATTTGCCACCACAAGACAAGAGGAGATAAAATCTTTAACCAGCAAATCTACAAGAGGAAAATATTTTTAACCACAGGAAAATAGGAGGTAAAACCTTCGACCACAAATCTAAAGGAGGAAAATATTTGCAACCACAAGAAAATAGAAAGTGAAATCTAAGACTAGAATTCTACAAAAGGAAAATATTTGCAATCACAAGAAAATAGGAGGTAAAATCTTTGACCAAAAATCTACAAGAGGAAAATATTTGATACCACAAGCAAATAGGAGGTAAAATCTTCGACCACAAATCTACAGGAGGAAAATATTTGCAACCAAAAAAAAATAGGAGATAAAATCTTCGACCACAAATTTACAAGAGGAAAATATTTGCAACCCCAAGAAAAAAGGAGTAAAACCTTCGACCACAAATATACAAGAGAAAAATATTTGCAACCACAAGAAAATAGGAGGTAAAATCTTCGACCAAAAATCTACGAGAGGAAAATGTTTGCAACCACAAGAAAATAGGAAGTAAAATATTCGACTACAAATCTACAAGAGGAAAATATTTGCAACCACATGACAATAGGAGATAAAATATTTCACCAAAAATGTACAAGAGGAAAATATTTGCAACCAAAAAAAAATAGGAGGTAAAATCTTCGAACAAAAATCTACAAAAAGAAAATATTTGCAACCAAAAGAAAATAAGAGGTAAAATCTTTGACCACAAATCTAGAAGAGGAAAATATTTGCAACCACAAGAAAATAGGAGGTAAAATATTTGACCAGAAATCTACAAGAGGAAAATATTTGCAACCATAAGCTAATAGGAGGTAAAATCTTCGACCACAAATCTACAGGAGGAAAATATTTGCAACCACAAGAAAATAGTAGGTAAAATCTTCGACCACAAATCTACAAGAGGAAAATATTTGCAACCACAAGAAAATAGAGAGTAAAACCTTTGAACACAAATCTACAAGAGGAAAATAATTGCAACCACAAGAAAATAGGAGGTAAAATCTTCGAACAAAAATCTACACAAGGAAAATATTCGCAACCACAAGAAAATAGGAGGTGAAATCTTTAACAACAAATCTACAAGAGGAAAATATTTGCAACCACAAGAAAATAGGTGCTTAAATCTTCGACCACAAATGTACAAGAGGAAAATGTTTGCAACCACAAGAAAATAGGAGATAAAATTTTCGACCACAAATCTACAAGAGGAAAATATTTGCAACCACAAGAAAAAAGGAGCTAAAATCTTAGACCGAAAAATCTACAAGAGGAAAATGTTTGCAACAACAAGACAAAAAGAGAAAAAATCTTGGACCACAAATCTACAAGAGGAAAATATTTAAACCACAAGAAAATAGAAGATAAAATCTTCGACCACAAATCTACAGGAGGAAAATATTTGCAACCAAAAGAAAATAGGAGGTAAAATCTTCGACCACAAATCTACAAAAAGAAAATATTTGCAACCACAAGAAAATAGGAGGTAAAATCTTTGACCACAAATCTACAAGAGGAAATTTTTTTGCAACCACATGACAATAGGAGATAAAATATTCGACCACAAATCTACAAGAGGAAAATATTTGCAACCACTAGAAAATAGGAAGTAAAATCTTTGACCACCAATCTACAAGAGAAAAATATTTGCAACCACAAGAAAATAGGAAGTAAAATATTCGACTACAAATCTACAAGAGGAAAATATTTGCAACCAAAAGAAAATAGGAGGTAAAATCTTCGACCACAAATCTACAAGAGGAAAATATTTGCAACCACATGACAATAGGAGATAAAATATTTGACCACAAATCTACAAGAGGAAAATATTTGCAACTAAAAGATAATAGTAGGTAAAATCTTTGACCACAAATTTATAAGAGAAAAATATTTGCAACCACATGACAATAAGAGATAAAATCTTGGACCACAAATGTACAAGAGGAAAATATTTGCCACCACAAGACAAGAGGAGATAAAATCTTTAACCAGCAAATCTACAAGAGGAAAATATTTGCAACCATATGACAATAAGAGATAAATTATTCGACCACAAATCTAAAAGAGGAAAATGTTTGCAACCACAAGACAAAAAGAGAAAAAATCTTCGACCACAAATCTACAAGAGGAAAATATTTGTAACCACAAGAAAATAGGAGGTAAAATCTTCGACCACAAATCTACAGGAGGAAAATATTTGCAACCACAAGAAAATAGAAGGTGAAATCTAAGACTAGAATTCTACAAAAGGAAAATATTTGCAATCACAAGAAAATATGAGGTAAAATCTTTGATCAAAAATCTACAAGAGGAAAATATTTGCAACCACAAGAAAATAGGAGGTAAAATCTTCGACCACAAATCTACAGAAGGAAAATATTTGCAACCCCAAGAAAATAGGAGACAAAATCTTCGACCACAAATCTACAATAGGAAAATATTGGCAAACACAAGAAAATAGGAGGTAAAATCTTTGACCAGAAATCTACAAGAGGCAAATATTTGCAACCACAAGAAAAGGGGAGGTAAAATCTTCGACCACAAATCTACAGGAGGAAAATATTTGCAACCACAAGAAAATAGTAGGTAAAATCTTCGACTACAAATCTACAAGAGGAAAATATTTGCAACCACAAGAAAATAGGAGGTTAAATCTTCGACCACAAATCTACAAGAGGAAAATATTTGCCACTACATGACAATAGGAGATAAAATATTCGACCACAAATCTACAAGAGTAAAATGTTTGCAACCACAAGAAAATAGGAGGTAAAATCTTTAACCACAATGTACAGGAGGAAAATATTTGCAACCACAAGAAAATAAGAGTTAAAATCTTCGACCACAAATCTAAAAGAGGAAAATATTTGCAACCATATGACAATAGGAGATAAATTATTCGACCACAAATCTACAAGAGGAAAATATTGCAACCAAAAGAAAATAGGAGGTAAAATCTTCGACCAAAAATCTACAAAAGGAAAATGTTTGCAACCACAAGAAAATAGGAGGTAAAATCTTCGACCACAAATCTACAGGAGAAAAATATTTGCAACCACAAGAAAATAGGAGGTAAAATCCTTAACCAAGAATCTACAAGAGGAAAATATTTGAAACCACAAGACAATAGGAGGTAAAATCTTCGACCACAAATCTACAAAAAGAAAATATTTGCAACCACAAGAAAATAGGAGGTAAAATCTTTGACCACAAATCTACAGGAGGAAAATATTTGCAACCACAAGAAAATAGGAAGTAAAATCTTCGACCACAAATCTACAAGAGAAAAATATTTGCAACCACAAGAAAATAGGAAGTAAAATATTCGACTACAAATCTACAAGAGGAAAATATTTGCAACCACTTTACAATAGGAGATAAAATATTTGACTACAAATCTACAAGAGGAAAATATTTGCAACCAAAAGAAAATAGGAGGTAAAATTTTCGAACAAAATCTACAAAAAAAATATTTGCAACCACAAGAAAATAAGAGGTAAAATCTTTGACCACAAATCTAGAAGAGGAAAATATTGGCAAACACAAGAAAATAGGAGGTAAAATCTTTGACCAGAAATCTACAAGAGGAAAATATTTGCAAACACAAGAAAAGGGGAGGTAAAATCTTCGACCACAAATCTACAGGAGGAAAATATTTGCAACCAAAAGAAAATAGGAGGTAAAATCTTCGACCACAAATCTACAAGAGGAAAATATTTGCAACCACATGACAATAGGAGATAAAATATTTGACCACAAATCTACAAGAGGAAAATATTTGCAACTAAAAGATAATAGTAGGTAAAATCTTTGACCACAAATCTATAAGAGAAAAATATTTGCAACCACATGACAATAGGAGATAAAATCTTGGACCACAAATGTACAAGAGGAAAATATTTGCCACCACAAGACAAGAGGAGATGAAATCTTTAACCAGCAAATCTACAAGAGGAAAATATTTGCAACCATATGACAATAAGAGATAAATTATTCGACCACAAATCTAAAAGAGGAAAATGTTTGCAACCACAAGACAAAAAGAGAAAAAATCTTCGACCACAAATCTACAAGAGGAAAATATTTGTAACCACAAGAAAATAGGAGGTAAAATCTTCGACCACAAATCTACAGGAGGAAAATATTTGCAACCACAAGAAAATAGAAGGTGAAATCTAAGACTAGAATTCTACAAAAGGAAAATATTTGCAATCACAAGAAAATAGGAGGCAAAATCTTTGATCAAAAATCTACAAGAGGAAAATATTTGCAACCACAAGAAAATAGGAGGGAAAATCTTCGACCACAAATCTACAGGAGGAAAATATTTGCAACCACAAGAAAATAGGAGACAAAATCTTCGACCACAAATCTACAATAGGAAAATATTGGCAAACACAAGAAAATAGGAGGTAAAATCTTTGACCAGAAATCTACAAGAGGCAAATATTTGCAACCACAAGAAAAGGGGAGGTAAAATCTTCGACCACAAATCTACAGGAGGAAAATATTTGCAACCACAAGAAAATAGTAGGTAAAATCTTCGACCACAAATCTACAAGAGGAAAATATTTGCAACCACAAGAAAATAGGAGGTTAAATCTTCGACCACAAATCTACAAGAGGAAAATATTTGCCACTACATGACAATAGGAGATAAAATATTCGACCACAAATCTACAAGAGTAAAATGTTTGCAACCACAAGAAAATAGGAGGTAAAATCTTCAACCACAATGTACAGGAGGAAAATATTTGCAACCACAAGAAAATAAGAGTTAAAATCTTCGACCACAAATCTAAAAGAGGAAAATATTTGCAACCATATGACAATAGGAGATAAATTATTCGACCACAAATCTACAAGAGGAAAATATTGCAACCAAAAGAAAATAGGAGGTAAAATCTTCGACCAAAAATCTACGAGAGGAAAATGTTTGCAACCACAAGAAAATAGGAGGTAAAATCTTCGACCACAAATCTACAGGAGAAAAATATTTGCAACCACAAGAAAATAGGAGGTAAAATCCTTAACCAAGAATCTACAAGAGGAAAATATTTGAAACCACAAGACAATAGGAGGTAAAATCTTCGACCACAAATCTACAAAAAGAAAATATTTGCAACCACAAGAAAATAGGAGGTAAAATCTTTGACCACAAATCTACAGGAGGAAAATATTTGCAACCACAAGAAAATAGGAAGTAAAATCTTCGACCACAAATCTACAAGAGAAAAATATTTGCAACCACAAGAAAATAGGAAGTAAAATATTCGACTACAAATCTACAAGAGGAAAATATTTGCAACCACATTACAATAGGAGATAAAATATTTGACCACAAATCTACAAGAGGAAAATATTTGCAACCAAAAGAAAATAGGAGGTAAAATTTTCGAACAAAATCTACAAAAAAAATATTTGCAACCACAAGAAAATAAGAGATAAAATCTTTGACCACAAATCTAGAAGAGGAAAATATTGGCAAACACAAGAAAATAGGAGGTAAAATCTTTGACCAGAAATCTACAAGAGGAAAATATTTGCAACCACAAGAAAAGGGGAGGTAAAATCTTCGACCACAAATCTACAGGAGGAAAATATTTGCAACCACAAGAAAATAGGAGGTAAAATCTTCGACCACAAATCTACAAGAGGAAAATATTTGCAACCACAAGAAAATAGAGAGTAAAACCTTCGACCACAAATCTACAAGAGGAAAATATTTGCAACCATAAGAAAATAGGAGGTAAAATCTTCAAAAAAAATCTACACAAGGAAAATATTCGCAACCACAAGAAAATAGGAGGTAAAATCTTCGACTACAAATCTACAAGAGGAAAATATTTGCAACCACAAGAAAATAGGAGATAAAATCTTCGACAACAAATGTACAAAAGGAAAATGTTTGCAACCACAAGAAAATAGGAGATAAAATTTTCGACCACATATCTACAAGAGGAAAATATTTGCAACCACAAGAAAAAAGGAGCTAAAATCTTAGACCAAAAATCTACAAGAGGAAAATGTTTGCAACCACAAGACAAAAGGAGAAAAATCTTCGACCACAAATCTACAAGAGGAAAATATTTGCAACCATATGACAATAGGAGATAAATTAGTCGACCACAAATCTAGAAGAGGAAAATGTTTGCAACCACAAGACCAAAGGAGAAAAAATCTTCTACCACAAATCTACAAGAGGAAAATATTTGAAACCACAAGAAAATAGAAGATAAAATCTTCGACTACAAATCTACAAGAGGAAAATATTTGCAACCACAAGAAAATAGGAGGTAAAATCTTTGACCACAAATCTACAAGACGAAAATATTTGCAACCACAAAAAATAGGAGGTAAAATCTTCGACCACAAATCTACAAGAGGAAAATATTTGCCACCACAAGACAAGAGGAGATAAAATATTTAACCAGCAAATCTACAAGAGTAAAATATTTGTAACCACAAGAAAATAGGAGGTAAAATCTTCGACCACAAATCTACAGGAGGAAAATATTTGCAACGACAAGAAAATTGGAAGTAAAATCTTCGACCACAAATCTACAAGAGAAAAATATTTGCAACCAAAAGAAAATAGGAAGTAAAATATTCGACTACAAATCTACAAGAGGAAAATATTTGCAACCACATGACAATAGGAGTTAAAATATTTGACCACAAATCTACAAGAGGAAAATATTTGCAACCAAAAGAAAATAGGAGGTAAAATCTTCGAACAAAAATCTACAAAAAGAAAATATTTGCAACCACAAGAAAATAGTTGGTAAAATCTTCGAACAAAAATCTACAGAAAGAAAATATTTGCAACCACAAGAAAATAGGAGGTAAAATCTTTGACCACAAATCTAGAAGAGGAAAATATTTGCAACCACAAGAAAATAGGAGGTAAAATCTTTGACCAAAAATCTACAAGAGGAAAATATTTGCAACCACAAGAAAATAGGAGGTAAAATCTTCGACTACAAATCTACAAGAGGAAAATATTTGCAACCACAAGAAAATAGGGAGTAAAACCTTCGACCACAAATCTACAAGAGGAAAATATTTGCAACCACAAGAAAATAGGAGGTAAAATCTTCAAACAAAAATCTACACAAGGAAAATATTCGCAACGACAAGAAAATAGGAGGTAAAATCTTAGACCACAAATCTACAAGAGGAAAATATTTGCAACCATATGACAATAGGAGATAAATTATTCGACCATAAATCTACAAGAGGAAAATATTTGCAACCACAAGAAATTCGGTGGTAAAATCTTCGACCAAAAATCTACAAGAGAAAAATCTTTGCAACCACAAGAAAATAGGAGGTAAAATCTTCGTCCACAAATCTACAGGAGAAAAATATTTGCAACCACAAGAAAATAGGAGGTAAAATCCTTGACCAAGAATCTACACGAGGTAAATATTTGCAACCACAAGACAATAGGAGGTAAAATCTTCGACCACAAATCTACAAAAAGAAAATATTTGCAACCACAAGAAAATAGGAGGTAAAATCTTTGACCACAAATCTACAAAAGGAAAATATTTGCATCCACATGACAATAGGAGATGAAATATTCGACCACAAATCTACAAGAGGAAAATATTTGCAACCACTAGAAAATAGGAAGTAAAATCTTCGACCACAAATCTACAAGAGGAAAATATTTGCAACCACAAGAAAATAGGAAGTAAAATATTCGACTACAAATCTACAAGAGGAAAATATTTGCAACCAAAAGAAAATAGAAGGTAAAATCTTCAAACAACAAATCTACAAGAGGAAAATATTTGCAACCACATGACAATAGGAGATAAAATATTTGACCACAAATCTACAAGAGGAAAATATTTGCAACCAAAAGAAAATAGGAGGTAAAATCTTTGACCACAAATCTATAAGAGGAAAATATTTGCAACCACATGAAAATAGGAGATAAAATCTTCCACCACAAATGTACAAGAGGAAAATATTTGCATCCACATGACAATAGGAGATAAAATATTCGACCACAAATCTACAAGAGGAAAATATTTGCAACCACAAGAAAAAAGGAGGTAAAATCTTCGACTACAAATCTAAAAGAGGAAAATATTTGCAACCACATGACAAAAGGAGATAAAATATTGGACCACAAATATATATGAGGAAAATATTTGAAACCACAAGAAAATAAGAGGTAAAATCTTCGACCACAAATCTAAAAGAGGAAAATATTTGCAACCATATGACAATAGGAGATAAATTATTCGACCATAAATCTACAAGAGGAAAATATTTGCAACCACAAGAAAATAGGAGGTAAAATCTTCGACCAAAAATCTACAAGAGGAAAATCTTTGCAACCACAAGAAAATAGGAGGTAAAATCTTCGACCACAAATCTACAGGAGAAAAATATTTGCAACCACAAAAAAATAGGAGGTAAAATCCTTGACCAAGAATCTACAAGAGGAAAATATTTGCAACCACAAGACAATAGGAGGTAAAATCTTCGACCACAAATCTACAAAAAGAAAATATTTGCAACCACAAGAAAATAGGAGGTAAAATCTTTGACCACAAATCTACAAGAGGAAATTTTTTTGCAACCACATGACAATAGGAGATAAAATATTCGACCACAAATCTACAAGAGGAAAATATTTGCAACCACTAGAAAATAGGAAGTAAAATCTTTGACCACCAATCTACAAGAGAAAAATATTTGCAACCACAAGAAAATAGGAAGTAAAATATTCGACTACAAATCTACAAGAGGAAAATATTTGCAACCAAAAGAAAATAGGAGGTAAAATCTTCGACCACAAATCTACAAGAGGAAAATATTTGCAACCACATGACTATAGGAGATAAAATTTTTGACCACAAATCTACAAGAGGAAAAGTTTTGCAACTAAAAGATAATAGTAGGTAAAATCTTTGACCACAAATCTATAAGAGAAAAATATTTGCAACCACACGACAATAGGAGATAAAATCTTGGACCACAAATGTACAAGAGGAAAATATTTGCAACCACAAGAAAATAGGAGGTAAAATCTTCGACCACAAATCTACAAGAGGAAAATATTTGCAACCACATGACAATAGGAGATAAAATATTCGACCACAAATCTACAGGAGGAAAATATTGCAAACCACAAGAAAAAAGTAGGTAAAATCTTCGACTACAAATCTACAAGAGGAAAATATTTGCAACCACATGACAATAGGAGATAAAATATTCGACCACAAATCTACAAGAGGAAAATATTTGAAACCACATGACAATTGGAGATAAAATCTTCGACCACAAATCTACAAGAGGAAACTATTTGCAACCACAAGAAAATAGGAGGTAAAATCTCCGACCACAAATCTACAAGAGGAAAATATTTGCAACCTCAAGAAAATCGGAGGTAAAATCTTCGACCACAAATCTACAGGAGGAAAATATTTGCAACCAGATGACAATAGGAGGTAAAATCTTCGACCACGAATCTACAAGAGGAAAATATTTGCAACCACAAGACAATAGGACGTAAAATCTTCGACCACAAATCTACAAGAGGAAAATATTTGCAACCACAACAAAATAAGAGGTAAAATCTTCGACCACAAATCTTCAAGAGGGAAATATTTGCCACCACATGACAATAGGAGATAAAATATTCGACCACAATTCTACAAGAGGAAAATATTTGCAACCACAAGAAAATAGGAGGTAAAATTTTCGACCAAAAATCTACAAGAGGAAAATATTTGCCACCACATGACAATAGGAGATAAAATATTCTCCACAAATCTACAAGAGGAAAATATTTGCAACCACAAGAAAATAGGAGGTAAAATCTTCGACCACAAATCTACAAGAGGAAAATATTTGCAACCACATGACAATAGGAGATAAAATATTCGACCACAAATCTACAAGAGGAAAATATTTGCAACCACAAGAAAATAGGAGGTAAAATCTTCGACCACAAATCTACAAGAGGAAAATATTTGCAACCACATGACAATGGGAGATAAAATATTCGACCACAAATCTACAAGAGGAAAATATTTGCAACCACAAGAAAATAGGAGATAAAATCTTCGACCACAAATCTACAAGATGAAAATATTTGCAACCATAAGACAATAGGAGCTAAAATCTTCGACCACAAATCTTCAAGAGGAAAATATTTGGAACCTCAATAAAATAGGAGGTAAAATCTTCGACCACAAATCTACAAGAGGTAAATATTTGCCACCACATGATAATAGGAGATAAAATCTTCGACCACAAATCTACAAGAGGAAAATATTTGCAACCACAAGATATTTTGAAGGTAATGATAAGATAAGATATTAATAAAAGGCCTGAGAGAGTAAAAGGCTAGAGCATTTGAATTCCTATCCCCCGCCTGTCCCTTCCCTCGATCCGATAGGGGGAAGGGAAGAGGGAGCGAGAGAGAAATTGTAAAAAGAATATAAATATATACAAAATAAACCATGTATAGTGAAAGAGAAAGGACAACAAAGAGGAAGAAATGCAAGGGGTGTGGATTTGACGGGAGAGTAAATGCCGAAGAGTTGTGTAGGAGTTGTGAGGTCAGGTTGGTAAACAATGATGGGAGAAGACATAGTGTCGGTTCAAGGGATAACAGAGAGGAAGAAGGTGTGCACAATGGAGTGAATGATAGGTGTGGAAAGTGCAATGTGGAGGTAAAGGAGAATCAATACGCACCGATGTGTGAACTATGTGATCGTCGTTGGTTTCACTGTGGCTGCGAGAAAGGTAAGTGTTAAGGATTACCAACAGAGTAAAGAGCTCATAGAATATAATAGCATGGAATTGCGGAATGTGTAAAGGAATTGGTGAAAAAATTAAGAGAAAAAAATATGGTCCTAAAGACAAAAAATGAAGAGCTGCGAGAGAGACTACTTGTGGTAGAAAGGAAAATAGAGAATATTGAAAAATGAGTAAAGGTAGAGAAAGGAAAGATTATAGAAATATCAGAAAAGGTGTCTGAAAATGTCAGGGAGAAAGAAGACAAAAAGAATAGACTTATAACCTCGTACTATTTGGAGTGCAGGAATCTGATAAAGAACGAGGTAAAGACAAGGAGAGATGTAATGAAATATTTGATATAGGAGTGGAAGTAGGTAAGACAGAAATAGAAAATGTAATAAGATTAGGAAAGAGAAATGAAAATACTGATGATTGGAACCGATTGCCGAAACTTAGACCACTATTAGTGGAACTAAGAAAGGCTACGGAAAAGTTGGATATACTGAGGAGAGCAAAGAAACTAAAGATACCAGAGAGTGTGAGGCTAAAAAACGTGATGATAGCTTCAGATGTGACAAAGAAAATGAGCGAGAGCAAGATAAAATGTTAAAAGAAGAACTTAAAGTGAAAGAGAAAACGGAGGGTCTGGATGGTACATCAAAAGAGAGCAACTTTTGCTTGGAATTTTTAGAAGGAAGCTTTAAAAGAGGAGAAATAAAAATGAAATTGATTAATATACAAAGCTTAACGAAAGAAAAGAGAGTTGAAGTGGAAGAATTATTGACAGAGAAGGGGAATGAGTGATGTATACTATGTCTAGGTGAAACACAGCAAAAGTATAAAAAGATAGAATTCTCAAAAGGAATTAATACTGTTGAATATGAGTGATCAAAAGGGAGGAGGTCTGTCAGTGATTATGAAACAAAGTGAAGGATGTGAAAGGAATTGTGAAAACGACATTATGAAAGTAGAAATCAAAATCAGGAATACTGTGATAACATTGCCGCTCACCTTAGATGTTTCTGATAAAGTACGAATAGAATCGGAGAGGAACTAGCTAAAGTGCAAGACGAGCAGATGATGTTGTTACCTAGAAGATTTCAATGACCACCTGGGATTTATTGGACCACAACCCTTAAATTTTAATGGAAGAGAAGTTATAGACATTATGGAGAAGTGGAATATGATACTACTAAACGGTGATATGAAGTGTGAAGGGAAGATTACAAGAATGCGAGGAGACACAAGAAGTTCAATTGATTTTATTTTAGTAAACGAAGCTATGTATAAATATTTGATCTGTCTGATAATTATCTATTTGAGGCAATATTTAGGATAGATAATAGATAAAAAAAGGGAAGAAAACTAAAATCATGGAAAGAGAGTACTATGAAACAGACTGAAATATTATAAGAACAATTCTTGAAGAAAAGGCAAGAAGATATAGAAGAATTATATGACAAAGGAGAACAAATAGATATACAAGAACTAGAAAGACTAGTTAAGAATAATGCGGAAGGAATCCTTAAGAAAAAGTATAAAAAGAGAGTAATATCCCTCGACGAAGAGAAGACAGTAGAAGAACTAACATGGATGAATAGAGAGATACATGAAGGATTCAAGCTAAGGAAGCGATAGAACAGGCGGAAAAGGAATGCTGGTACAAGAAATGACAGAGAACATTATGAGGGTTTCTACAACAAACAGAAGTAAAAAGTACAACATAAAATAAAAGAGGAGATGACTAAACATGAGAAAAAGATTACTAGAGAAATTAAAGAAACAAAGAACTTTGGAAAGAAGATGTGGAATCTGATTAATAAACTAAGGGGAGTTAATCAAAGAGAAGAGAAGGAAACTGGAGTTTATGATGAGGAAGGAAATAAGATAGATTGGGAAATAGTACCTGAAAAAATGATAGAATTCTGGAAGTATACAAGAAGCACCCAAATGAGATCAAGAAAGAATGGAATGATAAGATTAAAGAGGAGTACACAACAAGCATAAGGAGGCGAATAAGAGATCTTAGAATAGTGTATGGAAAGAACAATGAAACAACAATTATACCACAAATCCTAAGAGAACACTAGGATGCATTAAAAGAAAATTTGGAACCGGATGGAAAAGGTAAGCTAAGAATTAAGTAGTACGAGGTAGAAGACCGAACACAATACTTCCCAAGAACATTAATGGAGCATATGGATAGCTTAGAGGGTACAGTAATATGGCAGCAAGGAGAAGCAATGGGGTGAGATGGATGGAAAGAAGAGGAAATGGAAAGTGCTTTACGTAAAATAAAAAGTAGGAAATAACCAGGCACAGATAAGATAAAAGGGGAAATAATAAAATGGTTTAATGAAAATTGGATATGCCTACAAGCACGAACAAAAAGTCTAAATAAGGTGATAAGAACAAATACTGTACCGACTGACTGGAAGGTATCAAAAACAGTTATGATTGCCGAGACGAGCAATCCAAAAGCAAAAGAGCATAGACCAATAGACTTAACTAACACCAACTCCAAATTGACAATGAATCTGATATAAGAAGAAAATTGGGAACACAACAAATCATTAGGAGAAGTAAATGTTCTACAGGCGGGGTTTACGCAAGGCAGAAGATTGGATCATAATCTATTTATCTTAAAATACAGTATAGAGGATAGTAAAATGAGAAAACAGGACTCGGTAGACAGGAAAGCATTGCTAAAAATATTGAAAAATTACGAATACAACCACATGATTATAGACATCATAGTAACAATGTATACAGAAGACACGACTGAGCTGTATGTGTGACCGAGAAAAGTTGGAGAAGTTGAGGTAAGCAGTGGAATACGTAAAGGTTGCACAGGTTCCCCACTGCTCCTTGCGTTACTTATAAATAGCATTATTAAAAAGATAAATGAGAGACATATGAGTTTTATAAGCAGTAAATTCTACATTTCCATGCTGTTTTTTAAAGATGATGGACTCGTATTATCAAATAGTAGGAAAGAGATGCCACAGATGATAAGCTTAGTTATGGAGGAAACTGCAGTGTGTGGCGTAAACATCAACAAACAGAAGAGCCAATTCATGATTATCAATAGGAAAGAACCCAGGCCAGAAAAGATCAATGATATAGAAGTGGTTCAAGAAATTAGATATTTAGGAATTATAATTACAGAAAATAGAAAACATATGAAAAAAACAAAGAAAATAAAATTGAAAGGGGAAGGAAAATGTCAAACATGGCATTCTCTGTGTTGGAGAGATCATGCAACAAGATCCTAATAGGAAAAACATATTGGAAGAGTGTGGTGTCACCAAGCATACTCACAGGGGCAGTGGTGGAATGGAACAAAACCGAACTGGAAAAACTACAAAAAATAGAAAATAAAGTGTGAGACATGTGCTGGGTGCTCCAATTTACGCTGCAGTGGAGGCATTAAGAGGAGAAATAGGAAGTGCCACAATGGAAGAAAATATATAAATATAAAATTAAATTACACAAAACATGTTATGAAAGGAAACAGTAATTTACTAAAGGAAATATTGGAGGAGATGAGGGAAAATAATAAAGGATAACAATGGCTAAGTACAATAAGAGGATATATGAAAGAACTTATCATAAAGAGGAATAGAAGAACTGAATCATTTGAAGGAAGAAAGTATAAAGGAGAGAGTAAGGAAATGAGGAAAAGAGAGATGGAGGCTAGATATGGAAAGGAAATTAACACAAAGTACATATTTTATGAATAAGAAGGTAATCAAGGAGGAAAATATATATGACAACTCATTTAAGTCCAAGCTAAAGTTTAGATGCAAAACCAACTCACTGCAGCTCAATTGGAGGAAGAGGTTTACAGGAGAGGAGGAAAAATGTGACCTCTGCAACCGAGGAGAGCAAGAGACATTACGAGACTTCTTACTAAATTGTGAAGGACTAATAGACATACGTAGAAAGTATACTACTATAGGAAACACCACATTGGGAAAAAGTGCTTTTGTTCAACCCAACAAGTGACGAAGAAGTAGAAAAATACACATTATATATCGAAGAACTATGAAAAGCTAGGAAAAGAAAGATCGAAATAGCCCAAAACCTAAACCTGAATAGGAATTAAAGTTATTGTGCTGCCGTTACAAAGGCCTTAGCGCACCCTACATCTGTATCTGTATCCTCCCCCCTATTCTCTAAGGCACTGGGGGAAGGTTTAGTGGGGAAGGAGGAGGACTGAGCGATAGTAGAGTGAGAAACTGGTACGAGATTAGACGGTTAACGTAGGCAGCCTTGTCCCTAAATAAAGGGTGTTCCATAAAGGGCGCAGATTTTGAATTAGACGACGCCTTTGTGTTTTGAAGTTTGAAGAAATGCTTTTATCATGTTTCCTATCTCTATTCACTCCGATTAATAGTATTTTGCTTGTTTTTCAGAATACTTGTGTGCGGTGCGTCATGGAGCAGTTTACACCTGAGCAGTTCGTTCTCATCGTGAAGACATTTTTACCAAAACGCAGAAAGTGCGACGCAAACAGTTCTAAGACTTCG
The DNA here is from genome assembly GCA_963969495.1 of Ceratothoa steindachneri. Taxonomy (NCBI): domain Eukaryota; kingdom Metazoa; phylum Arthropoda; class Malacostraca; order Isopoda; family Cymothoidae; genus Ceratothoa; species Ceratothoa steindachneri. The sequence goes on along the minus strand of OZ018331.1, from coordinate 36,114,733 downwards.
CACCATTTCGGGGAGAAATGAAGCACCCAATGACTCCACGGTTCGCAGACTAAGTTTAAAAGAACTGGTTCAGTTGCAACGGCCAAATCGCCAGGGTGGAATCGTTCTATCGGACAGAGCAACAAATTGTTGTTGTGCGAAACAGTGTCACTCTGAGTCAGGGAAAATCAATTCACCGACGTTCGCAGCAGTTGGACATACTCGTACCGACCACTTTATTACATCAAATTCTGCATAAAGATCTCCATATGCATGCGTACAAAATTCAATTCAGCCACTTGACCACGGGAGGTGGAACCAATTTGCTGCCTGGGTTATGGAGAGACTTGCGGCCAATGAAATTTTACTAAGAAAATCATCTCCAGTGACGATTTCCACTTGAGTGGATTTGTCAATAAACAGAACTGCCGGATTTGGGGAAATGAAAATCCTCGAATGATGCAAGAGCGAGAAATGCATCCACTGAAAACGACCGTGTAGTGTTATTTTTTTGGCAGGTGAAGTGCTTGGACTGTACTTCTTTGAAGATGACGAGGGAAATGGAATTGCCATTAATGGAGAACATTACCGAGAGATGGTATCCACTCAGTTATGGCCGAACTTGGAAGATACAGAGATTGCCAACCTCTGGTTTCTGCAAGATGGAGCAACCTGCCACACTTCGCGCCAAACGCTTGCATTACTCCACGAAAGATTTACGCAACGAGTGATATCCTTGCAGGGTGACGAGGAATAGCCACCAAGGCCCTGCGATCTCGCCTCTTGTGATTTCTTCTTATGAGGATAGGTAATAGCTTAGGTATACGTCAACAAACCACGCGCAATTCCTGAAGGCTGAAATCAGGGATGGGGGGGATTGGAGGCATCGGGCCACACATCTGTAAAAGAGTTATCGGAAACTTCGAGGAGCGCATAAATGTATCCAGGCTCAGTGCAGGTGGAGTAATGGCCGACATCGTGGTCCATACCTAAATGGGAGACATAATTCGCTAGAAATATGCAGAAGATGGCCATGTTTATAAACCTTCGTTTCAATTTCGGTGCTCTTTATGGAACACTCTTTACAAACCTACTTTCAATGTAAATTTAAGTTCAATGCATTTATTAATTACATAAATTTAACTACCATTAGTTAATTGGTTGTCCCCGCCCCCTCTCTGTGTCTCTGTCTCGATCTCGCCACTTCTACTTACCGAGCTCTTTAATATTAGCTCTGACTCTAAATCCGTCAGTCGTTCTCCAAGATGATTCCGCTTTAATCAATAGTAATATCTTTTTTGAACTTGTTTTTGAATTTCTTTTATTTTATAACAGTTCATTTACGTGTCTATTAATTTTTTAAGCAAATTTAAATATTATTTATTAATTTAGTAGATTTTTCTAGTAAACTTCCAAAACTAGTGTTTCATTTTGCATAAACATTTTATCTAAATTTATATTTATTTAAAACAATTTTATGTCTTTTGACCACTCGATGTTTCTATTAGTATTTTTATCTACTCGTGTATTAATTTAGTCACTTGGCATTTTTAGCCTGAAGATGTTAACTGGTAGTTTTTGAAACGTTGTTTTGATACCTTTTTTAGTAATTTGAATAATTTGCATGTCCCCATCAAATTTAAATATGAATGGGAATATGATAAGAGATTACCCTTTTTAGATGTCCTCATTAATAAAGATCACCATGAATTAAAACTGGACGTGTATAGGAAACCAACGCACTCGAATGCCTATATACATTATTTTTTGTTTCACGATAATACTGTTAAAAAAATCGGTAATTTCTAACCTTTTCCTTAGAGCATACAAAATATGTCATCCTTCCTATTTAGATGAAGAAATTGTCATTATCAGGACCATTTTTCTAATTTGTATTACCCCGATTGGTTCATATCGTCTGCCGATTTTGCAGCTGGGAAAACATTCTATGGTAATAAGCCTTCCCGCACTAACGACTTCAACAAATGTATAACATTGCCATTTAACAATAAATTAAATAGTTTAAAGGACATATTAGGAAAAGCGGGTATTAATCTAGCCTTTAAATATAATAATTCCTTAAACCAATTGATGATGGCCAGGAAACCCAAAAAACATCATAACATAGGAGTATATGCAGTACCATGCAACGATTGCCATAAAGTTTATACAGGGGAAACGGGGAGAAATCTAGACAAGAGATTGTACGAACACAAAAGAGATATTAGAGTGGGCAGCGAAAGTAGTGGAATATTTTGCCATGTTAGAGACAAGAATCATACGATCGATTTCAATGGTAGTAAAATGTTATTTAAATCGGCTAACTATGTTAAGAGAAGAATCGTAGAATCGAGGTGATATCGTCAGTTCCTAATTTAAATCTATCTGAGGGTCAATTTTCTTTTAATCCTGTAATAAGAAAGCAAATAAACAAAATAGTAAAATGCCAGCCCTTCAATATGTTTAGGCCTAACCCCCCCCCCCAGATTAGCCACAAGTAGGGGATTGCGTTATGCTTGTATGCACTTTTCTTATATTTTCTATCCAGCGTCAGTTGAAAAAGGGTGTGATATACACTGAAACTGTTCTGAATTAAATTGTCTTCGGAGAATGTGGTTTAATTCCTCATCTTTTCTTGCGATATTGCATTAATTTCCATCATATATATATATATATATATATATATATATATATATATATATATATATATATATATATATAGAGAGAGAGAGAGAGAGAGAGAGAGAGAGAGAGAGAGAGAGAGAGAGAGAGAGAGAGAGATACGGAATCGAAAGAATAATTATCGACATCTTGATAAGACTTAGTTGAGTTACTTGGTTGCCGCTTCGTTATTTATGACTAAAAATTCCTACGAAAATAATTAATCTATGGAGTGGTTATACAAACAATCTTCTTTAGTAATTTTTAACATCTGTAGGATACACCTCGTCAAATTATGAATTTCTCAACCTATGAAGATAACGAACTACTTTTAGTTGACTTTCCTGTCGTCCCATTTCACCACTAGTAATACTCACATCATTTATTTTGTCACTGACACTAACTTCACCACTTAACCTGACTACCTCACCCACCTCTTCCAGCTACAAATTGGATGGATGTATTAGGCGAATTGTAAAGATGATATCAAAATTATGTAGGAATGTTAAAAAGGAACTTTTGAATTTATATCTCTTTGAATTTATCTGAAGAGAAAGAAATAAAGAAGAAACTTTTCATGCTTTCTGCGGGACAATTACTTCTCACGATTAATTAAACAAAGGTTTTAATCAAGTAACTTGTCATCATCATCATCATCATTACTAACTCTATATTTTAAGAAGGGTATTTTTTCGAGCATTTGAATAATAATTTCATCTTAGTTTGGTTATGACTTATGTTTTTTATCAAATTTATTTCTAATAATTCTTTTATAATATCAAAAAATAAAATGGGGAAGTTCAGAAATAAATATAAGTATCGAAATTTTGTGAATTTTTTAAAACCCAAAGAATTCAGAATGGTGAAGTTCAGAAAATTTAACCATAGCTGCTTTTGTTTACATTTAAAATTTTAATCTTAGCAGCGAAGCGCAAGCTCCCCGTTGCGAAGCCATTGCCTGGTCTTTTAATAGTGGTATCTTATTATCATGTTGGTTTGAATTTATGCTATATTCAATAATTCAATTTTCTTAATCTCCCTCAGATAGATTTCTATCGGGATAATTTATATTTACCAATATTTGGGGAATCTGATTTTTTTCAATTCCTTTATGACTAGTCATGGAAAGAGTACCATAAAACCACCATTAAACTCTATGTTACTGACATAAATGCCATAGAAGATACTGGCACAAGATACTTGTCTTTATAAGCGGATAAAGAATATAACAACAGAGGTCAGTGTTTACAAAGAGCAGGCGAGAATCAAGGAGGATCAAGGGAGAGCCCTACTCAAAATTTCGGACCCGTTTGTGTTTATATTTATTTTTTAATGCCATATTTGTATTCTGCTATTCAGAAAGAGTTATGGAAGCTCACTGTGTGAGGGAAATGGATCGGGCGTGTTGGTGATGAAGACAATGTGCTGTTGAAATGGCCGCCACGTTCACCTGACCTGACACCTTGCCAATTTTTTTCTCTGGGGCTATGTGAAGGGGCTGGTCTATGTTCCCCTTCCCTCTTCCTGCAAACCTAGAGGAACTCAAGCACAGAATCACTACCGCACTGGAGACTGTTACCAAAGACATGCTGCAGCGTGTTTGGGAGGAGCTGGACTACCGTCTTGACGTGTGCCGTGTCTCAGGCGGTGCGCAGATTGAACATTTGTGAAATCGTTCATGGATTCCACATACCTTTGATTTTCTCATTCAAATTTGGAGGAATAAATCAATAAATCTTATGTTGCTTAACATTAAGCCTGTTTTGTTTCATTTGCCTTAACTATGTAGTTTCTGTGATATTTACATCTCAAATGATATCAATTTTTTTTAAAAACACCCTGTATATATATATATATATATATATATATATATATATATATATATATATATACCAGGCCATGGCTTTTGCACTCCCCCCCCTAAGGGGGAGCTTGCGCTTGCTACTAAGATTAAAATTTAAAATCTAAAAAAAAGCAGCCATGGTTAAATTTTTATAAATTTTCTGAACTTTGCCAATTATAATAATTTTAAACAGGAACTCTAAACTAAATTTCCCCTCTTTCAAAATATCACGTTGCTAAAATATAATTATAGAAGAAGAAGATATATAAAAATAAATTTTCTGTTTTCACCATTTGTAATTCTTTGGGTTTTAAAAAAATTCACAAAATTTCAATACTTATCGATACTTATATCACCATTTTGTTTTTTGATATTATAAAAGAATTATTAGAAATAACTTTGATAAAAAACCATAAGTCATAACCAAACTAAGATGAAATTATTAGTCAAATACTCAAAAAAATCCCCTTCTTAAAATATAGTTAGTGATTATATATATATATATATATATATATATATATATATATATATATATATATATATATATATATATAGTTTTTAAACCGTTGCGGTTGATTCTATCTTATATGATAAATGTCTAAAATACATTAGCTCAGTGTTTCCCAAACCTTTTTTGTCGTAACCCTAAACACAAATTGATTTTGGCTTGGCGATCCTCAGGGATGAAATAATATTATTTCAGTAGTATTTTAATTTTATCCAATTGAATAAAGTTGAATGAATTTTTACTATAATTTACTAATTAATAAATATAATATTGAGCGAATATAATTGAAGGCAAACCATCATAACTCAAGCAAAGATAAACAAACTTTTGACTGCCTGTTTCATGAATGAGCCCTTCTCACTATTCAACTCCTATTGACTGCTGATGAATATAATAATTCCTTTACTGTTTCTACAATTAGTTTTATCCAATATATTATACGAATATTCACTGTTATTTAATAAACAATATTGTTTATATTTCTAGGTTGATTGAAGGATGTTTTGGCACATTTTCATGTTACTGTAATTTATTGAAACCAAAAAAGAAGCAAAAATAATAAACTTTTGGCTGCCAACCTCTTTCGGCTCTTTGGGTAGAATTCATTGAAAAATTGAAAAAAAATCCCAAACTTTAGTGACTCCTGTGGTTTCTTCATATTATGGACAAGTTTCTCCAGATTTGGCTTGATGTTGATAAAGAAAGAACAACGCAGATCTTGTTGAGGATCCAGACGATTCCTTGCATTAGTCTTGATCGTCACAAGAGCTGAAATCCTTGTTGACAAAGGTATGTGATGGGAAATGGAATAAGAGCTCTTTTTAGCCTCATGAATCAGAATAGGGTCATCCTTCAGTTGAGCCTAGAATTCAGAGTATGAGAGACTTTCAAAGGATTGCTTCTGTACCTGATTTTCCTGGAGATCTAAACGTTTTCTTTGAAATCCTTGGATATCTTCTCCAGCATCTCTGACGTTCACACCGAACACATTCCTGAGCCAGCTGTGTTGAAATACTTCAACATTTTCTGGCAAATATTTGTCAATTTCTCGAAGCTTCTGCAAATGATCTTGGAAAAACAATTTAATATCAGCAAGTTCTATTTCTGATGAATCTTCCAGCACTGGATTCAAGCTCTAGAAAAGCAGTTGTTATTTATGTGGCTTATTTTTCTCTCCAAAGTGCAAGTTTCTTCTTGAATGATGTATTTTTTCACTAATGTCTACCATAGTTTGATTTTTGCCTTGCTTCGCTGAGTTCAATTCATTCAAGTGCCTGAAGATGTTGCCTAAATGTGCCAGCTTTGCCACCCAAGCAGCACCTTTGAAAAGTCGACCAGCTTATGTTTCTTCTCTTGGAGAAAACCTTTATTTCATTTTTAAGTTCAAATAACCCGTCCACAAATATTTTTCATCATAGCGAATACTGCTGGTCTCACCAGCTCCTCCTCAATGTTGGGAGACTTTGTGGATCGTGCAATATACCATGCCACTTCTAAAGATGCCAAGGAAGCTTTCTCCAAAGAAAAAGCTGAGCCTGAACGACCATCAAACCGACTTCGTTTTACCTGTTCTACCTTATCCTACCAGTAACGAGGTGGCTTTTCAATATAGTAAGGATGAACTGAACAAAAGTGACGTTTCAGTTTGTTTTCCTTCATTGATTCATTGGCAAGGACTTACAGACACTGAGCACCGAGATCTGATCTATCTATCATATTTCAGAAAATCAGGTTTATACGCCAATTGTTGTTTGCGCTGGGACATCGTTCCCTCTGGAATTCATACCTGAAATGAGTGTATATATATATATATATATATATATATATATATATATATATATATATATATATATATATATATATATATATATATATATATATATATGCATCATACACTTTCTTTGATTACTTATTCATAAAGTGATATAAACTCTCACCCTCATACTCAATGTTAATTATTTCAGACGTAAAACACCCAGGTATAAATTTCAAACCTTAGAACACCACTCATAGTAATAACCTTATCTTTAGCAAGTTTTTAGTCGCTTGAGAGTCTATTCGCAAGCGACTCTACATCTCACTATGTCGGTCAGTTGGTCCTCGTATTTTTGTAATAACATCATAATTATTCGGCCGATTCTAACGAAATTTGAAACTCTTCATGTTGTTTTGTATTCTCTTTCGAATGATATAATTGCTAAAGTCTTCCCAAGGTTAGCCCGTGAATTATTTTGTTTTGGCAATGACAGCATAACTATTCGGCCGATACTCTGCTAAGTTAGACTAGGCTATAATATGCCATACTCTGCTAGCAAAGCCTAGAATAGGCTATACTATGCTAAGCTATGCTAAGATATAATGTACAAAGGTAAGATATACTATGCTAATTTAGGATAGCATATAGTATGTTAGGCTAGACAATACTAAGCTATGCTTGACTAGGGTATAATAGGATAGTATAGGCTATAACTTGTCTAGGATAGTTAATGTTAAGCTAGGTTAAGCTATGCTAAGCTATACTAGGCTAGACAGGGCTACACTATGCTATGCTAGAGTAGGCTAAAGTATAATAGGCTAGGGTGGGCTATGCTCTGCTCTGCTCTGCTCTGCTAGGCTATGTTAGGCTATGCTAGGTAATACTATGTTAGGATACCATAGGCTAGCTAACCAAGCCTATAATAGGCTAATCTATGCAAGATTATTCTAGTCTAGGGCATGTTATACTAGTCTAGGATATACTAGGCTAGGCTATAATGTGATACGCTTGGCTATATTATGTTAGGTGTGGTTATGCTAAGATAGGCTATGCCAAGCTAGCCTATAGTGTGCTAGGCTAGGCTAGGCTAAGCTATCGTATGAAAGGATATATTGGCTAGGCAATAGTAGCCTATTCTATCATGGCTATACTAGGCTAGGCTACTATAGGCGACGCTAGGCTAGGCTCTGGCATACAATGCTAAGCCATACCTGGTTAGGCTAGGCTATAGTAAGCTAGGCTACACTGGGCAGTGCAACGCTAGGCAAGGCTATACTAGGCTATACTATAATATGCTAGGTTAGACTAAGGTCTACTAAGCTAGGCTAGGCTATACTAAGATAGGCTAGGCTAAGCTAGGCTATGCTATCTAGATTATACTAAGCTAGGCTATTCAATTTAGGCTAGGCTATCCTATGTTTGGCTATACTAGGCTAAAACAAGGTAGGTTATACTATGCTATGCTTGGCTATGATATGCTATGCTATACCAGACAAGTTTAGCCAAGGCTATTCTAGGCTATACTAGGCTATGCTATGCTAAGCTATTCTCTACTATGCTATGCTAAAGTATGTGGCTATACTATGCTATTTTAGGCTAGCTAGACTATGCTATGCTACACTATTCTGTGCTATGCTATGCTATACTATAATATACTATGCTATGTTATACTATGTTATGTTATACTATGCTGTGCTATATTATGCAATGCTGTGCTATGCTATACCATGATATGCAATAATATTAGATAATATACTATGCTCTAATCTGCTATGGTATATAATGCTATACTATGGAATACTGTGCTATTAGTGTGTGTCAATCTTTTCAACGTCCTAATTACATAAATGAGGGGTGTGCTCAAAATTTGCAGCCCTACTTATGAATTCTAAAGTTATTTTTTTATTTTAATATAATTTTAGTTCTATTTGGTTAGCTACCTAAAAGTTTTGACTTATTTTTGTGATCTTGGCGAATTAAATGACTATTATTATATTAATAATTATGTCTATTTCACTTTTTTTTTCTTATTTCACCGTTTGAAACATATTCATCAGTGTGCTGAAGATTACGTGGCCTTCAGTACTACCATCTTACTAGTGGGATTTGACCTACAATTGCTTTTAAAATTAGGAGAAGACTGGTGACATTCACACATTTGAACACCTAAATTGAAAATAGCAAAATTGTTGCTATCTCAATTCCAAACTCTGGTTGCTGTTCTGAAATGTGGATGTGAGAAACTACCCTAAGCAGCCAATCTTGCAAAGGATATTCACCCTAAAGTGCTTGAAAAGTGAGAACGAGGGAGCAGATCTTTTTTGCCCCCATTGTAAATTCAAGAGTCACATTCTTAAACAGATCCAAAAGAACTGGGAGCAGGCCAAAAACATATATATCCCTTGGGAGAATAGAGCTACAGGCCGAAGACACTTTCAGTACAAAACTAGACGACCTGTTGATATCCTCAGGCGCAAGTGTAAAATTGTTTATTTTTTGCCTTGAATTTGGATACCCTGGTGGAAAAACGAAACTCAAATTTATTTAAATCCCCTATGTAGATGAAGATATCTGTGAAGGAACTTGCTTTCATTAAAGGTCAGAGAGAAATGATTCAATCTTTTGGACCACATCAGGTTTGCTTTCGAGATTAACTTGAGTAAAATAGACAAGTCAATAAGTAAAAGCGACAAGAAGGTGAAGGAAGAAGAGTTGCTTACTATAAGTAGGCCAATGTTTCAATGCCATCAAGTGAAATAATTTTCTCTCCTGAAGAAAATTAAGAACAAATAGCTGATGCTCAAGATGGAAAGGATTGAATTTATGAAGTGACATTAAAAATACCAACCACATCTTCAAATTACATTAAAAAGCAACCCGGGAATATTTTTTTGGCATGACATCATAACTATTCGGCTGATTCTAACGAAATTTGGAAATCTTACATAGTTTTACATTCTCTTTCAAATGATATAATTGCTAAAGTCCTCCCAAGGTTACCCCGAGAATTATTTTGTTTTGGCAATAACATCATAACTATGCGGCTGATTCTAACGAAATTTGAAACCCTTAAGGTGTTTACATTCTCTTTCGAATTATAGAATGCTAAGGTCCTCCTAAAGTTACTCCGGTAATTATTCAAAGTTTTGAAGGTCGTAAGGTCATAAATCAGAATAAGTGAGGGAACGCTGCTTTTTGGTCAGAAGACCTTGTTTTAATAAGTGAAAATTCCCAAGCTTATGCTGTTTTCTCTATATTAGACTATTAAATATTCTACTCCTGAATTAGCTTGACAATCACAGTAAATAAAAAAGTAACATGCAAATAAAACTTATGTGATACGCACGTCTATCCACCAACACAGCTACGTCAGAACTGAAGATTCTGAAGAAACAGATCGAGTCAAGCTCCAGCGCCTAGGCTTACAGTATGAGCATTGACCTGATCATACTTGTATATTCTGTGTTCTACATTAATTTATCGTACTTTATTATCCACGACTATTTTCCTGTCCCAGGTATGAATGACGATTTATATTCCACAATTATGATGTTGATTATTATGCCTGAGCTATTTTGACTTCTAATATTTCTCTCTCTCTCTTTTATTTATTTATTATTTTTTGTAGCCACCCCGCGACCCTCAGGAGCCCCCCCATGTGACCCTCGTTTGGGTCGTGACCCTGGGTTTGGGAACCACTGCCTCAGTTGACCTACAAAAACTACAGTTCATAATTTTCTGATATGTGGAAAAAAATCGGATCTGAGAGAATCAGTGCTCACTCCTTTATGAGATGCTGTCACTTAGTGTAAATGTTGTTTAAATTAACCATTATTTATTATCAATGCTGTTTAAATTAACCATTATTTATTATCAATGCTGTTTAAATTAACCATTATTTATTATCAATGCTGTTTAAATTAACCATTATTTATTATCAATGCATTCTAAATTAAACATTATTTATTATCAATGCTGTTTAAATTAACCATTATTTAGTATCAATGCTGTTTAAATTAACCATTATTTATTATCAATGTTGTTTAAATTAACCATTATTTATTATCAATGCTGTTTAAATTAACCATTATTTATTATCAATGTTGTTTAAATTAACCATTATTTATTATCAATACTGTTTAAATTAACCAAATTATTTATTATCAATGCTGTTTAAATTAACCATTATGCATTATCAATTCTGTCTATTATAACCCTTATTAATCATCAATGCCCTTTTCGCAGACTACTCAGAGGGAGGAATTCAAGTTAGCCCCCCCAAATTATTATACTGGATCCGCTACATAAAACGACCATCGCATAGGGTCAAGAACACCAATGTTCAGAAAAATTTTAAGATCAGTAAAACACTTAACTAAGAGTGAAGGAATTTCCTATCGTTAATTTTTTTACAAAAACTATTTGGGGTTATTTTGGGGAAAGAATCTTTTCAAAAGAAATAAGTTTTCTTTTGAACCAATCGTTTAGAAAGCTCATTTCTGAAATGACCAGATATAGGAACATCTTGAGAAATATAAGGCGTTGAGGTCGTGGGAGTCAATGCATTTATCGGGAAAAGTTTTTTAGAATGCAGTACAGTCTGATGAAAATAAGATTTTTAGTGTAGATATTTTGTATTTAAAATCACAAAATTTCTTTTGGTAAAGAGAAGTGTGAAATTTCCTCTGTTCATTATTCCGAATGACTAAAAGATCGAGAAAAGACATTTTGTCATTGGATTGTAGTTCCATAGTGAAATTGATGTTAGAAGTTTTGATGTTAAGATTGGATGCTGGAATTTGCCGCGTTTGGGTTTTTTTTAGTAGATCTGTTGTGCGTGAAATATTTTGTAAAATATTAACATTTTATATTCGTCAGCAACTTTTATTTAAATGTTTTAGCGTTTAACAATTTAATGAATAAAAGAAATATCCAAGTTTTATAACTGCACTGCACTCAATCACTCCTTGAGGAATCTGTGCTGAAAAATCGGTACAAGCCTACCTTTCTCACGGACTCAGGTCTGCTCTGTCAGACACCTTGAGGATTAGCAACAACATCAAAGAGTGTCTCATAGTAAATAGAAAAAGATGCAACCTTGGATTTTTAGTCGCGGTCAAGCGACTCTTATGGCTGTCCGTAGGCCGCCGGTCGGTCGGTTGGTAACCAATTTACTTTTTTTGTTAATAACATCGTAACTATTAGACTGGTTCGAACGAAATTTAAAATTTTGGTGTTGTATTTCATTCTCTTTCAAATCATATAATTACCATGGTACTCTCAAGGTTATTCCGGGAATTAGGCAGGTCATATGGTCATAAGTCAGAATAATTGAAATCACGCGACTTACATATTTTGATCTTGTTTCGATAACGAGTGTTTAATGCCAGCAGTTTTTAACCAAAGGGAAAGAACATGGATTAATTGAGAACGCATTTTTTTATTTGTATATGATGAAAAAGGCTTAATATTTACCAAAGAAACAGCGGTCTGAGTCACCTATGTGTTTTATATTGACTCACAAGCAGGGCCAGTTTAACCTAGTAGCACATGTAGCACGTGCTACGGGCTCCGCGCTTCAGGGGGCCCCGCTGGATGTAAAAATTGAGTACTAATGAAGTTTTTTGCCCTTAGGCACAGAAGGCAGAGACAAAATAATTATTCATTTTCCTGATTGTTTATATTATTATTATTATATATGGTATTACTATATATAAGAATAATAAGGAAAATTTCCCTAGAGCATACTGCATAGTAGAATAAGTCTGGCATTATGTTATGGTAGTAGACGGTGTGGTTCTTTACAAAGGAATGAAAAGTGTAAGAAATAAAACACTCCTTTCTCAGTTGAGTCCTTCCAACCACACTCAGCCGTTCTTTTAAATTCTTCAGATAATTGTTTCCATCTCTGCAGAGGAAAATTGGGGGTCGGGTTGAGATACAATATATATATATATATATATATATATATATATACACGGGTGGGGGCCCCACTGTTCCTTATGGTACGGGGTCCGCAGCTCCTTAAAGCGGCCCTGCTCAAGAAAGATTATAGCGGTTTAAGATATGTGGCCAAGCTACAGTCCCTGTCATTTCCTTCGTGGTCATCTTTCTCTTCGTTATTTGTGCTGAACTGATTTTGCAGTTTTTTATAAATTAAAGTTAGAACTAACTCGTTGTGTACACACCTAAGACATTAGATAATCTTATTGTGTGCGCCGCATCATTAAATTTAAACGAAACCTGAGTACTAGTAAATTATGGTCAATATATTACAAGCCTAATATTTATATCGATCCAGATAAAAGCACGAAGCAGACTTATGACAACAAATGCAGCCACTGAATGGTGGCCACTGATGTGTTTTATAACCTTAAAAAATACCGCTCCTACATAGCCATTCATACCATAAAATCGAATAATACGGCCTTATCTCCTCTTGATTTTCATTAGGGTAGGATTGGTCAAAGTCAACATATAAACATATTGGTCCGAACCTCAGCCAAACAAGGTCTAGTCATTAAAAAGCAAATAGGGGCTTGTGTTCGGCTGCTAATGAGACGTCGATTCAAGATAAGCCTCGTAATTAAATTGCGAGGAATTATATTTACGAATGATGGAGGACTCATCCAAAGATTTTCCGTTTGTAAATTTATAGTTAGAACTAGTTAATATTACTACTATATTTGTTTGTCTAAAATAGTAATCATAGTGGCTAGAGTACCCTGGTGGCTTTTATTGTAACTAATATCTGGTCATCTTGAAGATTGATGACTAAATAATTTTTATTTTCAAATGATCAACCCAAGTTTTTCAATGTACATTCATTGTTATTGAAATAATCATACGAAATATTATTATATATTAATTTTGTATAACATAAGTTATTGATATTGGACTTCTTTCCTTATAATTCTTTTCCTAAAGAGACAGAATGTGAAAACGAAGCAATTTTTTCTTTCATTTTATTTGCTCACTCACCTAACTTACATTTTGACCTCGATACCTCTATTTCTGTTACGTTAATCTTGTGTCTAAATAGATAAAAATTACAAAGCAATTTCTTTATTTCTTTTTATTTGGTAATTTTTACATTTTGACCTCCATACTTTTCTTCAGTGAGGTGGGTAGGAGCCAGTAACGCCGTAGCGTTTTTAGAGCAGGACCTGTGTCTCTTCTATGAGTTGATGGAGTATGTGTTTTGTGCTTCTGCGAAGTTTGGGCAGATGAGAAGATGTTTAGTGTTAGTTTTTTGGTCATAGGTACATTTCATGCATGGATAATGTTAGGTTTATTATGTGTTTGAACTTTTGGAAAATAGAGTGGATTGATTCAAATGAATTAAAAATACTATGTATAACATCTGTAGTGATTTCTCTGAGTTGGTGATTTGGGCAGGACTTTCATTTCAATGTTTGGTGAGAGGTGGATTAATTGTCTTAGGATGAGGTTTGTGTATATGTCTGTGTTCTGAGAGAAAAAGGAAAGTTATTGTACTGCTGAATGTTTGATAGACATATTAACAGGGCTAGTAGGTTTAAGGTTTTTGCACGATTGATGGTGACTGAACCTTTTCTGGTATGAATGCCCCGTAAGGGGCGCGGCGATTTGCCATCCTGGCTGCCGTGCTGACAGGATCCAACGCTCCGTCCGGCCCCAGCTTAGCCTCTCTTCCTTCCTTCAGATAGCCTGTATTTCTCCCCTACTTCGTCCATTTTCATACAACCTCTCCCACATTTCTCTGGTCAGCCTCTAATTTCACAGGGTAGATGCTGACATTCTTCTCAGTAAACCGTCCCGTATCGGGGCTGAGGGGGAAGGGGACAATGTTCTCTAACCCCTGAGCTGCGGTTTGGGGTGGTTGGTGTTTAACAACCTGCTTTATCTCCACCCATACCTTCCTCACATCCCTTTTCATTTCCTCTTCACAATCTATATTTTTACGCCGTGTCTAAGGTGGAGCCGCCATGCCGATGGACTGCCAGGCCACCAGGCGGGAGGGGTGGTCCTGAATGGTGCCAGGCCTGTACGCACCCCTTGCAGGGTGGGCGTCTTCGCGGGGTGATGACCTATTGCATCCCATAATAAAAAGAGGGTCACTATGCCCAATAATGGGAAACATAAAAATCTCCTCTTAATTCCCTATGTGTCAGCAACGGAGCCGCCCTCGGGCAGCTTCACAGAAAAAATGGAGGTCCCCACCCCTGTGCTTGCGCGAAGAACCCTCCATATTTATCTAACCGGAGACGAGGCTTACTCCTTTCCTTCGCCTATGGGTGAAGGGGACTCCCACTCACCCCTTTCTCTGGAGGTGCTTTCAGGCACCTCCCTTTTTCCAGCGGCAGTCCCCTCTTTTCTTTCCAAGGGGACTGCCAAGAAAGCCAGCAGGCAGCCCATTGCCGACCGCTCCCCATTGCTGCGGCTCGGTAGGGCAAACCCCCCCGGTCGCTTCCCTTAAAAGACCTGCTGGCAAGAATATTGAACCTTGCCGGGGTCAAGGCCTGTGCCTCCCCACACATGACTGGTGACGCTGCCAACTGGACCTGCGATATCCTGGGAGGAGATGGCCAACTGGAGGCCCCTCCTGTGATAGACATGGTCCTTGAGGCAATCCAGCTTCAGACTGTAGGGGCTTTCATGGATGGGGGGGGGGAATCCTAGCTCGGCGCCAAGCACCGAACCTGAATCCGCCCCTATGCAAGGTCCTCCTCAAATGGCCAGGGTTTCCGAGGCAGTACAGAGAGTGCAGGGATCTCCTCCGACCGGTGCCCCTACGACTAACAGGACCTTCTCTATTTCGGACCAGGACCTGGCTGAGGCCATTCTATCTGGCCAGGGGGCTCCTACCGTTGGAGGTGAAAAGAGGGTTCATTACCCGCTATCCTCTCCAAAAATGAAAAAGAACAAAAAAAAGATTAAGAAGACGGAGCTCCTCTCCATCCGCGCGGGCTGCGGGGACGGATGGGTCTGCTGCCACTTTGGCAAGCGACCAAGCCAAGATCGGCACATCCGGCCCCTCTACCCCATCGTGTGCGGAGCTCCTGACTGTGTCTAAGACCAAAAGTACACAGGGCGGAGCCTCGATGACATCGGGGCCCCTCATTCAGAGGTGCTTGGCGTTTTCGAGCCCGCTGGCTTCACACGCTTCCTCGTTATTCGATCAAATGATGACACCATGCTGGACAAAGGCAAAATGATCCATCAGAGGAGAGGATTAGCTAGTGCAATTGGTAGAGAGCCGTAGGTGACCCTTTTCTCGGACGGGAGCTGTAGAGAAATGGCTACATTAAGCATCCTGGAGGAGTATAGGTACATTAAAGCCCCCCTCCCTTATGAGGAGAAGCGTGGGAAAGGTAGCCGGCGAAAATGCTTACCATGTGTGATCTCCCCGCCGCTGTGGGCAGTTGGAGCTAACATCTGTTTGAAGGCGACCACCTAAGGTCCTTAAACGACGCTCTAACAATCGAATTACCTACGAGACCCATAAACCCGTGGTTATGGAAAAAAAAGCGGTGCGAGTCAGAAGGCACGCCAAGTAGCGGTGCGGTGGCGAGCCTATAATTTGCGAGTTGACTTGGGCACCCCTGTGCCACCTCAGGAATTCTCGCACTCCCCAGATGCTAACTCACCATTCGCTCCCCCCCCCCTTTGCCTCTGTGGCCTGGTCACTTCCCCCCTTAGATGGGGCGGCAATCCGCCTATAAATAAGCCCCGCAAAGAAAGAGTAAGAGATTATCAGAAGTCGATACGCCAGAGGAGGATTAGTTCGTGAAGATCGATCCATCGGCCAGACAAGGAGATTATCAGAAGTCGATTCGCCAGAAGAAAGATTAGTTCGTAAAGATCGATCTTTCAGCCAGACGAGAAGATTAGAAGTCGATACGCCAGAAGAAGGGTTAGTTCGTGAAGATCGATCCTTCAGCCATACAAGACTATTTCCGTGAGAAACGATAGGATCAGATTGAGAAAATCGATCCCCCCTTTCAGGGCCGTATTAACCTAAATAGTCAAGCTTTATATCGGTGCCATACCGAAGAAGCCTTTTCAGTCTGCAAAGAAGTCCGACTAAAGAAAAGTAAAGCCGCTCACACTCGAGTGAATCTCCCATCTCAAGCACCGAAAGAGTGAGAGGAGAAGAACCCTGCCCCAACGAGCTCCCGTTCTTTAATTACGGTGAAGAATCAGCCCCCGTCACAGGCGACAAGCAAGCCCTCCTCGACGAAGCAACACTTCAAAGCGAGAGATAAGTCCTCCAGCGACATCCGGCAATCCTAATACCTACCTGTAAGTTAAAAATAACATTTTTATCACTATTGCGATAGTAGAAGTTTACTCCGTCCAAAGTTTTAAAGGAGAGTAGAAACCATTGTTCTTGAACCTGGGTCATATGTGTTTGTAGACGAGAGTACGTTAATTTAATGTTTAACGCTAATCAAATAGAGTCGCGATAAAAAAAATACTAAGCGGCAATTGGTATGTTTACGGGAAGCCTATTTGTTTATGTTTTGTCATTGAAAGATCTTTGAGGCCAAAGATAGAAATGTGTTTACTGTTGGTGTGTAATATTTAGGTTTTTAATTTAAAATACATGTTTATTTTGGTAGATTCTGGTGTTTCCTCTTATCCTTATGTGTTTAAAAATAGCTCTTCCTTAAGAACTAAACCACTAAATTAGCACTCTTAGAACAAAGCCTACTTCATAATAGAAGTAACTCACGCCCCTTAAAGCAGACAGATACTAAAAGGGTGTCAAAAAGTATAGTGATCAAAACCAAGGGTCATTCTACGACAGGAGCCTCCTGGCGAATGCAGCGAATCCCGCTGAGGCGGCCAAGATAAGTGCTCTTCGGACACTTCATGGCACCCCGGTGAGTGTGACGCCCCGGCTAAAACCAGGGCTCCCCCACCTTCCCCCAGTGTGACTGTTTCCCGTAAGGCGAAATGGCCATGCGCCTCCACCGAGTCGCAGGAGGCAATACCCCTGAAGTTGGTCGCCAGGCCATATTCCGGCGTTCCTAAAGCTGTCCCCCGAAAGGAGTTTCGGCTCCATTGCCCTCGCCTAGTGGTGGGCTAAGTGGCTCGGGGACGGAAGTTCCTCGAAAAGAGGGCCCCGCGCCTCCTAAGCCACAACGCCCGCCTAAGGTTTTGAGGCGGAGGGAGGAAAAGACTCGCATGGCGAGCCCAACCTCTCTCAATAAGGCCTCGAAGGCGACAGCGCCTTCAGCGCTTTGTCCGGCACACAGCGCCTGGGGTTCTGCCTCCGGGAACCGTACGGCCATTCTCGTGAGGGTCTTCTGTTCGAAGAGGGCCCCCGCATCTCCTCCGAGCTAGGCGTGGAGGGCATATTCTTTTAATGGAATTGCCGTGGACTCCGGGCCAACTGGCAGGAGCTGCGGAGGCTCGTCTCCTTCCGTTCCCCGTTAGCTATTTTTCTGCAGGAAACCATGCTAGGCGCGTGCCCCGTGCCCGCCCTCCCGGGGTATAACGGTCTTGCGATCCCACCACCACGAGATGGCCGGGCTGGGGGATGTTCGGTTTACACCCAGCATGATGTCTCTGTTCTTCCTTTCACTTTAGCTACCTTCTTCCAGGAAGTGGCTGTGCAGCTTCACCTGGATAGCAGGTATACTATCATTGCTGCGTACATTCCACCGTCAGCTGACTTCGACGCGGAGCCTTCCGCCGCATCCTGGCACCGTTGCCAATGCCCTTTCTCTTGCCTGGAGATCTGAACGGCAGGCATCCTCTCTGGGGAGATTACTCAATAAATCACAGGGGACAAATCCTTGCAGATCTGATCGAAGAGCTTGAGATAGGTGTCCTAAATGTGGATGAGTTTACGCATCACTGCTCAAGAACCGCTTCATTTTCTTGCCTTGATCTATCTTCGTGCTCTTGGAATGCACAGCCTGATTTTGATTGGGGGGTGGTCGATGACCTCCATGGTAGTGATCACTTTTCCATTCAAATATCATTTTCCTGGCAAATTCCATCTAAGAGCCCACCTTGGTGGTGCTTGGCACGGGCGCGGTGGCCTGCATTTCAGGAAATGACTGAATTCTCTATTTCATTCGAGGAGCTTAGGTCGGTAGATGAGGCCATTGAGTTCTTCTCCGGCAACCTCATCGCCGCGGGCCTGACTACTATTCCTAGGATGTCTGGCCATTTTGCACGCCGACCACTCCCATGTTGGTCGGCCGAGTGTGAGACGGCCCTCAAACAGAAGCGTTATGCCTACATGCGCTATAAGTGCCACCCGACCGATTTCACTGTCGCTGAATTTCGTCGGGCTATGGCTAGGTTCCGGTATATTTCGAAGCACGCCCGCCACTCTTCTTGGTGGGCATACGTGTCTTCACTTAATGAGAAGACCCCTCTAGCAGAAGTGTGGGAACGAGTCAAAAGGATTCGAGGCAAGTTCTCGCAGGACCCTTCCTCCCGTTCTCCAAGAGAATGGGACCGCAATCTCGGACCCCGCGTCCGTGGCGGAATCCTTAACGACCGCCTTATCCGCATTCTCTAGCCGGGATGCTGCTCCGCCAGCATTCAATGCACGTCGTGATGTCGCGGAAGGCCGTCGGCTAACCTTTACCTACAGAGGCGGAGAACCCTTTAACGACCTGTTTACTGTGAGTGAGTTGCGCTCCACTCTTGCTTCGTGCGCAGACACCGCCAATGGTCGGACGATGTCCCGTACGCCATGCTTCGAACCTGGGTGAGCGGGGCATGGCTTTTCTCTTAGATTTGTTTAACAGGATCTGGGTGGAAAGTCTCCTCCAGATTCCTGGCGAATCGCTACTGTGCTCACCTTCGGCAAACCGGGGAGAGATTACTCTACTCCGCCCAGTTTCCGCCCAATCTCTCTAACCTCTTGCGTGTGCAAGTTGGTGGAGAAATTGGTAAATGTTAGATTAGCCTTTTTCCTGGACAGCGGAGGCCATCTGTCTTCTCCACAGTGCGGCTTCCGCAAGTTCCACTCCACGTCTGATGCTCTACTCCGACTGGAAAATGCCGTATGCGAGGCCTTCCTTGGTAAACAGCACTACACCATGGTGTTTTTTGATCTGGAGAAGGCCTATGATACCGCATGGCGATATGGTATCATGGAGACTCTCCACACGATGGGGGCGAGGGGACGCCTCTTAATGTAGATATCTGAATTTTTGCGAGATCGTCGATTCCACGTACGGGTTGGGGGAGCCCTCTCCGGCCCAATGGAGCAGGAAGAGGGTGTCCCACAGGGAAGTGTCCTCAGTGTCACATTCTTTGCCCTGAGCATCAACGGCATCATCTCGGTGCTGCCACAAGATGTTCTCGCTACGCTCTACGTGGACGACCTTTCGATCTCTTTTGGCGCGGCCCAGATGCCAACTCTGGAGCGTCGACTCCAACAGGCATTGAACCGCGTCTCTCGCTATGCCGAAGCGCACAGGTTTCAGTTTTCTTTGGCCAAGAATAAGGTGGTGCACTTTTGCCGCCATCACGGCTCCACCCCGTCCCAGATTTGTTTCTTAATGGGGTGCGCCTGGAAGTGGTTGAATCGCACCGTTTCCTTGGTCTTGTATTCGACCGAGGCCTCACCTGATGGGTTCATATTCGCAGCCTTAGGGTCTCTTGTACCCGCGCCATAGATATTCTCCGTTCCCTCGACGTTTTGCGCTTGGGACACTGATAGGCCTACTGCCCTACTTTTTTATCGATCCTTTGTTCGTTCGAAGCTCGACTACGGATGCGCATTTTATGCATCCGCAGCCGAGCGTTTATTGCGGAAGGTGGACTCGATCCACCACACCGGCCTTCGCCTTGCGACCGGTGCCTTCTGCACTTCCTCCATTTAGAGCCTGTTGGTCGATGCTGGGGAGATGCCACTCGCTCTACGCCGCCTGCAGTGCATCACTCGCCTGTTCGCGCGAGCCCGGCGCCTCCATCAGTTGCCAACAATTCTTACTGCATCCGCAGCTGATCTCGACGGTGCCTATGCGTCCGAGAGACGCCAGTCATACCCTAAGCCCTTTGGATTTAGGGCCCAGGAAACTCCTTTCGATAGCTAGGTATAGCTCTCGGACCGGTGGCACCCCTGGTTCTGCCAAGGACGCCACCCTGGACGGTACCACATTTGGCTCTTTGTCGCCACGCCTCTGCTCCCAAAGCTTGTACAGCGCCGGGAGTATTGCGTTCGACCTTTCTGGAGCACATCTCGTGTCACCTGGAACCGTGCCAGTGTATACGGATGGCTCCAAGTCCCAAGAGGGGGTCGGCTTCCACGCCGTATCCCCTCTGTTTGAAGTCAGCTGGGCTCTGCCAGGCGCTGCGTCTGTCTTCACGGCCAAACTGGTGGCAATATGCCACTCGGTAAGGGAGATCTCGTGACGTGCCCGCTTCGGAGAACGGATTGTTATCTATAGCGACTCACAAAGCGCCCTGAGTGCTCTCTGGGCATTGGAATCTCCGCATCCCCTGGTTCGCGATATCCGTGACGCCACAATTTTGGCGAGCCGGGCGGATGTCGAGATTATCTCCTGCTGGGTTCCTGGACATGTAGGAATTGCGGGGAATGAGCGCGCCGATGAGGGCGCCAAAGAGTCCGCGAGGACTCTGCGACCGGACCAGCGTTTCGCTCTTCCTCACACCGACTACATGGCAGGAATACGGGCAACTCTTCTGACTGCTTGGCAAAGAAGATGGGAGACGGTCGAAGGGAACTTAAAGTTGCATGCCAGTGCACCGCGACTGTTCCCATGGACCTATCCCCCAAGGCTGCGACGGCTTCAGGTCGTTTTCTGTCGTCTCCAAATCGGACACACTCGTGTGACGCATCGCTATCTGATGTAGCGCTCGCCTGCGCCCTATTGACTGTTTGGCAGACTGTTTGGCACATTTTTGTCAAATGTCCCAGTCTGGGTGATCTTCGCGCACGTTACCTGTCCCGGTCCTGGGATGGGCGGGGTCGCTACCGCCTGTCTCTTGTACTCGGGACGAGTGCGTGCACACTGACTGGTGGACTTGTTGACTTTTGAGGGGAGGCCGGCCTTCTCCTTATTTTTTGAGCAGGTTTTTTGTTTGTTTTTTTGTTTTGTTTTTTTCCCTTATAGGTTGCACGCTCCTGTGCCGGGGGGACCTCCCCCCAACACATGAGCTTGCTTACTGCTCGCTTCCTTTTCCCTTTTTTTTGGGGGGGAGGTTGTTTCTTATCTTTTGGGATTTTATTTTGAAGTAGCCTAGTACTAGGCCAGTTTTTAATACGGCGACTAATGCCCAAGTAGGCAGTCGCCAGATGAGCTCTTTATAAAAATAAATTAAAAATCTGGTATGAATGCGGTGGGAAGTGGAATATTTGTTTATGCGTATGTTTTTATGTTTCTTTGGATTTCTTTCTTTCTTTTATGTTCCGGTAGGAAGTTGCTGTTGAAACAGTGCTTGATAGGTATGTTGCAGTGTTGTTATGGCGAGGTTATTTCATTTTTGCGAGTAATTGGTGACTTGTGGTGGGTTGACTGTAACTTTTAGAGTTCTACAAGTTTGTGCTGAGTTCGCTTTGTGGTTTAATGTAGTCATGTATTGGTTCCAGTTTTCCATTCTTTTGATATTAGATTGGTGATATGTGTATTATGTTGAACTTGTTGTAATTCTTGTTGCGTAATAGTTTCGCTTTAGTTTATAGCTTTTATATAGTCTTATTTCTTTTGTGAAATCTTTTCTTGAATTCCGAGGTAATGGTTAATTTAACTGTTTGCTGCTTTTAAATTTTTTCCGCACAAACATCCCTATATTTTCAAAGCATGTATTTATTTTATTAATAATTACACCGGTCTTCCCAAACTGCTCCACGGTTATATTATAACTTCCGCACATTTTTTATTCCTCTCTCTTCTATCTAACAAACTTTCAGGTGAAGATACTCTCCCTGAACACACATTAAGCTATTTATTCCCTAGAACACTCATTTAACCTTCCCTGAACTACTGGCAAACCAATCCTGCCCACCGATTCATAAATCCCCGAATGTCCAATGGACCCTTCCATAACACCCAGTCAACCGTCCCGATACAAGCCTTAAGCCATCCTTAACTTATCCGAGATGAATCTGCCGTCCGTTCGCCATGATCCAGTATTTTACTGTATTTTACAGCCGCAAAACATGCTACTGTTTTTTCTACATATCTTGTTACTATGTAAATTAAAATAACATACTGTATATAATAGTGCAGCAACATACAAGTTACTGTATTTTACTAAAGTGTTACGGTAATTTATATAGTATTATACTACGTGCAAAATATAGTAGAATTCTGGATACCTTAATCAGTAAATTACTGTAAAAATTACATTAAATATCTTACAGTGTACAAAAGAGGATCGGAAAGATACTCTGCAGAGCCTTGCTTGCTATTTTAAGCAAGCAATATAGTGACAGGGAAGGCAGAAGCGAATATGGCAAACGCATTTGCACATATGCTGTGCAGAGGACTAATCGCTGTCATTTTATTTATTTAAATCTATTTTTCCTAACATTTTCCTGATCTTTCATTGGACTTTTTCATTTGTTTTTCACACTAAGTAATATTTAATTCGAAAAATAAGTCGGTTTAGAACAAAATGTTGACGGGCTTTCTTCTACTTGGTTAGGCTAGGATGTAATTTTATACGTGAAGCAATTTTGAGCTATGACCGTGTTGAAGCTCTTGTTTACCATTTTGAATACATTCTGACGTGTTTGGGGTACCATACAATCTAGAAAAGTAACATATACTTTATATTAATGAATATTTTTAACATTTTAAACACTTTGGACAGTTGTCACAGTAATTATCTACTTTCAAGGGATAATAGGTTTAAGGGCAGAAGTCTCTCTCGTACGGTTAATTTCTAAGCCCAGGGATTAGTTTGGTTAATCTAGAGTGCTACTTTTTTAGGTAGGGAGGCTAAAATTGCGATGTATGATGAGACGGACGACCGTTTTATAGAGGTAATTTTTTATCTATCAACTTAAATAGGAAGTTCAGGGCAATGTATATCATCATTCACTTTGCATTTTTAGTCGCTTCAACGTATTGCTTTGACGACTTTAGTTGTTTCGAAATTAAGACCTCTGGCTTCCTTTCTAAGATAACTGACTTTAGAACTTGGCCGTTCATTTGATAATCCGCTTTAAATGTTGACATCCTTACATTTACTTGAGTTGCAGTTCATCTTCAATTGATCAACTCATTCAATAATTTTAGCCAGGTCTTGCAATAGTTTTGCCTAATCGCATGTAACAACGCGACTTTGATGATTTTATTAGTCAATTCATTATCGAGCTCATTAATATATACGATGAACAACATTGAGCCCAATACTGATCCTCGAGGTACTGCGCTAGTGAATGGGGCCCAATTCGAGTTTGTTCCCCCTATAAAATCGTGTTGTGAACGATTTAAGATCTAGTTGTTTATCTATTTAAGAATTTTTCCTTTTATTCCATGCGCTTTAAGATTTAACAAGAACCACTTATGCGGAACGGCATCAAAGGCATTTTGGAATTTTAGGTAAATTATGTCCAGTGCTTTGTTGTCATTGTAGATAAAAACCAATTTTATAAAAGAAATACACTTTGTATATCTATAATTAGCTTATTTGACTCGAGATTACCCACTATCCTATTCTAATCATCGAATTTTAAAGCTTACCGATTACTGACGTTAAACTAATGGAGAGGTAGTTTCTACGGTTGGATTTATTTCCTTTTTTTAAATGGCACGGCAATAAAGCTCTCTTAAACTTCACTGTGATGAATTTGCCCTTGATAGACTGGTTAAATATCGTACACAGCGGTAATACTAATAATTAACTCCGTTAGGTGAGTTGAGTACACGCTTTGACGCCAGGGGGACTTTAATTTTTTCATCCTACTTATATTTATATTTAATATTTTTCCCTCATTTACTCGCGTGTCGGAGAAAATGGTGCTTCCTCAAATCGATTCCTTTGCTAAGTGTGACAAATCATCAATATTAAAATCACAAAGTGCTGATGTGATATCTTAACA
This sequence comes from Ceratothoa steindachneri, assembly GCA_963969495.1. Classification (NCBI taxonomy): domain Eukaryota; kingdom Metazoa; phylum Arthropoda; class Malacostraca; order Isopoda; family Cymothoidae; genus Ceratothoa; species Ceratothoa steindachneri. Next base: position 36,089,958 of record OZ018331.1, on the reverse strand, counting down.
ATTTGTTAAGGGTTGTCGTTGAGAAGTCCCCCTCCCCTCCTAATCGATTCTGCAACCTACCCCATGGATTGTCTACTGTTCACGTAACTATAGCAACGCTTACGCTTAGGTTTAGAGTTTAGTGCAAGATCTTTTTCAGAATTTTTCTTCGCATTCCTAACGCTCTGTTTAACGCTTTTTAAAAAGATTCTAAGAGCTCATCTGGAGACTGCCTACTTGGGCATTCTCTGCTTAACCAGTTTATGATATAATATACATATATATTTCCAGAGTTGCCTCAGTTTCGTCGTTTTTTAAGGTTTGGTAACAGTCATTCTGTACTCTTATTGGGTTTATTCGTACATAGTTAACTAACTCGGAATCTAAAGCGGCGAGTACAATTCTCTGTAACTCTAAATACGATCACTTATAAGGTTACAAAAAACATCGAAATTGAAGTTCCCAAGTCGCCGAATTTCTTGGTTGCTTTCATTTGCAACTATGATTAACGTTATTCGGAATTTAATTAAGTTGTGATCACTTCTCACCAGTGGAGCACCAACTTGAATGTGTTTCCTTTATTACTCGTCCGTGTTAAAAAATAAATCCAGTATATTTTTGGACTCACGTGTGTTCATTAACCTTTTGAAAAGGGTTCTCATGAATAAAAGTCGTTTCCCTTCTCTTTATACGAAGTATTTGAATATTAAGTCAACGTTCGGGAACCTTAAGTCTCCGCACATTATCTTTGGATTTCTTTTTATAAGAGAAGCCTGTCAATCCAAAAGGAGTTTGTCTTCGATTTCTCTCCGGTTGGAGGAAGCCTATAAATTATTGCGATATTAATTTTCTATTTGCCTCCGCGCCCATATAATCGCCATCGACAGCTAACATTTGCTGAGTTCAATTATTCGTTCAAGTAAGGTTAAGAGAAAGAGAGAGTGGAGAAAGAAAGGGAATATGAGAAGGGGAAGCAGAAAGAGTAGGAGATAAAAGAGCAAGGGAGGGAGAAGGGAGAAGAAGGAGAATATCTAAACGACTACCTAACGTTTATTCACGGTAGGAGAAACGTTCGAATGAATTTTAGAAAACACTTTGATTTCACCTCCAAAAGCTGAGATTTAAAGAAAAAAAATTAAGATGAGTTGGTTTTCTTTTAATTCCTTTAAATATTGTAGTTTTTAAAGGATTTTTGATCTATGAAGTAAATTGAAACAAGTTAATATGTTTTGATTCAAAGCCTAAGGAATTTTACCCGAGATTAAGGTGATTTTTTGATTGGGCGGAAAGATCTCTGAAACGGATGGAAACTATTCTGTAGAATACCTTCTATTGTTTATTTGTTTTATTTATTCATGTAGATTAAAACAAAGGAACTTATTTGGTATTAGGTCATCCGTAAAGTTCGTGCCGCTTTCAAATTAACCAATTATATAGAAATTATTTTGGTCTATATCTTTCCATTTATTTTCTTACAAAAAAGCAGAGCAAAATTATTTTTAAAAAGAGTTTTGCAAAATGATTTAAGCTGAGTGACAAATGACGAGTAGGTTAGCCTAGTTAGCCTATTATTATGTCAAACAAGTTCGAATTTGTTCATTTCTGTCAAAATTCGCGTATTTATTTCAGTTAATAGGCTAACCTAGTCCTAGTTAATAGCATAACTAAGCCAACCTAGTCCTCATTTGCACTCCATTAGGGAGAAGTACGGTGTTAGATAAAAAAAAATTATTTGCCTACCGATTCCTAATTTTTCAAAGTATTTTGTGACATTTTTTCCAAACCAAAATGAGAAACGATTATATAAAAAATGAAAACCATAAAATTGATGAAATTCATTTAAAAATACATATATTTTTAACTTTTACCAAGTGATATGACCTTTCCAGATGACCTGATTGGTCTCTTGTAGTCAATTCGCTTGTGGTTTCGTTATAAAATAGTATTTCGGTTAGGATAACAATTTCTCGCCTCATTCATTCTACATCGCGCTTAATTGAACGTTCTCTATCCACATAATGTGGCTGTCTCCAATAAATCACATATCCTAACTGCGTCGGTGCAGTTTATTTAATAAAATCTTCTTCTTGTACAATTTTTGAGTCTCATCTCTTCGTTATGAAGTTCTTGTTGCAGAACAAGGACAGAGACTGATCAGGACGTCGATAGATTGCTGGTATTGACGTCGATAGATTGCTGGTATTTAAAATCATTTAAGATACTCCTTGTTAAATGCAATTCACCTACTTGTTCTATATTTTTCTCTCTACCAACTTGGTTTTCTTGCCTATTATACAAATTTCTATTCACCTTTTTCACTATATAGCCATTCTTCATTCCATTCGAATTTTTAAAATCCCCTCTGATAATAATACGCAGAATAGAGAAAATAAATCAAATGATTCTAACTCTGAAAATGCAGAAAATGAAAGCTGAATGGTATGATAATTAATTCTCGGTGCTCTGGAGGGTTGTGACAATCTCAGTGATTGTTAAAGATAAATGGGGGGATACTTGAATGAATGATTTCCATAGGGTCTTCGATTGCTTTTAGCTTTTTTTGTTGGCAAAGTGGAAAAGACATAAATGAAAGGACACTTGGGGAAAAGTCTAAAGAAAAGGGTCCATAAATCTGCACCAAAACCGAGCTCAACACGCATCTAAATGAACTATCGACGAATGAATTACACTTAACTTGGCCATAAACGGGAGTTGTACTACCTGGAATTCCTTTTTCCTATTTCAGATGACGGCTAGGAACAAAAAAAGCAATAAACTCCCCTCATTCTTTTTTCGGCCACTCGCGTAAAAAGGATTAGAAACACAATAGATTTCATTCCCCCCACCTCCAATCACCCGTTTTCCCCTTCCACCAGCAAATACATTTTCACTCCCTAACGCCTTCACCCCAGTTTCTGCTAGCCCAATTCTTTGAGTTCCAAAAGATCAGCTCCTTTCCACGCCCCCCTCCTTCCAACACGCCTCTTCCACAACAGCCCCTCCCTTCTCTACTCCGATCTGTATCCCGCCGTACGCCAGCCTTCTTATTTATTTTTAAACCACTTTAACTCTGCTCTATTTTTCCTTCGCCTTTCGTTCGTTCCTCTTGTATAAATTCAGCCGAGCGTCCGATCCGAGATGTCGTTTTGTATCAGGGCAATAAATCGCCTATCGAAGTCTTCCACCAACTCCCCAGGGAGTGGCCGCATGCTACCACCGGTCACTTGAACCTGTTCAACGAGGTCCGCACGCCCAGTCGGCGTCTGTTTTCTCGGACAGAGGCCCACGCTTAATTGATTGCTGAGATAAGCTTCCCACTGACGGAGGTAAGACGTTTCTTTTCGCGCGCCGCGTCTTTACGGTTCAACCCTAAGCGCCGCCTTCGCGTCCGACGTTGAAAAAACGACAAGCAGACAGTGGAATTAATATTCAATAAAGCGATGTTGGACCAGCCACGATGTATGGCTCTCGGGAGAATAGCCGGGCGGACGGTGGTGATAGCGCCAAATTGAATTGGAAACAACTATAGGTTTGAGTCGTTCCAGTCCAATTCTTTTTCTTCTCTCCACCCTCGAATAGATTCGGTCTTTGTTTCCGCTTTCAGGCAAAAATGGACTCCAGTAACGACTTTGGCTGGAATGGCATTTGGCCTTCAAGACATTTCTTCACGCCTCAAGACCTTCATTCGTTCTTTACTGCCTTTTTCTATAAGCTTTTAGCCAATGAAGTCTACTTTTGTTTAGTTCTATAGGTTTCTCCTCTAGGTTTAGTACATTTATTTGGGAGACTTTCTATACCAAAGTACAAAATGGCAAACAATAAAAATACAATGATTTTATTTAAATTTCTCACACGCCATCCAAAATGATACTTAATGACACCCAGAACAATGCAATTTTGTGTCATTTTCTTTTGACCGCGTTTGAAAATGTCAGTAACTTCCTTACGTTGAGCAATAAGTTTGTTAACCAATACAATGCTGTCATTTTCCAAGTTATTTCAATAACATAAACGAAATTCATTAATGGAATCTTTATTTTCTTCACTTTCTTTAAAAATAATTTAATAAAATAAACATTAATTCTAAAAAAAGAACAAATGTTACCATGGAAGACATGTTTATAAAGCAGTTTTTATTTCTTTTTTTCATGTCAGTTGCCATTATTTTTATGTCACCTGATTCATTAGCAGATTCTTTATTATTTTCAGCTCATTTTTGTCTTTAGTATTTAAAAATAAATTGAGTGGTGTTATGAAAGTAAAAACATCAAAGTTAGCCAGGCATGGAAATCATTTACTAGGTCCACAAAGAAGCCCCCATGATATTATCTAAATATAATGAAATAATTACCTGCTAATAGGATAGTGGACAAGTAAAAAGAAATAAAAGTAGTTTTAACTGAAAACACGAATAACAAGTGGGTAAGTAAATACAAATTAACTAGTCATGGCCAAAAGTTATGCTACAGGTAAATTACGTCTCAAAAGTACTTATAAAGGGTGTTCCATTAAGACGGATCGAAGTTAGCAATAAATAAAAAAGTGCTATTGGCAAAAATTTATTGATTTCACTATTGGATCATGTTATTTGAGTCATGGCAATTATGTGGAAAAAATAATATCGCCTAAATGTCCACCAAGGCTACGGCGGCACACCTCCACTCGATGGTCAAAGTTTTTGATGACGTCTCTGCATAGTTGCTCCTCGATCTCACCAATATGCCTTATTATCTCATCCTTCAGCTGTTGAATTGTTGCTATCTTGTTGGCATAGACCTTACTTTTGAGATGACCCCAAAGAAAGAAATCTAAAGGCGTCAAGTCACACGATCGTGGTGACCAATTGACCTCACTGTTTCGAGAGATGATGCGACCTGGGAACTTCTCATTTAATAAAGCCATTGTTGCATTAGCTGTGTGGCATGTGGCGCCGTCCTGTTGAAACCACAAATCTTCGACATCCATAGAATTCAATTCAGGCCATAAAAAGTTGGTTATCATGGCACGGTATTCCTCGCCTGTTACAGTAACATAATTTCCGGCATCATTTTCGAAGAAATACGGCCCAATGATCCCGCTAGCAAAAAAATGCACACCAAACAGTTGCCTTTTGTGGATGCAGTGGATTTTCAACAATCTTCCTGGGATTTTCATCAGCCCAAATGCGACAATTCTGCTTATTAACGAATCCAACAAGATGAAAATGGGCTTCATCACTAAAGATGATTCTTTGCGAAAAATCCTCATCGGCTTGTCTTTGCTCGTGCACCCAATTGGCGAATGTACGGCGCTTCAAATGGTCAGCAGTCTTCAGCTCTTGTGCCAATTGAATTGTGTAAGCGTATAGAGACTAATATTTTGTCAAAATTCGATGTAACGTTGTTGTGGAGAGGTTCAATTCCTGCGCGCGATGACGAATAGAAGTGACTGGATCTTCGGCCACATTCTCGCGCACTGAAGCAATGTTTTCAGCTGAACGGCGTAAACAAGCACGCAATGGCGTTTTCATATCTGCCACCGACCCCATTTGTTTGAATTTAAGAACAATTTTCTCAATTGCACTCTCGGTTGGTCGATTATGTTGACCAAAAAAATCGCGAAGTGCCCGAAATGCGTTTCTGTTTGAATGTCAATTTTCGTAATAGGCTTCGATAACTTTAACACGTTGTTCGATTGTTAATCTTCCCATAGTTGAAATTGCCAAAGACTGAAGTTGTTAAATCTGGAAGAAAAAGAAAAAAATCATTAGGCGCTTAAACTTAACTCACATGTAACCAAATGGTTTGTAAACTACCATCACCACAATAGGTCCAATGGCTTGGAAACGTGCTAGCTTTTAATTCGGTCGAGGAACTCTTGGTCTTCCTCAAGGAGACGAGGTGAGAAGCGAAAGCACGTAAATTATGACCCAGCCTCTTTATTAAAAAAATGACCTGTAAGATGACCCCAGAACATGCAATTGGTGTGATTAAATAATCAGGAGTAATAAGTATAGGAACAGCCAAATATAACTCATGGTCATGAGTGTAGACTTGGTTGACAACTATTTTTCTAAGCTTTAAAAACGAAAGCTACAAATATTTTACCTCAAATAAAGACGTTTAATCGAAAGAGGAATCCTATCTTGTCAAGGAAATACGTAAACCTTTAACATTACTTCCATGAACTGAATATTAATGGAACTAAACACCTAATTTTTCTTGAGTATTCAACATATTGAAATTCCAATTAAGATGAAAAACTTGAACTTCTTTGAAAAGAAAAGAATTTACCAATCCTTCATGTACTTCACTGTAGTGCAAGAGAAATAGGTGGATTTACCTCCTCACCTTATTTATCTCTCTTCACCACTCAACCATGTTTATAGACATAGTCTATAGTTTTGGCAAAGACATGTTTTGCAGTTCCTGAACTTTACATGTTCTTGTGACGTCTTGCAAGAGAAAGTGATATCTATAAGTTTCAAGGCTTTATGACTCTTCTGCAAGAAGGATGCACATGAATGACCTCTGGGATTCATTCTAGGTCCATATCAACTTTAGGAAGCTACTCCTGAGCGATGGTTCGCCATTCTTGGGTTAATAATGGACGCGGAGGTGTCATCCTTTGCGAGCCTACGTTACTCGAACAGAGTTCGAAGCCGAAACTACCGCAAAAGATTACGTCAAGTTTATTGTCATAAATGAACAGATATGACCATTTGCGTCGATACATCATAGTTTTCATTTTTCTTAAAAACGTTTGTTTAAAAGTAGGCCTAATATTTGGGAATATCGATAACAATTAAAGTTATCATATTATCAGCTGAAAAAAAAATACAGCTGAGAATGTGGGATAGTTTAAACAAATAAGTTTATTAATTAACTGAAATTTAGGAATATATGTATCATACTCAATTTAAACTTGAATGCTATGGCGAGTATGAATATTAAAATGTAATTCAAATGACCAGGTGGATGAAACAAAAAAAAAGTACGCTATACTATAGCAAACAAAGAATAGTAATAGAGATGGATTTGGGGAAATATATACTACTTCATTTAACAAGTGCAAAAATGCCCCGCAGGGCTGAGAAAACGTGAGTTCCGAGTACTATCGAACTTTATAAATTAATCTTACATAAGAGCCTAGAGGGTGAAAATTTCCCCTTATTTCACTGGAAAACAGTCAAATATCCAATATACAACAATAATAAATCCAAACATCAATGATGTCTTGTACAAAACTTCACGATTGATCTATTTTAAGGGGTTAGCTAAATAGTGGGTAGCTTTGAACGTTAGTGGGTAGGTTATGGGCAGGTAGTTTGATACATATTTTAACTAAATGTAACGTGTTACCATCTAGAATTTAAAGTTTCGCTAAAGTAAACAAAAATAGAACAACGAAGCGATACGTGAAGAGTCTTTAGCAGCGCGGTGCTGTTTTATGTTTGGTTTAGTTTGGCGAAACTTGTAAATATACAACAGGGTAGCAGAACTATTTAAATATAACATATTTAAAAAACACCTTAATTAACACCCTAACTTTCAAACTTGCAAAAATAATGCAAAATATCTATTAAAATACTATAGAGAGACGACCATTAACTAGTTGGCAGCATCTGCAATTTTGTCGCATTGAAATACAATCTTTTTGAATCGTGGTATCATTGCAAACATTGAACACGTACGTTATTTTAACGAGATGGAACTATTCTATTAATTGCTATTTTGTGACCCCAGTCTCACCACATATCCCACTGTGTGTCAGATAGTGGGAGTAAAGATGATTAAATTTGGAGGAAGGTAGAAAGATTCGCAAAGGAACGGACGCTAGTTCGCCTGGAAATCTGACTGGCTTATCTGTGTCCATTTTGACAGAAGACGGAATAAGGCGCCCCTTTAAATTCTTTGAATATTCTTGTTTTATAATTAATTTTTTTTGGGGGGGGGAGCTTTTAGTTTTGTGTTTTTATATTTTTTTTATTTAGTTTAGTACTAGGTTATAAGATAATTACGGTGACTTACGAATCTCTTTTGTGAATTACCGATAATAACCCCCGAGAAAAAAACAAATGAATAACGGTTTGCGAACTAGAAATTGGCTAGAATTGACTAATTTTACTAACAGAATGAAATCAAAGGAATATATAAATAAAAATAGGTAAATAATGAGGTTTCATACAATTAACCATTAATATTTGGATTTATTATTGCTGTTTATTGGTTTTTTACTTTTTTCAGGTATGAAAATGTGTACATTTCTCCCCTGGAGCTATTCTGAAAGATTCCCCTTTACTCAGATCATTCTCAAGGAACATATTACCATTTAATACAATCGTGGAAATAGCAAACAAACTAGCAATCTTAGCCACAATCGTGGAAATAGTAAACAAACTAGCAATCTTAGCCGCAATCGTGGAAATAGTAAACAAACTAGCAATCTTAGCCACAATCGTGGAAGGAGTAAACAAACTAGCAATCTTAACCACAATTGTGGAAGGAGTAAACAAACTATCAATGTTAATCACAATTTAAGTTTCTATAGATATAGAAGTAAATATATAGTTCCACGGCTAGTATTGTTTCGATGACGAGAACTGCTTCTTTGACCTGTTTTTTATGCTGTTCAACTTGGCGATAGAAATTTTTCGCAAAATCGTATTAATCTTTTTAATTGCCAAAGCTGTTTTTTTTTTATTTGACCCCCCCCCCTCCCGCGCGAAGATTATCTCGTTGCAAAACAACAAAACAGACCAGAGAGACTAGGTCTCTTCACTGAATATAACTACGAAAATAATACATTTGGCTATTACATGCTAAGTTGGGTAAAGGAGCCAGATTTCAATAATCATTTTCAATTATTGAAATTATTTTTATATTTTCAATTATTTCCAATAATTAGTACCGGATCACCGATCGCTTCTTTGAATGAAAAGTTATAATCAGAGCCGCTCATTTCATAATGGTGTTACAAGCTAATGTGTATTTTCAGCTTTTAGTTCTTTTTACTAACTCCCTACGCAATTAGGAAACTACAAAACAAAAACCTTATAATCCTAAAAAATAACAAACCCAAACAACTTAACTTTAACATGGCAAACAAAACAAAATATTCAAATAAAAACGACAAAACCAAGCTATAAGCTATCAGAACTTTAACTTGTCAAAGCTTTTTTTTCCAGTTGACGAAGGTTGGGGGAAAATCTATAGTTCTACTCACGATACAGCGAAAAAGTCGCTCACTATTTAAGTCCCTCTAATAGAAGACAGATAAACTTTAACCGGTAGCAGAACGCCGTAGTCTGAAAAGTAAACTGTCAATGCCTCGTGATTTTCTTTAATTTCACAATCACGCCCTAAAAAAAAACACGCACTCCATATCGCGTGTCTTACTGGATGGATTGAAAGGTCAAAACAGAGAGCATGGTCTCAAAATTGCACGAGCTTCCCCCCCCCCCTCCAGCAAGAACGACTCCTAACATACCTCTTTTGATTGGTCCAGAGTTTAAACACATCTCTCAATGATGAAATATAACCTTCTGATTGGACTAAAATTACCAGCAAAATTGCGAATAAATTCAGCAAGCCGCCCAAAACACCCCTCGGCGTGGTAGTGAGGATGGTCGTTATAGAGAACCAAACAAATAAATAAAATAATATAACTTCTTTTTATAAAGGAATTATTAGAAATAACTTTGATAAAAAAAATTAAATCTACTTAGGTGACAACCGAACTAAAAGAAAAAATCTTATTCAAACCTTCAAAAATCTCGTTCTTAAAATATAGGGTTATGGAGAAGAGAGTAGAAAACTCTTCGTGACGTAGGGAAAAGGAGTCAACCGTTCCACGTCAGGGATATATATATATATATATATATATATATATATATATATATATATATATATATATATATATATATATATGTGTGTGTGTGTGTATAAATCTTTCATGAACGCGAAAGAATGATGAAATGAATCTAGCAAACCACAAGAAACAGAAAAACAGGATAATTTTTCTAGGGAAATGTCATTTCCTAATTCGCAAAAATTCTCTTTCATCGTCCCGATCAACCTTGCGAAGCGTACCTTAAAAGCTGGTTTATTTGAAAGATTTTTGTTTTCTGTGTATCCGAGTGGTCTAAGGCAATGGTTCCCAACCGATTTTGGCTTATGGCCTCCTTAGGAACCTTATTTTTTCCTGTGGCCCGTAATCATTATTTTCAGTAGGTAATATGCAGTTTAACTCTACTTTAAAGGATAAAAGATATTAAAACAACTATTTGTATTCAGGTACAATTATATTTGTCAGATATATAGGACTATAAACATATCAAAAATTGAACAGTGGTTAACAAAAATAGAATACTCTTTTAAAATAAATAATTAGTCTTACAAAAAATAAAATCCTTTAGCAAAATGAAATAAATATATCATCAACTCTTTATTCATTCAATGCGATCCTTGTGCTTCATGCAGTTTCACAAGTTTTTAAAGATCAGGGTCTATAGTTGTATGAGAATCGTCACTCCCCTGTTCTCTCGCAGTGGAGTCACGAGGCGATTACCGCAAAGACATCCGGCCCCAGCACCGTCGGGTCAAGCGCGTAACCGCAGCGCCGCGCCACTCGTTGCTATGAAAGACCGAAAGGTTGTAAAATGCAAGATCTCCCCCAAGAGAGTGAGATTCAATTTCACGTCAAGTAAGAAATTGGAGACGTGTTTCTCCTAAGCTTGGAGGCTAGCGAGGAGCCGATGTAAGACTTGGTGAGAAAAACCGTTTGGCAAAATAACCCTCCTGGGCCTGTCCTAAAGACTCCCCCCTCCTCTTACCACTTCCCCAGTGGGGTAACGAGGTATAAATAAGAAACACTGAGGAAAATCGTGGTAGAATACGTCAGTCTCCAGGTGACGAAGTCCTCGGATTAAGACCCAGGGCTACCGAGACTGGATTGGTAGAATACGTCAGTCTCCAGGTGACGAAGTCCTCGGATTAAGATCGGGCTACCGAGACTGGACAGGTAAATTACTTGGCTCGCCAGACCAAGAAGTACCCTGCAAGAGAGGCAAGGCTACCTACCTTAAGGGGCTAAGAAGCAGCTCATCCTCGAGTTAGTCCCTGGTTATCAAGCTGAACGTTAAGTTAACTTGTTCAAGTTCAACTTACTCTCGTCAGAGAGACTCCTCATATCCTGCTGCATCTTAAACACCACGGGTATTCCTCGTCCTTGAGGAATTAAGAAAAGAAGAAGGAAAAGGCTTCCCCTCGAGCCTGTTACTCGGTGACCACACCAAACTCATAAGTTAACTTGGAAGAGGAACCAAGTTCAACAAAATCTCGTCAGAGAAATCCCCCTCCTCTATCCTTGGCCTTGAGGAAGGCTGTAACTAAGAAGAAGCTCATCCTCGAGCTAGTTCCTGGTTATCAAACCGACCTTTAAATTAACTTATTCAAGTTTAACTTATGTTCGTCAGAGAAACCCCTCCTCCTCGATCCTTGCCCTTGAAGAAGACCCTCCCCGAGTACAGTCTTCGGTCATGAAGAATTAAGTAACGAAGGAGAAAAGATCCCCCTCGAGCACCTTACTCGGTGGTCACACCGAACTTCAAGTTAACTTGGTTTAAGAACCAAGTCCGATTTACTCTCACCGGAGAGACCACGCCTACCTTGGTGCCGCCTAAAGAACCGGGATTGTTCTCGTCCTTGAAGAACCCCCCCTGAATACCGTGTGGACCCCCATCTGCTACCCTCGCCAAAAATACCTCGAGATCCCGCCTACCTCCATCTGGCCGGTCGGCTCGCGTCGTGGAGATAATAACATTCCTGAGGTATTTAAACTCCAGTAGAGTCCGGAAGCCTAAATCTTATATATTTGAAGTGTGTAGCGAATTTAACCAATTTTAGAAGGGCAATCTAATTAAAGTAATTATTGTGTATTATAATATTCGGAGTATTTCTGTGGTTAATGGTTAATTTTTGTGTAGTAAATTGTTAAAGTTAAAATATAAGTTTATTTTTGGAATTATTGGGCGCGTCTCTATATCCTTACGTGTTTCCAACGGCTCTTCTTTAAAATAACAATATTAGCACTCTTAGAACAAAGCCTACTTCAGCAACGAAGTATATCACGACCACAAAGAATACCACTACAACAGCGGTTTGTGTGTAGAAAGATGAAAAAGGGGCATTCTCCTACATAAAAGTGGTATTAGGTGTGGTGTGATCAGAAAAGAGCCATTCTACGACAATAGTTGTTAGAGACAGACGAAGATCACCTCTTCTTACTATTTCTAAGCGGCTGCGAGCTTTTGATAGGAGGTGTGACACTTTACTAAAACCCTACTCAACCAGATAAGAAGTAGGAAAAGCAATAAAATATAATTTTACTTCGTCCCAAAGCAAAGGGTATTTCATAGCAATTTCATGACTTGTCCATAAGTTCCTGACACCATGCTTAAATCTAGCCAGAGAAGTTTGATCACTCTGTAACTCAATGAGGCTTTCTTGTAATCTGATATCAACATCAGCTGCATTAATTCCAAATGGGTCTACCACCCAATCTGGAATGTCCAGTTGTAGAAGATCTCTGAACCTAACTTCCATATCACTATGCAATTTCTCCAAATGATCAATGTATACTAAAATATCATCTTCTTTCAGCTCACTCTCAATAGTGCGGAAGGTTGGAAACTGTATCAACTCTTTTCGCCCCATATTTGTCTTAAACAGCTTAATTTTCCCCATAAATGCACAAATAGACTCTCTGCAAGTTAAAATATTTGCATTTTTACCTTGTAGCTGTTTGTCTGTAAGGTAGAATATGTCATATTTGGCAGCAATTATTCTTACTCCGAGCTGCTTACCCTCCAGAAATAACACAACACTATCCTAAAGTGCAATGAAGTGATTCAGACAATTGCCCTTAGAAAGCCATCGCACTTCTGTATGCAAAAGTAGGCGCTCAAACCCTTCTTCATTGGTAGCACAGAGTTGTCGGAAAAGACGCTCTTGAAGTGGATTTGACTTGATAAGGTTCACTGTCTTGATTACACTATCAAGTGAATCCTTCAGACGTCCTCCTAGGTCTTTTGCAATCAGATGTTGACGGTGGACAACACAGTGTATGCATAAAACTTTAGGTACAGCCTCTTTTAAATGTGCAATAAATTCCCTATATCTACCTACCATAGCAGTGGTGCCATCAGTTGCACAAGCCATAATATTTCCAAGTGGAATATTATTTTCTTTGAAATTGGTCACTACTTCTCTGAGTTGATCTTTATCCAAAAATCTAACATACGCCATGAGAAGAGCTTCGTTATCACGCAATAACGTGTCATAAATCTTTAAAGCAAAGGTCTTTATTTATAAATGTTTAACGAGTTTTTCCTCTATATCCTTTGCCATTTCGTCAATACGTCTTGATACTGTATCGTTGCTCAGCGGAATGACTTCAGTGATTTGGGGGGGATTTTGTTGCATGATAGTTGAAATAACCACAGATACTGAAAGCTAAATCAATTCTTCGCAAATATTATAAGGTTTTCCCGATCTCGCTATTAGCTTGGAAATCTCATAAGATGCAATTAAACCTTTGTCAATTTTGCCGCTGTTTTGCTAAATATATCTTTAATAGTGCTCCTTGCTTGAAAATCATCCTGCAGCTTTTTAAAGTAATCTAATGTTTTGTCTTTTTTCTCCTTGTGCTTATTCTCCAAATGTATTTTAAGCTTACTTGGTCACATACTATCATTAGAAAGTGTAGCCATACATAAAAGACACAATGGCTGTGTTATCTTGTCTGGTGAATGTATAAAACCATAAGCTAAATACTCACTGGAGTATTTTTGACATGTTTTCTCCGTAGCCGTAGCCATGGGTAATCTGTGCAGAAGAAATTTAATATATTAATGATATATATATATATATATATATATATATATATATATATTACATTTTAGAGCCGAAGCTTACCACAACAGAATGAAAGGTGCTTATCTCAGTGGCGAAAAAGGAAACAACCTCCATTCCCTGTGCAGAGCACCGAGTCTGTGCCCAACACCAACTCCTATTACAGTCGGCCACGAAAATTTCAGACATGTCCAATAAATAGAAACGCTCATAAAAATAGCTGCATTGAAGATTTTGTTTTCCTTTTTTGTGCTAAATACTTGCCCTTGATGGTAAATTTTTGGCACAAAAAAAAGAACCGCAAAACAATGCAACTATTTTTATGAGCATTTCTATTAATTGTACATGTCTGAAATTTTCTTTCTTGGTTTTACATCCTGGTACTCTGTATCTGTACCTAAATGCAAAACAGCAGAAATGTACTCCCTCAGGGGGTAGATCTGCATTAATTTTAATAATATATTATATATACATGTATATTACTCAAATTAATGCAGATACAAAACGATAAGTACAATCATCAGAATCTAAGATTAAATGCTAATCTCGTAAATATGCCCAAGTGAAACTGAAGTGAAAAAAAATGATTTGGTGTAGGCCTAACAATGGTACACTTTACTTACAAACAAAAATGCTCAGTTATTTACTTATAAAAATCTTATATTATTGTGTTTGTGGCAATCTAATAAAATTTTAAAACTAGTAAAATTACACCAAGTTCGCAGTATTAGGGTAAACAAATAAAAGCTACTTACATACTATAACGCCGAACCACTTAGTAAACAGACTGTAAGGATTTAAAGTTCCACCTGAAGTATTTTCATCAGGCCAACAACGGTGCCAGGCGCATAACGATCAAGCGCACAATGGAGTGCGCCGCAGAATGAGCTTGTAAGATGCAAAATATTTGTTTACAGATTAATGTAAATCCTATTATGCTAATAAAATATTTTTAAAAAGGGAAAATATATGTATTAATATTTTTAAAATGTAATTCAACTGCATAAATTAAAATTAGGTACTGTCCTAACTATAAGTCAGGTTTCAATAGGTTGAGTACTGTGGCCCCTCTAAAACTTAAAATTTTCCTGTGGCCCCCTTCAGATGTGCTATACCCCCTGGGAGCCATATGGCCCCCGGTTGGGAAACTCTGGTCTAAAGGACGGTTTAATTTAAATCAAAGCGGTTGCTCGCTGCCTCCGTGTGCACGGTTCGAATCCCACCCTTGTACGGAATTCTTGCGAATTAGGAAATAACATTTCCGAAGAAAAATTATCCTGTTTTTCTTTTTCTTGCAGTTTGTTATATATATATATATATATATATATATATATATATATATATATATATATATATATATATATCCATTAAACCACATAGAAAGAGAAAACGGAATAATCTTTCCTTGCAGTAATATTTTTACTACCTTTTTCGAAAAAATTAGTGCAGGGAGGCGATTCGAACCATGCATAGTGTACTAAAGGCATACTTTTAACTGTGATCAAAGTGGTGCTTTAATCACCGCTTTATATATATATATATATATATATATATATATATATATATATATATATATATATATATATATATATATATATATATATATATATATATATATATATATATATATATATATATATATATATATATATATATATATATATATATATATATATATATATATATATATATATATATAATATGGTTGGAGGACGGAAGAGTGAGTCTGTTGTGTGTGTCAATACGGTGCAACAGCTGTGGCTTCGGATTTGATGACGTGTGTAAGGGACTACCTTCCCCTCTGGGTGAGGCTAATCACGTCCGCCAATCGGCGGCCAGCTCCCTCGCGTACGCTGAAGTTTTGTGTCCGTTCTTGCTAGGATTGAAACCCGATGCCTAGGCGTAGGAAAACCAACGCCTTATCACTAGGCTAAAAAGAGCTCCTCGTTCTACCTAAGTGTCTTACTGCGCTGTTTTTGAAGCACAATACATTAATGGTTTTGATAAAATTTGAAACGCCTGAGAGTTAGCATTTCCCTTTTCCCACAGGACAATCTTTGCACTTATTAATTCCCCCCACCCCCTTGTAAATTCTTCCATACTTATTCAACAAGTTTATGCAGAGACAAGTGACCCTAGAAACGATATTAACGTGCCAACGAAACTTCAAAACAACCAGAGACCGGAAGAAATAAGAATTTTATCCTACAACTAAATTGACTTCAATTTTGGATGCTTAATTTTGCCGTTGTGATCGAATAAACCGAAAATAAATGAAGAGCGAAGGTAAATAATCGACAGAGAAATGAATGGGAAAGAATAATTCAGTAAAAAGGAGACTAATCGGTGATGATCGAAGATGGTAAGAACTGACACAAATGAAGAGAAGATAACGCTTTTGAAACAGTACTGATGAAAGTTCTTTTCGAACTGATGGCAGGTTGAAGAACTTTAAAGGTTCTGGTGGAGATACCCTCGTTGGGGGCAGTAAGAGACCCTTTTCCAGTTTGACAGGGAGGGGGGGGGGCATTATCAGAGTGTCTAAGGTACAATGACACCAATTCGCCCCCCCCCCACAAGTCCACTTCCCACAATTTCCCCCTATTGTGTTTTGCTTCCTTGGGATATTGACCCGTTGTGATGATCTTTTTCAGAGGCTTTCTCCTACTAATCAGAAATAACACCAGAAATAAGACAAAACTTTTGAAGCAACTTGTTGATCATGTTTCAGGAACTATGAAACTTGTTGATCATGTTTCAGTAACTATGAAACTTGTTGATCATGTTTCAGGAAAGATGAAAGTTGTTGATCATGTCTCAGGAAAGACTCAACTTGTTGATCATGTTTCAGGAAAGAAGAAACTTGTTGATTATGTTTCAGCAAAGACGAAACTTGTTGATCTAGTTTCAGGAAAGACGAAACCTGTTAATCATGCTTCAGGAAATACGAAACTTGTTGATCATGTCTCAGCAAACTGGCAACTTGCTGATCATGTTTCAGGAAAGAAGAAACTTGTTAATTATGTTTCAGGAAAAATGAAACGTCTTGATTATGATTCAGGAAGACGCAGTTTGTTGATCAGGTTTCAGGGAAGACGAAACTTGTTGATCATGTCTCAGGAAAGAGGCAGCTTGTTGATCATATTTCAGGAAAGACAAAACTTGTTGATCATATTTCAGAAAAGACAAAACTGGTTGATCATGTTTCAGGAACTATGAAACTTGTTGATTATGTTCCAGGAAAGACGAAACTTGTTGATCAATTTCAGGAAAGACTCAACTTATTGATTATGATGCAGAAAAGACGCAACTTGTTGATCATGTTTCAGGAAATACAAAACTTGTTGATCATGTTTCAGGGAAGACGAAACTTTTGATCATCTCTCAGGAAAGAGGCAACTTGTTGATCATGTTCCAGGGAAGAAGAAACTTGTTGGATATGTTTCAAGAACGATGAAACTTGTTGATTAAGTTTCAGAAAGACGCAACTTGTTGATCATGTTTCAGAAATGAGGAAACTTGTTAATCATGTCTTAGGAAAAACGCAACTTGTTGAACATGTTTCAGGAAAGACAAAACTTGTTACTCATGTTTCAGGAAAGACGCAACTTGTTGATCATGTTTCAGGAAAGACGAATCTTGTTGATTATTTTTCAGGAAATAAGAAACTTGTTGATCATGTTTCAGAAAAGACGAAACTTGTTGATCAGGTTTCAAGAAAGACGACACTTGTTGATCATGTTTCAGGAAAAGCGAAACTTGTTGACCATGTTTCAGGAATGACCTAACTTGTTGATCATGTTTCAGGAAAGGCGAAACTTGTTGACCATGTTTCAGGAATGACCTAACTTGTTGATCATGTTTCAGGAAAGGCGAAACTTGTTGATCATGTTTCAGGAAAGGCGAAACTTGTTGATCAGGTTACAGTAAAGACGAAACTTGTTAATCAGGTTACAGTAAAGACGAAACTTGCTGATAATGTTTCAAAAGAAGATGACCAAAAGCCCCAAATTCTCCTAGCTTTTTCCCAGAAATAAAAACCACCGAATTCACTGAACGAAATTTAAAGACCAAAAAACTCAACCAACTTTATGGAAGGAAAATTTTTCTCCCCCAATCTTGAAAGGAAGGATTCTTGAACTTGTCTAACCACAAATCTGACGAACGACTGAAAAAAGTCTGCCTTCTCGGCCTATCTTGTCACCTTCAACCAAAATTCGACAAAACAACCATAAAAAGTAGAATTAGAACTGCTCTACCAGGATCTACAAAAACTTGAGAAACAGAAAGTTCTGGAAATAAAGCACGAAATTACACCCCAATTCATCGCAGAAGGAACTAAACAACGCACAAAGAACAAAAGTTGCCTATTAACAGAAGAAATGAAAGAGTAGGCAAGTCCAAGATTATCGTCCTACTTAATAGAGAAGAATACATGCAAAAACTAAAGAACATATTAAGTGACACCTCAAAATTCCAAAGATTTACGAAAGAACCAACGGGCCAACTGAAGACAAAAGCAACTAATATCCGATATAACAGTATGCCCAATCAAATTTAACTATTTCCTATTAAAGGTGAATATAGCCATGGATACATTTACGGAAATATCAAATCACATAGGCAAAATAACCCCCTTCGCCTATCATCTCTCAAGTCACAACGCCGACATATAAACTCGCCAATTATTAAGCCATTTATCCCGTCAAAATTCTCCGAAAAGGCGACCAATTAGTTCGTTAATATTCTTCACAGTTCCCGATCAGGAGGCATCCCAGCTTCCTTCGATTTCGAGTCACTTTTCACCAATGTGCCAATATAAGAAACAATCGAAATAATTCTAAAGTGCGTCTACGAAAACCCAGAATTGCCTTCCCTACGAATGGAACTCTAAATATTAAAGCAACTTTTAAGAATATGTACAACTGAAGCTCCATTCAAAAACCCAGATGGCAAACTTTACCGTCAAATTGATGGAGTAGCGATGGAGTCCCCATTGGGCCATACTTTTGCGACTTCTACATGGCTAACCTAAAGGAAAGGCTCTTAACAAAAATGACGCCCCCCTTCCCCAAAGTTTACACCAAATTTGTTAATGACATATACCTTACAACAACAGACGAACATCAATTACTAAACTCAAAAAAGAACCTTAGAATCTCATTCCGTTCTCAAATTCACATACGAGTTGAGTGTAAACGACTGCATTCTGTTCCTGGATGTAACGTAAAATAGAATAGCGACGGAAAATATATCACTACCCTCTATCGAAAAGCAACAAACAGACTGCGGTCGATGCCTTAACGCCAAAATTGAGTGCACCGAGAAATACAAAAAATCGGGAACGAGCTCATACATAAGAAGAGCTATCGAGAACTGCTCAACGTGGAACGCACTCGATGAAGAAGTTCGACGATCCGAACAAATCCTAATAAACAGCAGCATCTCCAATAGAAAATTTCACAAATTACAGAAGAAAATTCTCAACTCAAAGTTTGAGGTACAGGAGGGAAAAGAAAAAAAGAAGAAACAATGATACAACTGTAAAGGAAAGGGGAGGACAAGAAGAATACTCCCTTCTTTTGTTTCTTGAATTCCTTCCTTCCCTATGTCTTCTAACAGATCACGTGGAGTAAAAAGCTCTGTATCCGAGGAGAAAAATAAAAGAAGAAAGAATTTGAATATCAGATAAACTAAGCGCTAAAAGCTTTCACCTCGCCGATGAAATGCTAATCTCTGTAGTCGGGGAAAGGATAGCCGAAAGTTCCCGCCTACATCGTTGGAGACGATTAAGACCGCTGTCGGTCGACAAAAGCTAATCCCTCTCGGCGCCGGAAGCTTTCTTTCAGCCGTCTGTGCCTTGCAGCAAAGGAGCAGCATAAAAATGGCCGTCATATAAATACCCTGGGTTTTTCAAAGATTGGCAGATTGAGTTTGAGATCTCGTCGACTTCGGCTCAGATCGTGTATCTGTTTCCTCAAGTCCCTGGTATTCGTTTATACCATCGAGGTTGGATCTCACCAAACAGATCCATCTCTTTTGTGAAGGCTTACTCTGTTCAGAGCAAAGCCTCGAATCGTTTTGTCTCCGAATGACTGGCTGTGATTCTTCTCGTCTCATCACAACCCCCCTTCAAGGATCTCCAGTTTCCTGTATGAGATTTCCCGCCGAGCCGCGTCAGAGTCTCAATTTTTGGAGGTTGTACTTCTCTGGAGCGGATGTGCCTTCGTTCGTCTTCAAGGAGGATCGTGAACTCATCTTCTGGTTCCCGCCCCCCTTCATCCTCGTAAAATCAGGATATTCGACTGAGAATCACGACCATTTTCCGTCTCCATTTCCCCGCACCGACTCGCTAAAGGAGCCCCCTTCCTCGATTACTCCCTTTAAGGTAAAACGATTAAATCTCCCTTTAATCGACCCGCTTTCCGACTTTTAAATATTCCTTTTGTATAACTGATTTATAATATCCCATTTTAAAGCTAATTAACAAGTAATTAACGTTACCCGATTGCCAATTTTCTATAGTCTGTCAGTATTATCCTTATTTACATTTCCTATATTTCCCGTATATATATATATATATGTCAACTAGTGACTTATTAAAAATTATATTTTTTGTTTTCATTCTTTAAATATATCCTTAAACTGCAACTTAGTAAACTCATTAAACGCTATCGGCCCCCTGTATTAAAATCGCACTCTTATACCTCGTAATCAACGGATTACTTTTACGAAGTGAACGTATTTGTACGTAGCGAAGGACGCATACGTACATTAGAGGATATATGTGTATGTAACTGCATATATACATATTCTCTTGGCTTTTATCTCAAACCTCCCAACCAATAGATACATATATGTATATATAGACGTATTGTTTGGGGAGTGACCTATTCCTCGATACACTCTACTACAAGAACCAAATGACGGATGCCTACAAAACAGTCACATAAAAAGTCACACTATCCAAAAAAAAGACAATAAGTTAAGAGTATCTCTACGAATATATTATAAAAACAAAAAAGTCAGCAACCTACTAATGAAAAACAACCTCCGTAAAAAAGAATCCATCCTAGAGGCTATTTGAATGCCCCCATAAGGACTACAAGCCTTATCCAAACAACCAATACATATATAGGTATGACCACCACCACCACCTTTAGCCGACGACTAACAATGCCCTTGCAAGAAAGAGGAATCAAACCATACTGTAATGAACAACATAATGATCCAATTACAAGAAAGATCCTAGTTGAAAACACTACCATCCTCAGGAAAAAAAACTCGGATCTCTACTGCCTAAAGCTTCAGGAAGATCTTCTCATCAAAGAGATGGGCCCGAACCTGAACACAGAGTGAACCGGTTCGGAGCCAGTATTGCACCTTTTCTGCTAAAAGGAAAGTGAACCGTACTCTGACTCCGTCCTATAAAAGGCATCAAAGAAAGAAGATATATATATATATATATATATATATATATATATATATATATATATATATATATATATATATATATATATATATATACATGTAATATATATATATATATATATATATATATATATATATATATATATATATATATATTAATATATATATATATATATATATATATATATATATATATATATATATATATATATATTCCCGTATACAATTATATAAACTAAAGAAATAGAACCTACGTACCTGTAAAAAGGTCCAACTAAGCAGAAAATGTTAAAAATATAGACAGATTAATTAAAATAATTTAAGAAAGAACATCCAGTCTCCTGGCATATATTCATCACTCATCATACCTACTCACCCCCTTCCCACAAAAAAACACCCCTCATGCTATCTTTCTATCATCCTTTCTTCTCTCACGAAATTCATTTTTTGCTGCTCACCAAACAATTACCTCGCCGATAAAGGAGGCAACGAGAATAGAAACTTTCCATCAATGCCAACTCAAAAATAACCAAGACTTCCGTCTGAAGATCCCTGAAGAAAGGCGAAAGCTCACGGCCAAAATTATTTTAAAATCCGAATATTTTAAATAAGTCCAAATAAAATGGATCTTCCTCTGTTGATTTTCAATCTTCAGCCTCATATAAAAACTGCATCCGACAGTCAGAACGTGCTAAAGTAAAATTGCTAAAGTCAAAATACAACCTTGTCTTTATCAATATATATATAACAACCACCACAGGGCTTTCGCCATATTTATTTTCTGCCTTTCAAAACAATTTTGAAGACAGAAATAAAGGTGCAGAAACCTTGCATTGCAGACTATATATACATAGAGTACAAGAAAGAGAAATTGGACGCGAATGAGCAATGAGACAAGAAACGAGTTTTTAAGAGGTAAGAGAAAGGGACATTAGAAGAAGACTAGAATCAAAGAGAGCAGAGGGCGGCACAGTGAGGGCAATCCTTTACCGAGAAGAGAAGACAGAGATAACGCCAGGGGAAAAAAGTTTGAAATTCCTGGCCGGGACTCGAACCCGGGTCTGGTGATTGCCGGTCAGATGCTCTACCGTTAAGCTACCAGGCACAGTGACTCTACTTCGCCCAAAGCGTTACCCCATCAAACCCAGTATCTATCTAAGCATTTGCATGTGACATGGGGGATGAGCCTTTAAATTGTGAGCGGGTAAGAAGATGTGGTATAAAAATTCCTTGGAGGTTCCTAGCTTAGACAGATACTGGGTTTGATGGGGTAACGCTTTGGGCGAAGTAGAGTCACTGTGCCTGGTAGCTCAGCGGTAGAGCATCTGACCGGCAATCACCAGACCCGGGTTCGAGTCCCGGCCAGGAATTTCAAACTTTTTTCCCCTGGCGTTATCTCTGTCTTCTCTTCTCGGTAAAGGATTGCCCTCACTGTGCCGCCCTCTGCTCTCTTTGATTCTAGTCTTCTTCTAATGTCCCTTTCTCTTACCTCTAAAAAACTCCTGTTTCTTGTCTCATTGCTCATTCGCGTCAAATTTCACTTTCTTGTACTATATATATATATATATATATATATATATATATATATATATATATACAGTAAACCCTCGATATAACGTAGCTCAATATAACGAATTTCGGATATAACGAACCAAATCCTGGCCGAACTCCATCGGGTTTAACAGGCAAGCGTTACGACCAGCCTGAGTGAGTGTTGGTGTGTCACATGTCTCCTATAGTGCAAGGTTCGTATCAATACTATGTTGTGTAGTCCACTTAACTTTATTAGTAATTACATACGGATTACATATCTATAACGAACTTGGTTCTAACGCCCATTGCTACTAACTCTCGGCTTTAACGAATGCCCCCCCCACCCGCCCCATATAGTTCGTTATATCGAGGGTTTACTGTATATATATATATATATATATATATATATATATATATATATATATATATATATATATATTTATATATATGCGAAAATTCCCACAGGAAAAATGAAATATATATATATATATATATATGTATATATATGAAAATACTAAGTGACGTCGTGCCTGCGTACAACGAAAGGATACAAAACAAATCGGGCGTGAAAAAAAGGAAATAAATAAATGATCAGAAGAGGGGGATTAAAGGGAGGTGCAAAGGGCTACACACATATAGATAAAATCTCTACCAAAATATCCACGTGTGACAGAATGTGTGTGAAACGTAGAAATATACATCACATTACTAATAAAACATACATATGCAATTATAAATACATTGTTCATTAAACAAAAGAATTTTGACAAATTTAATGAATCAAAGGGTTTAAGATTTAAAATGGAAAATTTAGTTTAAAATAACCTTTTTAATGACAGGGTCCAGTTTAAAGAGACCGGGGGATATATTGAAGTAAGGAGAATGAAATTAGGAAAGGAGTTAATGAAGGAGCATTCATTAATTTTACTTTTAACATAATTAACTGAGCTGGAAATAAACTTAGCCGAATTTCAATGAATAAGATGACCATGTTCAGACAAGTGAACAAAGAAAACACTATTGCTTTCACCTCTTCTAATATTGTACTTGTGTTGGGACGAACGAACATTTAATGATTTTTCAGTTTGCCCAAAGTATCGCTTAGAGCAAACTGCACAATCGACAGAATAACCCCCCTACCCCATACCTTCTATTCTTGCTATTATTTTGAACCAACATTTTATACATAGTAGACTCATACTTAAATATGAGTGAAATATTTAAACATTTGAAGAGACGAAGACGAAAAGAAAAGGACTCAGAAAACGGTAAAACAAAAGAAATTTTAAAATTGAATGTAGGGGCGATTTCAATTCTGTAAAAGGTCTTTTTTTGCCGAATCTAAGCACCTGGCAAGAAAGTTGTGAGGGTAGCAGAGGTTCTTACCTATTTCAAAGATCTTAACCCTCGGAGAAACATTGAAGTAAATACCGAGGGTTTGACTTTATCACTATGACCACAATAAAAAGGAATGTAGGAACAAGCGTTGGTAGGCTTCCGATAGACGGAAAATTTAAAGCCGGACGTAGTCGGTGAGAGTACTTGGAATCTTTTCATTTCACCTGTGGGATTTTTTGGGCAATTATTGCTCTACTCACGCACTACTTGTTAGTTCTTTATATATATATATATATATATATATATATATATATATATATATATATATATATATATATATATATATATATATATATATATATATATATATATATATATATATATATATATATATATATATATATATATATATATATATATATATATATATATATATATATATATATATATATATATATATATATAAAGGGTGTTCCATTAAGACGGATCGAAGTTAGCAGTAAATTAAATAGTGTTATTGGTGAAAATTTATTGATTTCACTATTGGATCATGTTATTTGAGTCATGGCAATTATGTGGGAAAAATAATATCGCCTAAATGTCCACCAAGGCTTTAACGGCACACCTCCACTCGATGGTCAAAGTTTTTGATGACGTCTCTGCATAGTTGCTCCTCGATCTCATCAATATGCCGTACTATCTCATCCTTCAGCTGTTCAATTGTTGCTAGCTTGTTGGCATAGACCTTACTTTTGAGATGACCCCAAAGGAAGAAATCTAAAGGCCTCAAGTGACACGATCGTTGTGGCCAACTGACCTCGCTGTTTCGAGAGATGATGTGACCTGGGAACTTATCATTCAATAAAGCCATTGTTGCATTGGCTGTGTGGCATGTGGCGCCGTCCTGTTGAAACCACAAATCTTCCACATCCATAGAATTCAATTCAGACCATAAAAGGTTGGTTATCATGGCACAGTATCGCTCGCCTGTCACCCTAACAGAAATCCCGGCATCATTTTCGAAGAAATACGGCCCAATGATTCCGCTAGCAGAAAATGCTCACCAAACAGTGACCTTTTGTGGATGCAGTGGCTTTTCAACAATCTTCCTGGGATTTTATCAGCCCAAATGCGACAATTCTGCTTATTAACGAATCCACCAAGATGAAAATGGGCTTCATCACTAAAGATGATTCTTTGCGAAAAATCATCATCGGCTTGTCTTTGCTCGTGCACCCAATTGACGAATGTACGGCGCTTCAAATGGTCAGCAGTCTCCAGTTCTTGTGTCAATTGAATTTTGTAAGCGTGTAGAGACAAATCTTTTGTCAAAATTCGATGTAACGTTGTTGTGGAGAGGTTCAATTCCTGCGCGCGATGACGAAGATAGGTGTCTGGATCTTCGGCCACATTCTCGCGCACGGCAGCAATGTTTTCAGCTGAACAGCGTAAACGAGCACGCAATGGCGTTTTCATATATGCCACCGACCCCGTTTGTTTGAATTTACGAACAATTTTCCCAATTGAACTCTCGGCTGGTCGTTTATGTTGACCAAAAAAATCGCGAAGTGCCCGAAATGCGTTTCTGTTTGAACGTCAATTTTCGTAATAGGTTTAATAACTTTAATACGTTGTTCGATTGTTAATCTTTCTATGGTTGAAATTGCGAAAAACTGAAGTTGTTAAATCTCTTTGAGATTTAACAACTTCAGTTTTGCGCAATTTCAACCATAGAAAGATTAACAATCGAACAACGTATTAAATTTATTAAACCTATTACGAAAATTGACGTTCAAACAGAAACGCATTTCGGGCACTTCGCGATTTTATATATATATATATATATATATATATATATATATATATATATATATATATATATATATATATATATATATATATATATATATATATATATATATATATATATATGTATATATATATGTATATATAT
The DNA here is from genome assembly GCA_963969495.1 of Ceratothoa steindachneri. Taxonomy (NCBI): domain Eukaryota; kingdom Metazoa; phylum Arthropoda; class Malacostraca; order Isopoda; family Cymothoidae; genus Ceratothoa; species Ceratothoa steindachneri. The sequence continues at coordinate 36,063,831 of OZ018331.1, read as the reverse complement.
ATATATATATATATATATATATATATATATATATATATATATATATATATATATATATATATATATATATTGAAAAAAAACTCACAAAGTACACGTGAATCCAAGTTATGTAGATACACCCACAAAGGAAAAATGAAAAACGATTCTGAGCGCTTTCGTCTTTATTCTTAAAGACCTTTTCAAGGAATAAACAGGAGGTTGGATATACATTGCCTTAACCCCGTAAGGTGCGCGGCAATTTGCCATTGTGGCCGCAGTGCTGACAGGATCCAGCACTTCATCCGGCCCCAGTTCAGCCTCTTCTCCTTCTTTCAGACAGCCTGTATTTCTCCCCTACTTCGTCGCTTTTCATACAACCTCTCCCACAACTTTCTCTGGTCAGCCTCTAATTTCACAGGGTAGATGCTGACCTTCTTCTCAGCAAACCTTCCTGGATCGGGACTGAGGGGGAAAGAGACAATGTTTCCTAACCCCTAAGCTCCGGTTCAGGATATGTTTTTTTTAACAACCTGCCTTATCCCCGCCCATACTTTCCTCACATCCTTTTTCCTTTCCTCTTCACATTCTATCAATTTTACGCCGTGTCTAAGGTGGAGCCGCCATGCCGATGGACTGCCAGGCCACCAGGCGGGAGGGGTGGTCCTGAATGGTGGCACTTGGCTCTGCCAGGCCTGTACGCACCCCTTGCAGGGCGAGCTACTGCAAGGGGTGATGAGCCATTGAATCCCGTGGAACAATTAGAGTCACGATGCCCAATGATGAGAAAACTAAAAATCTCACCTTAATTTCCCCTGTGTCATCGAGGGAACCGACCTCGGGCCGCTCTAAAGAAAAAATGGAGGTACCCCTCCTGTGCTTGCGCAGGAGACCCTCCATATTTATCTAACCAGAGAGGAGGCTTACTCCTCTCCTTCGCCTACGGGTGTAGGGGACTCCCCCTCACCCTCTTCTCTGGAGGTGCTTTCGGGCACCTTCCTTTTCCAGCGGCAGTCCCCCCTTTTCTTTCCAAGGGGACTACCAAGAAAGTCAGCAGGAAGCTCATAGCCGACCCCGCCCCAGTGAAGTGGCTCGGTAGGGCAAACCTTCTTAGGAAGGGAGAGGGAAGCCAGGCCCCTTCGGTCGCTTCCCTTAAAAGACCTGCTGGCCAGAATATTGAACCTTGCCGGGGTCAAGACCTGTGCCTCCCCACACATGACTGGTGACGCTGCCAACGGAACCTGCGATGTCCTGGGAGGGGATGGCCAACTGGAGGCCCCTCCTGAGATAGACATGGTCCTTGATGCAACCCAGCCTCAGACGGTAGGGCCTTCCATGAGGGAGAATCCGGGCTTGACGCCAAGCACTGAACCTGAATCCGCCCCTATGCAAGGTCCTCCTCAAACGGCTGGGGGATCCGAGGCAGTACAAGGAGGAAAGGGATCTCCTCCAACCGGTGCCCCTGCGACTACCAGGATCTTCTACATCTCGGAGAAGGACCTGGCTGAGGCCGGTCCATCTGGCCTAGGGGCTTCTGCCGGCGGAGGGGAGAAGCAGGTTCATTCCCCGCCCTCCTCTCCAAAAAAAAGAAGAAAAAGACTAAAAAGACTCGGAGCTCCTATCCATCCGCGGCGGGCGGCGGGGACAGATGGGTCTGCAGCCACTTTAACAAGCGACCAAGCCAAGATTGGCACATCCGGCCCCTCTGCCCCACTGGCTCCAGAGTCCCCGACTAAGAACAAAAGTGCACAGGGCGGAGCCTCGATAACATCGGGGCCTCTCATTCAGAGGTTACCTCGCGTTTTCGAGCCCGCTGGCTTCAAACACTTCCTCGTTATTCACTCCCCTAATGGTAGCATGTTTTCCAAGGGCAACATGATCCATCAGAGGAGAGGATTAGCTAGTGCAATTGGTAGAGAGCCGAAGGTGACCCGTTTCTCGGACGGGAGCCTTCTGGCGAATACCACCGAGGCTTCCAAGATAAGTTCTCTTCGGACACTTCATGGCACCCCGGTGAGTGTGACGCCGCACTCTACCATGAACTTTGTGAAAGGAGTAGTTTATGCGAGGGAACTCTTTGACTACTCCATAGAGGACGTCACCTTAGAGCTGGCCGACCATGGGGCGGTCAAGGTCAAACGTGTGATGAGAAAACAGGGAGGAGCCTCGAGACCCACCCCTACACTCTTCTTCACGTTCGACTGTGACAAGCTCCCTGAGTCGGTGCGTCCCGGTTGGTCCAGCTACATCGTGAAGGCATTCGTGCCACTGCCGCGTCGGTGCTATTATTGTCACCGCTTCGGCCATATGAATTGTTTTTGTAGACGTGCAAAGTCGGGGTCACCCGAAGTGTGTGTAAATTGCTCAAAGGCTGCACACGATAAGTCTAAATTGTGTGTGGCCAAGTGTGTCAATTGCGGAGAGCCGCACCCCGCGTCTTAGAAGCAATGTGGTGCATATCTCCTTGAGAAAGAAATCCTGCCCGATCAGGCCCAGGATCGACTCTCATTCCGCGAGGCTAAGGATTTGGTCCTAGCGCGCCCGGCTCTGCCTGGGACGTCTTATGCCTCAATAGTTAGAAAGTCACCCTCTGCTCCTGGCCCATCCAGACCAACGAGCACGGTTGTTTCCGCCCCCATTCGGAGCCCTTCTGTAGGGCTCGACTCAACCCGGGCGCTCCTCTGGTAAAGCTGGCGGCAAAAAGGGTTCATCCTCAGCCCCAGCTAAAACCAGGGCTCCCCCCTCTTCCTCCAGCGTGACCGTTTCCCGTAAGGCGAAACGGCCACGCGCCTCCACCGAGTCGTTCGACTCACAGGAGTCAACACCCCTGAAGTTGGTCGCCAGGCCATCTTCTGTGGTTCTTAAAGCAGTCCCCGGAAAGGAAAACAGCAAGAGAGGAGCTAGGGCGAATTCGCCCACGCCTAGTGGTGGGCTGAGTGGCTCGGAGACGGTGGTTCCTCGAAAAGAAGGCGCCCTGCCTCCGAAGCCGCAACGCCCTCCTAAGGTTTCGAGGCGGAGGGGGGAAAAGACTCGCATGGCGAGCCCAACCTCCCTCAATAAGTCCCCGAAGGCGACAGCACCTTCGGCACTTTGTCCGGACAACAGCGCCCGGGGTTCTGCCTCCGGGAACCGTACGACCATTCCCGTGAGGGTCTTCTGTTTGAAGAGGGCCCCCGCGTCTCCTCCGAGCTACGCGTGGAGGGCATATTCCTTCAATGGAATTACCATGTACTCCGGGCTAAGTTGGAGGAGCTGCGGAGGCTCGTCTTGTTCCGTTACCCGTTAGCTATTTTTCTGCAGCAGACCATGCTAGACGCGTGCCCCCTGCCTGCCCTCCCGGGGTATAAGGGTCTTGTGACCCCACCACCACGGCATGGCCGGGCTGGGGGATGCGCGGTTTACATCCGGCATGATGTCTCTGTTCTTTCTTTCACTTTAGATGCCTTCTTTCAGGTAGTGGCTGTGCAGCTTTGCCTGGATAGGGGGTATACTATCATTTCTGCGTACATTCCACCGTCAACTGACTTCGACGCGGAGGACTTCCGCCACGTCGTGGCACGGTTGCCGAGGCCCTTTCTCTTGCTTGAAGATCTGAACGGCAGGCATCCTCTCTGGGGAGATTACTCAATAAATCCCAGGGGACAAGTCCTTGCAGATCTGATCGAAGAACTTGAAATGGGTGTCCTGAATGTGGGTGAGTTTACGCATCACTGCCCGAGAACCGCTTCATTTTCTTGCCTTGACCTATCTTCATGCTCTTTGGATGCACAGCCTGATTTTGATTTGGATGTGGTCGATGACCTCCATGGTAGTGATCACTTTCCCATTCAAATATCATTCTCAGGGCAACTGCCGCCTGAGAGACCACCTCGGTGGTGCTTGGCACATGCGCGGTGGCCTGCATTTCAGGAAATGACTGAATTATCGATCTCAGTCGAGGAGTTTAGGTCGGTATATAAAGCCGTTGAGTTCTTCCCCGGCAACCTCATCGCTGCGGGCCTGACTACTATTCCTAGAACATCTGGCCGTTTTGCACGCCGACGACTCCCATGGTGGTCGGCCGAGTGTGAGACGGCCTTCAAACAGAAGCGTTATGCCTACATGCGCTATAAGCGCCACCCCAACTATTTCACTGTCGCTGAATTTCGTTGGGTTAGGGCTAGGTTCCGGTATATTTCGAAGCACGTTCGCCGCTCTTCTTGGCGGGCATACGTGTCTTCATTTAACGAGAAGACCCCTCTAGCAGAGGTGTGGAAGCGAGTCAAAAGGATTCGGGGCAAGTTCTCGCAGGACAGCCCTTCCGTTCTCCAGGAGAATGATACCGCAATCTCGGACCTCGCGTCCGTGGCAGAATCCTTCGCGACCGCTTTATCCGCATTCTCTTACCGGGATGCTGCTCCGCCAGCATTCAATGCACGTCGTGATGTCGCGGAATGCGCCGGCTGGACTTTACCTCCAGAGTCGGAGAACCCTTCAACGACAAGTTTACTGTGAGTGAGTTGCGCTCCGCTCTTGCTTCATGCGCGGACACCGCCTATGGTCCGAACGATGTCCTGTACGCTATGCTTCTACACCTGGGTGAGCGAGGCATGGCCTTTCTCTTAGATTTGTTCAACAGGATCTGGATGGAGGGTCTCCTCCCAGATTCCTGGCAAATCGCTACTGTGCTCGCCCTTGGCAAACCAGGGAGAGATCACTCTAATCCTGCCGGTTTTCACCCAATCTCTCTAACCTCTTGCGTGTGCAAGTTGATGGAGAATTTGTTAAATGTTTGATTAGCCTTTTTTCTGGACAGCGGAGGCCATCTGTCTTCTGCACAGTGCGGCTTCCGCAAATTCCACTCCACGTCGGATGCTCTGCTCCGACTGGAAAATGCAGTCTGCGAGGCCTTCCTTCGTAGACAGCACTACGCCACGGTGTTTTTCGATCTGGAGAAGGCCTATGATACCGCATGGTGATACGGTATCATGGAGACTCTCCACATAATGGGGGCGAGGGGAGCCTCCCAATGTTTATATCTGAATTTTTGCGAGATCGTCGATTCCGCGTACGGGTCGGGGGAGCAGCCTCCGGCCCAAAGGAGCAGGAAGAGGGTGTCCCGCAGAGAAGTGTCCTCAGTGTCACACTCTTTGCCCTGAGTATCAACGGAATCACCTCGGTGCTGCCACAAGATGTTCTCGCTACGCTCTACGTGGACGACCTTTCGATCTCTTTTAGTTCGGCACAGATGACAATTCTGGAGCGTCGACTCCAACAGGCATTGAACCGCGTCTCTCGATATGACGAAGCGCACAGTTTTCGGTTTTCTTTGGCCAAGACTAAGGTGGTGCACTTCTGCTGCCATCCACGGCTCCATCCCGAACCAGATTTGTTTCTTAATGGGGTGCGCCTGGAAGTGGTTGAATCGCACCGTTTCCTTGGTCTTGTATTCGACCGAAACCTCACCTAAGAGGCTCATGTTTCCAGCCTTAGGGTCTCTTGTACCCGCGCCTTGATATTCTTCGTTCCGTGACGTTCAGCGCTTAGGGCGCTGATAGGGTTACTGCCCTACTTTTTTATCGATCCTTTGTTCGTTCGAAGCCCGACTACGGATGCGAGTTTTATGCATCCACAGCCGAGCGTTTATTGCGGAAGGTGGACTCGATCCACCACACCGGCCTTCGCCTTGCGATCACTGCATTCCGCACTTCCCCCATTGAGAGCCTGTTGGTATATGCTGGGAAGATGCCACTCGCTCTACGCCGCGTGCAGTGCATCACTCGCCTGCACGCCTGAGCTCAGTGCCTCCCTTAGTCGCCAACAGCTCTCTCTGCATCCGCAGCTGATCTCGACGGTGCCTATGCCGCCAAGAGACGCCAGTCATACCCTAAGCCTTTGGGTTTAGGGCCAGGAAACTCCTTAGAGAGCTAGGTATAGCTCTCGGGTCGGTGGCACCCCTGGTTCTGCCCAGGGCGCCACCCTGGAGGGTACCACATTTGGCTATTTGTCGCTACGCTTCTGTTTCCAAAGCTTGTACGTCGCCGGGAGTATTGCGCTCGCCTTTTTTGGAGCGCACCTCGTGTTACGCTGGAACCGTGCCAGTGTATACGGATGGCTCCAAGTCCCAAGAGGGGGTCAGCTTCTACGCCGTATCCCCTTTGTTCGAAGTCAGCGGGGCTCTGCCAGGCTCTGCGTCTGTCTTTACGGCCGAACAGGTTGCAATACACCACTCGGTACGGGAGATTACGCGACGTGCCCAGTTCGGAGACCGGATTGTGATCTATAGCGACTCACAAAGCGCCCTGAGTGCTCTCTGGGCATTGGAATCTCCGCATCCCCTGGTTTGGCGAGCCGGGTGGATGTCGAGATTATCTTCTGCTGGGTAACTCGACATGTAGGAATTGCGGGGAATGAGCGCGCCGATGATGGTGCCAAAGAGTTTGCAAGAACTCTGTGACCAGACCAGCGTTTCGCTCTTCCTCACACTGACTACATGGTAGGAATACGGGCAGCTCTTCGGACTGCTTGGCAAAGAAGATGGGAGACGGTTGAAGGGAACTTAAAGTTGCGTGCCATTGCGCCGCGACTGTTCCCATGGTCCTATCCCCCCATGCCGCGACGGCTTCCGGTCGCTGTATGTCGTCTTCGAATCGGACACACTTGTGTGACGCATCGCTATTTAAGGGAGCGCTTGCTTGTGCCCTATTGTGATGACTGCGTCGTTCTCAGACTGTTCGGCACATTCTTGTCGAATGTCCCAGTCTGGGTGATCTTCGCACGTTACCTGTCCCGGTACCGGGATGGGCGGGGTCACTACCGCCTGTCCCTTGTACTCAGGACGAGTGCGTGTACCTTGACTAGTGGACTGATAGACTTTTTGGGGGGGGAGGCCGGCCTTCTTCCTTATATTTAACTAGGTTTTGATGTTTTTGTTATTGTTTTCTTTCTAGGTCGTACGCTCCTACGCCGAGTGGAGGGGGACCTCCCCCCGACGCCGGAGTTTGCTTCCTAATTGTCATCTCTTTTTATTGTTGCTTGGTTTTCAAATTTTTATTTTAAAGTAGCCTAGAACTAGGCTGTTTGTTTGCTGCGACTTATGCCCAAGTGGGCAGTCGCCAGATCGCCCCTTAGAAATAAAAATACATTGCCTTAAATAGCGGAAGGGGGGATTAGACTACCCACCTCTGAACCTTAAATAGGGGGTACAAAATCCTGAAACTACTTTATTTGAGATTTTATGTATGTAGTGAAAATGGGGTCTAGCGTGAACAAACCAGGACTAAGGTTGAAATTTAGGAATGTGTTAATGGAGATACATTCTAATATATTTCTCGAAATATAATTACTGTATTTTATGACTGGTTTGGCACTGTTTCAGTTAATGCTATGGTTAAGATTGTACATATGTAGAAAAAGCGCAGATTGTTCACTGTGATTACGTACATTGGCTTGATGTTGCTTAACCCGGACATCTGGTTCTTTCCCGGTTTGTCCATAATATCATTTTGGCAGTTGTTGCAACCTATCGAATAAACAATGCCAGGTCGAGGATGGGGGGGGATTTTTGACAAGGATAAATTGTAGTTTCGTATTTAAAACTAATATTTATGTTTAGAGGCCTAAGTAAACGAAGGATTTAATGAAAATATGGTTATAAGGTAAAACTAATAAGTTTTTGTCCTGAAACTTAGGGATATTAACATTAGTTTGATAATAGGAACGCTTGGCGGACTTATAACAATTGTCAAGAAAGTACAAAGGGTAGCACAAATTTATTCCTATTCTATATATTCTACGATTATCAACTTCTAGGTCTAGGTATTCTGGTGAGACAATTCTAAGGGCAAGAAAAAACATAGAGGAGAAAACATTTTGTTTGATGTTATTATGGTGGTTAGAATAAAAGTGTATAAAAGAGTCTATGGCTGTGGGTTTTCTATATATTTCATATTTGAAGCAATGGTTTTCCGATGAATTAGAATATCTAGGAAAGGGGGTGTGCGATCTTTTTCAACTTCTAAAGTAAATTTATTCGAGGGCACTAAGGTGTTAATTTTAGTAAGAAATGTATTAATATTTAAATTATTAGGCCAAAGGCAAATGATGTCATCAACGTATCGCATCCAGGCTATAGGGGTTTCATTAATTCGGGAAGTATTCTAGATTCAAGAATTCCATGTATAGGTTTGCGAGTACAGGGGACAAACAATTCCCCATTGCCATTCCAAAGTTTGGCGATAAAATTTTCTATTAAAGTTAAATTTGCAATTGTTGATTTTCCTAAATTTCAACCTTAGCCCTGGTTTGTTCATGCTAGACCCCATTATCACTACATACATAAAATATCAAATAAAGTTGTTTCAGGATTTTGTAACCCTTAATTAAGGTTTAGAGGTGGGTAGTCTAATCCCAACTTCCATTATTTAAGGCAATGTATGTCCAGCCTCCTGTTCATTCCTTGAAAAGTTCTTTAAGAATAAAGACGAAAGCGCTCGGAATCGTTTTTTACTTTTCATTTGTGGGTGTATCTGCATCTATATATATATATATATATATATATATATATATATATATATATATATATATATATATATATACATATATATATATATATATATATATATATATATATATATATATATATATATATATATATATATATATATATATATATATACATATATATATATATATATATATATATATATATATATATATATATATATATATATATATATATATATATATATATATATATATATATATATATATATATATATATACATATATATATATATAATATATATATATATATATATATATATATATATATATATATATATATATATATATATATATATATATATATATATATGTTACAAAATGTATAACAAAATTACGAACGAAGCTATACACGTATAGGCAGGTTGGATCCAGGTGATAAAAAGGTTGGAGAAGTAGGTAGCCAGAGGGAGGGGGGGGGGGAAATTAAACGGCTTGCCAGAGGAGATTAGTGGCTAGGGGAGGTTCTGAGTGCGCCTGTCTCTCTATTTGCTTATCTTGCGCTGGGCAGGATTTCATTGGAGTTAGACTGTATGTTTAAATTCGGTTGCTTCTCTTGGATATATATAGCTTCAAGGAAGAGCAGTTGACGCCTGTTGGGAGCATAGTCTAAGATTTTGGTGTTTTCTTCTATCATTTTTCGGTTGAGGAATGTTCTGTGTACTTCCTGTGTATGTTTTTTAGGTGCACCGTTGCTCAGATGGTATGACATTCTTCTTGAGAGTGTGGTTTCGGTCATGCCGATATACGAGTTAAGTAGGAGCTTAGAGTCTCCAAGTTTACATGTGTATCGTATATCAGATGTGTCCCTTGTTTTGGTTGTAGCGGGGGTTTGGGGTTATTTTTCATGAAGAGGGTTTAAGTACGTCTATTTTGATAACAGATGATTAGTGCCATCAAGGACATTATAGACTGAGGAATAAAGTCAGGTTGAGGGGTTTTATCCATTACCATTCGGTCAGATTTAGGTGTTTTAGCCATTACCCTTCTGTCAGCTTGAGGGGTTTTATTCATTAACTTTGAGTAAGATTGACTGGTTCTATCCATTACCTTTCTCTCAGGTTGAAGGTTTTATCCATTAACCTTTAGTCACATTAAGGATTGTAGCTATTAACTCTCCAGTCAGTTTGAAGGGGTTTTCTTATCCATCACCCTTAAGTCAGATGTATGGCTTTTATCCATTACCCTTCCTTCACCTTGGGTGTTCAGTTAGTGTGGCGGGTTTTACCTCTTAGCTCCCAATCAATGTTGTGGTTTTATGCAGTGTCGAGGTTTAGTGAGTTGGTAATCCCAGTCCCACTTCCTAGACATATATTTTATTACCGCACCGAGGTGAAGCGGAGGTGAAGCGTATCCAATACACCTACCTTAGCCACCTCTGGTGAATAAGAATAACCCCGATGCGTACCCTTTTGATCAAAAATAAGATGATGACCCCTTGAGTGTATTCCCCACTCAGTAAAAGCCAACCATGGGTGGGTCGGTGGAATATTGGGATTTAAGCCGAGTGGATTGCTTAATAATTGCCAAAGGATCGTCCAAATTAGTTAAACACACAGATACAAAAATCATCTTTAATGTACATGAATTTGAAATCAGCAACAGCGTATATAAATATAAATAGGATAAATCTTACACTGAATAAATAAGTCTACAAAATGTCGTGGGGATTACTTGCAGATTACTCACTGGGATGTTTGCGTCTTAATGACACCAGACAGACGAAAGGGAATATTATTATTGAGTAAAACACTGAATTAAGTAAGCACTTCTAATATTCGAGGGTATGTGCTTGAGATGAGAATTCTAGTTCACAAATAAACTGGTGAAGTTAGGGGAGGGGATAATTCAATTAACGATACCTTTGAGTTCGTAAGTATTTTTGAAAGGAGGGGGGGAGTGAAGATCTTCTTCTGGTGACGATGATCGCACCTAGTCCAGCCGTCCGAGGTTGCGGAATGAGAGGGTAATCCTAGACCGGTGATATGCTGATCCTTTGCCGGATCACGAAGGTGAGCCACACGGTGACTCAAATCGGACTTCTTTCTTGAAGTACCTGTCCGATTATTCGGTTCCTGGAGTGGGTAACCAAAACCGATTACCTAGCTATGTCTAGGGTAATCCGCAGAGGGAGGTCCTGTGTAACCTCCGACTCTGAGGGAGGATGGGGGGGCTGCGAGAAGTTTGACACTTACAAGTACCGTGACAGCAACAACCAATTCCCCGAGAAGTTCCTTCCTTGCAGCGGGCGAACGGTTTCCTATGTGGATTGAGTTTCACACACTCGACGTAGGTCCAAGAGCTTCTGCCTGATTGCAGGAATAAGTCTTCCTTTTATTTCTCTCACGAGCAGAATCGATAGAGAGAATCGAATTCTCGTAAAATCCGTATCATCGCGCGAAAGACCTTTTTTCATCTTTGTGCCGACGGTATTTCTTTCACGCCTTCGAGCCATCTCGGAGTTTACGGCGGTGCGAAAAAAGGCGACGGAGATTTCGAGGCGAGAGGTGCATTTTAGGAATACGAGAGGGCGCGCAGCTTTGTGTCGGAGTGTTTCTGCGTACACCTATGTACGCGGTATTTAGACTTCTATATGCAGTAACCTTCAGTTTGTATGGGAGTTTTTATTCGTTACCAACCCACATGGGGGCGGGGCATTTTATGTAGACATAGAAGATATAGAAGAATTGGAAAGCATCAAAGTTGGAGGAAAAAATATTACTAATATAAGGTATGCAGATGATACCCCTATAATTGCAGACTCCGAAGAAAAGTTAGAGAAACTCATGGAAGGACTAAGCACAGCAAGCAATATAGGAGGTTTAAAAATTAATCTGAACATAAGTAATGGGCATCACCAAAAGAAAAGAGCAGCTAAGGGTACGAATCAACATTGATGGGAACGTAATAAAACAGGTAAACAAATTTCAATATCTGGGAAGCCATGTGGCAGAGGACGGAGCGTGCGAGCAAGAAATTAATAAAAGGATTCGATTAGTAAAAACAACTTTTGTGAACATGACAAAACTGATAACAAATATAGGTATTGGGATAAAACTAAGAATTAGATTGATAAAATGTTTCATATACTCTACCTTTCTATATGGATGTGAAACGTGGACAGTGAAGTAAATAGAAGCTTTTAAAATGTGGTGCTTTAGAAGAATGATGAGAATACGATGGACTGAAAGAGTATAGAACGAGGAAGTACTGAAGAGAGCTGGAGTGAAACGTGAGCTAGTGAATGAAATAACGAGAAAACAGTTAAAGTTTGTTAGACATGTGGTAAGTGTAGGGAAAAGCAATATGACTGCATGACAGGAAAAATTGAAGGATAAACAGCGCATGGGAGACAAAGAAAGAAATACATGGACTGTCTGTTGGAGCGGATGGGCTGAGGGATATAAGTGTCACGGATGTTATGAGAGGAAATGAAGGTCGAGATGTATGGCGTGCCATGATCGCCGACGTTACGAGACCAGCACCGCGTTAAGTTAGTCACAGGTGGTACCTGGAAGGGTGGCACTGCCTTCCAGACCCACTGCTCCCGAAGGGTTTAAACTATATTCAGACTACCTGGGATTTATTCTTTATTAATGTCGTGGTATACGGCCGAGTATGTATGTTCGTTTATTCCGTACATGAATAACTCCATTCCTTTTTTCTCTAAGAGTGCTTCACTTTCGTTTAACTTTTGTTTTAATTCTTGTACTAGGGATGAATATTAATTTTATATATATATATATATATATATATATATATATATATATATATATATATATATATATATATATATATATATATATATATATATATATATATATATTGCCATATGCAGCGTTTCGAGGATTTAATTAACAACTAGGCCAAAAACATAATTTAATTACATAAAAAATGAAATATTAAAACTTTAAATATACTAAAGCTATAATAAGAGAATCTAAGTAAAAATTAATACTACCAATGAGTACTACGCGATGGTTGACGCAAAATTCACTTTTAATACGGAATGGTAACTAACGAACATAAATAAGTTGGATTCCTTTTACCTTTAACTAAGAGGGAGTCTGGCGTGGGATGACCTTGAACGAGAACCTCGTGATACGACGATTCGAGGCGTGAGGCTGACTCGGCCACACAGCTGTCCGTCTCGCTGCGCGAAGGATACATCGGTGCAAGTTATTCGGGAATAACAGCTGACCTCGAGGTAAGTGGGGAGCGTGTGGCGATGCTTCTTGACTTGAAGATATAAGCGAGGGGATTGTGGATGTAGTATTATTCCAAACCTTGGGTTATACTTGCGGACTTCTCGATGATGAGACTTGACCAAGAGGCGAATCTTTTCTTGAGTGGAACTTCACATTGGTATTCCTCAATGGTAAGGAATATCTCTGGTTTTATTCGGAAAACTGAGATAGGGAGTTTCTCTGAACGAGATTGATATGAGAGTGATTCTCTATACTGCTGGTCTACTATTTGATGTAACCAAATGAACAGCCTGGGGAAGAAAAATCTCGCTCGGTTTCACTTCTTCTTGATTCTCTGTTTTACTCAGGGACTGCTCTTTCGATTGCTACCGCGATTCTTCCTCTTTTCTCCAGATCGAACTATATATACTTCGATTATCTCCTGGGGAGGGGAGGGGAAATGAGTTCCCACCTTTAAGCCTCTCTCCTAGGGCATCACTTTTGAACGTTGTGACCATTCGCTCTTCTGGTTTACGTAAGAGAAAGTAAAATTTCGTCTATTTAGGGAAAATAGACCTAAATAATAGGAGGGGACAGTGAGTCTGTCTATAGATTTTTTATTATAAAGGCTATCCCTCCATATTTTGTTTATATTAACGGACTACGAAATCCGTTGATTGTAATCCTCCTTTGCAGGTGATCTCGAGGATTGTTGGGGCAACGAGGCATAAGGGGAGGGGGGGGGTAAAGTATCGGCCCATATGGAACGTAACCGTTGACGCTGTATAAGCAAACTAACGTCTGTTTGTCCTCGCGATATTAATTTCCCCACGCTTACAATTTTTACCATTTACAAGTTTCTACTAACCTTTTGGGGGAGCCAGCGGATAAATCGCAGTCTAGTCAACGACCAGCTTTCGTCCATTCATCTTGGTTGGGTCTTGAGTGGTGAGGGTTGGTTCATCCTATCTTTCAATCTCGGATCCGCTAGGGGTGCTTCTCCATCTTTTTTATCTCTACTTTTACGACCCTTAAATGTGATAATAGGCAACATCTGGAGTCTCGTTTACCCTCCTGTCCCCAACCTTTCAGTTTGCTCCCCTGACCTCAATGTCTGCAGGACTATCTTTAGCTATATATATCTCCCATACATTTTACTTCCTCTAATTTCACCACTTTAATTAGAAATCTCTCTTTACAAACCTTCTGCGTGATAAGACTTCGTTGCTATTGCGTTAATATTCGAAAAAAGATATCCCTCACCTTTCAGTCACTATGGGGAATTTATCCATTACCTTTTACTCTTTTGTGTTTTTTATCCATTACCTTTCACTCCTTTGGGGGGTTTATCCATTACCTTTTGCTTTTTCGGTGTGTTTTATCCATTAGCTTTCACTCTTTTGGTGGTTTTTATCCATTACTTTTAACTCTTTTGGGTTTTGTTATCCAATACCTTTCCTCTTGGGGGGTATCCATTACCTTTCATTCATTTGGGGGTTTTATCCATTACCTTTCACTCATTTGGTGATTTTATCCATTACTTTTCACTCTTTGGGGGGTTTTTATCCATTACTTTTGACTCTTTTGGTGTTTTTTTTATACATTACCTTTTATACCTTTGGCGGGTTTTATCCATTACCTTCCACCTTTCTGGAGGGTTTATCCATTATCTTTGACAACTTTGTTTTGTCTATTTATTACCTTTCACACTTTAGGGGTTTTTATCCAATATGTTTCACTCTTGGGAGAGTATTCTTAGTAATATTTTATTCAATGAAATGACACAGTTTTTATTGGTATCAATGTAATTTTCGTCAACACGAGAATTTTTCATTTAATTATCCTGTAATATTTTGCTCTCCAGACAATGAGATGGTGACTCCTTTTAACCAATAAAGGTCATTGAAGTTTTTCTTGATAATCCTGCCCAAACATACATTTCCATCTTGTTACAGTACTCTCCGGACCTGACCCCACCCCCAAAAATATAGGTATTTTTCCTTTTTCATAGATTTTTGTAAAATAGAATTCATTTTGGCTTTCAGGATAAAGACGACTTATTTTTGAAGAAAATCATCATGTGATTTTAGACTCAGAATGAGTGATTATTGTTCTTACGGCAGCGAGCTTCTTATTATCAATTAGCTTCTATCTTTTTATTCCTTGGATAAATAAGGAAAATACTTTCATTCCGTTTCTATTTATGTTATAACATTTTTCGTACGTTTTTTTTTTTTACTTATACCTCATTATTTATGACTTTATTAAAAGTAATGTAGAAAAATTCATAATTTTTGTCGACCGAAGAATTCATGCTTACGATTATGTTATAAGGCAGCTGTTTGCCCAACCGTGTAAAATATATATATATATATATATATATATATATATATATATATATATATATATATATATATACATAGATGAGTATTTTGGGGGAATGTTATAAAAAAATAAGATAATATTCATTTTATTATAATTCTATGCTTCATGTACTGTATAAGGCTCATAAAAATTAATTAGAATCAATAATGATGCTATGGCAATCAATTTTACTGTAGGCAAAAAATGTATAGCTGTGCGACATAAACATTTGTGTGCAGAAATCAAAGAAAATTCATTTTATTTACATATTTAAGATTTAAATTATATTTACATAATATTTCACAGTTATATATTGATATATATATATATATATATATATATATATATATATATATATATATATATATATATATATATATATATATATATATATATATATATATATATATATATAAATAAATTCGATGTAATGAGTGATGTGGGTTGGATTAATCACACAAAAGCTACGTTAGACTCAAATATAGAGCAATGTCATGTATTCTATATAGATTTATAAAAAATACAAATTATGAAGCCAATAATGAGAATTCTTAGTCTATGAAGATTTCACTGAAAATGTTTTCAGAAAACTTTATGGATTCAATTTCGGATTTCAGGGAGGTAATAAATGTCTTCGATAATTAAGTATCTATTATGAAAAATGTAAATGATTAGAAAATAGGGTAACACTGTAATATATATATATATATATATATATATATATATATAAAGGACCAAGGAAATGAAAATTGGTGACACAACCCGGAAAAACACTTAGGAGAATATCACATGAACCAATCAAAGCTTAAGAAGGAAAATGGGAGACGTAGAGAACGGAAAGATAGGACAAACTATGAGCGATGAGCGCTTAATGACACAGGTTCGAATCCAACTTCTTTATTATATTTTCATATAACTATTAAAATAGTTTGTCCTATCTTTCCGTTCTCTGCGTCTCCCATTTTCCTTCTTAAGCTTTGATTAGTTCATGTGATATTCTCCTAAGTGTTTTTCCGGGTTGTGTCACCAATTTTCATTTCCTTAGGCCTTTAAATATACGTCTATAAAAACCACGCGTCATGTGATTTTCAATTTATATATATATATATATATATATATATATTAGGAATATGAATACACATGAGATTACACTAATCATATAATCATATATTGGCCAGACGTTTCGGACCTTCGCTAAGACCATCCTCAGCGACTGTATCGACTAATGAGAAGGGAAAGAAACATTAACAATAACATTTAAAGAGTTAGAAACATACATTATATAATGGCTAAAGAAGCGGGGCAAGGCAAGGTAAATCAATAAAATTGACAATTATTGAGAGAAAGTAAAAACAAAAATAACAATATATAAAATTACCTGATACTATCCAGGGTAATTTTGAAAAAGTAATAGAAAGAGGTGAAGTTTTAACATAAACTGACTTGAGTAACAAAAATTAAAGGTAACTGGAATAAGCAATAAAATAACCTATTATATTAAATTATAAAAAAACAACAACAAATAAACGAAAAAGTAAATAATTAAATTGAAGAGGTGTAATTATTGAGGTGGGTATTTATTTTATTGATCTCCAGTGACTCTAAGATTTTCAAATCGAGAGAAGATAGGGCTAAAGTTAATATAGTAAATGAATCAGAATTAAGAGGATGATGGTGATACTCAGAGTGATGCATGATGGAAGAGGCTGAAGAGGGTTCAGATTTAGAAATGGGAATACCAGTCCTATGAGACAAACCCAAGTGCTTCGCGATCCTTCATTTGAGTTGTAAGCTAGTTTGGCCTACATAACGACTATGGCAGGTCGTACATGTATAATTGTAAATTATACAGGATCGCAAGCCCAAAGGGATTGGCTCCTTATGGAGAAAAAAGGAATTCAACCATACAGGGTTGGAATTGAAACAAATGAATTGGCATTGAGGGAAATGGTTGTTGAGGGTAGAGAGAAGGAGTTTGTTAAACTCGGATGTCAAATGCTCGAGATAGATAGTCTAAGGAAAACCTTCTGCTTAGAAACAGTAGTAAGAAAGGGTCGAGAATAATATACGAGGGGCGGTCAATAAGTTTTGCGAATCGGGAGGTCAAAACAGATGAAGGGGAATGGCTGTTTGTGGGGGTGTTAGGACCTGCAGCCGGACGCTCCTGCCTCGTCTATTTAAGAAGCAAAGGCTGATCGCACATCGTCAGTCACAAATTTTTCAACAATGGAGAAGGTTGAGCACCGCGCAGTGATCCTTGACCAAGGAAGGCAAGAATGCAAAAGAGATCCATGAACGCATGGTTGCAGTGTACACCGACACCACCACTTTCTATGCAACCATTGCTCGCTGGAATATGGAGTTTCGCCATGGTAGTGAGTTCCTTGAAGATGATCACCGTCCAGGAAGCCCGTCAGACATGACTAACGAAGACAATGTGGCCCGTGTGGAGGGGATGGTCCTCGAAAATCGGCGGGTGAAGGTCGAAGAAATTGAGCGAGAACTTGGAATATCACATGGGAGTGTTATCAACATCATCCAAGACAATTTGGCCTTGCCAAGGTCTCTGCCCGTTGGGTCCCTAGAAACCTCACGGCCCATGATCGCCTTCAACGTCGTCAAACTCCACAAGGCCAGAGTTGCACAAGCTGCCCTGCGCAAGTGCGGATTCGAGGAGCTCAACCATTCCTCCCTACAGTCCAGATCTGGCCCCTAGCGACTACTTTTTATTCCGCCAGTTCAAGGCTGCACTGCGTGGACGCCGGTTTGGGGACGATGAAGATGTCCAGCTCGCCGTCCAGGAGTGGATTGTACAGCAGTCGAGAGATTTGTGGTTGTCGGGAATTCGAAGGCTCAGGGACAAGTGGCGCAAGTGCATTGAAGTCGATAGTAGTTATATTAAATGATAATAAGACACTTTTCCTCATAATCTCGTTTCCTTATATCCGAATTGCAAAACTTATTGACCGCCCCTCGTATTTTGGAGAGAAATTTGGATGCTAACTGGTGGGAGATGAAATCGGGGTAATAATTAAATTTGAAGAAATCCCATAAATAAGTCATTTCTTCATGAAAAGATAACCAGTTAGAGCAAATATGGTAGGCTTTTAATACTGGATAATTTAAACGGACTGGGAGAACTACTAAAAAAAATGTGTAGCCAATTTAGTGGTGGTAGATTTTCTGTAAATAGATTATTAGAGAAACTGCTCGAACAACGTTGACATGCAAAAAGGAGATTTTGTTGTTCTTTTCTGTTGCCATAGAAAACCTTATGTTAGGATGTTGTTGGTTAATATAATCGAGAGATAAGGGTGCATGATCCCTGTGCTTCAAAATTAGAAAAAAATATCTATAAATCTTTTGAAGACAATAGGCTTGAATCCTAGAGGACACTTGTCCAGCCACTGAGTTTCGTGGTGACACAAAAAGCTGTTGGCAAAGGAGGGACTTAGTGGGGAACCCACAGCCATGCATTCGTGTTGTAAATAGAGTTCGTTGTTAAGAAGACAAATGGTATCACCTACAGCTAGCTTTAAAAGCTTGAGGAAAAGTTGCTTAGTTAAACCCAATATTTCCCTCTTATTATGAAAAAGAGTATCTGAAATAATATTAATGGTTTCTTGTACCGGAACATTAGTAAATAATGAATCTACATCGATTGTGGCCATAAAAGAAGAATCCCCGAGCCGGAGATCACCAATATATTTTGAAAAATCGAAAGAGTCACGTAAGGTGAATTGATTATGTGTCAAGCGATTAATAAGTGGAGTAAACAATTTAGCCAAGTTGTAGCTTGGAGTATGGACTGCAGATTTGCAAGGGCGGAGAGTTATTTCATTTTTATGATAAACATTATTTAAAATATTTCTTTTAGTAAAAGAACGTAGATAATTATTAATTCTATCTTCAATTTTTAGAATATACTTAAGGGATCTGTATTCAGTTTGGAAAATTTCGACAAATCTGATAGAATGATAGAAATTTTGCGCATATAATCAACACGATTTAAGATGACTACCCCTTTGCCTTTATGGGGTTTACAAACTATGCTAGATTGATCTTTGCGTAAGGTGGAGAGGACACTGAAAAGTTTAAAATTGAAAACAGGATTGAAAAATTTGAAACGGTCCCACTTGTAGTAGAATTTATTAGCTAAGCCTTTGATCTCATTAATCAAATTGAAAGTGGATTTAAATGATGGAAGAGTATTGAGCTGGTGACAAAGTCTTTCAAAGGCAGGGAAATAACGATGGAAGTTCATTTTGAAAGCAGGAAACCTGAACTCTAGTCCTCAAGATATGACGATTTTCTAATGGAGACAACACTTTATCGGAAAAGTTAAAAATGACTTCATCTCTATAAATATTAAACTTAGTAACTTGGGTCTTAATATTAATTTTAATATTTCTAGAGGTTACTTTATTGTTTATTCCATTTACTTTTAATTTTTGATACTCAAGTAAGTTTATGTTAAAACTTCACCTCTTTCTATAAATTTTTCAAAATTACCCTGGATAGTATTAAGTAATTTTATATATTCTAATTTTTGTTTTTACTTTCTCTCAATATTTGTCAATGTTATTGACTTACCTTGCCTTCCCCCCACTTCTTTAGCAATTATTTAATGCATGTTTCTAAGTCTTTAAATGTTATTGTTAATATTCCTTCCCTTTCTCAGTTCTCGATACAGTCGCTGATGATGGTCCTAGCGAAGGTCCGAAACGTCCGGCCAATAAGTCTTCATATTCCTACTACATATCAGATTCCCAAGGAACAAATCAATTGCAATATATATATATATATATATATATATATATATATATATATATATATATATATATATATATATATATATATATATATCATCTTTGTAAACCTCATTGTTTTACCCGAGTCGCCTTCTTGGGCCTAGGTTTAGTATAGTTTAAGACTCTGAGGAGGATAAGTTGTTGTTTATCGAAATTCTAAGTGGCTAACCTTTTTTTTATCTCCTGAGGATATATATATATATACATATATATATATATATATATAATAATAATAATAATAATAATAATCGAAAATCACATGCAGCCTGCTGAATTTTAGTTATGCATTAGTCATAATATTTACTACCTTCATTTTGAACGAAACTTTTATTGTTATATTAAAATTTGGCAAAGAATGAATTACAAATTGACTTAAATTTTCACTCCTTCACACAAATTGTTTTCAACCAACTTTATTAATTAAATGAGGCATTAATTTTGCTAAATTTGATTTTTAAGATGAAAAGTAATGTATGAATAGGTATGTAATTATAAATAAAGCGGAAATTTACCTATGACTGTGGTCAACCCACTAACCTGAATGTATAGGTAAGGGAGAGATAATTGTGAAATGATTGATTGGCCTTTAGGAAGTGTTCAATAAATCTCACTTTTACTTGTTATGTTTGAAAGAGCGACATCTTATTGGAATGTTTTTTTTAAATATCGGGGTATTTACTGACATTGGTACCTTATACAAAGTTTAGGGGCATGGATTTGGGGTATAAACCTATTAAAGAGCTTTAAAGGTCCCATAAGGACTCACTTTTACTTATTTGAAAAAGCGGCATTTTACTTGAAAGTTCAATTTATTAATTATACGGGCTATTTAGTGACATTGGTAGCCTTATACAAACGATAAAACTACAGTGGGTATAATTGGTCATGTCACAATTTGCGCTGACTTTCGTTCAGAGGAAATTTAATATATTATTTAATCCGAGATGGAGTCTTTAGGGTATATTCAGCTATAAATAAACTAGATAGGACATTTAACAATAAATTTAATATATTTAGTTATTTTCTTTTACGTTATTGCGGTATTTGAAACAGTAGTGTCGAAAAATTTTGAAACGGTTTTGTTTCAAGACAGGGTTGCCAAATTTCTCCTATTTTTTTCTTTTTCCAGATTAATTAATTCTATATATTTATTTAATTTTTAATCATCGATATCAAGAAAATATTTGCATTAACATTTGGCTTTTTTTATATTATCCTTATAATTAATTTTCCAATATAATGTTTTATAAAAAAATATGATTACGTGTCAACACAGCACAGAAAAGCTTGGTGACAGTCATTCAAAACTATTTAAGGATTTATAGAACATATACAAAATTATATCATACTTAATTTACCTTTGTCCGAAACAGTTTTTGCGACCTGATTAATTTGGGCAACTATACATTGAGATTAGCAGGGTTATTTTTAACTATGCGTTGTTGAGTGTCATGCCACGTATAACAAGCTGGTAGGGACCGCCATTCGGCCCTCGTATTATGGAAGAGATTTCCCTACCGGATAATGAAATGCACATAAAGATCAGAATGTCAATAACTGAGGAGTCGAAAAGCACTAGGGAACGATACTCGTTAGGGTAGTATTGTGTAGTATTTTGTTTTTTGACACCAACGAGCGATGGTGGAGCTCTCCATGACTCCAGAGGCTGAGAGAGAGACTGATATTATAAGCGATACTAGTAGTCCATCGTCAGGATTCCTGATGGGAATTGATAGCGGTGTTGTGGTTGCCTGTGTGCATGCTGGTGGGTGTGGATCTACTTACCAGCGTGGGGGATGATCATCAGTGTATTCGTCCGATGGGTGGCCATTTAATGACGCCGCTAAGCCTTTACGTTTTCATTTGTTTGGATCGTAACCCTACCTTGACGTCAGAAATCCAAGTACCCTCCTCAATGTTGGGCTCTTTTCATGTAAGTGTTTCATAGAGGCCTAAATTTAGACCTCCCCCCTTGGCCACCCTTAAGAGGGCTAAGGGGGATATGTGATCGATCTGTTCCTTGTTTTTTTTCCTTTTCATTTCATTTAAAAACAGAATCATGTTCGTGTCATGTTTATGCTTGGATTACGGCTGTTTGCTTCATGTTTATGCTTGGATTACGGCTGTTTGCTTCATGTTTATGCTTGGATTAAGGCAGTTTTTTGCCAAAACTTGTTTATATAGTCTTAGTTAATTCTTGACATCTCAACATTATATAAATGTTTATTTTATGTAAGATAAATTCGTTAAAATAATAGAAATAGTTCTGATCTTAAATACGATAAGGAAAAAGGGAAATATTTCGTTAGGAATAGCATAAATTAAGGACTTCTAACTATTTGGGATGCAGAAATTTGGCACAATTTATTGTAAGACATATAATAGGGGAAATTTTTATATATAAAATATCAAATTCATTTACAAATAAACTTGTATTTGGATGTTAACAAAATTATATATACGGATACAACCTTCCAAAATAATCCCTGGTTCGGTGAAAACCACTCTTTTTAAATAAGTTTCCAATGGTTAGTTTTAAAACTGTATCTTTAGATGAGTTTTGGCGGGAATTTTCTCCCGGGTAAAGAATATTGTTTCCCTCCCTATTAATTGTGGTAATTTTATCACTACTAAACCGATTTACTTTTGCTACCTGATAAAAGTAAACTTCATTTATTCTGTAAATGTTTACCACCAAATGGTACCCTTGAGAATGAAAGAAAACGCGAGATAAAAGATGTGGAAATCAAATTTAGAATTAGTGTTTTGCGCTGAAGATGATTTTCCCGCGCTATTTGAGGGAACTTGATACAGATTCCGCCCTGGGTTATCACCTTCGCTTCGACTCGAGGATCCGCCAGTGGAAGAACCCTTGAAGGAACTTTCTTTCACGTCTTCTTGATGATCTTCAAAAGAAGAGAAGATATTCGCTAGGATTTAATTGCCTTATTTGGATGTCTAGGGTTATTTTATTAAAAAAAAAAATTAAAAACGGGGTATTGTTAGGTAATTTATATTTATTAAAAATGTGGAGAAGATGGGAAATTAGAGAAGTTAAGTACCCGGGATCTCGAAAAGTCCAGAATTTGACGGTTTCCATGGCCCCCCCCAAATTAATTGAGTCTCATGCTTACTCACCGTATGGTCTTAATATTGGCGAGTTCCCTATTTTGGAAATGCTCTCTCTTGAGTCATCAATACCAGCTGCTTCCTCTTGCCGGCCCCGCCTCGACTGCTCCCAGGAGGTGCCCGTGGAATATACGGGGCGTTGTGTCTGCATCTCAATTTTGTAGGTCCTAATTTGGTCATCAGCCATACCAAGAGAATTGCGAGCGTTGCACATATATATGCCGTAATCGGCCACAGTCAGACGTCGGATTACGAGAGTCATGTTAACTCTATAGGAGTTCTTGGATTCCGTCACGTTATATTTGGAGCTGTGGGGAAGAGATTAGCGATAAATCACTGGGGATATTTCATTTGAGGCTGAAATATTCACATCTGGTGGACGAATTGTGGCTACCAAAATAAATTAATCTCTGCGGTTCAAATACATCGTTTATTGTTGTGACTCGTAAGATTTTTTTTTTCCTATAGGAGTTTGTTGTATCGGATAGTTGAAAACTTTCGAGTGGTTTTTAGTGGCGTGGACGCGACTCTATAAGTTGCTATATCGCTCTGTAGGTCGGTCGGTCGAGTGGTAACCATTTTACTTTTCAATGAGGTTTTTCTTTAGCAATAACATCGTAACTATTGAGCCGATTCTAACGAAATTTGAAATCATTATGTTGTTTTACATTCTCTTTCGAATGACATAATTGCCAAGGTCGTACCAAGGTTAGTACGGGAATTATTTGTCAATAGCATCGTAACTATTCGGTCGATTCTAACGATATTTGAAATATTTATGTTGTTTTACATTTTCTTCCGAATTATATAATTATTAAGGTCCTCCTAAGGTTAGTACGGGAATTATTGAAAGTTTTAAATGTCATAAGATCATATGGTCATAGGTTAAAATAATTAAAAGCACGCGACTTACGTCTCTTAGCCTTTTTTTCACCTTTTAATTAGTATTTGCAAATACATTGAACTTTTTAAAGTAAAACATTTAGTATTCATCTGAAACAGGAAACCTACGCAGACTCTCCCGTTCCAAGAAGGGGCTGGCCTGACCTTTGTGTAGAGGATTAAACACGGAATCAAAGAAATAAAAAAAAAAGTCTGCAGGATACATACCCCTTCGTGTGGATATGAACTTACCACAAGACTCGAGAGAGGGATAAAGGAGTTAAGAAGGTCAACAAAACTAAGTCGCGTGCTCTCAATTATTCTGACAAATGACCATATGACCTTAAAAACTTTCAACAAGTGGAACAATCCGACCAATAGTTAGTTTTCTTAAAATAATTCCTGGACTAACCTTGGGAGCACCTTAGTAATGCTATTCGAAAGAGAATGTAAAACAACATAAGGGTTTCAAATTTCGTTAGAATCGGCCAAATAGTTACGATGCTATTGACAAATAATTCCCGTACTAACCTTGCGAGGACCTTGGCAATTATGTCATTCGAAAGAGAATGTAAAACAACATAAGTGATTCAAATATCGTTAGAATCAGCAGAATAGTTACGAAGGTTTTGCCCCAAAACTCCTCTAAATAAAAAATGGTTACCATCAGACCGCCAGACCTACGGACCAAAATAGTAACTTATAGAGTCGCGTCTACGCCACTAAAAATGGAAATAAGGTATTTAAAGATACACCTCCTGCGGGAAGACTAGAAATCCTTGATGGCAATCAACTAAACTCTTGTATCGGAAGATTAAATTGATGATTAACACAATGGACAAAATGATATGTCTCTACCCTCCATGTTTAATCGCCTTTAGAATTCACCCATGGATTACCTAAACCATACGAATGTTTTCTGGTACCTTGATATATTCTGGTACTTGACCATACTTCTTTACCAATTTCTTAGTACGTTTTAGGACAATTATAATTTTGAGTACAATTTAGAATACGACTCTGAGTATTTTTTTTAGTATTATGTGAGTACAATTTTGAGTAAAGTTTTAGTAATTTTGTTGTATATCTGAGTACAGATTTAGTTAAATTTTAAATAAAATTTTAGTACATTTGGAGTACAAATTATAATAAAAATTAGAGTACAATTTTAGTATAATTGCTAGAACAATTTTTAGTAATCTTTCAATAAATTTATTCGTATATTTTTGTACAATTTTGAATACAATTTCGATTAAAATTTTGAATTCAACTTAAGTATAAATTTAGTAACTTCTATTTACATTTTAGTACAATTTTGAGTACAATTTGTACTATAACTTTGAGTATAATTTCGAGTAATTTACTAGACTTTTTAGGAAATTTTCGAACACATTTCTCAGTACAATTTTAACAACTTTTAAAACAATTTTGACTATAAAGCATATTTTTACTACAATCTTTTTGTTTTGTACTTTCTACGCATTTGTACTCCTCTCATTTTCATTGTTTTCGTTACAAACCACATTTCAAGAACTTTCTATCGAAAAAAGTACAATACAAGTAGTTTTTCCCGTTCCATTCAATTCTTTCGTTAGTCATTAGTTTCTCACTCCAGGTAAAAAGTTGAGTCTGGTACATTAAAGTAATTGTATTTCTCGTTCCTGCAAGTTGTTATTCTTCATCCCGGTCCATTTCTTATGGCTATAGTCTTTATTAGTGGGGGGGAGGGAGTGTTATTTATTGGGTCGTTGATATCGGGGTCTTTGTTATTGCGTGTTTTATCAGTGGGGTCTTTCTATGTGTTCCTTTGTGCAATGATTTTTGTAATTTGGGTCTTTATTATTTGCGTTCGTAATTACCCATCTCGGTCTAATACTTATGGCTGAAATCTTTGTTAGGGGAAGGTAAATGTTATTGGGTGTTGTTTATTGGGTCGTTGACATCATTAGGTATTTTATCATTGAGGTATTTTGTAAGTTGGCTATTTATTATTTGTATTTGTAATACTTCATCCCGGTACAATATTTAGAGCTGAAGTCTTTGTTAGGTGTGTGTGTATGAGGGGGGATTGTGCTATTGGGGTATTGTTTATTGGGCCGTTAATATCGGGGTCTTTGTTAGCAGGTATTTTTCAGTGATGTCTTTGTTTGGGGTCGTTTGTGCGAGAATTTTTGTTTTTATTATTGGTGTTTTTTCCGTTGTGGCTTTGTAATTAATATTTTGCCATTAGCGTCTTTGTTATTGGTGTGGCTCATCAGGGTCTTTGTTATTATTTTAATGTCATTGGCGTCTTTTTTATTGGTACCTGGTCATCAAAGTATTAGTGCTGTGGGGTCTTTTTAAGCCTTTGTTATTGAGATCGTCGCTATTGGATCTTTGTTTTTAGGTCTTTGTCCTTGTGCTCTTTATTACTGAGTTCTTTGTTATTGGATTCTTTGTAAACGAGGATCTTGTTATTAGCACTTTATTATACGGTCCATGTGCTCTTTATCAATGAGTCATATTTATTTGGATCATTATCATCTTTATTTTTATTATTTTAGTCTTCTTGATTTTAATTTTTATATTTCTGTCTCTCCTCCTCTCCCAGTTGAGACACGGGACGTTGACCGCAAAAACATCCGGGCCAGGCACCTTAGGTCAATCTCGTAACCACAGCCTCTCGCCACTCGTCCCTATGAAAAGCAGAACGGTTTAAACTGCAAGGTCTCCCCTACGAGTGTATATTCAATTTCACCTCAAGCACGAAGTTGGAGATGCTTTTCTCTAAAGCTAGAAGGGTCAGCTGGACCAGAGGTAAGACTTGCTGAGAAAAACCGTTGGAGTGAGAACCTTCCTGCGGCCAGTCCCCCCCCCCACTTCCTACCCCTACTCCAGTGGGGTGACGAGGTATAAATACCACACACTTGGGGAAAAACGAGGTAGAATCCGTGAGTCAACGAGGCTACGAAGTCCCCGGTAAGAGAGGTCGGGCTACCAAGGGGACTAAGAAGCAGCTCATCCTCGAGTTAGTCCCTGGTTATCAAACCGAACTTTAAGTTAACTTGTTCAAGTTCAACTTATTCTTGTCAGAGAATAAGGTGGTGTAGCACAAAATACCGTGATAGTCCTCGCCCTTGAGGAATTACGAAACGAAGAAGAATAAGCTTCCTCTCGAGCCCGTTACCTGGTGGTCACACCAAACTCTAAGTTAACTTGGTTTAGGAACCAAGTTCAACTTACTCTCGTCAGAGAGACCCCTCATATCCCGGTGCATCCTAAAGCACCGTAATAGTCCTCGCACTTGAAGAAGACCCCCCTTTCGAATACCGTGTAGACGCCCATCTGCTACACTCGCCAAAGTCCCTTGTGACTGTCAAGTTATCCCGTCCACCGCCAACCATCTGGTTGAGGCACGCGTTAAAGAACCCACCGGATTCCTGAGGTGTCTGGGCTCATTGAGTTCAAGGTCAGACTCAAACCCTCCGCCAGAGCAACCAAGGTATTTAAACTCCAGTAGAGACAATCAGCCTATTTTGTATATATTGAAGTGAGTAGCGAGTTAACCAACATCATAAGGTCAAGTTAAAAAGCCTTACTTAAAAACTTATTCAAGTCATTATTGTGTATTTAAATTCGTTGTATTTCTGTGGTTCATGTTTTTTTGTGTAGTAAATTGTTAAATTTAAAATATATGTTTATTTTGGGATAATTCCTGTGCGTTTCACTAAATCTTTACGTGTTCGAGACGGATCTTCCTTAAAACAACAAAAATAGCATTCTTCGACAAAAGTATTCTTCAACAGTCATTGGTGTCTTTGTTATTGGTACCTGGTCATCGAAATATTAGTGCTGTGGGGTCTTTTAAGCCTTTGTCACTGGTTCTTTGTTATTTATAACAAGGGTCCTTCATATTGAGTTCTTTGTTATTGAGATCGTCGTTATTGGATCTTTGTTTTTAGGTCTTTATCCAAGGATCTTGTTAGTAGAGCCTTTCTTATGCGGTTCATGTGCTATTTATCATTGAATCTTATTTATTTGGATCATTATCATCTTTATTTTTATTATTTTAGTCTTCTTGATTTTAATTTTTATATTTCTCTCTCTCTCTCTCTCTCGTTGCTCTCGTTGGTTATGCAAGTTTTCCATTCATTAAATTTAAATACACATGAAAAATGCCCTCGTTATTCACATCTATTACTCCTTTTTTCCCTTTAAATATGAGTTAAAATTATTTCGTTGGTTAAACGGACTTCATTTTTCATTACAATTAAATGCCCTCGTTATTTACATCATTTTACTCACAATAATTTATGTTAAATGATCCTTATGAGCCAATGTCCATTTTATATAAACAAGTCCAATTAATATTAAATAAATGCCTTGGTTGTTTAGGGCATTTCCCTCCTATTTTTCCATTAAATAAATGCCTTGGTTGTTTAGGGCATTTCCCTCCTATTTTTTCCATTAAATAAATGCCTTGGTTGTTTAGGGCATTTCCCTCCTATTTTTTCCATTAAATAAATGCCTTTGTTGTTTAGGGCATTTCCCTCCTATTTTTTCCATTAAATAAATGCCTTGGTTGTTTAGGGCATTTCCCTCCTATTTTTTCCATTAAATAAATGCCTTGGTTGTTTAGGGCATTTCCCTCCTATTTTTTCCATTAAATAAATGCCTTGGTTGTTTAGGGCATTTCCCTCCTATTTTTTCCATTAAATAAATGCCTTGGTTGTTTAGGGCATTTCCCTCCTATTTTTCCATTAAATAAATGCCTTGGTTGTTTAGGGCATTTCCCTCCTATTTTTCCATTAAATAAATGCCTTGGTTGTTTAGGGCATTTCCCTCCTATTTTTCCATTAAATAAATGCCTTGGTTGTTTAGGGCATTTCCCTCCTATTTTTCCATTAAATAAATGCCTTGGTTGTTTAGGGCATTTCCCTCCTATTTTTCCATTAAATAAATGCCTTGGTTGTTTAGGGCATTTCCCTCCTGTTTTTCTATTAATTAAATGCGAGTCCAAATCCGGACGTTTACCTGTTCATCAAGATGTCCTTGGTGGCCTTTCGCTGCCAGAATGTGATAGGGTGGGGCGAGGCTTCTACCATACACCGCAACAGCATGTCGGAGCCCAAGGGCGCGCCCACTAGCTGACTCGGTACTTCGATTGACGGCGAGACTGAAGAGGAGTAAGAGAGAGGTTAATCAATTGGGAGAATGATCAGGAGGCGAACGGAGGTTAGTCAATCGGGAGAATTATGAGGGGAAAAGGGGGTTACTCAAATCTGAGAATGATAAGGCGGAAGGAGGCGTTAGTCAATTCGGAGATTGATTAGAGGGAAAGATGTGTTAGTCAATTCGTAGAATGATCTGGAGTCAAGAGTCATTAGTCAATTCGGACGATGATCAAGGAGAAATAAGGGTTAATCAATTCGAGGGGTGGACAGAGAGAGTTGTTATTAGTCAATTTGGAGACTGACTTAATAGATGAGTTCTATCTCTGAGATACTTAAGTTCGTAACCTGTTTCTTGCGAGCATATATATATATATATATATTTATATATATATATATATATATATATATATATATATATATATATATATATATATATATATATATATATATATATATTAATGGCAGGGGTTTTAGCAGCAATCTCAGTGTGGTGGACCTACTGATTATCGTGGATTCCGAACCAGGGGTATCTACAGTATATGATAGCTGACGGGAAAGCAACCCGAATTGGTAATCCATCTGGTGACTAGCCACAGCTGATGTGATTTAACTTCGCTAAAATCTGTAGCGGCGTTTCCACTCGGCTAAGCCCTTGGGCGGGGTGTGACCGCAGCTAATAAGAGACGCCGCGTCTAGATACAATTTTAATAAGTATTCGAGTTCTAGTTATTGACTGGTAGGTTGCCCTCGATAGGTAGCTTCGGTGACGGGGAGTGTAATAAATCTCAGCGGAAGAGAGCGTGTGGGTGCTGAGCGACAGGCGGCAGCATCGAATATGAGTCTGCTCTACTCGAGTCACTGGTTCTTAATTGGCACTGCCTGAGCGTCGTCGTGAGTCGGTGGCGATTGAAGCGAGTCGTATAAGTTCTATCGGGCATTTCAGTTCCTTTATTACAGCGCCCTGAAATTTCTGCCTGATTAATCAAGTTGTCTTAATTTGCTGTCCACCTACTCCTGCTGTCTGTAGACGTCGTCTACTTAATCCAGTTATCAGTAAATTCCAGCCAGGTTAATCCAACAGTAAGTAAATTCCAGTGCGTTTAATAACCCAGCTGGGGGTAATTGCCAACCCCTTTAATCCAGCTGTAGGTAAATTTCAGCCTCTTCGATCGACCATTTGGTATATATTGAGTCCTTTTTATCGAGTCGTAGGTAAATTTCACTTCCTTTAATCTAGCTGTAAGTAAATTTAAGTCCATTTAATATAAGATTGTGTCGATAAATTACAATCCATTTAATTAGATGGCTGTAAATTTATGGTCCTTTAATCCAATTTTCGATAAATTCCAGTGGCCCAAACAAAATACTAGTTTTCTATATATGCCTAACTAGTATTGGCGTAAAAAATGGCTGCAATATTTAACTAATTTCCAATTACGACGTACTTATATATACATAGATCCATAAATCTTATGTATATGCACTTTAGACATGGATCTGATATTATAACCAAAAAGTTTCTTCTTTTGCATATATGTGCAACAGTATACGTCAAAATGTGTCACCTTTCCTACTTCCAAAGAGGGCTAATTGTTGAAGAGCGGTATCTGAAGCTTCGATAACAAAAACTACCGATCTGTTGAAAGTTTCGGGAGGAATTGTGTCTAAAGTTATGTTGGCATAGCCCCAAAACAAGTAAAAACTAAGATCTGAGAACAATAAACTGCATCCACAAGATTCCGTCCAAAACATCACTTTAAAAGGCATCGCCATCATGGATCGTCAAAAAATAAATCATACAGCTACAATACACAATATCAATAATATATACAATTTATACAGAAAAAAACAACCCCCACTTGTCCCCCCGAAATTTGCATACAGAGGAATTTGTTCAGAACATCACCTACAAAACAATATCGCTATTACAATATGTAATTTACCTCAATACAGCTTGAAAACCATCATAACCTACCCTTCCCATATATTCATCTAACCTGCGCTTGAAAACATTTAAATTTGGACTGTTCATTCTCTCCTGTGGTAAACCATTCCAGAATCTACAACTCTGTTGATGAAAAAAACACTTTCTCACATCCAACCTTCATGTTTTTTTGTTTTTTTTTTAAATTTTGAATTGGTGGCTCTAAGTTCTATCACTACCTTCCAACTCAAAAAACATGCTAAAATCCAACTTATCCACCCAGAGCAAATTTTAAAAAGCTCATTCATATCAAACAAGGTCCAGTAACAAATTAGAAAAAAAGAATTAGCATTAACCATACAACTTTCTTCGGTTTTAGACCCAATTAATACGAGACCATGAAAAAGCTTCCATTCTAAACATTCCTGGGAGAATTGGAGGTCTACTATGTAAGAGATATCGAAAAAAGTCTTCCACCCCGCAAGAAGACTGAAGCTGTTGTGTAACCATGTACGCAGAAATGTATACATGTGTAAGTCTAGTCAGTTAATCTGAAGTAGAAAATAGGTCAGAAAAAGAAACTTTTTAGCGAACTTGATATTGATTTATTAAATATAGAGAAAACTTTTGCCTTATACAATTGACTTTAGGAGTTAACTCAATCAAAGGAATTCTCAATTTCATTACTTTTCAAATAATATTAATGATAATAATAAGATAAATAATAATAATATCAAGTTAACTAATGTAGTACGGGAGGGTTAGATGGTAATACAAACGTTTTCAAAAGGTATGTGAGGAGTACTTTCTTCTGGTCCAATTCAAAGAGCAGGAACTGAACATTGTCCAGGTTAGGTTAGGTTAGGGTAGGTTAAATTATATTCAATTAAGTTAAGTGAAGTTAGATTAAGATAGGTTGGATTATTTCACCTTAAGTCCCGTTTTCTAGGCTGTAAAATAGTAGAATGTTAGATTAAGGTGGGTTAAGCCTTTAAGGGTGTATGTTGCCATGTGAAACCACAATTTTAAGCTACTTTGACTCTCAATATATATTGATTTAAGGGTTATTATATTTTATATATATATTTATATATATATTGTCCAATTCGGGCATCAAAAGGTTAACAATCGTAAGGAAAGCTGTACTGCACGCAGTGATAGTATGCTTAGTATAGCTACGATTAAGTGAAACCACAATTTCAAGCCACTTTGACTCTAAATAAATATTGTTGAGGCCCTGAATGAAAGGTAGTAAGTACACAAATATTACAAATTCTGTTGTAAGATTAATATTTTTACAGCCCCTGATACAAAATAGTCTTCCAAATGTAAGAAAGTAATGAGTTTCTTCAAGAAAACCAGTCCCATCCTTGTATTCCTCTCAATTATTTACAGTTTTGTATTTACACTGCATAAATGCTCCTGTTAAGAAGCCTTCGTATCTCATCTGAATTGAGCAGTTTGATCGAATACTCGAAGCTTGAGTGCTACAACTCCTGTCTGAATTAATGGAAATTGTAACTAATGAACTAAAATATATTATTTTACAGAGGCAAACAAGGTCAACAGACCTAAGTCGCGGGCTCTCAATTATATTATGCTCTTATGACCATATGACCTTACGACCTACAAAACTTTCAATAATTCCAAGACTAACTTTGGGAGGACTATGGATATCATATCATTCGAAAGAGAATGTAAAACCACATATGAGTTTCAAATTTCGTTAGAATCAGCCGAATAGTTACGATGTTAGTGACAAATAATTCCCGGACTAACCTTGGGAGGACATTGGCAGTTATACCATTCGAAAGAGAATGTAAAACCACATATGAGTTTCAAATTTCGTTATAATAGGCCGAATAGTTACGATGTTATTGTCAAATAATTCCCGGACTAACCTTGGGAGGACCTTGGACCTTGAAAAATTATACCATTCAAAGGAAAATGTAAAACAACATAATGATTTCAAATTTCGTTAAAATTGACCGAGTAGTTACGATGTTATTTTCAAAAATCTCATTGAGAAGTAAAACGGTTGCCATCCGCCCGTCAACCTATGGACCGACATAGTCATTATAGAGTTGCGTGCACGCCACTAAAAAATTATCCATAACAACACAATAGCCTAATACCTTCGCAATTAAATTTACCTTGTTTTCAAATTTCTGAATTCACTGTTTAGTTTAAAATATCAACAGAACGCCTGCGCATGGCGTATTTCTTTATTGCAGTCAGCATTCTCACTTATTCTAATTACGAGTCGTTTATATGTTTTATGTCATTCCCACGGAGTCGGGTGCGTAGGGTACGTGTACAGTTCTTGCCATATTTCGTATCTATACATTGCTGGAGCGATTTTTTTTTTTTTTTAGGAGCCTATCTGGTGACTGCCTACTTGGGCCTAAGTCGCCGTACTCAACACAACTTACTACTAGACTATATTAAAAAAAAACAAATAATATGTAAATAACAAATGGCAACGATAAAAATGACAAAGGCTAAGAAAACAAACAAAAAGAAAACAAAGCAGGTTTACTTCCGGCGTCGGGAGTCGGCCTGATGCTAGAATGATAGAGATGAAAATTTGCTACCGAGGCAAATCTAGACATTGCTGGCTATATTAAAGAAAAAAAAACAACAATATGTAAAGAACAAATAACAACGATAACAAGGACAAAGATTTTAAAACAAAACAACAAAAGGAAAACAAAGCAAAAAGGCCTACTCCCGGCGTTGGGAGTAGGCCTGATGCTGGAGAGATAAAGATGAAATTTGCGACCGAGGCAAATCTTTGTAAGAAGGTTTTATGCTATGGTAGATTCCGCCCCCCCCCCCATAGATAACCCCCATGGGGTTAAACTATGTCGGGTTTAGTGGCAACATGACAATGCCGATTGAGCTGATATTTGGCCAAATGAGTGTTTATTACTGCCCCCCTCCCCCAAATTGGTTAAAGCCTATGTTAGGTTCTGCCACACCACATACTTTGCCATCAGAAGGGACCTGAAAACATGTTATGGGTCTGAAAACTTATATTAGGAGCGGGAATTCCAGGTTCCTCAAGTACCAAGTTGTAGAGCACCCCTTAAAATAGGGCACCACACCAGGTCAAATTTGACCTCTGATGTCACAAGTGCCAAGTTGAAAGCAAAACTGATTTCTACATTTTAAATCCCCTACCTCTGCAAAATAGGGCAAAGTCATCTAGTAGGGGCATTACATTATAGAATGATAATCGACGTACTAAAGATTAGTACAAATATTTTAAATGAAATAGGCCAAAACGTAAATATGGCCAAAGCATAAAATTCATGGCCAAATTACTTTGGAAAAGGCCTAATTTGATAAATCTGTTGCTGCGGCCAGAACGTCGTTCGCGCATGCGCGTAAACTGCTAGGTGTACGATGTGAAAGGTTTACTCATTTTAATTATATTATATGATATTTCATGATATTATATGATAGGGAGAGTGCGCAACTCTTCTCAATCTGCCTTCACCCCACATAAATAATAATCAGCAAGTAAAGTTATTTTTGTGCAACAATATAATAATTTCGAACAATATGCATCTGTATTTATTTGTGACAAGACTTTTTATCCCGGGCAACGTCGGGTACATATATAGTGCCACATTGCAAGGCGAAATAGGGTTGACAATGAAGCCTCACAGATGAGTGTCATATAAATCATATGAAGGCTTGAAATGGGCACGCACATAATTATGCGCATGCAAGTAATCAAAAATATATAACGTTTTGTCATTAGAAAAATAATATATATAATATTTTTGTCAGAGAAATAATTTTATGTCATCTGATCATGTAAACAATAGTATATACTATTTTTATATAAGGCTACAGGCAGAATGAACTTTCACACGCATACGCGCTCACACACTCACACGAATATACACTTACACACCTCTCGCGATCGCTAAGGCTCTGGAAAACGCCACAGCTGTACTAACAAACGTCAAAACAGGGGCAGTCATTGATATTGAGCTGAAGACAGGAAAGATACCGACTTTATTTACTGACAGAGGGCTGCGAAACGCAAAATTGTATTCCCGAAATTTGTGATAAAGATTTTTTCTATCTCCGTACACACACAAATAAACATCCTGTAGGGTAATCTCCGCCCAAACCGTATCATTGGTCAACAGCGTGCCACGCCCTCGGATTTTTGATATATTATATACTGCTCTGGGCATAGCCTAGAGGCAGTAGAGTCAAGTGAGTCAAGAGTAAAGAGGTAGTAAAAGATAGTCAGTCGGTCAGGTAGTCAGAAGGATAGTCGGAAATAGGCTTATACATTAGTAGGCCTGACTCAGATATCCAACACAAGTTCAATCAAATTCTTTCTGCCTAAACCTACCGAATCCTCCGCCCAATAAGGAGTCTTCTGAATCTGCCTTCCGAGATCACTTTTCCTGAGAGTAATCCAACCGGTCCTCTGACCCAGCCTACTTCACTAGGATAATCTCACAATCAGAGTCAGCCCAAGGTCAGCGCCCGTTTACCGAATATCCCCAATAACGCTACATTTTTTAAGTTAAGCAACTTTGGGGAATGTTAGCACTTGGATGGGAAACAGCCACGTCGACCTCCACCGGTAAACTGGTAATCAACAACTTATATACCAACGACATCCAACCTGCCGCAACTTAGTAACTAATAGACCAGGTGTCATAACTAGTGCCCATCGGACTTGCTATACATATGCCAGTTAGTGAATAAATTATTCTCTTAATTTGCCACACAACCTCTTTTCCGGAAACATTTTTGCTGTGGTTGCGATGCAATCACATTATAACTTATATCGTATTTATATTTAAGTAATGTATCCTACCTTAATCCTTAATACTAAATTGGCTTTTTCTCATCATAGTATTGTTAAATAATGACTGGTATTGAAGCTATTTTAGAATCCTTATCTTCTTAATGCCGATAGGCCCGACCAAAGCATTCGTATACCTTTATGTTAATGACGTCATAAAAAATAACGAATACCTTACCTAGTATTTGCAGTCATAAAAAAATATAAAACTAATAAAATGAGAAAGGCATTAGGGTTATTATGGAATGTTTGCTTAGGCTGGAACAAGAAAGCCTATTTTTCCCTAACTTACGGGCAATATTAGCCTAAGGCGAACTCCACGCCAAGGAAAGCTCATTTGCTTCCGCGTTCCCACTGCAAAAGCTTCTCGGGCGCTGATCTGAGATTGGTTTCGCAGCCGACGGTTACCGATCCTTTTACTTTTTTTTTTCATTTTTACTCGAACTTCTCAGCGAATTCGCAT
This sequence comes from Ceratothoa steindachneri, assembly GCA_963969495.1. NCBI lineage: Eukaryota > Metazoa > Arthropoda > Malacostraca > Isopoda > Cymothoidae > Ceratothoa > Ceratothoa steindachneri. Next base: position 36,027,561 of record OZ018331.1, on the reverse strand, counting down.
CAAAGTCAGAGAATTTCGACAAGTTTTCCAACGCGTCCCCGGAGACGTGCTGCAAGCATCCAAGACGCTTTTGTTTGCCCTGTTTTCTCTGTTTACTTTCTATTCAATAACGTAGTTGCTGCACCGAAGGCTTTCTACATCGGCTGAGTCAACACTCACGGTGGAAAAACTCCGTCCGCCTGCGATTGACGACCCGCCGCACTTGGAAAGCTCATGCGGACTTTGAATCTCCAACTTGGGTTCTCAAATTCCAAGTATTGTAGTTAGTTTCAAATGGTCGTCGAACATTCGGCATCGTAATGTATTCTTTAGACCCTATAGAAGCAATCTTTTGATACACAAAGCCTCTCCTATCTCCTCCCCGTGTACACTCGTACCCCCTACGCACACTATTGGCTAAAGGTAAGCGCAGGTTGGAAAACCTCGTCTGACTTTTAAATCTGTAAAAAAAAAAAAAGAAGCTGTGAGCGGGTAATAACATTAGCATTTTCACGGTAAGCTTTAGCCGTAGCGATCTCCATCCAGATTTACGGCCTCTCAAAGATATTTGAAATGGATAGAATTCAATATATTAGGAGCTGAGAGAAAGCGTTAGGTGAGGAAGGAAGGAGGTTTGGCCGCCAAACGGAACTCTTGAAATCCAATAGCCTTAAATCATATTAATGGCTAAAGTATAACTAAAAAAACAACGCCCTAGAGGCTGCATTTCGATAGGCTGAACTGCGGACGAATAAACTGGTTTCTCCGGCGCCTTTATCTATTTTTAATCGTCACGGATAAAATCTCCGTAGCGCGTATATCACTCAGTGTTCCCCAAGCTTGAGAATAATAAATCTAAATGAGAAATAAAAAAAAAAAAATGTAGAGGCGGTACGAGTGTGAGGCAAGACCGAAAAATGGATCCAACATAAATTTCCGGAAAGTAGTAATCGCGGAAACAAGGAGCCAGTTACGAATAAGGCCTCTAAGCACCCAGGACTCGTAAACTAGGGCGAAATTTATGAAGGGTTCAGTTAAATGGATGACTGCGGAAAAAAATGGAAGATGAAATGGACCTTTCTGCACTTTTCCCAATTGTCCTCGAATCTAAGACCCAAACTAAATAATTTTTCATCCTTGAAGACCAATGAATGGAAGTGATTTATGGGGTATTTTTAAATGTCTTCTTTTTTTAGTTTTATTTGATTGGAGGGGAAGGGGGGTACAAAGGTAAGAAATTACTCTAAAATTTCGGTGGAAGAGGGGTGTTATCCTGAAAAGAAATTTTATTTAGTCGCGTGACTCTATATGTTACATTTCGGTTCGTAGGTCGACGGTCGGGTGGTAACTGTTTTACATTTCAATGTATTTTTTTGGCAATAACATCGTAGCTATTCAGCCGATTTTAACGAAATTTGAAACACTTTATGTTGTCTTACATTCTCTGATATAATCGTCACGGTCCTCCCAAGGTTAGTCCGGGAATTATTTTACAGTTTAAAAGGTCGTAAGATCATATGTTTATAAAGGTCATACGTCAGAATAATTGAGCGCACGCGACTTAGGTCTGTTTATCTTGTTGTTTTTTTCTCGAAACTAGTCAGTATGTTCCTATGAGCTCATTTGGAATATTTTCCAACAAAAAGAATTTTATCTCCGATCTTTTAAATTTATATTCATTTTTATTTATTCTTTTATCCCAATTACCCCCTCAACCCCCCATTCTCGTTGATTCTTAGACCGCTGCTGAAGAACTTTCTTTTTGCATTGTTAGAAATGAGTTCAGATTCTTCGCTTTCCTAGGAAAATGTGCCCGTTAATACTCACTAAAATATTCGTTATTGGGAACCCAGATTCTACTGAGTAGATGCAGGATCAAGCTTGGCCCTACATAATAAAAAAACTTGCCGACTCTTTTCCATGTTAATTAACCAGGACAATAAAACCTGAATTTAATGCTTCACTTTATGATCTAGACCTATACAAATATCGATAAGGCGCTATAAACCACCAGTAGAAAAGAGAAAAAATAAAAGAGATGAGGTGCTCTGTGGTGCAACATCTCGTCCAGTCAGAGATAATCTCTTGGTAGGGTTCTAAAACATCTCCAAATAAACCTCTCCATGGAGACATATTCTTCCAGTAGGAAAAGCGAATCCGAATATATTATCGGGCGGCCCACAAAAGCTTCACTAAATTCAAACTTGAATAACTCATTCCAATATAATTAGATATGAATGAAAATTCGCGTACAACATATATTTATTATTTATTATCTAGAAAAATTTAAAGAATATAAATATAATAGTATTTCTACAATCAAAAACTTGCGATATTTGTGCGTAAGAAATCCGAAGTCTGCATGCCTAGGCTATTAGGCTATAATTAGCCTTGTTTTTTTTCTCTCTCTCTTTCAGTTATCATTTAAACTTTAAACTTATAAGGCATGGTATTTTACTACTTATCACAATGGTGTTAAGTTTAAATGCTAAAATTATAATAGAAGAATATTTTAAACAAAAAAGTTAGAATGGAAATAGAATTTTTCGTCAATTTTCAGAGAGGAATTGAACTCGTAGAAGTGTTTATAACTTAATTAAAAATATAAAAATAAGCACTGGTTGGATAGCGCGAAAGGAAGGTAGTGGCGGCGATAATAGAACTGCTACGACAGAGAATATAATTATTGAAGTAGAAGAACTTGTTTTATTTCAGGAGGAAAAACACGGAACTCATCTGTCGTAAAATGACCCTTGGTTTTGATCCTTATACTCTTTGACACCCTTTTAGTAGCGGTATGCTTTAAGGGGCGTGAGTTACTTCTATGATGAAGTAGGCTTTGTTCTAAGAGTGCTAATTCAGTAGTTTTGTTCTTAAGGAAGAGCTATTTTTAAACACATAAGGATAAGAGGAAACACCAGAATCTACCAAAATAAACATGTATTTTAAATGAAACACTTAATTATTACAAACCAACAGTTAACACCTTTCTATCTTTGGCATCAAAGATCTTTCAATGACAAAAAATAAACAAATAGGCTTCCCGTAAACATACCAATTGCCGATTAGTATTTTTTTATCGCGACTCTATTTGATTAGCGTTAAACATTAAATTAACGTACTCTCGTCTACAAACACATATGACCTAGGTTCAACAACAATGGTTTCTACTCTCCTTTAAAACTTGGGACGTACTAAACTTCTGCTATCGCAATAGAGAGATAAATGTTATTTTTAACTTACAGGTAGGTATTAGGGATTGCCGGATGTCGCTGGAGGACTTATCTCTCGCTTTGAAGAGTTGTGGCCGCTGGTTGAATTTTCGTGGAGGGATTGCTTGTCGCCTGTGACGGGGGCTGATTCTTCAACGTAATTAAAGAACGGGAGCTCGTTGGGGCTGGGTTCTTCTCCTCTCACTCTTACGGTGCTTGAGATGTGAGAATCACTCGAGTGTGAGCGGCTTTGCTTTCTTCAGTCGGACTTCTTTGCAGACTGAAAAGGCTTCTTCGGTATGGCACCGATATAAAACTTGACTATTTAGGTTAATACGGCCCTGAAAAGGGGGATCGATTTTCTCAATCTGAACCTATCGTTTCTCACGGAAATAGTCTTGTATGGCTGAAGGATCAATCTTCACGAACTAACCCTTCTTCTGGCGTATCGACTTTTAATCTTCTTGTCTGGCTGAAAGATCGATCTTCACGAACTAATCTTTCTTCTGGCGAATCGACTTCTAATAATCTTCTTGTCTGGCCGATGGATCGATCTTCACGAACTAATCCTCCTCTGGCGTATCGACTTCTGATAATCCTCTTCTCTTTCTTTGCGGGGCTTATTTATAGGTGGATTCCCGCCCCATCTAAAGGGGAGAGTGACCAGGTCACAGAGGCAAAGGGGGGGGGCGAATGGTGAGTTAGCATCTGGGGCGAGCGAGAATTCCTGAGGTGGCACTGGGGTGCCCAAGTCAGCTCGCAAATTAGAGGCTCGCAACCGCACCGCTACTTGGCGTGCCTTCGGACTAGCACCGCTTTTTTTTCCATAACCACGGGTTTATGGGTCTCGTAGGTAATTGAATCGTTAGAGCGTCGTTTAAGGACCTTAGGTGGTCGCCTTAAAACAGATGTTAGCTCCAACTGCCCACAGCGGCGGGGAGATCTCACATGGTAAGCAGTTTCGCCGGCTACCTTTCCCACGCTTCTCCTCATGAGGGAGGGGGGGGGGGCTTTAATGTACCTATACTCCTCCAGGATGCTTAAGGTAGCCATTTCTCTACATCATCTATCCAAAAGGAAGATCTCCAGTCAATTATGTACTTCTCGTTCTTCTGTGTAACATATTATAAAACAACAAAAATTAAAAGCTTATAAGAGAATGCGCATTTTCCGTCGTGATATTAATGTAAGACAACGTAGAAAGACACGTTCTAAGTTGGACTACGATCGCTTTTCATCTCAAGATACAAGAAATTTTGGGTTTACCAACAAAAAACATTTCACTTTGGAAATGCCAACAAATAGTTAAAATAACAGATATTTTGGGGTTCAAAGCAAAAGTACATTCATCCATCCCGCCTTTATCTTGAATGTTGAAGTTTTAGCAAATAAACAGTTTCTGCGGGAGTGCCATGTATTGGTAAAACTACGATCCATTTTATCGATACACAAAAATCCAAAGATAATTTAGAAAATTACATCGAACTACTATCTATCGGCTTGCTTCCTTATTGCCATCAGCTCTATCCTAAAGAAGACTTCATTTTCCAGCAAGATGGTGCGCCCTCTCATACAAGAAAAACAACACAGAAATCTTTGGAGAAAAAAATTGTCCTCAATATATCAAAAAGGATGAATGGCCTCCTCAATCGCCTGACTGTAACCTTATGGACATAGGGAATTTATTTCCAGAACGATTTTACAGCGATAGAAAAAAATTAATTTAGTGAATCTGAACTTAAGGGAAAAATCTTCTTGCATCGGATAACATAACGCCATCTGATATCAGAAAATGTATTTCTTCCTTTGAAACGCGATTAAGAGCTGCATGTGACAAAGAAGGTGGACATTGTGATCATTTATTTCAATAAAGCTATATTGATCTATATTTTTCTGCACATTATCCTTTGGTGGGAGAAATCCGCAAGCAAATCTTTGAGTGAATAATTATTTTTTTCATTGTAGCAACATTATTATAGTTATTTTGTTGAACTTTAAAGAGTTAATAATAGAATTGATTTTAACCGGTTATGCAAAATCATTTATAAATCAAACAATTATATTGAGAGGAGAATTGCGGAATCCATCATCATCAACAAAGTTGATAACTTCAATTTATCTGAAGAGCAATACAAATTCAACAAATATATAATGAATAGAGTCGCCAATCGTATTTATAAGCCCCCGGACGCAATGCGTCTCGAGGATTAGCAACTCTCCAGATTGTTTCCGGTTCCATTTCATTTTGTTTAGGCTGTGTCTTACCTTATATATATATATATATATATATATATATATATATATATATATATATATATATATATATATATATATATATATATATATTACAAAAGAAAGAGAAAATTGGACGCGAATGAGCAATGAGACTAGAAACCGGAGTTTTGTAGAGGCAAGAGAGAGGGACATTAGAAGAACACTAGGATCAAAGAGATCAAAGGGTGGCACAATGAAGGCAATCCTTTACCGAGAAGACAGAAATAACGCCACTATTTGAGAAATAGAGGTAGAAGACCCCATGTCCCCCCATTATAAAGACCATTAATATACACCCATTATTATACACTTGGCCCATTTCCCTTATCTCTCTTAAACACGTAATAACTCCATTTTTTCACGAGCTCTTCCACCTCTCCACCTCCTTCTTTGCTCGCCAGCATCTCATCACAATGTCAAAATGTCCTTTTTTTGAACTCCCCAAAGTTTCCTTTTTTTAACTCCCCAAATGTCCTTTTTTTAACTCGCCCAAATTTACTTTTGTTAACTCCCCCAAATTTCCTCTTTTTTTTAACTCCCCCAAATATCCTCTTTTATTTAACTCCCCCAAATTTCCTTTCGCTGCTTTTGGCCAAACAGAATCCTCGTCCTCTTATTACGTGCGACTTGAGTCCGGAAGACAAACCTTTTTCTCCCAACGTTGATTGATTGTCAACCATGATTAGAGGCAGTATAATATCAGTGATTCACTTCTAGTGCACATATCACCTAGTGCACTCGTCACCTAGTACACAATCACCAAGTTTTCACATCACTTCCCAAAGTATTGATGAATTTAGTTCAGTTAATTTATATCTTTGCCAAAACTGAACTTGGTGAGAGTTTTTTTTTTCCCGTAACTAAAACGAAGAATTCTAAAGAGAATAAATGAGCTCAGACTCTTTGATTGGTCACGGTTTGTTGTAGGAATTTTTCACTCGTGGTAATTTGATATTTTATATAGATATTTTTTAATCCTATATGTGTTCAGTTATGCGTTCATGTCCCCCATTGAGCCACATGCCGTTTTTGGTCAACACCAGTTTCATTTTTCTTTAGAATTGAATGAAAAATAAGTTTTCAAGGAATTTATTGAAATAAATTACCACTCTTTGTCAAGGGAACAACTTCGGTGGAAAAGTTTGAAATAGGGTAGTTTAGCAGCGTCTGAACCACTGACTGATGTCATAGCAACGTTTATTGATGTAGTTGAGCGGCATATAAACAAGTCCCTTAATTGCCATAACAATCTCCATTGGATGCTGTTTAGCGGCTTCCGAACGAGTCATTTTGATATCAAAACAACGTTCATTGCAAGCACTTTTCTGTTCTGTGCGAATGGCTCTTTCGGTTGCTATAGAAACGCTCTTTGGACGTAGCAGTTTATTGGGCACCGTACGTTTTGCTTGTTTGCTAAGGTTTAAAAGATTGACTAATGTCTTTTTGTTGCGTAACTGTGGGATTGTTTAATTCTGTTTTCTTTCTTTCTCACTGTGCTTTGACCTGCACTGACACCTCTTGGTGGTAAAATTTCTAACATTTTCAGTGTGGCTCTTTGCATGGTATATATAATAATAGTAATAATAATTCTGTATGACTCACTCCGTTGTCATAACATCGCCAATTGGATGCAGTTTGCGGGCCTCTATAGGACTCACTTGGTTGCCATAGCAATGCCCGTTGGATGAAGTTTTGCATGGCCTCTGTACCCGGCAAACGGTTGCTATAACATTGTTATTTGGGTGCAATTTAGTGGTCTCCAACCCATTGATTGCCACAGCAACGTCATTGGATGCAGTTCAGCAACCCCTAAAGGACTCGCTTGGTTACCATAACAACGTCAAATAGAATCCTGTTTCGTTGAAGAATGATGGGAGGAGAGTTTAGCGTCCTTTCAGTTCCTATCGCCGCATCAATTACATTTCTCTCTTCTTCTCTTTTTCACTCTGGTGAATTCCTTCGACACAGTTTCAGACCTAAATTCATCCCATTAACCGGTGATTTTCTCGCTCTCTTCCAGAGGTAAATAAAGAGACGAAAGAGGTTGGAGTTATTTTTCCCTTTTCCTGTGTGTCATGGTCAGATTGGGTGCTGCTGCCGTTGGAGCGTCTCGAGATTCTTGGAATGCCAAGGAGAGACAAGCCGGACGGTGGAAAAAAAAACCATGGTTTTAAAACATAACAAAACCTACCGATTGTGGTTTTGGAAAAACCGTCAAATTGCAATTTGTGGCGGTTGAAACATGGGGTGAAGAAGACGGGCGTTGCTGTGGCAACCGATTGAGCCGTGCGTAGGTCGCTAAGCTACACTCAATAGGCGTTGCTAAGGCAACTAAGTTTGTCGTCAAAAGAAGACAACTAATGACGTAATTCAAAAAAGCAGTATCCTTCCGCCGAGTCACGAACAACTTAAAAATTGGGAGCTAATAATATGTTATGATTGAAAATGCCGTTTTTAGAAATCAAACAACTCTGGTTATTTATATTTAAATAAGTATTTATTTAAGCTCACCGGACAAAATAATAGTCACATGGCGTGTTTAAAAGAATATAAAATACATGAACTAATCGTGAAGTTAATACCTGGAAAATGTGTGACGGGGTTTAGAGATTTGCCAGAGGTGGTGCGGTGCAGTGCCTCTCTCGTACATTGTGAAAAATGGGGCAGAGAGCAAATGTTACTGAGTGACAAAAGGAGTGATTACATTTGGGCACGCCAAAGACCATTCCCAAAAAGATATAGCGGAATTTGCAGGTGATCTAAGAGTATGGTCAAATGATTCCACCTGCAATGGCAAAAATCACGGTCTACAGGAAATTCTCGCTAGGAATTGTGGTCGAAAGACGGTACTGGTGGATCGGGACCGTCAAGTGATTCACGACTTGTGGCAAATAATCGCTTCTCTTTAAGTCACTAATCGCCGCAAGATGTCAACACAGGTCATTCGGCACCCATTACTAAAAGAAAACTACATGGAACTGCATAGCACAAACATATAGTGTAGTGTGGTACACAAGAGGCCTTTGCTCACTTCTGCTCACAAAGTTACCCGGCTACAGTGGGCGAGATGACACGAATAGTGGACCGTGGAGGATTGGAAACGTGTTATCTGGTCAGAGAAATCACGTTTCTGCCCCTATGTGAATGATGCCTGGCCTCGTGTTCACCGTAGACATCATGGGCCTTCAAGGAAGACTACGGGTAGGGTGAGGTTCAAGCTGTAGTAGGTTCTGTGATATTCTGGGTTCTTTAGTTGAGCTGTGAGACGATCAGGTTTTGCCGTTTACCCAACATCTTAAGGCAGAACGTAACATTTCAATCTCTGTCTTCCAGGCTGAGAGCTCCCGCGTTCACCGGACTAGAACTGTGATTGACTGGAGTGATGAACATTCAGAAACCATCCCTGATCTGGATTGATCCGAAAAATCACCGCACAAACCCCATCGAAAATCTATGAGGCTATCTCGAACAATGTGTCAAACGGCAGGAAAGGCATCGAGCAACCTGGCAGAATTGAACAATTCTTTGATGCAAGAGTGGCTGAGAATCGATATCACCTATAACCACAACCTTATCCAAAGCCATGACACGTCGAATCGCAGCTGTTATCCAGGGTCGTGGAGCTATTACACGCCACGAGGTACACTCCCGTCCCGAGTGATTAATTGTCCGATAAACATTAATTAAATAAGAAATATAATTATCAACCGTTTCTACCACTAGCCTCGATCTTTTTAGTAACCTTTCAATACCATATTTGTAAAAAAATGTATGTGACTTTGATTTCAGAAAGCCCTACAATATGGAACGTTCTAGATAATGGATTAATCGTGTGGGAAATAATAATAATAATAATAACCGAACCTAACATAGCCTTCATAATAAAAAGATTTTCTTATACCTTTGGTGGGATATGAAAGGATCACTTACCTGCAGCACTTAGAGAAAAAAGACCAACATTAATCAATTAAGAAAGAGTACTCTATCATTAAGTCTTCAAATCGCAAGAGATACCATACAAAAACCTAACAATTTCGATGGGGAACTGATGTGTAATCTTCCATGCTAACACGACTTATCCACATTAGATTACTATCCTTTTTAAGAGTTTAGCGAATCACCTAAATAGAGTGAAGATGTCGACAACAGAAAAGGCCAAAACAACATTTTTTTGATATCTAAGTTAAACGATCTTTGGAAACATAGTACTGAAAAGTTAATAAAAAGATCGAGGATAGTGGTAGAAACTGTTAAAAAATTATATTTCTTATTAAATTATTCAATAAACACATATTTTAATCTAAATAATTTCAAAGAGTTATTTAATTCCTATCCATAAAATAATGATAAACATATTTTGAATTTTCTTTGACCTTCCTTACTTCTTGGACACTTTTTGGGCCTATTTGAAAGTTAAAATTTGTAGGAAATAATACTAGAAATTTTTCCCTTAATTTAATAAATAATGACAAGAAAATTTTAGAATGATGATAGTGATAATGACGCTGATAATTATTAAAGGAAATAGGCTAGTGTGATGATGATGATAAAAGTGATGAACATGGTGATAATGATGAGGATTCTGAACATGATTATGATTTTGAGGATGACACAGATATTAAGGATGAAGATGATGGTGAGGATGAACATAAACTTGAGGACAAAAAGGAGGAACATAATGAAGCTGATGATGAATAGAGTGATGGTGATTGATTCTAATTTTTCAATAATGATAATAATAATGTTTGCTCGATATAATTCTCTCCTTGATTCATTGTTTTTATATCTTTTGTTCCATCATTTTCGTATTCCTTCTTTCCTCTATTCCAGCATTGATGGCCATGCCCCTTCCCCCCTGGAGATTGACTACCATGGTTTCCGTTACGCAAAGGGTTAGTCAATTTGGCAATCATTCGTCTCACTCCTCACGTCCCGCCGCTGACGTCACAATCAATTTCAATTCAAGTCACGGAAGACGAATTATGGTGACTTTGATCGCGCGAACGCCTTTATCCATTTGATTTCATTTCTAAAAAACAAAAATATATTGCTATTATCATTTGACACCGTAGTCGCCATGGAAACTACGATTGCCATGGCGATAAGATAACCCTAGATACTTCCTAATTAGGGGTCGCGAATTACCGACAATATATTTATCGCTAAATTCTCGAGAAAACTTTTGATTACCGGTAAATTCACGATAAATTTTTAGTTAAATTAACTGTATTAGAAATTTTAAAAATCACATGTATATAGAACTTTTTAATGATGTCCTTTGCAATTATGAGTTTTTATAACCAATAAAAGGGTTTTATCGTTATTTAGAACGTATAGCGATATATTTATCGCTAAATTCTCGAGAAAACTTTTGGTTACCGGTAAATTCCCGATAAATTTTTAGTTTACATTAACTGTATTAGAAATTTTAAAAATCACATGTATATAGAACTTTTTAATGAGATCCTTTGTAATTATAAGTTTTTATAACCAATAGAAGTGTTTTATCGTTATTTAGAACGTATAGCATAAGACAGTAATATTCTCCTCATTAAAAAAAAATATATTTCGAAAACAAGACATTATTTACTTTCTTTTTCATTATAATTAAAAAATTATATAGGAAGCATAACTTTTCAAAAGCATAAGACGTTAATTTTATCCTTATCTAAGAAGCAAAATTTCAAAAATTAAAGACAAAAATTTAAATGACATCTTTTGAAATTATGAATATGGCAGCGATGCTTAGTTTTCCTTATTATTATGGATCGAAATTAATCATGGTCGTAATTCGTCTTTTAAACTAAAACCTTTTCTATCACAATTCAGAATTAATTTCTTTCGTAAATACTAAAGAAAATTGTTTATTGGGCGTAAACTTTAATAATCATAAAGTTACATAAAATTACCGATAAAAAGGTATCGGTAAATACACGGTAATTAAATTTAATTTATCGATAAATTACCAGTAATTTTTTATCGCTTGCGACCCCTATTCCTAACATAATTATTTATTAGTGTCTTCGACGAAAAATAGAGAAGGATAAAAGACAAGATATGGTACGATGTTCTTGTTTATTGACGTTTCGCTCTTCAGAGCTTCCTCAGAGTGAGAAGAAACTCACTTTAAGAAGTTCCACAAGAGCAAAATGTTAGAGGTTGTTTTTTTTTTACGTTTCGCTCCTCTGGAGCTTTCACAGAGTGACAAGAAACTCACCCTAAAGAAATTCCACATGAGAAAAATGTGATGTTCTTTTTTATTAACGTTTCGCTCTTCGAAGCTTCCTCAAAGTGACAAGAAACTCACCCTAAAGAATTTTCAGAGGAGTAAAATATCAGAGGTTGTTCTTTTTTGACGTTTCGCTCCTCTGGATCTTCCGAAGAAGTGACGAGAAACTCACCCTAAAGAAGTTCTAGAGGTGCAAAACGTCAGAAGTTCTTATTTATTGACGTTTCGGCTCTCTGGACCTTCATCAAAGTAACAAGAAACTAAGACAAGTAATGCCGGGGTTTTCCTGTTGAGATAAAACAAGTTCTTCTACTTCAATCATTTTATTCTATGTTGTAGCAGTTTTATTATCGCCGCCACTACCTTCCTTTCGCGCTATTCAACCAGTACTTATTTTTATCTTTTTAACTAAGTTATAGACACTTCTACGAGTCCAATTTTTATCTGGATATGCATAAAATTTCTATTTCCATTCCAACCTTTTTCTTTAAAACATGCTTCTATTATAATTTTAACATCTAAATTAACACCATTGTGATAAGTAGTAAAATACCACGCCTTATAAGTTTAAAGTTTAAATGATGACTGAAAGAGAGAGAAAAAAACAAGGCTGATTAAGCCTAAGCATGCAGAGTTCTTATTCCGCCCGCACAAATATCGTACGTTTTCTTGATTCGGCAAGCAAGTTTTTTGAGTGACTATTTTAATTTTTTTAATTGTAGCAATACTATTATAGTTATATTGTTGAAATGTTCAAAGATAATAAAGTATAGATATATGTTGATTTACACGAATTTTTATTTATATGTAAATACATTTGACTGAATTATTTAAGTTTGAATTTAGTGAAAAATTTGCTGGGCCACCATATATATATATATATATATATATATATATATATATATATATATATATATATATATATATATATATATATATATATATATATATATATATATATATATATATATATATATATATATGATAGTGAAACTACTGTAGAGGAACCAAAAGTTTAATTTACGAGACTAGTTTCAGTATGTAGTTTATCATACCCTCAAAGAAGTGAACAAAGTTATTTCTCCAGACCGAACCACATTTAAATACCCTTTTTCTATCCTTAAATCTTTCCCTTCGACCAACCCCGTGGATCAGCCAAATGAAGCGGGTGTATATTTAATCCCGTGTGGCTCTACAAACTGTCCCTCATTTTACATAGGAGAGACCGGAAGAACCCTAACAAAACGAATTTATGAACATAAAGGTGATGTCAGACGAGGCAGTAGGTACCACATCCAGTATTTTTAGCCATATTAGCAATTTCAATCAACAAATTGACTATTCAAAGGCACAAATCATATATAATTGTAAAGATTCCCGTAAAAGAAAAATAGTAGAATCTATATTAATAGAAATTCTCAATTTTAATTTGTCAGATGAGCAATTGAAATGCAGCCCCCATTCCCGTAACCTCATCGTAAACAGCTTAGTCAACGATCTTGGACTCGCACCCCCTGATTAATGACCTTTTCCCCCGTTTTGTGTCTCTTTTTGTTTTTTTAGTTTTGTTTTTTCTGATCTGTACGCTATTTATAGACTTTTGTAACAATGGCATTCTCAGTATACGACTGAAGAGCGTATGATAAAATATATATATATATATATATATATATATATATATATATATATATATATATATATATATATATATATATATATATATATATATATATATATGTATGTATGTATATATATATATATATATATATATATATATATATATATATATATATATATATATATATATATATACAGAATATATGTTTCTGTTGTTTTTTTTATTTATATTATTATTATATCTACACTAGAAGCAATTAATATGAACATTGGTGTTGAAATTGAATTGTCGAGAAAATTTTCATTATAAATTCAATAAATAATAGAGGAGAATTGTCACAAATGTCGTAATTGTCGTGTAATTTTATTTCTTTGTCCTTTATTTGTCTCTCTTTTTCTTCATCGATCCTGATGGGTTGTTGACCCGGACCATTTTCCTCCTATTAGACAATCAATCAAATTAGACAGCTTCATTCCACAACTCCGCCTTCGAGTTTAATGGGGAATTTTCCGGGAATATCATTTTCTTTCGTCCATTTTTTTTTGTTTTTTTGTAGGTTTTCATAAAGAATTGTATATACATTTTTTGTCCAGTAAATAACATTTATTCAACAAAACCAATCGATCTACAATAGTCGAAAGGGCATACGCGCAGAGCCGAGTCTACGCGTAGTGATAAATGAAACAATCAAATTCTCGTTGCCATAGAAACGACCTAGCTTACGCATAGTATCATATAGTAAATAAATCCACCGAATTTTTGTATCCGCTCTCCTCAAAATATCCGAAAATTAGCGTTTATTCACCGGTGATGCAATTCACAATGACTCGCCCCCAGTGACTAAAGACGACACTCACGGAGTGTAACTGAAGTACCAGATCCTGATGAGAGCAGACTTACATTCGCTGCTGCCGCCTACCACTCAACATCCCTCTCTCGCTAAGTACTCACACACTCTTTTCTCTCTCCATCATCCAGACTACCAGACGAGAAACAATTAGTAGCCTATCTAGAGCTCGAATAGTTATTAAAATTGTAAATAGCCCCGGTGTCTTCTTTTCTTGGCCACCCCGTGATATTGGTGACCCGTGGAGATTAACTACCATTTTCGTGCAGTAGACACCTAATTGAAATCAGTGAAACCAGTCGACTCGATATTGGCGACCCGGGGAACTCTCCACAAGCTTATTCAAACCTTGTAAAACACGTGAGTAAATAATGATACGAACTCAGAGCAAAACTCGATGGTAAAACGTGAATCACTCTCTCGAATGTCTCAAACCTTCCTCTGACAACTCAGAAGAAAACCTTCAAGGAACTTTCAAGTAAGCACACCAACAACAAGCACCCAACTGCAAAGCAATATCACTGCATGTTGCGACCCGAGGAGCTTCAAGCAACGAGTCCACTAACACCTAAATGAGGGTTTACTGTACCGTTCCTCTGTGCGTCTCTCGGCTCAGGAACAAACCAGCCTGGCGCCATCACTTGTTATTACCATGAGAAACGGAGCCAATGTATATAGTTACCAAATCGCATCGGCACGCGGAGTCTAGGGACTGGTCCAAATTTATCACTCTCATTTAAGCCTTCGAAACGGCCAAATCCACCGGGAACCGAACCCGAATTTCCAGTCCGACCAAATTCCCCGAGAGGATAACAGTACAATCATGCGGGAACGAGCTCCGGTCCTCCTAATATGAGCTCGCACATCCACCTCCAGGGGCCATTCTCACACAGCTACAGACAAATAGGTGGCTTTCTTTTTTATTTTGTTAGTCTGAATAGTTTATTTAACTTTTTTTTACTCTGAATATTTTCTTTTACTTTGTTTGGTAGTCTGTATATTCTCTTTAACTTTGTTTTTTTTTTACTCTGAATATTTTATTTTACTTTACTTTGTTTTTGTTACTCTGAATATCTTAGTTTACTTTCTTTTGTCATTTTTATTTTTCCATTTTTCTTTTACTTTCTTTTGTTGCTCTCAATTTTTCTTTTACCTTACCTTGTTTTGTTACTCTGAATATTTAATTTTACTTTTTAAATAAACGACAAAATCGACTTCAATAATCTGACTTCACTCTTCGATGTCTTGTATTCCTAATCTGCAAATCTTGACCCCCCCCTTTTTGAAACGCGTTAGTTACCGAATTTCTCGCCTAAATTAAGCGCCCTTGGCTATTTTCCTTTCACTATCATGATAAAAGATCCCCTATTTTAAAGGGCCTAACCCTAACCGAGCTTAGTCCTTTGTGCCAGTAAAATGTTCAACAAGCCCAGTCCAATCCTAATCAGGTTTCCTAGAGCCTCGCATTTATCCCGAATGACTCCTAAAAGATAACAAACCCTCTATGGATTTGAGGATCTCCAAATATAGGCACAAATTGTCCAGTGTCTCCAAAAAGAAACACAAAATTCAAGTGTTTCCAAAAGGAGACACAAATTGTCGAGTGTTTCCAAAAAGACGCATAAATACTCCAGTCTCCAAAAAGAGGTACAAATTGTCCAGTGTCTCCAAAAAGAAACGCAAATCGTCGAGTGTCCTCTCCAAAAAGAAACACCAATTTCCAGTGTTTATAAAAAGAGACACAAATTGTCCAGTGTTTCCAAAAAAAAGAGACACAAATTGTCCAGTAATTCTAAAAAGAAGAGACACAAAATGTCCAAGTTTTCCAAAAAGAGGTACAAATTGTCCAGTGTCTCCAAAAAGATGTTAGCTCTTAAAAGATAACTTAGTAAATACGAAAAGGAATAACGAAAATAAAGTCTTCAATAGCGCGCCTAGCTCCCTACGCTCTCGCCCAGGATTCAACCCTGTGCTCAAGCATGGCATCTCGACGCCTCGTTCACTTGCCCGAGTTCTCGTTTATTTTTTTGTATATCCATTCTCTAGTTTCTGGGATCTCATTAAAACGGCTTCTCGCCTATCTCCCCCACGCTCCCTTCCTCCTGGATACAACCAATTTGAGGGGGAACATCACTTCCCCCTTCCCTCCAAATAAACCGCAACCGCTATGCTTTGGTATTGGACGGGAACTCCGTACCAGTCCGATTTGTGACGAGCGCCATATTTTGTAGACCTGCGCAGTGAACAATTTGCATCACTGAAATGACCTCATTTAGTTGATTATTAATTACTAGGTTGTTTATTAATAATTAAGTTACTTATTAATCATAAATTAGTTATTAATTACTAAGTTGTTTATGAATGATTTAGTTGCCTATTAATTATTAAGTTCTTATTAATTACTAAGTTGTTTATTAATTATTATGTTGGTTATTAATCATAAATTACTTATTAATTTCTAAGTTGTTTATTAATTATTTAGTTGCCTATTAATTATTGTTCTTATTAATTTCTAAGTTGTTTATTAATTATTATGTTGGTTATTAATCATAAATTACTTATTAATTACTAAGTTGTTTATTAATTATTTAGTTGCCTATTAATTATTGTTCTTATTAATTACTAAATTGTTTATTAATTATTATGTTGGTTATTAATCATAAATTACTTATTAATTACTAAGTTGTTTATTAATTATTTAGTTGCCTATTAATTATTGTTCTTATTAATTACTAAGTTGTTTATTAATTATTATGTTGGTTATTAATCATAAATTACTTATTAATTACTAAGTTGTTTATTAATTATTTAGTTGCCTATTAATTATTGTTCTTATTAATTACTAAGTTGTTTATTAATTATTTAGTTGCCTATTAATTATTGTTCTTATTAATTACTAAGTTGTTTATTAATTATTATGTTGGTTATTAATCATAAATTACTTATTAATTACCCGTTAAGTTGTTTATTAATTATTTATTTGCCTATTAATTATTAAGCTCTTATTAATTACTAAGTTGTATATTAATTATTATGTTGGTTATTAATCATAAATTACTTATTAATTACTAAATTGTTTATGAATTATTTAGTTGCCTATTAATTATTGTTCTTATTAATTACTAAGTTGTTTATTAATTATTATGTTGGATATTAATAATAAATTACTTATTAATTACTAAATTGTTTATGAATTATTTAGTTGCCTATTAATTGTTAAGTTCCTATTAATTACTAAGTTGTTTATCAATCATTAAGTTACTTATTAATCATAAATTACGTATTAATTACTAAGTTGTTTATGAATGATTTAGTTGCCTATTAATTATTAAGTTCTTATTAATTACTAAGTTGTTTATTAATTATTATGTTGGTTATTAATCATAAATTACTTATTAAGTACCTGTTAAGTTGTTTATTAATTATTTAGTTGCCTATTAATTATTAAGTTCTTATCAGTTTTAAATTACTTATTAAGTTGTTTATGAATTAAGTTAACTAGTAATTGTTAAGATTCTTATTAATTATAAGTTTATTGATTATAAAGTTTCTTTGTGGTTATTAATTATTAAGCTACCTATTAATGATTACGTTTTTATTAATTTGCTTATTATTAGTAAGTGGTTTACTAATTATTGTTTTCTATTAATTATTAAGTTGATTATTAATTGTTAAATTGCTTATATTTATTCCCATTTGAATTCAGCCGTCAATGAACGAACATAAATATCATCGCTATTTACAGTGAACGTCGACCTCTATCCTCTTGACAACGGCCGGCGGAACCCCGTTGCTGGCTATGCACATATAGGCTCCCATATGCCTCTTGTTGACACGGGTCAAGTTCAAAAATGGCCCCTTCACTTTCTCCACTACGGGAAAAAAGAAAAGTATTAGACACATTTAAAAGTAGGTGACACTTTCCTAGCCCCCCCTCCCCCCAAGGGGGGCCTATCTAAAAAGGTGGTGTCGATGCTGTAACAAATAGCACGGCACGATTGGGGATGGAAATGGGGTATGGTCAGAAGGGGGATAAAGTTACCCTCCCTCGAACAATTGATTATACTCATCAATAAACAGGCAACACCACGAAAATAGATAGCTTGAGGTATGTATAACTCCCGTGTATTTAATTACCATTTTCAATAGAGTTCAACACGAATAAAAGCCCCTCTAGTTCTGTTCTAACCCGTATCTAGACATGAAAATTAGTAAAACAAAAAGGAAAATCAACAGAATATGCACAAAAATAGACACAATATTTGAAAATATCTACAAACTATCCACAAAATTAGCCTCAAAGGCGAGAAAATCTCACGTAAATTAGGACAAAAATAGACTTCAGATTCCAATGTTGGTGCAATCAGCAAAATGAGTATTCACATTTTATCTTTTCTTTTCGTCCTCTCCTCAAAATGATTCGCTCGCCTTTTTCCCGCTTCCAGACGATGTCGGGTTTAGGGTAGCCTTTGGCGACGCATTTTAGGGAGACATCTCCTCCTTCCGTCACCTTGACGTCACTCGAGCTCTCAAAGTCAATGATGTCCGGTGGTACTGCAATTAAGGAAACAGAGGCCATTAAATGGTCGATTCTTCTAATAAACAAGTGATTCATTGAAAATCGGAACCTGTTTCTTAAATAAACTTCGATCAATTTTATAAACACTCGAAAATTAATAAATAACTGGTACGATCAACCTTTGCTGAAATGTAATAAGGGCGTATCCAGAACAAAGATAAAATTCGTTATGTTGTTGAGAAGGTAATGTTAAAATGCAATGTCATCGGAAGAAAGTCGAGGACAAACTTAATGTATTAACAAGCGGCCACGTTTGTTAAAAACTAGAAATTGATTAAAACATGGCTTAAATGATCCTTTGAAGTCATAAAATCGCTACTAAAGAGAAAAGACTAATGTAATTTGTTTAATTCATCACTGATACAATTCTACACTATTTTAATTACTATTTTTTATTATTTTTTTAATATGGAGTTAAGCCTCTTGTAGCCTTAATAACAGCTTAAATAGGTCGAGGAATTGATTCATACAGCGTTCGGGCAGTATCTAGATGAGTTTTAGGTCATTCCTCGAGCTAAACCTGCTCCAGCTCTTTCAGAGACATTGATGGAGATAATCGATCCTTAGTTGCTGCTTCAATTCGCACTACAAATGCGGAGTGAGGGGGGGATCCAAATGTTCAACGTAGCTTTCATACATTTGTACCAGTTTTTAATGATTTTAGTGGTGAGAATGGATTCATTTTCTTCCTGAAAGATGGAGTGTTTGCACGATAAGATGCACCCGTTCCGCCCAAATTAACGAGTCTTGGGAATTCATCCTGCCATGAAGTACTACATCTTACCCATTCCAGGTTATTGCCGCACAAATCATGACTGATCCAAGTCCATGCTTAACCATCTGAATGAGACAAAACAGGATCATGAATGATTTTAGTCGTCCCCGACACTTGTAAACTCGGTAAAAACATGAAAATAATTTAAAGGAAGATTCGTCCGAATATATCGCATTATTCCATTGGTCCATTATACAAATCTTATTGTACACACCGATTTTTACCACTCTCATCGATGCTTTACAAAAGGAAAGGTTTCGCAATTGAAACCCTTTTGTAATACCCAGGTTCCTGAAGCTCTTGATGAACATCCTTGGTCGAAACATGATTTGTTAGATGATGTAGTCATCTTTGAAGCTGCGCACCTCTGATTCGAGGACGGTTTGCGCTTTAGCATTCGAAGGTCTTGATCGCAGAGCCTTTTTTTTCGTCGGTTGTTACATTTATCGGAACTTGTCTTTCTCTGATTCTCATAAGCATTCGTAATCTTAAAAACTTCTGGAAATATTAAACATTTGAGCCGTTTGGTTTACCGACGCTCCAGACATTCAAGCTAGTACAAGCTGGCCACTTTAATATATATATATATAATAATCTGTAACATATTAAACAAATATTTTAGTGATTAGAACTTGTATGGAATATTGTAGTTCAAAATAGAAAGTGAAATTAGCAACTGTTTCGATTGTTTTGTCCAAACCTTTTTAGTTGAGAATTAATGAATTTGTAGTAAACTAATGCTATTTGCTGTTAATTAAATCACACGGACAATTAAAACTCTTTTTTAAATTAATCTTGTAACAATAAAACAAAGAATATTAACCTAGTTCATTGGTACTATCAGTAAACCATGTACAGCTTGAAATTATTCCAAGAATTTACTGGCCGTAGCAGCTCTATTATATTAGCCATATTTATGACTATGAAACATGTTTAGAAAACATACAAAGCATCTTTAGACAACATATGAAGCATGATTAAGCAACATATGCGTATTCATCTTTATAGTGCACGAGCGTCCAAACTGTGTTACAGAACCATTAAAAAGACACGGAAGGATTTACGGTAAACATGAAGATCGGCGGCGCGCCCGAAAAATGGGATGGTTTTGCGTGTACTTTTCGTTCACCCGCGCATTCATATTCATGCGCGTTTGTTAAATAAAAACGTTATGATTATATAATGGGGGGCTGTGCCCCACAGACTCCCCAATTGATTGAAACTCAGGATCATCGTAGGCGTGTCCCTCCGCAGTGTTTAAACCCCCCACGAGCAGTCCCTTTGAATTTACTCCCAAAAGGTGAAACATTTTGGAACACGGACGAAATAGTTTACGTCCCATCGTTCGCGCCGCCGATCGTAATGTTTACCGGATTTACAAGGATGTTACAATTATAAAAAAACTAATGCATTTTGTATATGTGGCTGTGAAAGGTAAGGCCTAGCTAAGTCTTTTATCCTCTGTTTCTTATTTTTTATAGAATTATTCGATATTAAATATATTCCAGGAGCACATCTTTTGGGTAAGAGGTTCCCAAAATAACCGCTCTAGGTCCAATGATCATTAAAAAGATCCACTAATTTTGTTAATTGCAATTTCATTAACGCTTTGTCGTTATTTGCTTCTAATAAAAGGATAAACGCACTTTTCATCTATTTTCTCTGATAAATATATATTAATTCCATACTCCCATTAACTAACCGTCGTCCTATATTTTTCTTTAATTCAAGAATAAATTATTCATAGAGAATCAGAATCTTTAAAGGACGAATGGTTTTAACAAGCGCCTTTGCCTTATATCCTTGTAAGGCCATGCATAGCTTATTGTACTTAGCCTCGTTGACAAGCACCCACTTATTTCCATATGTAAACATCGGTATTAATAAATATTCTATTGAATTATAATAAACCCTAAGGTTAATTTTGTAATTAGGGTAGTCTATCATGAATAATACAATAAAATAAATGAAATGTGAATGAATAACCATTGAGGAAATATAATTAGCCGTTCTTGGCATGGCACAAGGCTTGGCCCGTTGCCATCAGTCAATTGAAGAAAAAATAGAAAATATTAAATATATAAACAAGTAACTTATGAGATTGACATACAGTTATCTAGAGTAATTTTTTTAATGATATATTTTAGATTTATGTTTGCGTTTATTTGTGATGTTAACATCGATTTATTTTCGGTAATAGTTTCACTTAAATACGTAAATATTAGGTTTACTGGAGAGTTTTTGCCTCAGTAAAAATGAAAATAAAACATCCAAAAGTAAATTTAACACTTTTATACATAATTACTCATTTACTCTACAACTTTTTCTGATTTAATTGGTTAACAAAAAAGTATTGTTTACATCCATTTATTTTCCGCAATATTTAGACCTAAATCCGTAAATATTAGGTTTTCTGGAGAGTTTTTGCTTCTTTAAAAATTTTTAGATTATTTTGGTTAAAAAAAAAAATCCGAAACAAAATTCCTTGAAAAATATAAATTTTCTTTGCAACATAGCTCTAATAATTAAGAAATGAAGAGGAGTCTAGCCTACTTAGGAAATTAAATAAGAATAAGCAAGCTTATTACCAGAAATAAATAACGAATTTTGACAGCAACGAACAGGTTAGAACTAGCCTAACTAGGCTACCTTAGGCTTAGGGAGTGATGCGTTTTTAGCTATTTATTATACATAGCAATTATTTTTTGGAGGGATTTTTTTAACCAATAAAATAGAATATGGCAAAAAAAATATTAATTATATAATTAAATCAATATACTTAAAAATATATATATTTTTAAAATTTCCCAAGCGCCAGGTACTTTCCGCATCACCTATAATATTCATGTTCATTTGAATTCTGTTGCCATTTTTAAGAATTATTTTTATTGCTTTCTATTACTAGGAATAAAGAGATATTTATAGTATATCAATTCGCTTTGTAACTTATCCATATATACTTATTTAAAATTTATATCAGTCTATAGAGTCCGTCTAGGTTTCTGGAACAATACGACTCGAGTAGAGAAGCCTAGGGTCAAGCCAACAGCCATTAATTGGCTCAGCCATGTGGCTGGACTGCAGCATCCCAGCATATGAACAAGTCTATTAGAAACGGATCTCTAGGGTATGACAAATTAGATCAAAATGGATAAAAGAAGTTAAAAATAATGAAATTTGCAAATTAGAAGAAAAAGAAACAACATACCGTGTACATCGATACATCCAGTTGACTTTTTCATATTGGAGGTGTTGATTTGACACATGTAACAGCCACGGTCTTCCTCCTGTACCTGCAACATATACATCCGTTTTATTCATTTTGGTAACGGGTTCTCAAACTGCGGTCCACGAGCCACTGTGTCTCGAAAAGATTTTCAAGGATGACGTGTCTATTCTATAATTTAAATCTAAATCTATACATTAGCGTCCAAGTATACCAAATGAAAAGATCAATAAATAAATCGATCGAAAAATAACAGTTTTAGTCGCTTTTCCGTCAGTAGGTCGGCCGGTCGGATGGTAACCATTTTACTTTTCAATGAGTTTTTTTGCAATAACATCGTAACTATTCTGCCGATTCTAATGAAATTTGAAACCCTTTATTTGTTTTATATTCTCTTTCGAAAGATATAATTGCCAAGGTCCGTCCAAGGTTAGTCCGGGAGTTATTTGGCAATGACATCGTAACTATTCGGCCGGTTCTAACGAAATTTGAAACCCTTATGCTGTTTTTAACTCTATTTCGAATTATATAATTGTCAAAGTCCTCCCAAGGTTAGTCCGGGAATTATCGAAATAAAAGTAACTATGGGTCGGATTGTCGCACTTGAAAGTTTTGAAGGTCTTAAGGTCATATGAGTCAGAATAATTGAGCGCACGTGACCTAGGCCTGTTGGCCTTGTTTCCTTATTTCCTTTCCCACGGCCCATAGATTATGGCTGATGTTATATCATTGTCCTCATTATCAGATTTCGATGCATTATCTTTTGGATTCTTTTGCATATCTTTGCTCCAATTCTTTATATGCGCACAGACATCGGGTATGTAAAATCTGTAATGATAAATCGCTTCATTGTTACGTAATTTTTATATTTAACATACCAGGCAATGGCTTCGCCACTCCTTCCTACGGGGGAGGGGTGAGCTTGCGCTTCGCTACCAAATTAAAATTTAAAATAAAAAAAAGCAGCCATGGTTAAATTTTTCTAAATTTTCTAAACTTGGCCAATTATAATAATTTTAAAAAGGAACTCTAAACTAAATTTCCCCCCCTTTCAAAATATCACGTTACTAAAATATAGTTATAGAAGAAGATATATAATAATAAATTTTCTGAACTTCACCATTTGTAATTCTTTGGATTTTAAAAAGTTCACAAAATTTCGATACTTATATTTATTTCTGAACTTCACCATTTTTTTTTATATTATAAAAGAATATTAGAAATAACTTTGATAAAAAACATAAGTCATAACCAAACTAGGATGAAATTTTTATTCAAATACTCAAAAAAATTCCCTTCTTAAATTATAGTTAGTGATGATGATGATGATGATGATGATAATTCATGGATTAAATGTTTTTGTTCCCTAGGTATCATTCTGAGGAGGATGTGTTTTTTGTGAAAACATAGCCCCTGTAGAGCATGTAGACATATATTGTATAACTTGTAGACATAGCATCTGTAGAACATGTTGACATAGCCTCCGGATAACATGTAGACACAACTCCAGTATCACATGTACACATAGCCCCGGTATAGCATGTACACATAGCCCATGTATAACATATAGACTTAACCCCTGTATAACATTAGAAATAACAACTGTATAAGATTTAGACAAAGCCCCTGAATAACATGTAGACATAGCCCTGTGTAACACGTACACATAACCTGTGTACAAGATGTAGTCATAGCCTGTGTACAAGATGTAGTCGAAGTCAAAGTCAAAAGCTTTATTCGATTCTTAAATGGCTATTACAATGATAATGCAATAATTTTAGCATTAAAATATTTACACAATGATAAAATTATTAGAATATAAACTATTTAACAATTTTAGTAATTACTTTGAAGAAGATTCGCATAAATTAGTTAGTTACCTTGGCTTACATGCCTAACAGATGAACGCACCTACTTTCTTAGCAAATATTTTAAAAGTCGAGATTTAAACACTGACCTATTTTGACATTGTTTTATGTCAGGGCCTGGTACAGTTAAGGCTCTTATCCCTATGTTAGTAAAAGTTCTTGGTTAAAAGTATGAGTTCTGGTGTCTGGTATTTAAAGTATCAATACGCAGTGGAAAAAGAAGAGCCATTCCGGTAAGATTCTATTTTTTCTTTTAAAAATTAAAAGGCAACTGTCAAATATAAATTTCGCATCCATGTGCAGCCATCCCAGCTTATCGAAAAGAGGGGTTGCATATTCATGCTTCCTTACTCCACCAATGGTTTCCTCGCAGCAAAGTTTGTAGCCTTTTTACTCGAGACATTTGGGTCTTAGTTGTAGAGCCCCAAACACTGAGACAGTAGTTGAGAACACTCAGTACTAATGACTGAACTACCATGATTCTACTTTCTAGTTCAAATCTTTCCCAAATTCTGTGAAAATTAAAGCTCATGCTACTACTATCCATGACAACCCCCAGATTCTTAACCTTTTGAGACATTGTATGACGTTATTAAGATTTATACTGGGTTGCTCTGGAATCCGTGATAGATATTTATTTGATCCAGATATTATAAATTTTTTTTTTTATTCATTAAAAGACCATTGCTATTAAAATATTTTTCAACCTTTTTTAGCAGTTCATGAATTTTGTCTATTTCCCCAGTTATCAAGATTTGTGTATCATTTGCATATATTACAAGTAAACAGTCTCGTATAAATTGACGGAGATCATTAATATAGATTAGAAAAAGCAAAGGACCCCAAATTGACCCCTGGGGAACTCCAAAAGTGACTTCTAGTGGAGAGGAACAAGTCGATCCGACTCTAACTGACTGACTGCGGTCACCTAACCTTGATAACTCTGAAACCAAAACGAGTCATTATTAGCTTTAGCAAGTTTGGTCATTAGGATTCGATGGTGGACACGATCAAACGCCTTGGATAGATCTAATAACAGAAAAAGTGATATTTTCTTGTTTCTATGTTATCATAGATTTTATTTTTAATTTTAAGTAATGCTGTTTCTGTCGACAGGTTATGTCGGAAACCATGTTGCTCATCACCTAACAGTCGATTCGTTTCAAGGAAGTCAATTAGTTGATGGCCATTGCTCTCTCTAATATTTTAAATAATACATAAAAGTGAGACTGGTCAATAGTTCTCAACATTTTCGGTATCACCTTTCTTATAAATGGGTATTACAACAGGATATTTCCAAAGGTCGGGATAAGTACCTGTGATAATTCAAGTGTTGATTATCACGAGAATAGAAACTATGGTAACGGGCAAAGAGTCTACCAAGAAGCGTGATTGAAAACCATCACATGAATTTGTTGGTTTGAGTTCTTTTACAATAAGAATAAGGGTAGTTAAATCAATTAGGTGTGATCTGAATTTATGAATGGTAGTCGAAATCGATGTTTTTGGGTTTTTTTTTTAAGAGCTCATCTGGCGACTGCCTACTTAGTTATTAGTCACCGCATTCAACACTGCCTAGTACTAGGCTACTTTAAAATAAGATGAGGCCTAGTCACTCAGAGGTTGATTAATTTACTGATTATTGTACTGGGATTTATCATACATAGTCTTTCCCATATTAGAAAAATAATTATTAAAAACATTTGCCTTCTGTTGGGCGTTTCGGTCTAAATTGTCAAGTGTTCCCTTACATTTAGAGAATTCCTCCCTCAAATAATTTTTCTTCTTTTCTGACAGCATTACATTGACAATGCTTTTATCCCTCTTATAGGCTCTTTCGATGTCAGAAATTTGTCTATTTGCTTTAAATTGTCTTTGAAGATCATCTCTCCTTTTCATTACTTCCCTGACTCTAAAGTCAATCCAAGGGGCAGGAGGGCGTGGCAGGTGTATGGTTTCGTATAGGGAACACATATCCAAATACTTGATAAAAAACATTGGTAAAAAGAGAAACTTGGTTATTTACACAATCGATGTATAAAATAGAATCTAAAATACACAATTCTTTTAGAAGGTCACATAAATAATTTTGCGAATAGTTCTCGAGAGAGCGGACGGTTTTTTACAATAGGGAGGTCTTTTTTTCTTTCTGAATATTGACTGTAACTGTCAAAAGTTCATGGTCACCAACCGGACAAGTTGAGACGTTTGAGTTTACTATAAAATTAGGCTCGCTATTATTTATAAGATCAATAATGCTTGATGAACTGTTTCCAGTAATCAGGATTGGTTCATTCACAAGGTGACTTAAATAAAGAGTTTGTATTAATTTTCCTATCTTATGATATGAAATAAGAAGATTGTCAATAAAATCCCCTAGTATGATGAGTGGCTTGTTTTTTTAAACTCACAGTCCTAAATACCTCCAAAACGTAATAAAAACTATTACCGAGGGATTGCGGTTGACTATTCACGCAACACAAAACAACTGAAGGAAATTTTCTATTTTGGATTGTTAACCAGATATCTTAAAGGTGAGGAGGTCGTTCTATTTCACGGGTCTTCAATACATTTACTTTTAGGTGACTCTTTATATATATATATATATATATATATATATATATATATATATATATATATATATATATATATACCTATACCCCCTCCTCTCCCCCATCACAGCGATAAAATGAGTACTCTACTATTTCAACAAAAGTAGATTTCATGCTTGGCAGGAGCCATGTTTCAGAAATGCACATAATATCCCGATTAGGATCTCTCATTAATAATTCAATGTTATCAAAATTTCCAAATAGTGACTGTGCATTTATATGTTGTATATATAGTAAATGTTTCGAAAAATTAGAGTCCATATTAGATCATTTCTATAAATTAAGAGAGCACAATCGTGTTTTATAGCCATATTCATAGCACTTACATCTATAGTTAAACCTACACTTGGAGAGGTCGTGGTTAAGTTCCCCACAGTTATGGCAAGGTCGTCTACGGTAGGAGTCGTGTGAATCCGCCCCAGACTGGGGACGTTGGGGGAACCTCTGTGGACGGCCATATTGGTTATTACTATAATTCGCCTCTGAGTTTTGTCTCCATTCCCAGATTCCAGATGAGATTCGATGATCCTGGTGTTCCTGATGACGAAAATCCTGCGTGTTATCTCTTTCAAATCCTGGTTGAGGTCTCCTTCTGGGATATTTATCGTTGTTATTTTCTTGGTTGCAGCTCCCTTGATGAGGGAGCCAGGCGATGATCATCATATTCTCTGTTCCTGCGTACATTATTTTGTAGTTTCTCTTTATATGAAGAAGGTCGTTGGGAGGCATTAGAGAATGTAGGCAGAGTTTGACTCATGATTTTATCCCATTCGTCATTTAGCTTAAAGAATGGGACTGCTTGGCGATGACATTCAACAATCTAATGATGCCAAACCTACTGAAAGACCTTTCCTCATTCACATGACTCCTATCAGAGCACATATGTTTAACCTCCCTAGTATCCAGCCTGAACTGCAAATTAGTCTTTATAACTTTGACCCCATTGTTTTCACTCCAGGCTAAAAGTTGATTATTAAAGTTATTAATTTTTTCTTCGAATTCTTGTACTTGTGAGACAGGTACTAATTCCCATATGAACATGTTCACCTCTTCGTTCACTAGCTTGAGCTTGGCAATAAGAGATCCAAGTCTACCAAAAATATCTTCTGATTGAGATTTTTTTTTTTTTAGGAGCCTATCTGGCGACTGCCCACTTGGGCATAAGTCACCGGAATCAAGACAGCCTAGAACTAGGCTACTTTAAAATAAGAGTATTAAAACAATGATAAAAAAAGGAAGATCACAACAATTAGGAAGCAATCTCCGGCGTCAGGGGGAGGTCCCCGTCCCACCGGCGCAGGAGCGTAAGACCTACAAAGAAAACAACAATAACAGAAAAATTAAAAACCCCCCAAAAAACCCTAGTTAAATAAAAGTCTACAAGTCCACTAGTCAATGTGCACGCAATCGTCCCGAGTACAAGGGACTTCTGATTGAGAACCATCGAATATATCCTAGACACCGCAATACAAGAATTAGGCGCCCAATGAAACTTCTCGGTAACCCAACAATTTCAAAGGTCAATGTTGGCTTTTTTTATTGTTCGGGCGGAGCATTGTTGGTGTAGATCCGACTTCCGTACGGGAGAGAGATGTCTCCCAAGAGTAGGCTTCCCTCAGGTGGAGGCTTAGTGGGCGATACTAACTGAGGTTTTGGCGTAGTTTGCTGGGTATTGCAGAATTCCCGAAGTACCCTGACTTGTTCTTCAAGTGAAGAGACCCAATCATTTAATTTATTGATTGTGATATTGTGCAATTGTGCAATTTTAAAAGGGTCTTTCAGTTCATCGATGTCCAGATCTCGCATATTTATTTTCTTTCTAGGTTCTTCCATGCCATTCATGGTCTCTTGAGGAGTCAATTCCTGGTCTCGAGCGTTGATTTCTGAAACGTTCGTTTGAGTGGTTTTATGTTTTTCAAGTATCAAATCAATTAATTTATTTATCTGTTGGCCACCCTAGCCGCTGTGCTGACGGGACTCAGCACACCGTCCAACTTCAGCTTAGCCTCTTCTCCTTCTTTCAGACAGCCTGTATTTCTCCCCTACTTCATCGCTTTTCATACAACCTCTCCACAACTTTCTCTGGTCGGCCTCTAATTTCACAGGGTAGATGCTGACCTTCTTCTCAGCCAACCGTCCTGGATAGGGGCTGAGGGGAAAGGGGACAATGTTCCCTAATCCCTGAGCTCTGGTTCGAGATATGTTTTTTTAACAGACTGCTTCATCCCCACCCATACCTTTCTCACATCCCTTTTCCTTTCCTCTTCACACTCTATCAATTTTACGCCGTGTCCAAGGTAAAGCCGACATGCCGATGGACTGCCAGGCCACCAGGCGGGAGAGGTGGTCCTGAATGGCGGCACCTAGCTCTGCCAGGCCTGTACGCACCCCTTGCAGTGCAGAATACTGCGAGGGGTGATGAGCTATTACACCCGTAATAAAAAGAGGGTCACCATGCCCAATGATGAGTCGACCCCCGCCCTCCTCCTCCTTATTCTCCAAGGAACCATCGACGGAGCCGCCGTCGGGCAGCTCCACTGAAAAATGGAGGTCCCCCCGATGTGCTTGCGCAGGGGATCTCCATATTCTTCTAACCGGAGAGAAGGCTTACTTCCCTCCTACGACTACGGGTGTAGGGCACTCCCCCTCACCCCTTTCTCCGGAGGTGCTTTCGAGCACCCCTGTGTTTCCAGCGGCAGTCCCTCCTTTTCTTTCCAAGGGGACTACCAAGAAAGCCAGCAGGCAGCCCATTGCCGACTGCTCCCCATTGAAGCAGCAATGTAGAGCAAACTCCATTAGGGGGGAGAGGGAAGCAAGGCCCCTTTGGTCGCTTCTCTCAAAAGACCTGCTGGCAAGAATATTAAACCTTGCCGGGGTCAAGGCCTGTGCCTTGTCACACCACCTGACTAGTGACAATACTGCCAACGGGACCAGCGATTGTCTTGGGGGGGGGGGAACTAGAGACCGCCATGAGGTAGACACGGTCCTTGAGGAGACCCAGCCTAAGACGGTAGGGCCTTCCATCGAGGGGAATCCGGGCTCGGCGCCAAGCACCGAACCCGAAACCGCCCCTATGCAAGGTCCTCCTCAAACGGCTAGGGTTTCTGAGACAGTACAAGGAGGGGAAGGATCTCATCCGACAGGTGCCCCTACGACTGCCAGAAGCTTCTCCATTTCGGAGAAGGACCGAGGTTAGGCCGGTCCATCTGGCCTAGGGGCTCCTGCCGGCGGAGGGGAGAAGCGGGTTCATTCCCCGCCCTCCTCTCCTAAAAAGAAAAAAAATAAGAAAAAGACTAAAAAGACTCGGGGCTCCTCTCCATCCGCGGGGGCTGCGGGCCCCTCTACCCCCGGAGTGCGGAACCCCCGACTAAGACTAAAATTGCGCAGGGCAAAGCTTCGATAAAATCGGGGCCCCTCATTCAGAGGTTAACTGGCGTTTTCGAGCCCGCTGGCTTCAAACACTTCCTCGTTATTCGCTCCACTGATGGCACCATGTTGGCAAAGGGTAACATGATCCATCAGAGGAGGTCATTAGCTAGTGTAATTAGTAGAGAGCCGAAGGTGACCCGTTTCTCGGACG
This sequence comes from Ceratothoa steindachneri, assembly GCA_963969495.1. Taxonomy (NCBI): domain Eukaryota; kingdom Metazoa; phylum Arthropoda; class Malacostraca; order Isopoda; family Cymothoidae; genus Ceratothoa; species Ceratothoa steindachneri. Next base: position 35,996,762 of record OZ018331.1, on the reverse strand, counting down.
GGAGCCTTTTGGCGAATGCGGTGAATCGCTCCGAGGCGGCCAAGATAAGTGCTCTTCGGACACTTCATGGCACCCCCGTGAGTGTGACGCCGCACTCTACCATGAACTTTGTGAAAGGAGTAGTTTATGCGAGGGAACTCGTTGACTACTCCATAGAGGACATCACCTTAAAGCTGGCCGACCATGGGGCGGTCAAGGTCGAACGTGTGATGAGAAAACAGGGAGGTGCCTCGAGACCCACCCCTACACTTTTCGTCACGTTCGACTGTGACAAGCTTCCTGAGTTGGTGCGTGCCGGTTGGTACCGCTACCGCGTAAAGGCATTCGTGCCACTTGCGCGGCGGTGCTATTACTGTCACCGCCTTGGCCATACGAATTGTTCTTGTTGACGTGCAAAGTCGGGTTCACCCAATGTCTGGGGAAATTGCTCCAAGGCCGCACACGATAAGTACAAATCGTGTGTGGCCAAGTGTGTCAATTACGGAGAGCCACACCCCACTTCTTCGAAGCAATGTGGTGCATATCTCCTTGAGAAAGAAATCCTGGCCGTTCAGGCCCAGGATCGACTCTCATTCCGCGAGGCTAAGGACTTGGTCCTGGTGCACCCGGCTCTGCCTGGAACGTCATATGCCTCAATAGTTAGAAAAGCACCCTCTGCTCCTGGCCCACCCAGGCCAACGAACACGGGTATTTCCTCACCCATTCGGAGCCCTTCTGCGGGTTCTACTCAAACCGGGTGCTCGCCTGGTAAAGCGGGCGGCAAAAGGGGCTCACATCCAGCCCCAGCTAAAGCAAGGGCTCACCCCCCTTACCCCAGCGTGCCTGTTTCCCGTAAGGCGAAACGGCCACGCGCCTCCACAGAGTCGTTAGACTCACAGGAGGCCACACCCCTGACGTTGGTCGCCAGGCCATCTTCCGGGGTTCCTAAAGCTGTCCCCCGAAAGGAGGACAGCAACAAAGGAGCTTCGGCTTCTTCGCCCACGCCTAGTGGTGGGGTGAGTGGCTTGGAGACGGTGGTTCCTCGAAAAGAGGGCTCCCCGCCTCCGAAGCCGCAACGCCCGCCTAAGGTTTCGAGGCGGAGGGAGAAAAAGACTCGCATGGCGAGCTCAACTTTCCCCAATAAGTCCTCGAATGCGACAGCGCCTTCAGCGCTTTGTCCGGCCAAAAGCGCCCGGGGTTCTGCCTCCGGGAAGTATACGACCATTCCTGTGAGGGTCTTCTGTTCGAAGAGGGCCCCCGAGTCTCCTTCGAGCTAGGCCTGGAGGGCATAATCCTTCAATGGAATTGCCGTCGACTCCGGACCAACTGGGAGAAGCTGTGGAGGCTCGTCTCGTCCCATTCCCCGTTAGCCATTTTTCTGCAGGGGACCATACTAGGAGGGTGTCCCCTGCAGGCTATCCCGGGATATAAGTGTCTTGCGACCCCACCACCGAAAGATAGCCGGGCTGGGGAATGCGCGGTTTACACCCTGCATGATATCTCCGTTCTTCCTTTATACTTTAGATACCTCCTTTCAGGCAGTGGCTGTGCAGCTTCACCTGGATAGGAGGTATACTATCATTTCTGCGTACATTCCAACGTCAGCTAACTTACCGGCGGGGGACTTCCGCCGCGTTGTGGCCCGGTTGCCAAAGCCCTTTCTCATGCTTGGAGATCTGAACGGCAGGGATCCTCTCTGCGGAGATTACTCAATAAATCACAGTGGACAACTCCTTGCCGATCTGATCGAAGAGCTTGAGATGGGTGTCCTAAACGTAGATGAGTATACGCATCACTGCACGAAAACCACTTCATCTTCTTGCCTTGACCTATCTTTGTGATCTTCGGATGCACAGCCTGATTTTGATTGGTGGGTGATCGATAACCTTCATGTTAGTGATTACTTTCCCATTCAAATATTATTTTCAGGGCAACTTCCACCTGAGAGACTACCTCGGTGGTGCTTGGCGTGGGCGCGGTGGCCTGCATTTCAGGAAATGACTGAATTCTATATCTCAGTCGAGGAGTTTAGGTCGGTAGATGAGGCCGTTGACTTCTTCTCCGGCAACCTCAAAGCCGTGGGCCTGAGCACTATTCCTAGGACGTCTGGCCGTTTTGCACGCCGATCATTCCCACGGTGGTCGGCCGAGTGTGAGACGGCCCTCAAACAGAAGCGTTATGCCTACATGCGCTATAAGCGCCGCACGAACGATTTCACTGTCGCTAAATTTCGTTGGGCTATGGCTAGGTTTCGGTATATTTCGAAGCACGCCCGCCGCTCTTCTTGGCGGGCATACGTGTCTTCACTTAACGGGAAGACCCCTTTAGCAGAGGTGTGGAAGCGAGTCAAAAGGATTCGGGGCAAGTTCTCGCAGGACCCCTCTCCCGTTCTCTAGGAGAATGGGACCGCAATCTCGAACCCCGCGTTCGTCGCGGAATCCCAAGCGACAGCTTTTTCCGCATTCTACCCGTGAGGCTGCTCCGCCAGCATTCAATGCACGCCGTCATGTCGCGGAAGGCCGCTGGCTGGACTTTCCCTTCAGAGGCAGAGAACCCTTCAACGACAAGTTTACTGTGAGTGAGTTGCGTTCCGCTCTCGCTTCGTGCGCGGACACCGACAATGGTCTGGACGATGTTTTGTAAGCCATGGTTCGACACCTGGGTGAGCGAGGCATGGCCTTTCTGCTAGATCTGTTGAACAGGATCTAGGTGGAGGGTCTTCTCCCAGACTCCTGGCGAATCGCTACTGTGCTCGCCTTTTGCACACCGGGGAGAGATCACTCGACTTCGGCCGGTTTCGGCCCAATCTCTCTTACCTCTTGCATGTGCAAGTTGATGGAAAAATTGGTAAATGTTAGATTAGCCATTATCCTGGACAGCGGAGGCCATCTGTCTTCTGCACAGTGTGGCTTCCGCAAGTTCCACTCCACGTCGGATGCTCTGCTCCGACTAGAAAATGCTGTCTGCGAGGCTTTCCTTCGTAGACAGCACTACGCCACGGTGTTTTTCGATCTGGAGAAGGCCTATGATACCGCATGGCGATACGGTATCATGGAGAATCTCCACACGATGGGGGCGAGGGAACGCCTCCCAAAGTTTATATCTGAATTTTTGCGAGATCGTCGATTCCAAGTACGGGTAGGGGAAGCCCTCTCCGTCCCAAAGGAGCAGGAAGAGGGTGTCCCGCAGTGAAGTGTCCTCAGTGTCACACTCTTTTCCCTGAGCATCAACGGCATCACCTCGGTGCTGCCAAAAGATGTTCTCAATACGCTCTACGTGGACGACCTTTCGATCGCTTTTGGTGCGGCTCACATGACAACTCTGGAGCGTTGACTCCAACAGGCATTGAACGGCGTCTCTCGCTATGCCGAAGCGCACAGGTTTCGGTTTTCTTTGGCCAAGACTAAGGTGGTGCACTTCTGCCGCCATCCACGGCTTTACCCCGACCCAGATTTGTTTCTTAATGGGGTGCGCCTGGATGTAGTGGAATTGCACCCTTTCCTCGCTTTTGTATTCGACCGACGCCTCACCTGGGAGGCTTATATTCGCAGCCTTAGGGTCTCTTGTACCCGCGCTATGAATATTCTCCGTTCCGTGACGTTCAGCGCTTGGGGCGTTGATAGGGCTACTGTCCTACTTTTTATCGATTCTTTGTTCGTTCGAAGCTCGACTACGGATGCGAGTTTTATGCAACCGCATCCGCGGCCTTCGTCTTGCCACCGGTGCCTTCCGCACTTTCCCCATTAAGAGCCTGTTGGTCGATGCTGGGGAGATGCCATTCGCTCTACGCCGCGTGCAGTGCATCACTCGCCTGTACGCGCGAGCCCGGCGCCTCCCTCAGTCGTCAATAGCTGTCACTGCATCCGCAGCTGATCTCAACGGTGCCTATGCCGTCGAGAGACACCAGTCATACCCTAAGCCCTTTGGGTTTAGGGCCAGGAAACTTCTTCAAGAGCTAGGTATAGCTCTCGGGCCGGTGGCGTCCCTGGTTCTGCACAAGACGCCACCCTGGAGGGTACCACATTTGGCTATTTGTCGCCACGCCTTTGCTCCCAAAGCTTGTACAGCGCCGGGAGTATTGCGTTCGACCTTTTTGGAGCACACCTCGTGTCACGCTGGAACCGTGTCAGTGTATATGGATGACTCCAAGTCTGAAGAGGGGGTTGGCTTCCACGCCGTATCCCCTCTGTTTGAAGTCAGCGGGGCTCTACCAGGCGCTTCGTCTGTCTTTACTGCTGATCTGGTGGCAATACACCACTCGGTACGGGAGATCACGCGACGTGCCAGGTTCGGATACCGGATTGTGATCTATAGCGACTCACAAAGCGCCCTGAGTGCTCTCGGGGCATTGGAATCTCCGCATCCCCTGGTTCGCGATATCCGTGACGCAAAGGTTTTGGCGAGCCGATCTGATGTCGAGATTATCTTCTGCTGGGTTCCTGGACATGTAGGAATTGCGGGGAATTAGCGCGCCAATGAGGGCGCCAAAGAGTCCACGAGGACTTTGCGACCGGATCAGCGTTTCGCTCTTCCTCACACCGACTACATGGCAAGAATATGGGCAGCTCTTCGGACTGCTTGGCAAAGAAGATGGTAGACGGTCGAAAGGAACTTAAAGTTGCGCACCATTTCGCCGTGACTGTTCCCATTGACCTATCCCCTAATGCCACGACGGCTTCAGGTTGCTTTCTGTCGTCTCCAAATCGGACACACTCGTGTGACACATCTTTATTTGATGGAGTGCTCGCCTGCGCCCAATTGTGACGACTGCGTCGTCCCCCAGACTGTTCTGCACATTCTTGTCGAATGTCCCAGTCTGGGTGATCTTCGCGCACGTTCCCTGTCCCGGTGCCGGGATGGGCGGGGTCGCTACCACCTATCCCTTGTACTCGGGACGAGTGCGTGCACACTGCCTGGTAGACTTGTGGGGGGAAGGCCGGCCTTACCCTATTATTTAAGCAGGGTTTTTTTTTGCTTTTGTTTTTTTCCTTATAAGTCGCACGTTCCTTCGCCAGGGGGACCTCCCCCCGACGCAGGAGCTTGCTTACTGCTCGCTTCCTTTTCCCTCTTTTTGAGTGGGGTGGGGGTTGGTTTTATCTCTTTGAATTTTATTTTAAAGTAGCCTAGTACTAGGCGACTAATGCCCCCAGTAGGCAGTTGCCAGATGAGCTCTTTAAAAATAAAAAATATATATTTACCTCTCGTGTACCAAATCTTGTGATGCCAATATCACGGCAGTGCTTTGGAAATTCAGGTTTACTAAGATTAGTATTAAGGAACTTCCTCGTAGGGTTTTCCAAAGTCACAGGATTTTCTACGAAGGACATTTAGAATACATGGAAAATACGAACAACTTTAGAATTAAAGAGTTATATAGTAACTGGCAACTCCAGGAGACGTCCTTACTGCACATGCGCAGTAGAAAGATTTGTCAAGGGGGCCTTTTAGAGATGAATTGAAATATTTAACCAAAAATTAGACTAAGTTCACAATATTAAACATTTAAATGACAGCCTCTGTATAACATGTAGCCTCTATATAACATGAAGATAGTCCCTTTATAAGATTTACGCATAGCTCATGTATAGCATGTAGACATAACCACTGTATAACATGTAGCCCCTTTGTAACATTTATGTAGATATAGAATAGGTATAAAATGTATGTAGATATAGCCCCTGAATAACATATAGACATGGCCCCTGTATAACATTTAAACATGGCCCCTGTATAACATTTAGACATAACCGATATGTCATGTATACATAGCACCTGTATAACATCAAGATATATCCCCTTTATAACATGTAAACAAAGCCCACGAATATTATATAGACATACCCCCTGAATAAAATGCAGATACAACCCTGTAAACATGTAGTTATACCTCTTGTATAGCATGTAGACATAGCCCCTGTATAACATGTAGACAGCTCTTGTATAGCATGTGAACATAGTCCCTGTATAGTATGTAAACATAATCCCTATATTACACGTAGACATAACACTTATGAGTATATAGCATATAAACATTAACCTTGTACAACATGTATTATATCCCCTGTATAACATTTAATTATAGCTCCTGTATAGCATGTAGACATAACCCCTATTTAACGTGTAGGCATAGACTATAACATGAAGACATGGCTCCTATATAACACATAAATAGTCGCCACATAACATGACATAGTCAATGTATAACAGGAATATTTTTTTTTTAAGGGGCTATCTGGCGACTGCCCACTTGAGCATTGGTCGCCGCAATCAAACAGCCCAGTTCGAGGCTACTTTAAAATACAAATTTGAAAACAAAACAATGATAAAATTGAAAGATGATAACAATTAGGAAGCAAGCTCCGGCGTCGGGGCGAGGTCCCCCTCCCCGCAGCGCAGGAGCGTGTGACCTACGAGGAAAACAACAATAACAAAAAAACAACGAAACCTAAATAAATAAAGGGGAGAAGTCCGGCCTCCCCCCAAAAGTCAACAAGTCAATGTGCACGTACTCGTCCCGAGTACAAGGGATAGGTGGTAGCGACCCCGCCCATCCCGGCACCGGGACAGGGAACGTGCGTGAAGATCGCCCAGACTGGGACATTCAACAAGAATGTGCCGAACAGTTTGGGGGACAACGCAGTCGTCGCAATAGGGCGCAGGCGAGCGCTCCATGAAATAGCGATGCGTCACACGAGTGTGTCCGATTTGGAGACGACAGAAAGCGACCTGAAGCCGTCACGGCATTGGGGGATAGGTCTATGGGAACAGTTGCGGTGCAATGGCATGCAACTTTAAGTTCCCTTAGACCGTCTCCCATCTTCTTTGCCAAGCAGCCCGAAGAGCTGCCCGTATTCCTGCCATGTAGTCGGTGTGAGGAAGAGCGAAACGCTGGTCCGGTCGCAGAGTCCTTGCTGACTCTTTGGCGGCCTCATCGGCGAGCTCATTCCCCGCAATTCCTACATGTCCAGGAACCCAGCAGAAGATAATCTCGAAATCAGCAAGGGTCGCCAAAACCATCGCGTCACGGATATCGCGAACCAGGGGATGCGGAGATTCCAATGCCCCGAGAGCACTCAGGGAACTTTGTGAGTCGCTATAGATCACAATCCGGTATCCGAACCAGGCACGTTGCGTAGTCTCCAGTACCGAGTCATGTATTGTCACCAGCTTGGCCGTGAAGACACACGCATCGCCTGGCAGAGCCCCACTGACTTCAAACAGACGGGATACGGCGTGGAAGCCGACCCCCTCTTCGGACTTGGAGCCATCCGTATACACTGTCACGGTTACAGCGTGACACGAGGTGTGCTCCAAAAAGGTCGAACGCAATACTCCCGGCGCTGTACAAGCTTTGGGAGCAGAGGCGAAGCGATAAATAGCCAAATGTGGCACCCTCCAGGGAAGCGTCCTGGGCAGAACCAGGGGCGCCACCGGCCCGAGAGCTATACCTAACTTTCGAAGGAGTTTCCTGGCCCTAAACCTAAAGGGATTAGGGTATGACTGGCATAGGCACCGTCGAGATCAGCTGCGGATGCAGTGAGAGCTGTTGGCGAGTAAGGGAGGCACCGGACTCGCGCGTACCAGGCGAGTGATGCACTGTACGCGGTGTAGAGCGAATGGCCTCTCCCCAGCATCGACCAAGAGGCTCTCAATCGGGTAAGTGGGGACGGCACCAGTCTCCAGGCGAAGGCCTGTGTGGTGGATCGAGTCCACCTTCCGCAATAAACACTCGGCTGCGGATGCATAAAACTCGCATCCGTAGTCGAGCTTCAAACGAACAAAAGATCGATAAAAAAGCAAGGCAGTAGGCCTATCGGCGCTCGAAGCGCTGAACGTCACGGAGTGGAGAAGATCCATGGCGCGAGTGAAAGAGACCCTAAGGCTGCGAATATGAGCCTTCCCAGGTGAGGCGTCGATCAAATACAAGACCAAGGAAACGGTGCGATTCATCCACTTACAGGCGCACGCAGTTAAGAAACAAATATGGGTCGGGGAGGAGCCGTGGATGGCGGCAGAAGTGCACCACCTTAGTCTTGGCTAAAGAAAACCGAAACCTGTGCGCTTCGGCATAGCGAGAGACGCCGTTCAATGCCTGTTGGAGTCGACGCTCCAGAGTTGGCATCTGAGCCGCGCCAAAAGAGATCGAAAGGTCGTCCACGTAGAGCGTAGCGAGAAAATCTTCCGGCAGCACCGAGGTTATGCTTTGATGCTCATGGCAAAGAGTATGGCACTGAGGACACTTCCCTGCGGGCCCCCTTTTTTCTGCTCTATTCAGCCGGAGAAAGCTCCCCCCACCCGTACGCAGAATCGACGATCTCGCAAAAATTCAGATATAAACTTTGGGAGGCGTCCCCTCGCCCCCATCGTGTGGAGGGTCTCCATGATACCGTATTGCTATGCGGTATCATAGGCCTTCTCCAGATCGAAAAACACCGTGTGTAGTGCTGTCTACGAAGGAAGGACTCGCACACGGCATTTTCCAGTTGGAGCAGAGCATCCGACGTGGAGTGGAACTTGCGAAAGCCGCACTGTGCAGAAGACAGATGGCCTCCGCTGTCCAGGAAAAAGGCTAATCTAACATTTACCAATTTCTCCATCAACTTGCACACGCAAAAGGTTAGAGAGATTGAGCGGAAACCGGCTGGAGTAGAGTGAAATCTCCCCGGTTTGCGAAAGGCGTGCACAGTAGCGATTCGCCAGGAATCTGGGAGGAGACCCTCCACCCAGATTCTGTTAAACAAATCTAACAGAAAGGCCATGCCTCGCTCACCCAGGTGTCGAACCATGGCGTACGGGACATCGTTCAGGCTATGAGCGGTGTCCGCGCACGAAGCAAGAGCGGAACGCAACTCACTCACAGTAAACCTGTTGTTGAAGTGTTCTCCCCCTCTGGACGTAAAGTCCAGTCGGCGGCCTTTTGCGACATCACAACGTGCATTGAATGCTGGCGGAGCAGCATCCTCGCTAGAGAATGCGGAGAAAGCGGTCGCGAAGGATTCCGCCACTGAAGCGGGGTTCGAGATTGCGGTCCCATTCTCCTAGAGAACGGGAGGGGAGTCCTGCGAGAATTTGCCCCAAATCCTTTTGACTCGCTTCCACACCTGTGCTAAAAGGGTCTTCCTGTTAAGTGAAGACACGTATGCCCGCCAAAAAGAGCGGCGGGCGTGCTTCGAAATATACCGGAACCTAGCCCTAGCCTGACGAAATTCAGCTACAGTAAAATCGTTCGGGCGCCGCTTATAGCGCATGTAGGCATAACGCTTCTGTTTAAGGGCCGTCTCAAACTCGGACGACTATCACGGGATTGATCGGCGTGAAAAACGGCAAGACGTCCTAGGAATAATAGTCAGTCCCGCGGCGATGAGGTTACCGGAGAAGAACTCAAAGGCCTCATCTACCGACCTAAACTCCTCGACTGAGATAGAGAATTCAGTCATTTCTTGAAATGTAGGCCACTGCGCTTGCGCCAAGCTCTACCGAGGTGGTTTCTCAGGTGGCAGTTGCCCTGAAAATGATATTTGAATGCGAAAGTGATCACTACCATAGAGGTCATCGACCACCGCTTATCAAATTCAGGCTGTGCATCCGAAGAGCACAAAGATAGATCAAGGAAAGAAAATGAAGCTGTTCTCGGGCAGTGATGCCTAAACTCATCTACATTTAGGACACCTATCTCAAGCTCTTCAATCAGATCAGGCAAGGACTTGTCCCCTGTGATTTATTGAGTAGTTTCCGCAGAGAGGATGCTTGCCGTTCAGATCTCCAAGCAAGAGAAAGGGCTTTGGCAACCGTGCCACGACGAGGCGGAAGTATCCCGCGTCGAAATCAGGTGACGGTGGAATGTACGCAGAAATGATAGTATACCTCCTATCAGGGGAAGCTGCACAACAACTGCCTGAAAAGAGGTATCTAAAGTGAAAGGAAGAACAGAGACATCATGCCAGGTGTAAACCGATCATCCCCTAGCCCTGCAATCTCGTGGTGGTGATGTCGCAAAACCCTTATACCCCGTGAGGGTGGGCAGGGAGCACTTGCCTTGCATGGTCTCCTGCAAGAAAGTAGCTAACGGGGAACGGGGCGAGACGAGCCTCCGCAGCTCCTTCCAGTTGGCTTGGAGTGTACGGCAATTCCATTGAAGAAACATGCCCTCCAGGCCTAGCTCGGAGGAGACGCGGGGTCCTCTTCCAATAGAAGACCGTCACGGGAATGGCTGTACGCTTTCCGGAGGCAGAAACCCGGTTGCTGTTGGCTTGACAAAGCGCTGAAGGCGCTGTCTCCTTCGAGGACTTATTGGGAGGGGTTGGGCTCGCCATGCTAGTCTTTTCCTCCCACCGCCTCGAAACCTTAGGCGGGCGTTGCGGCTTCGGAGGCAGGGGGCCCTATTTTCGAGGAACCACCGTCTCCGAGTCACTCGCTCCACCACTAGTCGTGGGCGAAGGAGCCGAAGCTCCTTTGTTGCTGTTCTCCTTTCGGGGGTCAGCTTTAGGAACCCCGGAAGATGGCCTGGCGCCAAACTTCAGGGATGTTGCCTCCTGTGAGTCTAACGACTCTGTGGAGGAGCGTAGCCGTTTTGCCTTACGGAAAACGGTCATGCTGAGAGGAAGGGGGGGAGGAATCCCTGGTTTTAGCCGGGGCTGGGTGTGAACCCTTTGTGCCGCCAGCTTTACCAGGGTTGCGCCCTGGTTGAGTAGAACCCGCAGAAGGGCTCCAAATGGGAGCGGAAACAACCTTGCTCGTTGGCCTGAATGGGCCTTGAGCAGAGGGTGTCTTTTTACTATTGAAGCATAAGACGTCCCAGGCAGAGCTGGGCGCGCCAGGACCCAGTCCTTAGCCTCGCGGAATGAGAGTCGATCCTGTGCCTGAACGGCCAGGATTTCTTTCTCAAGGAGATATACACCACATTACTTTGAAGAAGCGGGGTGCGGCTCTCCGCAATTGACACACTTAGCCACACACAATTTAGACCTATGGTGTGCGGCCTTGGAGAAATTGAAACAGACTTAGGTGACCCAAACTTTGCACGTCTACAAAAATGATTCGTATGACCGAATCGGTGACAGTAGTAGCACCGCCGCGGCAGAGGCGGTGCGAATGCCTAAACGCGGCAGTGGTACCAACCGGCACGCACCGACTCAGGGAGCTTGTCACAGTGGATTGTGACGAAGAGTGTAGGGGTGGGTCTCGAGGCCCCTCCCTGTTTTCTCATCACACGTTCGACCTTGACCGCCCAATGGTCGGCCAGCTCTAGGGTGATGTCCTCAATGGAGTAGTCAACGAGTTTCCTCGCATAAACTACTCCTTCCACAAAGTTCATGGTAGAGTGCGGCGTCACACTCACCGGGGTGCCATCAAGTGTCCGAAGAGCACTTATCTTGGCGACCTCAGAGGGATCCGCCACATTCGCTATAAGGCTTCCGTCCGAGAAACGGTCACCTTCTGCTCTCTACCAATTACACTAGCTAATGCTTTCCTCTGATGGATCATGTTCCCCCATGGCCAACATGCTGCCATCAGTGGAGTGAATAACAAGGAAGCGTTTGAAGCCAGCGGGCTCGAAAACGCGAGGTAGCCTCTGAATGAGGGGCCCCGATGTTATCGAGGCTACACCCTCCGCACATTTCTTCTTAGTCTGGGACTCTGCACCCGGGAGTGCAGAAGGGCCGGATGGAGGATCTTGGCTTGGTCGCTTACCAAAGTGGCAGCAGACCCATCCGTCCCCGCAGCCCCCGCGGATGGAGAGGAGCCCCGAGTCTTTTTATTCTTGTTTCTATTTTTTTTTATTTTTAGGAGAGGCGGACGTGGAATGAACCCGCTTCTTCCCTCCGCCGGCAGGAGCCCCCAGGCCAGATGGACCGGTTTCAGCTAGGTCCTTCTCCAAGATGGAGAAAGCCCTGCTGGTAGTCGCAGGGGCACCGGTTGGAGGAGATCCCTTCCCTCCTTGTACTGCCTTGGAAACCCGGGCCTTTTGAGGAGGCCCTTGCATAGGGGCATATTCGGGTTCAGTGCGTGGCGCCGAGCCCAGATTCCCTCCCATGGAAGGCCTTACCGTCTGAGGCTGGGTTGCCTCAAGGACCGTGTCTATCTCAGGATAGGCCTCCGTTGGCCATCTCCTTCCAGGACATCGCAGGTCCCGTTGGCAGCTTCACTAGTCATGTCTGGGGAGGCACAGGCCTTGACCCCGTCAAGGTTCAGTATTCTTGCCAGCAAGTCTTTTGATGGAAGCAACCGAAGAGGCCTGGCTTACCTCTCCCTCCTAAGGGGGTTTGCCCTACCGAACCGCTTTAATGGGGAGCGGTCGGCTATTGGCTGCCTGCTGGCTTTCTTGGCAGTCCCCTTAGAAAGAAAAGGGGGGACTGCAGCTGGTAAGAGCGAGGTGCCCGAAAGCACCTCCGTAGGCGTAGGAGAGAAGTAAGCCTCCTCTCCGGTTAGAGAAGTTTGGAGGGTCCCCTGCGCAAGCACAGGGGGGGGGGGTGGACCTCCATTTTTTTGTGGAGCTGCCCGAGGGCGGCTCCGACGATGGAACTGGGGAAATTAAGGGAAAATTTTCTATTCCTTCATCATTGGGCATGGTGACCCTCTTTTAATTACGGGATGCAATAGCTCATCACCCCTCGCAGTAGCCCCCCCCCCCCTGTGAGGGGTGCGTACAGGCCTGGCAGAGACAGGTGCCGCCATTCAGGACCACCCTTCCCACCTGGTGGCCTGCCAGTCACTCGGCATGGCGGCTCCACCTTGGACACGGCGTAAAGGAAAGGGGATGTGAGGAAGGTATGGGTGGGGATTAAGCAGTATGTTAAAAACCAACCACCCCAGACCGGAGCTCAGGGTTTAGGGAACATTGTCCCCTTCCCCCTCAGGCCCGATCTAGGACGGTTGGCTGAGAAGAATGTCAGCATCTACCCTGTGAAATTAGAGGCCGACCAGAGAAAGTTGTGGGAGAGGTTGTATGAAAAGCGACGATGGCAAATCGCCGCGCCCCTTGTGTAGCATATAGTATAACTCCCGTATGACATGTAGATGTAGCCCCACAATAGCATGTAGACATACTCGTAGCCCATGTATAACATATAGGCATAGCCCCTATATACTATACAGAAATGGCTTATGCATAACATATAGACATATTCCTGTATAATATGTTGACAAAACCCGTGCATAATATGTAGAAAATACCACAGTATGACATATAGACATAGCCCATGTATACCATGTAAACTTAGCACCTGTCTAACATTTAGACATAGCGCCTGTATAGCATATATACATAGCCCCTCTATAAATTGTAGACATATAATCTGGATAGCTTGTAGACATAGCCCCTCGATAAAATGTAGACATAGCCTTGTATAACATGTAAAAATAGATTCAGTATAACATCAAAGCTAATATAACCTCTGTATAGCATTTTATTCATAGTTTATGTATAACATGTAGACATAGACCCTCTGAAGCATGTTGAAATAGTCTAATTATGAGATGCAGACATAGCCCATTTATAGCATGTAGACAATCTCTGTATAACATGTAGGCATAGCCTCTGTATAGCAAGTAGATATAGATCCTCTATAAATTGTAGACATAGCCATTTTATAACATTTAGATATAGCTCATGTATAGCATGTAGACATAGCCACTGTATTACATGTAAACATAGCCCCTTTATAACATCTATGTAGATATAGGCTCGGTATAAAATGTATGTAGACATACCCCCCTGTACAACATGTAGACATGGCCTATATATAACATTTGAGTACAGTCAGGGCCAAATTTGAGACTACTCTATATTATAAGTTTTTCCCTTGTTATTAAAATTCACGTGATAGAAATAATTATTTTAATATTAAAATTATTGCAGGTTTATTAAAAAGTCAGCATTTGAGAAATAATCAAAAAATATATTGCAGGTTTATTAAAAAGTCAGCATTTTAAAAGTTAAAAATATTGCAGGTTTATTAAAAAGTCAGCATTTCAAAAATAATATTAAAAATTGCATTAATTCTCTGAATTCCAAATCGCCCTCTGGTCCTGTTTCTGAAGGTGTCCCGGGAGCTTTGCTTTTCGATCAAATTGGTAAATAATGACAAATATGGGTTAAATTAATGATGTTGTTTAATTATAAATTATTTTTTTGGTGTGTGTGTTCTTATTTTTGTTAATACATGTTTGAAACTTTTCAAGTCGAGAAATGGTTCTTTCCATCGTTGCTCTGCTCCAAAGTCGCCTGAAATGCAATGAAATAGTTGCCAAATATATCGCATCAAGGACCACATTCGATAGAATTAGTAATGACTTTCAAAAGACTGGTAACACTATTGTGAAAAGGTCTTCTGGACACTCAAGAAATTCAAATGAACGCCTCTGGGTAAGGTTTAAGCCTGAGGTTGGGGTTGCCTTCAATACCAAACTTGTTCGAAGCAGGTGCGAACTCTTCAGCGCGCACAGAGAAGCGGAGACTTTACAAATGTCTCAAGTCGAGAAAAGCTGCGAAGAACCCTCATGATACCATGAAGAACCTTACGGATAGGCTACACTTTTGTAGGAAATATAAAGAATGTGCTGTTGAAGACTGAGGCAAAGTCATATCCTCTAATGAAGCTCTATTCCGCTTGTTTGGAGCTTTTGAAACATCCACTGTTAGGAGCAGAAAAGGTGAGCACTTTCACGAGTCCTGTGTCGTGCCCACGGTGAAGTATCCGGACAATCTCTATGTCTGGGTCTCCTTTTCATATAAGGAAACTGGAGCAATAACTATTTTTCCCAATAACACTGCCATAAACTCAAAATGGTACCTAAAACAAGCTTCATCAACACCTTTTCCAAAAGGTTCAGGACCAGTTTGAGGATGATAACTGTATTTTTTAGCGTTATGGTGCACCTTGTCACCAATCAAAAGCAATAAGAAATTTCGCGGCTAAAAATAACATCGAACTTTTGTGACCTTGACCCGGAAATTTATTCGAATTTAACCCAATAGAGAATTTGTGGGTGATAATCAAACTGGCGGTTGATAAACAGAAGCCACCCAATTGTGAGTAGTTGCGGTGATTATTGAACAAAAGATGGATCAATATCAGTCAAGATATAATCACAAATTTAGTTTCCACCATACCAAAACAAATTAAAGCAGTTCTGAAGAACAAAGAACATTATTATGAATATTGACTGCGTGCATTAATTGAATGCAGTGTTGGATTTAGACTTGGTGAAGCCCTAAGCTATATAAAGCCCTAAGGCCCCCTCCCTTTAAATTACGCCAACTGGTACCAGAAAGTTTGGAAATATACATGTCTTTTAATTATATGAAAACATATTACCTTTTAATTTTTATTAATATACATGTAATAATAAATAACATGTATTAGATAATCCTCTAAGTTACAATTGAAATCATTTTCTTTCTTGATTATCCAAAAGCAAAATCATTGATTATGTCGTCAAAAGATATGCTTCGCAACTTATCACTTTCTATGCACATGATGCTAAGTGCAGCTAATTTTTCTTGAGGCATAGTTGCTCTCAGGTGTGCAGGTTTGACTGGTATAAATAGTATTAAGTACAGTAAAGTACCAGTCGCAAATAGCTATAATTCCATGAATTGTCCATACCTACACCCGGACATTGATCCTAAATAATACATCACCTGTGATTGAGCTGTGTAGTCAAAAGAATTATAGATGATTAATCTGCAAATTTTAATTTTAAGACAATTAAGAAAATACAGTGAGTAAAAGAAATTTTAATCTTGAATTTTTTGAGGCCCCTACAGATTGTGAGGCCCTAAGCTTATTTAGCTTGTACCTAAATCCGGCCCTGATTGACTGTATTTATTAATAAAATGAGTTTGGACCATAATCTTTTATAGTTTAGCTTCAAATTATGATACATAAGTACTAAAACAGAATGAAAAGTTTAATTAGTTCTATGAAGTTCCTTATATGGAAAAATACAGTAGTCTCAAAAACTTTGGCGATGACTGTAGACATAGCCCGTGTCTAACATGTAGACAGCTCCTCTATAACATAAATCCATCTTGATGACTTTACACACATGTAGACTTCTTCGGAGCTTAAAATAGTTACTACTATTAATACTTTTAGTAGTTATAGAGGATCAGTTTTGTGGTAAATTACTTGGGGTCCTCTGTGACAATTAACAAGTGGGCCCCGTTAAGTAGAATCACAAGTTGCCTAACTTAGGGCAATTCTAGAGGTCTCTTTTGTGTTCATCTACAAGAAGGTTATTTTCAGCCAATTTGCAAGGGGATTCCACTTTATGGCAATCCACAACAATCCTCTGTATAAAAATACACGATAGTCACATTTATAGCAATCCAGGACCAGCTCAATAACAATAAAAAACAATTACCTTTATGAAAATCCACAGCGCTTCCATTTCTGGCAACTTAGAACAATTCTTCCATGACAATTCACAACAGTCCCGCCATGGCGTAGTGCAACGTTTCCCCTCATGGCAATCTTCTACAGCACCCTCGTGGCACTCCACCCGAGTTCACGTAAACAATCAACAACAGATCTCTTTATAGCAATCAACATCAGTTCTATTTGTGGTAATCCACAACAGTGCCCTTTATAGCAATCCACAACAGTGCCTTATACCAATTCAGAATAGCTCCATGAAAATGCAACGCAGTTCAGTTTATGGAAATTAACAACAGTTCTATTTATAGCCTACTACAAAAAGTTATATTGATAGTAATCCTCGAAAGTTTTAATCGTGGCAATTCACAACAGTTCCAAATAGAGCAATTCACAAAAGCTCTTATTACAGCAATGCATAACAGATTCCGTCATAGTAATCCACAACAATGAACTCTGTAGCAAGCAATAACAGTGTCACTTTTCGAACTGTTCAATTTATTACAATCCGTAGCAGTTCACTTTAAGCCAATTTACAATAGCCCTTATAGCAATCCACAACAGTACTCTTTATACCAATCGACATTAGCCCCCCCTCGTCACAATTCGCAAACAGTTGCATCAATGCCATTCCATTAAGTCCCTTAACACATAAGTTCGATATAAGAAAAACAACAACGACAATACAGTTCCTTTTAGGGAAACCTACAATAGTTCCCTTTGTGGCAGTTAACAACAACCTTATTTACGGAACTCCATATCAGTTCCATTTATGGCAGCCCACAACAGCTCCTCTATAACATAACAGTTCCCGTTACGATAATTCACTAGTTACCTTTATGACAATCCACAACATTTCCCTTTGTGACAATCAACAACAACTTTGTGTACATTTAAATCAGTTTTATTTATGGCAATCCACAACAGTACCCTTTATGAAACTCACGACTGTTCCTTTTTACAGATATCCACAACAGCCACCTTTCAGACACTTCACAAGTGTGGGTGCTATTGTGGCAATTCCCCTCGCCCAATTGGGGTTCATGTTTACCTTCCTGGGAGTGGAGCGGTTCGAGCCCTCCGCCCCAAAGACCAACCTGCTTGGGAGTGGAGCGGTTCGAGGCTCCCCAAAGACAGACCTCCTTGGGAGTGGAGCGGTTCGAGCTCCCCGCCCCCAAAACTGACCTGCTTGGGAGTTGAGCGGTTGAGAGTGTCCTCTTACTTGTCTAATGTGGAGATTCCAGGTCCTTGGTTCCTCATAGGTGACGCTTATCCGGGTGTTATGGGTGATCACCATGTTGTGGAGGCTCAAGATGGTCTGGGTGTCCGCTTTCATCCACCCCACCTGCGAATATCAGTAGGGTGAAGTAAGAAAAAAGGGTAATTCAACGAGGGCACATTTTCAATTAGTCAAGAATAGTGAAGGGTAAAGATGTACAGAAGAGGAAAGCGCTGGAGGAGACCAAAGCTAACCTCTTTAAAATAGTGGGGCTGGAGTGTTAATATATTTGAGGAGCAAGTTGGTACTCGTATCAATGCATTCACTCACTGTGTTGAACTTATGTGGATATAACTTCGCACCGTTTGTGTGACATATGAAGGTGCATTCTCATACTGTTTGTGCGACGTATGAAGATGCGGTCTCTTTTTCTATTTTTATGGCACCTATGTGGATCCAGTTCCAAGCTGTATGTTTGGCCTATGTGGGTGTATTCTATGAGTCTGTGAGGCCAAATTGGATGAATTATAAAACTGTTTGTGGGGCTTTTGTGCGACTTAATAGATGCATTGTCACACAACGCAACTTATGGATTGCATTCTTATGTAGGACCTATGTTTGATTCATTATCGCATTACTTGGGGGCCTATGTGTATGCATTCTCAGGTTGTTTGTGAGATGTATGGGGATTTATTTTCACAAACATTGTGGAATCTATGAATTTTCCAATTCTGTGAGACCTATGTAGATTCATGTTCCCACTGATGTGGAACCTATGCGGAAGCCTTCTCAAGGAGTTTATTCGAGATATGTGGATGCATTCTCATACATTTTGTGGAACGTATATTGGTACAGTCTCATGTTGGCGCAACATATGTGGATGCATTCTCATATATTTTGTGGAGCGTATATGGGTACATTCTCATGTTAGCGCAACATATGTGGATGCATTCTCATGCATTTTGTGGAACGTATATGGGTAAATTATCATGTTGGTGCAACATATGTGGATGCATTCTAATACATTTTGTGAAGAGTATATGGGTACATTCTGATGTTGGCGCAACATATGTGAATGCATTCGCATACATTTTGTGGAACGTATATGAGTAAATTCCCATGTTGGCGCAACATATGTGGATGCATTCGCATACATTTTGTGGAACGTATATGGGTCCATTCTCATGTTGGCGCAACATATGTGGATGCATTCCTAAACTCGGACGTATCTATGTGGATGCATTTTCAGATTATTTGGAAAATTATGTGGCTGCACTCCCACATTGCTTGTGTTAACTATTTGAATGCATTCTCAGACTGTGTGGGACCTATGTATGTAGATGCATTCCCACATTGTTTGTGGGCCATTTGTCAATCCATCTTTTGTCAACTTTGTTGATAATATCATGTCTGGGTTATGTGGTTGACTTATAATTAGATTCGTGAGATTTTGGGTGTATTAGTAGTAGTGTTTAGCCAACCAGCCTCTATCCAGGCAAGGCCAAACCGAATAATAAAATAGACATAAAAATCAGTAAGACAATGGCAGGTGAGGCCGAGAGCACCAGAGGCCGGTCCTGTTTGGGGAGAGGTGTCAGGAACTATTATGTTTTGATACCAAACAGTAATCAGATGGAACCCTGCGTCACCTTGAGGGAGGGGCACCTAATCCACGTCAGAGGTATGTGGATATAGATACCCATCGGTGAGATTCATTGGAACAGAGAGGAGGTGTGTGCGTTGTGCTGTGAAGACGAGAGAGGAAAGAAAGCAGTGTTTTGTGTGTGATGAGAAGTGTAAGATCTACACACCCGAATAGAGGAGTGAGCAATAGGGCATCCACCAGTCGGTAGCCAGATCTCTCCATGCGCTGACGTTTGTGACCGCTCCTGCCGGGATCGAACCCGGTACCGCGATGTTAGCAAGAGCTCAATTGTGTGAGAGAGCTTTCATGCAATTCAATGACTTTAATTAATTGCATTAATATTTTCAGGTTATCCTCGAGGAGGAGCGTCTTCAAATTACCTATTTTCTACTGACGACTTCTATTCCCCCAATCTTAGGTCACCCACTTCCCCTTCACGAGGAAGGGGAGGCAACCAGTAGACCGGTTGCATGTGTTCGGTTGCTGGTTTAAACCACTACGCAATCCACTCTTTGTGAGTGTTTACTGGTGGAGATTTTATTTCCAGATTATGGTAAAAAACATTTTAGGATCATTATAGGTGGAAAAGTTCACCGTAACATTTGAATGAAGAAGCATACTCTCCACATAAGTTTCACAAACAGTGAGATAAAGTAACCACATAGGTCGCAGGAGAAGTAATAGAATGCATTCACATAAGTTCCACAAAATATGGGAGATCACATCCTCATAAATCTCAAGAGGAGGGTGAGATTGCATCCACATAGCTCTCGCAAACAACGAGAGAATGCATCAAAATACACCCCCCAAACTGGACGAGATCACTTACTCATACACCTCAAGAGCAGGGTAAGATTGCATACACATAGATCTCTCAAACTAAGAGAGAATGCAACCACATAGGTTCCACAAACTGAGCGAGATCACATCCTCATACATCTCAAGAGTAGGATGAGTTTCATCCACAAAGCTCTCCCAAACAACGAGAGAATGCAACTACATAACTTCCATATCAGTGTGAGAATTCATCCGCATAGGTCTTACAATATGTGATATCACATGCTCATAAGTAATGTGAGAGTGGACTCGTATAGATCTCCCAAACAGTGATGTAATGAAGTCACATAAGTTCCAGAGACGTGTGAGAATTCATCGATTTAGGTCTCACAAACTGTATAAGATTACATCCTCATAGGTCTCATAGCAGTGTGAGAATGCATCCACATAGGTCCCAGAAAAAGTTAGAGAATGCATCCACATAGGTCCCGCAAAATGTGTGAGTTCACATACTCCTAAGTCTCACAAGCAGCGTGAGATTGCATCCACATAAATCTTCTAAACTGCAAGAGAATGCAACCACATAAGTTCCATACAAGAGTGAGAATTCATCCACATAGTTTTCACACACTGAGTGAGATAAATTGATCATAAGTCTCACAAGAAGTGTGAGAAAATACAACCATATAGGTCACAGAATAAGTGTGAGAATTCATCCACCTACATAAGTCTCACAAACTGTGATATCATATCCTCATAGGTTTTACAAGTTGTGTGAGAATACATCCACATGACTAACACAGTGAAAGAATACAAGCACATAGGTTACTTGATAATTAATTTACTTTTTTCCCCAAATGTTATAAACAAATATATTGTTTACTTTCCGAAAAAATATTTTAATATTTTGATGCTCATAAAAGTGTACAATATTTTAAGGGATAAATACTGTTCCTATTGTCTAAAATCTGTAATTTTGAGCCCCTGTAGAAGAAATATGCATATTTTAGGCCATATAAAATTGATACATATGAATGCGATTATAATAGCTGGCAAACCTATGATGGCGACATTCCTCAATCTCGCGCCATTTGAAACCTATTTAGTGGCCCTGAAAACAGATGCGAATCATAGATCGTGTTTTCATCGCTTCGACACTCGCTCATCACTCCCCCGCTCCACGCCAAGTGCCAGATTCACCGTCCACCTCCTTTCATGCAAGCTGAATCTACTTGACTTGATCAATCGAGAAGAATTCTTACCTGACATTTTTAGTACTAAATAATATATTACATAATTGGAGTGCGTTTGTATAACCAACCGCTTCATAGCAATCTCTGGTCCCATTCTTTTCGCATCGGGTGCGCTGGGGTAGGCTCTTTATTTACTCCATTCACGCAAACTGCAGCCACTCGACTTGAACAAGCAAGAAGAATTCTTACTTGACATTGTTAATAATTAATAAATAATATATTACATAATTGGATTGCGCTGGTGGACGCTCTTTATCCAAACTAAGAAAGTGGCTTTTAGAATGTTTTATTGGATATAACCACATGCTTAGGGTGGATCTGGAGCGTCCCCCAGCTCGCCCGATAGAGAATGAATGGGGCAATAAATTGCTATTATAACCGCATATCCTAACTGCGTCAGTTGCAACATTTGAGTCATTATAAAGTCAATACTGTTGAGTCCTTACATAAGGTTTCTTCATTCAAGTACTTCTAAGGGCTGAAAACTTGAGTTCCTTTGAGAATGTGTCCATGTAAGTGTCTAGAAAAGTTACATTTCATTTCCATTAGAGTCTGTATATTCGAGTTACTTTAAAGTTTAAAACCTTTTGGTTTGGAGAAGGTTTGTGAATTTAAGTCCCTGCAAAGTTTAGTCCATTTAGGACTTGCAGGGGGAGTATTCTAGAGTGTTTGTACATTGTATCGGTTTTAGGCATTGTAGAAAGACCCGAGATCGACGATTGGAAAAGGTTGCTATAGTATTTCGGTTTTTTCCTCGCTAGTGGCTGTCATTGGATCTTTATACCACTCCTTGCCATTTTCATCTTGATTTTTTCTTTCTGTTTATCTTTCCGGTTCCTAATTCTTCCCTGATCCGTTTTTTAATTTCTTTCTCTTTCTCTCTCTCTCTCAAGAGAGAGAGAGAGAAAAAAAGTAGAGGGAGAGGTGACGTCCCCTTGTCGCGGGAAGAGAGCTTGTGTGGACCTTTGACTTTTTAAATTATGTCGGTGGGGATCCCTTTCTTCTGGGTACCCATGGTAGGGCTTTCCTTGTCGATTTGGTCGAAAACGAGGTTCCAGAGTAAGTGAGTCCTTTCTTTTTCTACTCTATCCTTCTCCCTTTTTACTTTTATCCGATCCCTTCCACTTATTATAGAAAAAGAAAAAAAAACCAAAACCTACTTCTATCATGTCACTCTTACCCTTTTTTCCCTCTATCTACATATGAGTACCTGGCAGCTACCTCATGCGTTAGAAGAGAGGCTTTGGAACCTTTATAAACAACGCCAATCGACGCTCACTGGTTGCGAGAGACTAGGACTAGAGGTTTCCTAGGCGTTGGGGCACGATAAATGGGATGAGGGTAGTGCCTCGTTAACCCCTTCCCTGGCGCGTAATTATTGACCATTCCCAGAGACCGTTGACGGGTGCCTCTGGTAGCATCGGTCTGAGGTGACGGCCCTTTGTTCCCAGGTTGGTTGCCAGGCCAATAAAAAGCCTTGGGCCCAGTCTCTTAATTTGGCGGGATTTCCACTGAACGCTACTCCGAGATCCTGGCCGTCGTGAAGGGATCTAGTAGGAGTTTAGTACGGGGCGTGCTCCGTTGTTCACCTGGTGAGAAATCGATGGCTCCTTCGGTGACAGTTAGTGCTGCTTGGTTGGGAGCCACGGCACGCCGAGGTTTGACGACTCGGTCGGACGAACAGCAGCACATGGAGCGTGCCTTCTGAAAGATCCGAAACGTCTCAAATGGATAGGCAGGAGCGACTCACGCGGGGCGAACTCACCAACCCCCCTTCTTTTTTATTGAGTGGTCGCAAAGTATTCAGAGTTATAAAGTGTTCACATGACTGGAAAGAAAGGACCGGCTGCTCTTTAATACACATGTTCAGTGTGCAAAGTGGACAAGTGATGCGTGGAATTCCCGAAGTGGTGTTACTCCAAAGGCCATCAGGCAAGTATCTTGCACTGACTGTGACCTTAAAGGAGAAGTGCAAGAGCTCAAGGATCTATATAGATTATCTAAGGAAAATTCTAAAGAACTGGAGAGGAAGCTGCAAGAACATAGAGTCTGAACACGCACGTCAGCTTCCCCGTCTCAAGGACAGGATCATCGAGTTGTCCTCAAGACTAGAAGTCCAGTCGGCTACCGATGTATCTCCCACCGACGTGGGTGGATCCGCTGCTTAGACCCTCTCCCAAGAAGCGAGCACTGCATCGGCAGTGCCACGCTAGCCTTCCAACGTTCCAGAGCTGGAGTTAGCTGCTGCGGGACTGGCTCAACAGGCCAAAAAGAAGAAGAGAAAGAAGAAGAAAGGAAAGAAAAAGGAAGAGAAGGTAGAAACAGAAGAAGAGAAATCAGAAACAGAAGTTAAACCAGAGGAAGATAGGAAAAAAGAAAGAAGAAGAAAAAGAAAAAATATGAAAGAAGAAAGAGAAACAGAGAAGTCGCTGTCCTCTGTCCTCTGCAGCCAAATGTGTGAGGGTCGTCCTTATCGGTGATTCTCAATCAAGGGATCTGCAACCCATGCTAGCGGCCCGCCTTCGCACCAGTGTGAGGGTAAGCTGCCTCCCAGGACGTGGGAACCATCAGATAAGAGTAGAGGCTGAAAATTTCAGATTTCTTAGAGTTCAGTCGTTGCCCTGATGGTAAGTGGCAACGACCTCTACCTTAGAGGACGTAGGGTAGGCCCTGCAGGCGAGATCCTTCAGACGGTCATGGGGGCTGTGGATGACTGTGTGTTGAAAACCCGCAGACGTATCGTGGTCGGGATGGTCCCGAGAAGATGTCCATGCCGGATCGCTCACTCGAGGAACGTCGGATTGAACCCACGACTAGCAGATTTATGTAACGCGGAAGGAGTGTTTTTGTCGACCCCTACCACATGTTTTATGCTAGGAATGATCTCTACCAAAGGGATGGGATGCACCTTTCTTTTAAAGGAAAGGCTGTACTCTCAAACCTGATACAAGATGTCGTTGAGTGGACTCAAAGGACATTCCGGCACAGATTTAGGGCGGAAGTGCGCCAGTACGCCAAAGTCACCCCTGGAACGACCTTCGCGCAGGCCGCGCGAAAGGGTGCCACCATACCACAAAAAGAGAACAGAAAGACAAGTAAGATGGGAAACGGAAGAGCGTAGGGAGTCCTACATTTGGGGACTCCCTTAAAGTTCTTCTGTTTAATGCGAGGTCGATCAGGAACAAGTTTCTAGTACTTCGTGGCCTCGTAGCGATGGAAGAACCTGAAATGGTAGCCATAACAGAGTCGTAGGTAAAAACCTCAAACCGAGATTTTGAAGGTAAATTCACAATTCCTGGTTACCAACTCTTCCAAAAAGATAGGCCAGACAGAGATGGTGGCGGTGTGATGTTGTATGTCAAGGATAGGCTCAAATCGACGAACTTCAACATTGTATCCGACCACGAACTACTAGGTTTTGACCTAGACATAGCTCCTGCCAAATACAGGACCCTGCTGCTTTATAGACCCCCTACCCAACTCGTTGAAAAGGACAGGAGTTTGTACTGGCTGCTGAGTGAACTTGTACAAGACAGAGTGTGTATCGTCATGGGTGAGTTTAACACCCAAGTTGACTGAAAAACCAGAGAAGCCTGTGGCGAAAATGCACTACTCCTGGAGTTTGCGAAAAACGAGTTCCTGACTCAATGGGTGAACACACCCGTTTTCGGTATCTGAAACGTGTGTTTATTCGATTGTA
Source organism: Ceratothoa steindachneri (assembly GCA_963969495.1). Taxonomy (NCBI): domain Eukaryota; kingdom Metazoa; phylum Arthropoda; class Malacostraca; order Isopoda; family Cymothoidae; genus Ceratothoa; species Ceratothoa steindachneri. Next base: position 35,971,810 of record OZ018331.1, on the reverse strand, counting down.
TTTGTCACAATGTGGGAATTTCCATGACCAGACCAACTTTCGGCACTTGAGACGTGTGTCCATTTAATTACGCATGCTTAGACTTGCTTTAGGTACCTGTGACGCGTGTCCATTGGATTGTCCATGCTCAGATTCGCTTTCGGTACTTGGGGCGTGTGTCCATTGATTTACGCATGCTTAGAATTGCTATAGGTAACTGTGACGCGTATCCATTGGATTGTCCATGCCCAGACTCGCTTTTGGTATCTGCGACATGTGTCTATTGGATTTTCCATGACCGCACCTGGTTTCGGTGACAATTAACCCTCCCAAGGAGTCGCCCTTTCATTGACTCGATATTTATACTTCTTCTTGAATTAAATCACCCGAAATCATTTCAGTTCTGGTTGTGAGGTAGAGGATGGATACCATGTCGATGGCATATTTCGTTCCCTTCTGGCCCCAATTCCTACACGATAATGCAGTTATATACTTTCCACCAATTTTCACTTCCATCAACTTCACCCATTTCTTTACAGCTTTCTCCTTACAAATTCTATGCGCGAGACGGCTTGACTGATATATCCTTTAAATAAAAGGGGATCTTTAAAGAAAAACACTTTGAATAAACTAAATCTTTAGATAAAATAAATTTTTGAATAAATCAAAATCTTTAAATAAAACCAAATTTTTTAATAAAACAAAATCTTTAAATAAAACCAAATATTTAAATAAAAAAAATTCTATATAAAGGACTTTTAAATTAAAAATCTTTAAATAAAACCAAATATTTAAATAAACAAAATTTATAAATAAATGATTTTTTTTAATAAAAATCTTTAAATAAAAACCAAATATTTATATAAAACTTTCTGAATAAAATAATTTTTTAAATATTTTTTAAATAAAACAAAACCTTTAAATAGAACAAAATATTTAAATAAACAAAAATATCTAAATAAAGGAATTTAAAAAATAAAAATCTATAAATAAAACAAAATCTTTAAATAAAAACCAAATATTTAAATAAACAAATTTTCTAAATAAAGGATTTTTTAAATAAAAATCTTTACATAAACCAAATATTTAAATATACAAAATCTCTAAATAATGAAATTTTTTAAATTAAAATATAAAACAAAATCTTTAAATAAAAACCAAATATTTAAATAAACAAATTTTCTAAATAAAGGATTTTTTAAATAAAAATCTTTACATAAACCAAATATTTAAATATACAAAATCTCTAAATAATGAAATTTTTTAAATTAAAATATAAAACAAAATCTTTAAATAAAACCAAATATTTAAATAAACAAATTTTCTCAATAAAGGATTTTTAAAATAAAAATCTTTACATAAAACCAAATATTTAAATAAACAAAATCTCTAATTAATGAAATTTTTTAAATTAAAATACAAAACAAAATCTTTAAATAAACCAAATATTTAAATAAATGAAAATCTTTCGATAAAAATAAATTTAAATTAAAATCTCTGAATAAAAAATCTTTTAATTTTGATTTTCTCAACGAGTGAAATCCAATATCAGATTGTGCTTTGCCTTCTCTAACGAATCTCAGTATCAACATTGTATTATGATCATTTTTTGCTCCCTCCTATATTATCTGTATCATTATTATGTAGTATGTGTATCAGTATATTATGGTTAATTTTCTAATAATTCTTTTGTAGGTAGATTGTCTCATCCTTACATCTCATTGTAGACAAATCACCTCCACGTAATGAAAATTAGCATAAAGATCAGAATGACAAGTCTGGTGAGCCCGCAATCATAAGAGATGTGTCCTTTGGGGGAGGGGGGGTGTAAGACACCAACCAGCGATCATAACCTTCGTGAACTAGTTGCTATGAGAGGACTTGTTTTTCGAGGCCTGCCCTCCACGAAGGCGCGACGAGTGAGGGTTGTGTTGCTGACACACTTCTCGGAGATGACTGCCTTTAGTTGCTCATTGGAGGCTGGCGGACGACATCTTACGGCCTCTTTCAGGTCTTGCCACAGGTTTTCCACTGGATTTATATCCAGAGACTGAAGTAGCCACTCTATCATCGTCATTTGGTTGACCCTGAACCGCTGTATGGTGTGCACAGACTTGTGACTTGGGGCATTGACCTGCTGGAAAGTCACATACCGGGCATGTTGCAGCTGGACTGCCGTTTTCTCACGATCTTGAAGGCTCATGTGATGCCACTCTATCATCGTCATTTGGTTGACCCTGAACCGCTGTATGGTGGGCACAGACTTGTGACTTGGGGCATTGACCTGCTGGAAAGTCACATTCCGGGCATGTTGCAGCTGGACTGCCGTTTTCTCACGATCTTGAAGGCTCATGCGATGCCAGAGACCTGTTCTCATGTTGTGTACTGGGTCGTCCAGAAGAGGTCGGTCTTGAATGTTCCCAGTTTCTCGGATCCTCTTCAACTCTTCTGCAACACCGGGATGTGATTCGCCGACACTCCAGGCGATTTGTTGACAGCTAAGACCCTCCGCGTGCAGCGTGCACATCAAACTTCTTTCCTCTACGGTGTAGTTCCGTGTTTTCGCCATTATCATTTTATTATCAGATGTTGTAGATATGGAATATCATATTAATCAAAAGATTTGAAGACATTTAGGCAGGAACATACCCCATACTGATCAATGATTTCATACACGCAACACATCGCTCTTCCGATCGAGTTACAATTTCACACTTCCTTGACGTGGTAGAGTTCGTTCAGTTTTGAGCTTTGGAGTATTCCAAGTACTAAACTTTAGGGGTGAAATACAGAGTATTATCGTTCTTAAAACCCATTTACATAGAATAAGGGCAAGTACATGTCATAGCGATCTTTGTGTTGCTTTCATTATCCGTTGGAAGACCCGACCAGAAGACAGTGGGTGTTATAATTAATACCACCGTCCATCAAATTTAAATTCCGAAAAATATGAACTTAAATAAACTTTATTATTCCAAGCTTCTGACTTCAAATCTGCAATCCAATTTCCCTTTTTACCAATTTCTGGTCAAATTATAAAATTTGGGGTCTTTGGTCGAAATCGACTAGGATTTAAAAGTTAACCTAGGCTTAAGTTAAAACTAAGAAATTCACTTCATTAAGCATTTATTTTCGCGTTATATAGGGTGTTTGGGAGGTCATTGTTATGCAATTATAACAATATAAGAGCATAATGACATTCCAAACGACCTAATTTAAATTGATGTAAGCAATTGATGCAGACCATAAATACTTCCCCGCCCTTCAATCATATAGAAACTTCGAATTAACACACAATTCCTGAAAAATAATTCATTTTACATTTAAAAAAATACCATTCGGAAGTAACAGAAAAAGACGAGAGTTTAAGAGTTTTAGTTTGATTTTTTAGATTCCTTAAAAAAAACAATTTTCTCACATAATTTTGTTTTAATATGTGCAAAAAATATTGCGTAAAATTTATATCTAGAATTGTATCCTTAATATCTTAAACAGGTGATGGTATATTATATGTTATTTTTACCAAATTCCATTAATTTTGTTTTCCCATTTGGTAGAGGGGGGGGGGGGGGCTTAAGCCCATCCCCCCATTTCTGACCCGTTTATGTTAATATTTCTTTTTTCAAGTCGTACTTGTATTCTGCTACTCAGAAAGAGTTATGTAATAATATAGAATATATATAAAAAGTTTTTTAAACCGATGCGATCGAATGTATCTTATATGATACATGTCTAAAATACAGGTAACTCTCACAAAAAAGAATTAAATTTAGTATTATTCCTTAGGTGACGTCACAAAACTACAGTATACCACAATTCATAATTTTCTGATGTGTGGAAAAAAATTCGGCTCTGAGAGAGTTAGTGCTCACTCCTTTATGAGATGTTGTCATCTATTATCAATGTTGTCTATTATAACCCTTATTAATCATCAATGCCCTTTTCTCAGACTACTCAGAGGGAGGAATTTAGGTTATTCCCCCCTCCATTTTATGCCTCGATCCGCCACTGCCCTCAACCAGTTTAAAAATCATCTTCATCTGATATTAATATAGGTGCCGACTGATCAAATTCCATTTTATAACCACTAAACCTCATAACCCTCGCAAGTAAGGAATATCATATAAAAATAGCCGAAAAAAATAAAATACAGGTTACTACAGTGCTGAATGGTATCAAGAGGTTTGAAGAGACACGTCACTACAAGATAAACAACGCTCATGACGTCTCAGGAAAACCACAAAATCACTGGGTAAGTTCATCAGAGTGACATCCGTCCGACACCTTCGCTTCACTACTCCAAAAAGATCTCGACAACTAAAGAGTCCTAACGAAGCAAACGTCTCCTCCACATCGGTGAAGAAGAGGATTAGAGAAGCTTAGGTTTCGGTCGGGTGAAGGCGAAGAAACCTCTGTTGAGATGCTTTAATAGAGAAAAAGGCTCAGTTTGGGCTAAAAAAACATCAACATTGGGCGATCGAAGAATGAGAAAGCGTTCTTTGGTTCAATGAATCCAAGATTGAAATTTATGTAAGAAGTGTTGAGCAGATGGATTCTCAGTCTATTGTGCCTGCGGTGAAGGGTGGCGAAGGTAGTGCGATAGTTTGAGACTCATTTTCTTGTGATTCAGTTGGAAATCTTTATAAAATATCAAATAAATCAAACGGGTATGGCCATCATTCAAGTTTGCAGCGACTTGCTTTTTCATTTGGAACTCGTCTATTCGATCAAAATTTGAGTTTGCAGCAGGACAATGATTCTAAGGAGACATCCAAACTGTCTCTTAGTAATTTGGTGAACAATCACCAGGAAAGGCAGCCTGCAATCATGGATTGGCAACTTAAGTCCCCTGATTGCAATCCTATCAAACTCTTGTCGGATTATCTGGACAGGTGAGTAAGAAAGAAGCAACCAATTAATGTACAACTGAAATATGTTTTTTTGAATGTTGGATTGAAATTCCTCAAGATTTTTTTGAGGGTGTTTATTTGGTAAATAGGATGCCGAGAGTATGCTCTAATAATTATAAATAAAAAATAATGTTATTATTCTCTAATTCTAAATCTTTTCTTATGTTCTTCAAATGGATCTATAATAACTCTGTAGCTTCATGTCCTTTCTTTTTCATATGTTAATTTGTGTTTTATTTAAAAGCTTTTGGAGTGCCAGTATTTGTGACAGGTAGTATTACCTATAATTTTACCGTCAGTAATTTCATCGTGGTAATTTCGTTGCATGAATTTACATTGCGTGGAATTTTCATCGCTGGTAATTTCATCGGTGGTAAATTTGTCGCACGGTAAAAACATCGTACGGTAATTTCATCGTCACGCATAGACTAGACGAATAATGATAATTCATTCATAAATTATATATATATATATATATATATATATATATATATATATATATATATATATTCCCTTATTAGTGTAATCTGTGTGTACAATTCTGTAATGTAAACTGTAGTAAACAAATTCGGTATCATAACTTATATGATATTCTTTGGCGAGCAGGAGTCCTGCTCAAGATGTTGCCAGTTATTTTTTTTTTTACACTTCTACTGATATTATAAAATTTATATTTCGAAAATGTAATATATTTATTATATTTATATTAATATGAAAATATAATTTACACTCTGAATAAATTTGTGCAATTTTGTTAATGCAGAATATGACGGAAGAGAAAGACTAACAAAAGCTTAATTATGAATTCAAAAGTAAAAACTCGATGCCTCTGTAACATATGCAATATTCCATTGTGTAATTCCACCCAAAGCAATTGTTTAGAAGCATGTAATTCTAAATAAATGAAATTCTTCCACTCTCAACAGCATATATGTATAAATATATATAATATATGATTTAATTGAGATAAAAGTGGATGCTCGCTGCCTCAGTGTGCACGGTTCGAATCCCATCCCTGTACGGAATTTTTGCGAATTAGGAAATAATATTTCAGAAGAAAAATGTTCCCGTTTTCTGTTTACTTGCGGTTTGTTGGATTCACACACACACACACACACACACACACACACATATATATATATATATATATATATATATATATATATATATATATATATATATATATGTTTTTTACATATAGATAAATATATAAGAGCTACTTCACCGTGTGGTATACCGCAGTATCCGTAGTCTACGCTGTGAAATGACCTGACCGTGCGGTCAACCCATGGCTACCTTTTTTTACCTTTTTGACCCGATACCTCCTGGCTGGTGCGTATAAAAGGACAGATATCACGCGATAGTGTTGAACCTCAGGTTCCTTGGGATTTAAAAATGACCCTTCCCCATCGATAAGCCTACCGACCCCTACCCCTTCTGCAGCCGCAGCCCCTTCTGCAGTTGCCTTCGAGTCTATTATCAATTTTACCGTCAGGAGATCCTACAGTACATTATTTGCTGTCAAAATTTAAGAAACATCATTACGCTGAAACATGACCCTCACCTATAGTTCAAGTTCAAAAGATAAAAGGAATCTTGCCAAAAACAGTAATCGATTTGTCGGGGAAAATGTTCGTAAAGAAAAAGTTATTCGGAGATGCGATCAGTATTTCAAAACGCGTTGCCGCGCACGACTTCACACAGAAAACGGCTTCATTACCAAACGGATCGGAGAACATAATCCCGCAGGCAATATCGGCCGTGGTGAAGCTACTAAAGTCATCAATGTAGTGAAAGATAGAGCAATCATGTATCAAGATAGAACTCATCATATTACAACTGAAGCTACATTGGGCTATCCCAAGCAGTCATCGGCCAGATGCCCCCTGTCGAGAACCTAAAAATGACCGTCCGAAACGCCCTAACTATTAAACAACAAGTCCCTCCTAATCGAGCAAGTTCAAATGAGGTGGACATTCCTCCTGCTTATCGAATGACACATTAGAATGAACCTTTTCTTCTGTTTGACAGCAACGATAGACTCCTAATATTTAGAACTTGGCGAAATCTGCTTTTATTATCCAATTCAGCTTGTTGGTATGCTGACGAAACATTTAAAACTGTTCCCCCTTTATTCGAGCAGCTCTATACAGTCCACGGCGTCATAAATGGAGATGTTATTCCTCTGGTTTATGCTTTAATGCCAAGGAAAAATGAAGAAATGTATACCAGAATTTTATGTGCAGTAAAAAACTTAGACTGAAACTTATTACTTACAAAAACAATCAATGCTTTTTGTGCAGCATTTCCGGATTCTGAACAAAAAGGTTGCTTTTTTTTAATTTTTCACAGTGCGTATATCGAAGTATTCAAGCAAACGGACTACAGAAAATATATCAAAACGACGCAGAATTTGGGTTAAAAATACGAATGATTGCAGCCATCGCATTCGTGCCACTTGACGACGTAGTTCGTTATTTTGAATATTTGCACGACAATAATGGATTTCCCGATGTAGCTCAGCCAGTGTTGGATTATCTTGATGACACATAAACTGGACTCCCTGATTGTCGGCAAGTACGTAGAGCACTCCGCTTTGCCCATACATTGTGGAATTGTTTTGATGCGGACCTCCAAGGCACCCCAAAGACAAATAACTCCTGCGAAGGATAGCATTGCGCATTCAACGAATTAATCCGAGCATCTCACCTAATAATATGGAAATTCTTGAAGACTTTGAATGGAGAGCAAACTAGAAACGAAGCAAAAATCGAACAATATGTTGCTGGTGCAGAAATTTCCGCCCAGAGAAAGAACTATAAAGATAGGGCTACAAGAATGCAATGCATCGTCGAAAACTTTGAAAATTGAGAAATACTTGATTATTTAAGAGGTATCGCTCATAATTTGGCCTTTTAAAATGTTCACACAGTTATTGGTAAATAAATAATTGTTTCCTTTGTCAAATTTAGCATGTTATTTGTTTTTTCGATGTGAGTGTTCTTTCCCTATAACATTCAATGATATTGGAAATGAAATTTAAGGCGTTTGTTTCCCATTCTTTGTAAAATACTCATTATGTAATATATTAATAAATAAAATAAAAGAAGAAAGATTTTGGATCCTCTTCATACCCAACAAGTAATATACAGTACAACATTATAAAACCTTGTGGTCCACCTCGGTGCAAGTAATAAATAGATGGGTATATATAAAGTATATATGCGCAATTGGAAGAAATATTTCGGGCGTTTGAGCTGGCTGTATTCTGGCGGGAGTTCGGTGCCTCAACCAAGTGCAGGCTTAATTTCTCCCTCACCTGTTACCTTCTTTAGGCGTAGGGGTGCGACGACCCTCTTGCCTCTGGAGAAGAAATGTTTGCCTTCTTCTGAGAGGAAAAAGGGGAAGGACACCTAATCTGCTGCCTGGAAGGAATGTGTCTGACCTAACCTTTTGATAATTATTTAATGGCCCGTGACTGGTTGCCCCATTTTGGTGGAGGCGGGGGAGAAACTAAGCTCGGAACGAACCCAAGCAGAGCTTCCCCTTATAGGGATATATATATATATATATATATATATATATATATATATATATATATATATATATATATATATATATATATATATATATATATATATATATATTTATATATATATAAAGGGTCTTTCAATAAGGTCGCTCAATTTTACAATGTAAATAAAACAAGTTGTGTGTGATCTATGCACTCAATTTCTTTTAAATTTGAAAGTACATTTTATGGCATTAAGTGTGAAATATGACGTCGTTCAAATGTCCGCCGCTGCTTTGCTTGGTGGAACGTATTCGGGAGGCCCAATTTTCGATGACTTTGTCGCATAAATCTGGCTGAATTTGCTAGATGGTCTTCGTTATGCTGACTTTGAGGACATCAACTGTTTGCGGATTATTCGCATAGACCTGTGATTTAAGGTAGCCCCAAAGAAAGTAGTCTAATGGTGTTAAATCGCATGATCTCGGGGGCCAGTTAACGTCAATTAAAAAAGGCGCTGGAATTAAGTCTTTCTGAATCTTGGTTCATGTTTAAAAATAAAGTTTACTGGCAGATCAATGATGTTGCAATGGGTTCTCCAATGGGACCACTTGCAGCTGACTTTTTTATGACACATCTCGAAGATCAAATGTTTTCTACTAATTAAGATTACAAACCCTCCTTCTACCGCTGTTTTGTTGATGATTCCTTGGCAATTTTTAATAATCCTGCACATAGACAACTTTTCTTTAATTTTTTGAACACTTTACACCTTAACATCAAATTCACCATGGAAGTGGAGTCAAATGATAAGATGCCCTTTCTTGACCTTTTAATCAACCGAGATAATAACCAACGAAAAATTCAAACAACCATTTACCCCCAAAAAACTTTCACAGGACTAGGTTTGAACTACTTTAGTTTTTGTGATTTCGGATATAAAATATCCACAGTAAAAACTTTAATACATAGAAGTTTCTCCCTATCATCCACTTACCAATCAATCCATAATGAATTTATTTTTCTTAGGAAGTATTTTATAAATAATTTATTTCCTTCTGATCTATATGATAGAGTTTTAAAAAAGCTATTTGATAATCTCATTTACCCCCCTCAACCCTGCATAGAAGTTCCTAAAATGCCCATATATTTACTAATTTCAGAGATGGGTTTTTAAACGATACTTTTAAAAAAAAATCCTATTTATTTTTAAAAGATATTTTCACCAAATTGACCCACAAATAGTTTTTATAAACAAACTATCGATAGGAAGTTTCTTTAACAGTAAAGATCCTATCTCTTTGGAGTTCCGCAGTGATAATGTCTATTTATTTAAATGTCCCAGTTGTACTTGAGCCTCTTACATTGGTAGCACTGTTAGGTCTCTTGGAGCTAGGTTCTCTGCTCCTATGGGGATTAGTTGGCGCACAAGCAAAATATTAAATAGAAAGGAAAAGTCATCTATTAGGAAACACACCATAAGCTGTAAAACTGACATTTCTATTGAGAATTTTCAAGTATTAGCCTTTAACAACAACAAACATTGCCTAAGAACCCTCGAATCTATATATATAAAACACTACAAACCTACACTCAATGAAGATTTAAGTGCAATATCATTTTTAATTAACTAATTTTAACTACAGTTTGTTAGTTGGTTTGCCTTTTAACAAACCAAGCGTCACTGTAACCTATAAATATTAGCTCCTTGTTAAACCCACCATTCATTCCCTAGGATGGATCCGCTCTAGTAAGTACCCAAATTTACCGTTTTTATATCAAATGTTTTTTAACTCTTAGTCTTTGCAAAATTAAAAACAAAGTTTACATTTACTATCTTTAAATAATGCCAGGTGAATTTCTCTTATAGTTTGTAATTAATTTCTGCAATAATCCTTAAATTTATTAACTAATTTTTGAGTCAGTCTTAAAGCAAATCTAAATGTTGCCAACTCATATTTAATAACAAAAAATTTAACTTATAGTACTTTTTACTGATATTTTATAATTGTCACCTTATAAAATAATGTCTTGTTGGCCTTTTTAAGGTTTTCTTCGTATATATTAGCAATTTTTGAGTCGGTTTTAAAGCAAATCTAACTTGCTAAGTCATATTTAAAAAATTTAACTTATAGTACATTTTACTGATATTTTATAATTGATCACTCTTTAAAATAATCTCTTGTTGGCCTTTTCAAGTTTTTTTCAAATATATTAACTTTGTAAACTTATTCTAGCCTGAAGATGAAAACTTGTAGTTTTCGAAACGTAGTGAAAAATTAAAAGATGCTACATCCGTTTCTCGTGGCTCTGGGATTTATCCTCAATATTAAATGCAGGCTTCACGGCCGAGCTCCATATGGATATATATATATATATATATATATATATATATATATATATATATATATATATATATATACGAGGGGCGGTCAATAAGTTTTGCGAATCGGTAGGGCAAAACAGAGGAAGGGGGATGACTGTTTGTGGGGGTGTTAGGACAAGTTATGACAAGTCAGTACCTGCAGCCGCACGCTTCTGCCTCGTCTTTTTTAAGAAGCAGTAGCTGATCGCAGATCGTCAGTCACAAATTTTTCAACAATGGAGAAGGTTGAGCACCGCGCAGTGATCAAATTTTTGACCAAGGAAGGCAAGAATGCAAAAGAGATCCATGAACGCATGGTTGCAGTGTACACCGACACCGCCACTTCCTATGCAACCATTGCTCGCTGAAATAGGGAGTTCCGCCATGGTTGTGAGTCCCTTGAACATGACCCCCGTCCAGGGCGCCCGTCAGACGTGACCAACGAGGACAATGTGGCCCGTGTGGAAAGGAGGATCCTCGAAAATCGACGGGTGAAGGTCGAAGAAATCGAACGCGAACTTGGAATATCACATGGAAGTGTTATCAACATCATCCACGACAATTTAGCCATAACCAAGGTCTCTGCCCGTTGGGTCCCCAGAGTTGCACAAGCTGCCTTGCGCGATTGCGGATTCAAGGAGATCAACCTTACCCCCTAAAGTCCAGATCTGGCCCCTAGCGACTACTTTTTATTCCTCCAGCTCAAGGCTGCACTGCGTGGACGCCAGTTTGGTGACGATGAAGATGTCCAGCTCGCCGTCCAGGAGCGGATTGAAGAGCAGTCGGGAGATTTCTGGTTGTCAGAAATTCGAAGCCTCAGGGACAAGTGGCGCAAGTGCATTTAAGTCGAGGGTAGTTATATTGAGAAATAATAAAACACTTTTCCTCATATATCGTTTCCTTATATCCGAATTGCAAAACTTATTGACCGCCCCTCGTAAGTCTACGTGAAAAACCTAAAGCGATTTAAGAGACTGAGGTTTCTCGAATCGGATGGCTAAATGGAAATCTGTCTAAATAGTGAGCAAGGCGTACTAAAACTGCGACTCACCAGCGGAGGTGATTAATTATGGTAAGTGAAGCTTACCACCGTATTAAGTTTAAATTGGCCATAAAAGGGGGAACAAAACTTGCTCCGACAATCAAAGACTGGAAGTACGCTCTTTCTGACCAGGGCTTTTTTAAATGCAGCAAATCAAGGCTTAGTTACGCCAACCAATACAACGTCCCTTGTTAACTCTTAAATCCCAACGGAGCTTTAACTTAAGAGCTATACTAAGGATAGGCAAACCACGTTTCCTTAGCTGAAGGCTTAAGCACCCAAATTAAGAAAGGAGCTGAAGGCTCCAATCCAAGAAAAATATCGGATTAAACGACCAACTTCCAACAAATGCAGAAAGCGGATGATTCGTGAAGGAAATCCCCCCAAGGGTCCGCTCGAGACAAGTTAATAACGCCGTTTTATCCCGCAAAGAATACTAATTAAAGGGTCAATCACAATATTTTCACTGCTCGGAAATTTTCCTCTGGCGTTGTCCTAGAAATGGGGGAAAAAAAAATTCCGACAGCATTTTAACTGTCTGTCTACCAGATCGATATATTTAATGTAGGGCTATTTTCTTTTTTCTCTTGAAACTGGTTTATTTCTCAAGTACACGCCTCACCGTAACCAGCACGGCACCATTCATAAAGTAATTGGGGTGCCCTTTGCTCCAAATGCATTTTTAGAACAGGTAGGCTATTTATGCTTGGGGCAAGGATTCTCGAGTTTTGGACTTCCACCACAAGGTCGAGGAAATGTGACAGAGGCGTATTTCGGGTGCAAAGAGGAAAGATGTTTCAATACAAACAGCTAAGAATGTCCCCGCAGCGAGTTAACATTCTATAATCACTTGAAAATATACCACATTTTCACCTACATTTCAAAGCTTCATCCTCTTAAGCTTCAGCCTCGAATGATTTTATTCTATTAAGTATTTTTACTATTATGTGTGTTCACGGTAATTCGACCTTCGTCTTTGAACAAAGAGGTAAGCAATCTTATTTTTATTATTATAGTTTAATAATATTATTATTGCCAAACTTCAATCAAAAGCTTTTCCAATATTATCTTCGTTTCATCTTACGAGAGAATCCAGGAACTAAAATTGTTATTAAACCAAAGTTAATTTATTTCTGATAGTTCCATATTTTTCCATTGCCAACTTATACACTAAACTTGTATGTTGGTTACATCAAAATCCATCTCAGTACAAAATATTCCCATTGAATATATTCTGTAAAAAATCTAAAAATATTCTTATTAAATTATTTCTATAAATATTCGATTAAAATCTTTTCTTGAATATATTCTCCTAATAAAATTATTTCGCTAAAATATTCTCAGAAAAATATTTAAATAATATTATCATAAAATATTCTCAGAGAATATTTAAATAATATCCTCATCGAATATATATATATTTTTTTAAATCGCATTCAAAAATCGTCATTCAAATATTTTCATCATTAATTATTCCGATTACAACAAAAATACTCCTTTAGATTTCTGTCCATTTGCCCGTGATATTCAGCGATTCTGTGACAAATGTCTTGAACATTTTGATCCTCTGATGCTCAGGGCCAAACCTAACAGACTTTCCAAGTTTTAAAAGTTTTTATGTCACATTTTCATCAGTTTTAGGCAGTAACTTGGGGATGGGGCTAGAAAAATAATAGACACAGTGAGCCATATTTATATAAATAAATGTAGAAATTGGAACATTCTTCGGAAACCTCGATTTTAGTATGTAGGTTAAAGCCAGAACCAGTATTCGGAACATATATAATTTGGAACGTTTCGAACATTAGCTATGTTCATCTTCAGCCTATAATGGAGTAAAACAATATGAAAACAAGCAAGCTTAGAATACATAAAGAGATATATGTATTAATGAGTGACAATAAGTTGAATTTGAGAGAAAATAATGCGACACTGTAATAATGAATATTAGAATTTAGTAAAACTTTCAAGGAAACAATGCAAATATTACCGAGAGAGGATAATGCGAACTTACAAAGAAAAACAGTGCAAAATTATAAAACAAACAGAAACAAAGCAAAAATTAAAATGAAATAAATGAATGAACACTTACCAACTTGAGAGAAGAGCAGGAATCGAATGATTTAATATGTGGGAAATTTTAACTGAGCTAAACGTGGTAGTTGTTTAAAATAACTGAAATATGGTTTACCAACTAATAGAACATTATAATTATCGGGTCATTGAGTGAGTTGTTATTACATTTTAGGTCAAAATGGATTATAAAACAGTAGAATTAAGATATTTGAATTAATAGATGTATAGTGGTGTGGACGACTGACTCGAATTTAATTCTGGATTAAGCAGTTGAATAAATAGAGATTCCAAAATGTTGAGATCTACGGATTTATCCGTAGAACCCCAAACTTTGAAATTTGAGGGGGACAATAATGAGGTACAGGTATCCGAATGATTCCTTATTGCAGATAATTCCGGTTTAGCAATGGGGGTGTCTGTGTAGTGGAAAACCCCCTTATGTTTGCAAATCCTCAGCTTCAATTGTAGCGTAGTTTTACCTACGTTAACGTGTTTGGCAACTCGCACGCATAAATTGATAAACAAGTGCGGACCTGAGTAGCAAGGGTAGCTTCTCCTTATGAGACAAGTAGGTTTTAAGAGAGAGGGTATTAATTGGCATACAGTAGAATTTGATTTGTGGATAAACTTTAGCTATTCATTGTTGTAAGTCTAAAATGAGTTTGTTGGTCAGCGAGCCTATGTAGGGTATTTTGAGATATATTTTCTGTTTCGATACATTAGATTTGACGAGAGGAATCACTTGTATTTTATTTAGGAAAAGCGTTACCCCATCAAACCCAGTATCTCCCTAAGCTAGGAACCTCCAAGGAATTTTATACCACATCCTCTTACCCGCGCATGATATTTACTGTGCCTGGTAGCTTAGCGGTAAAGCATTTGATCGGCAATCAGCAGACTCGGGTTCAAGTCCCGGCCAGGAATTTTTCTAAAAACTTTTTTCCCCTGGCGTTATTTCTATCTTCTCGGTAAAGGATCGCCTTCACTGTGCCGCCCTCTGCTCTCTTTGATTCTGGGTTCTTCTAATGTCCCTTTCTCTTGCCTTTAAAAAACTCCGGTTTCTTGTCTCATTTGCTCATTCGCGTCCAATGTTCTCTTTATCTTGTACTATATGTATATATAGTCAGCTATACAAGGTTTCTGCATCTTTCTTTCTGTCTTCAAATTTATTTGAAAGAGCCCTGTGGTGGTTGTTGTTATCACCCGCAGAACTTGTATTTGCTCTTTCTTTATATATATAAAGAGACGGATCGAAGTTAGCAGTAAATAAAACAGTGTTATTGGTGAAGATTTATTGATTTCACTATTGGATTATGTTATTTGAGTCATTGCAATTATTTGTGAAAAATAATATCGCCTAAATGTCCGCCAAGGCTTCGGCGGCACACCTCCACTCGATGGTCAAAATTGTTGATGACGTCTCTGCATAGTTGCTCCTCGATCTCACCAATATGCCGTACTATCTCAATCTTTAGCTGTTGAATTGTTGTTGGCTTGTTGGTATATACCTTACTTTTGAGATGACCCCAAAGGAAGAAATCTAAAAGTGTCAAGTCACACGATCGTGGTGGCCAATTGACCTCGCTGTTTAGAGAGATGATGCGACCTGGGAACTTATCATTCAATAAAGCCATTGTTGCATTGGCTGTTTGACTTGTGGAGCCGTCCTGTTGAAACCACAAATCTTCGACATCCATAGAATTAATTCAGGCCATAAAAAGTTGGTTATCATGGCACAGTATCGCTTGCCTGTCACCGTAACAGAATTCCCGGAATTATTTTTGAAGAAATATGGCCCAATGATTCCGCTAGCAAAAAATGCACACCAAACAGTGACCTTTTGTGGATGCAGTGTCTTTTCAACAATATTCCTGGGATTTTCACCAGCCCAAATGCGACAATTCTGCTTATTAACGATTCCATCAAGATGAAAATGGGCTTCATCAGTAAAGATGTTTTTTTTTTGCGAAAATCATCATCGGCTTGTCTTTGCTCGTGCACCCAATTGACGAATGCACGGCACTTCAAATGGTCAGCAGTCTTCAGTTCTTATGTCAATGGAATTTTGTAAGCTTGTAGAGACGAATCTTTTGTCAAAACTCGATGTAACGTTGTTGTGGAGAGGTTCAATTCCTGCGCGCAATGACGAATAGAGGTGTCTAGATCTTCGGCCACATTCTCGCGCACTGCAGCAATGTTTTCAGCTGAACGGCGTAAACAAGCACACAATGGCGTTTTCATATCTGCCACCGACCCTGTTTGTTTGAATTTACGAGCAATTTTCCCAATTACACTCTCGGTTGGTCGATTATTTTGACCAAAAAATCGCGAAGTGCCCGAAATGTGATTCTGTTTGAAAGTCCATTTTCTTAATAGGCTTCGATTACTTTAACACGTTGTTCGATTGTTAATCTTTCCATGGTTGAAATTGCCAAGGACTGACGTTGTTAAATCTGAAAGAAAAAGAAAAAAATCATTAGAGGCTTAAACTTAACTCACATTTAAAATCGTTCCAAGTTATTGGAGCACCCGTTATATATATATATATATATATATATATATATATATATATATATATATATATATATATATATATATATATATATATATATATATATATATATACACACACACTAGCGGCCAAAATATAAAGGTGAGTAAGAACAAGTGAAATTAAATATTTTTTTATAGAAGTTTAACAAAACGTTGAGACTATATATTATACACATATTTAAATATATCTAATATCTATCTTTCGTGAAAATTTCAAGTGAATGGATTAAATATTTCGTAAGTTATGAAGAATTAAACAAACTATCCTCCAAATTGCAGCGGCCAAAAGTTAAGGGTGACTTAGAAAAAAATAAACTACCAACCGAGGTATTTGTGTTTAGGAGACGGTTGATGGGTTAAAAGTTACTTCGTATGATCATACATTATTGGAACATTCAACCGTCATCATGGCAGGTGGTAAAAGACGACAAAAGATTGTGTGCTTTCACCAAGAGGGCAAGTCAAATTCTATGATAGGAACTACTGTAGGAAGGCTTAGAAGTGTGGTTCAACAAATTGTAACTCCTACTAAGTCATCAGGATCGACAGATGCTAAACCCAAAACCAGTAGACCTCGTAAAACGTCACCAAGGCAGGATCGTATTATGATTAGAATGTCAGGATAGGTTTAAAAGTGCTGCTGAGATATCCCACTAGTTCAGCTCCACCTTCGATGTCAACGTATCGCGCAAAACAGTTTCCCGAGGTTACGAGGCTCTGGGCTGCTTGCTCAGGCACCGGCAAAGAAACCTCTGATCTCCAAGCAGAATCAAAAAGCCCGTCTTCGTTACGTTCACGAACATGTTGTTTGGACAGAAGAACAGTGGGCGCAGGTTCATTTTAGCGATGAATCTAAGTTTAATGTGATTGGATCCGATTGTGGGATGTACGTCCGACGAAGATGTGGCGAAAGGTTATCTCGTACATGTGTGAAGAAGAGAGTGAGATATGGAGGCGGCAATGTAATTGTATGGGGAGTGATCTCTGCTGCTGCTCCTGGTCCACTTATTCACCTACAAGGGACTGTCAATGCTGAAATCTACAAGCAGATTCTTAGACCGCATGTCCATCCACATCTCCGATCCTCGTCAGTTTAACTCCTATCTTCGTGCAGGACAACGCTTCCTGCCACACTGCGAAGAGAGTCAAAGATTTTTTGAGTGATAAAGGGGTTGATCTCATGGACTGGCCACCTCAAAGTCCCGGTCACAACCCTATAGAAAATGTTTGGAATATTATTGGAGATGGGGCGCCAAGGAGAAGTCCAAAGAACCAGGATGAACTCTAGGAATTATTGAAAAACGAATGGAAAAACAATATTACCCCATCATTTTGCAAGAAATTAATTCAGTCCTGTGGTAACAAATGTCGGGAGATTATTTGCTAGTATAGTGGTGTTTACAAAATATTAATAGTAAGGGTTTCTTTTTTTGTTCTTATTCCATTTTACATTGTTTTTTTAAGTGACCCTTAACTTTTGGTCGTTGCAATTTAGAAGATAGTTTGATTATTTCCTCATAACTTACGAAATATTTAATCCATTCACTGGAAATTTTCACGAAAGATATATATTAGATATATCTAAATATGCGTATAATATATAGTCTCAACGTTTTGTTAAATTTCTATAATAAATATATAAATACACTTATTCTTACTGACCCTTATATTACGGCCACTAGTATATATATATATATATATATATATATATATATATATATATGAGAATCGTCACTCCCCTGTTCTCTCACAGTGGAGTCACAAGGCGATTACCGCAAAGACATCCGGCCCCGGCACCGTCGGGTCAAGCGCGTAACCACAGCGACGCGCCACTCGTCGCTATGAAAGACCGAAAGGTTGTAAAATGCAAGATTTCCCCCAGGAGAGTGAGATCCAATTTCACGTCAAGTAAGAAATTGGAGACGTGTTTCTCCCAAGCTCGAAGGCTAGCGAGGAGCCGATGTAAGACTTGGTGAGAAAAACCGTTTGGCATAAGAACCCTCCTAGGCCCGTCCTCAAGCCTCCATCCCTCTTACCACTCCCCCAGTGGCGTGACGAGGTATAAATAAGAAACACTGAGGAAAATAGAGGTAGAATACGTCAATCTCCAGGTGACGAAGTCTTCGGATTAAGACCCCGGGCTACCCTGACTGGATTGGTAGAATACGTCAGTCTCCAGGTGACGAAGTCCTTGGATTAAGACCCCGGGCTACCTAGATTGGATTGGTAGAATACGTCAGTCTCCAGGTGACGAAGTCCTCGGATTAAGACCCAGGGCTACCGAGACTGGATTGGTAGAATACGTCAGTCTCCAGGTGACGAAGTCTCCGGATTAAGATCGCGCTACCGAGACTGGATTGGTAGAATACGTCAGTCTCCAGGTGACGAAGTCCTCGGATTAAGACCCTGGGCTACCAAGACTGGATTGGTAGAATACGTCAGTCTCCAGGTGACGAAGTCCCCCGATTAAGACCCCGGGCTACCGAGACTGGACAGGTAGATTACTTGGCTGGCCAGACCAAGAAGTACCCTGCAAGAGAGGCAGGGCTACCTACCTTAATGGGCTAAGAAGCAGCTCATCCTCGAGCTAGTCCCTCATTATCAAACCGAACGTTAAGTTAACTTGTTCAAGTTCAACGTACTCAGAGAGACTCCTCATATCCTGGTGCATCTTAAACACCAGGGGTATTCCTCGTCCTTGAGGAATTAAGAAAAGAAGAAGGAAAAGGCTCCCCCTCAAGCCCGTTACTTGGTGGCCACACCAAACTCATAAGTTAACTTGGTTGAGGAACCAAGTTCAACTTATTCTCGTCAGAGAAATCCTCCTCCTCTATCCTCGCCCTTGAAGAAGGCTGGAACTAAGAAGAAGCTCATCCTCGAGCTAGTTCCTCGTTATCAAACCGACCTTTGAGTTAACTTATTCAAGTTTAACTTATTCTAGTGAGAGAAACCCTCCCTCCTCGATCCTCGCCCTTGAAGAAGACCCTCCCCGAGTACAGTTCTCGCTCATGAAGAATTAAGTAACGAAGGAGAAAAGCTTTCCCTCGAGCCCGTTTCCCGGTGATCACACCGAACTCTAAGTTAACTTGGTTTAAGAACCAAGTTCGACTTACTCTCGCCAGAGAGACCCCACCTACCTTGGTGCCGCCTAAAGTACCCTGATTGTTCTCCTCATTGAAGACCCCCCCCTCCTGAATACCGTGTGGACCCCCATCTGCTACCCTCACCCAAAGAATCTCGTGATCTCGACTACCTCCATCTGGCCGGTCGGCACGCGTCGTGGAGTCAATAAAATTCCTGAGGTATTTAAACTCCAAAGAGTCAATAAGCCTAAATATTGTATATTGAAGTGCGTAGCGAATTTAGCCAATTTTAGAGGGTCAAACTAATTGAAATGCTTATTGTGTATTATAATATTCGGAGTATTTCTGTGGTTAGTTTAGTTTTTGTGTATTAAGTTGTTAAAGTTAAAATATAAGTTTATTTTGGGAATTATTGTGCGTTTCTCTATATCCTTACGTATTTGAGACGGCTCTTCTTTAAAATAACAATATTAGCACTCTTAGAACAAAGCCTACTTCATCAAAGAAGTATATCACTACCACAAAGAATACCACGACAAAAGTGGTTTGTGTATGGAGAGATTAAAAAGGGGCATTCTCCTACATAAAAGGGGTATCCGGTGTGGAGTGATCGAAAAGGAGGGCCATTCTACGACAATATATATATATATATATATATATATATATATATATATATATATATATATATATATATATATACTCTAAAAAAAGGATGGAAACACAAAGTATAGACTGATATTTATTCAATTATTTTCACAACGCAATGTAATAGTAGATGCTTAACTAAAACGGAAGAGCAAATTATATGCTACGAGATGATGAACTAATATTCAATTGGATTTCCTTTTAAGTCGATGACACAACAAAGTCTCGGTATGAGCTGAATGCACGTGGCACGGAGGGGTTCAGTTGATGTTTTCTCATAGCATTTTTCGGTTTATTTTACATAGGCACAATTATGATCGCTCAATCAAGTGGGATAGCGCCAAGTCCATCATCAAATCCGATAATTATGTGTGCAGAAATATTTTAGAAGATATTGAAACTTTGTCCAAATTCAATTTAAACTCAGGGCTATTACCACTTCGTACATCAAGTCTTAAATTAAGATTACCCTTGATTTTGTTTTCACTACTTCGTGTTGGGGCAAGGAGGGCCATAATTCTCTTCTAGAGACGCTCATGTATCCAGCCTCCTTGTTCAGACCTTAGAAAGGTTTTCAAAAATAAAGACGAGATACTTTCCTTTTTCTTAATATATATATATATATATATATATATATATATATATATATATATATATATATATATATATATATATACATATATATATATATATATATATATATATATATATATATATATATATATATATATATATATATATATATATATATATATATATATATATATATATATATATATATATATATATATATATACTGTATATATATTTATATAGCTTTAGGAGATCAGTTGTATCATTATTTTTAATTGGAGATTTGGAAAGTAAATTATATTTGTTCCTTGACATCATTACTTCCTAATAGAGAAAGAAGCTTATGGCCTAAAGCTTCATTTTCGTAATGTGGTTTCTAATTACCGAAGGCGTAGGAAAACGAGGAAAAGGACGATATTAATTCCGTCCTACAATATCAGAATTGTTGACGCCATGGTAAGTCTTCTGTATCCTCGACACAAATATATTCGTTGCGAGGATTACCTTAACATTCTTGACTTCTTTCCCGCGGGAAATGTTATGCCAATGTTATGGAGAGGACATTCTATATACCTCGGTTGAAAATTCTATAATATTCCATTTCTTAATTCGAACAGTGGGTTAGCGATTGCATTTAAAGCTGGCTGGTTCAAGATTTGGTGCAGTTGCTGGCGAAATGGCGGAAACAAAGGGGATTAGGCCGTTATTCCTGACGTTCCAATCACGCATGGACTATTTGTGATGGGATTATCGCTGTGGGACCATAAGTACACATTGTTCTCTTATACGGCTCGTAAAGACGATCTAGAAAATAAGGTTTAAATCCCTGGACTTCCTGGAAGATAATGGTTTCTCAAGATTTTAAATTAGGTCCCCCAAATCAGATAGATCTGGATTAGTAAATGTTATCTATACAATGGGGTAAATAAGTATTCAATACGCGCTTAGAAAGCAGTTCATTGTATTGAATTATTACATACGTTTATTGCACGTATATTTTTTAGAATTTGACGGCGCGTAGTTTTAATATGGATAATAATAAATATGAAGAAATGTTCACTAGTTATATATGAAGTGCAAAAGTATTTTATAATACCCATTCTAAAGGTGTCTTAGTTAATACCAATACAGGTATGAAGTTTGTGGTTGAGTACTATAATTCATTGAAATGTCTCCAGAACACTAGAAGATTCTATATAATTGTCGACATGGTTGGGATAATTTGTTAGTTTAACATTAAACATCGTTGAGACATGACACACGATGCCGAAAGACAAAAGAAAACTCAGCAGATTTCATAAATGCTGTTGTTAATTTTATTTTAAAGGTAGAGATGACAAAGATATTGATAAAGATCTAAATCTTTATCCAAACACCGTTGCTTCAATAATTCAGTATTATAACATGACTCAACAATGAATCGTTTTTCACCTCTGACGACTCCACCCTTTTACTTCAATTCTCACTTGCTGGCAACACAAATGCACGAATGATGGACTAATAGCCCAGATTTTGTTAGAAGTTAATACAAGATCTCTAAGCAGCCTGAATGACTGACATACTAAGAGTGTTAGTAACTTACTCCACCTGCATAGGTTGCAATGTTGTTCACTAGATTGTGATTGTGCCAGTGTTGACAAACCCCACGGGGGAGGCACGTCTCGCTGTTCCTAAAGATCATTGACTAGTATTTTATAGTCAATGAGACAAACTCCATTTATTTGGCATCATTTCTCATCGTCATATTTGGAGGAAGAAGAACGAGGTGTACTAAAGTGAAAAAAAGTCTCATCCTTGAAACATGATGCTGGTATTATATGGTGTCGTGGTATAGCAAGGACCGAGTGATAGTGTTCGTACGTATAGGTTGGTTACGTACTTCAAAACTTTGTGATTAAGTTTTCTCTCTAAGAGTGCTATATTGATTACGATTATTACGTTATTTTAATCTTTGAGTGTTTCTAGTACCATGCTCAGCGTTTCGAGGATTGAATTAAATGCTTCTAAGAAAATAGAATTTAATTGTCACATGAACCAAAATTGAAATTTAACAAACAAACTACACAGTAATGAATTAACCAAATTTAACTGAGGCTTACTAAATTACACAATTGAATATACAGTAATGGTTGACCCAAAGCTCACTTTAATCTCGAACGCAAATTGGCCTTCAACAAAACAGATAATGGAATTTAAATACCTTTAAGGATTTGCACGTGAATCGGGTTTGAGATTGACCTTGGCCTCAATTTTTATGTCGCCTCAAGAATGTTGTTTCGGGCAGGCGCGTGGACTTGCCGTTTCAGATGTTGTCTGAAGGGAAAATGATTTAAAGCCGCAGAGGAATTCGGAGCGTGTGGTGGATGGAGTTAAGCACGTATTCTTGTTGAGATGATCCCAGCAACGGGATGGGGAAAGAATGCTTCTTCCACTTTGGGGGTTAATCTGGGAACAATTCACACTGACTAGCGATGAACAAACGAGTAAATACTTTGACGAAGGGAAGTGCTTGAGTGAGTTCACTTTGGGGTATTCCTCCATGGCGAGCACTATCTCTGGGTTTTGAGATACACCAGGATAGGGGATTTCTCTGACGAGAGTTAGTTGAACTTGCTTCTTAATCCAAGTTAACTAAAAGTTCGGTGTGACCACCAGGAACTGGCTCAGGATGAGCTTCTTCTAAGTTCCTTTCGTAGGTTTGCCGGGCACTCGCCAGACTTCGCTGTCTCAATGACTCTCACAATTTACCTCTTTCTTCTAATATAATCGGCATATATACTACACTACCTCACTTGGGAGGGGGGGGGGGGAGGGGACGGTGCGGACGGTGGAATTAAGTCTCCTCCTCTAACGGTTTTCTCAGAGCGTCTTTTCCTTAGCTCTAAAGGCACCTTCTGGGTTTTGGTCAACTCTCCTCTAATTTCGCATATAAGGATGAGGTGAAATTAAATATCAACTCTTAGGGGAAATATGGCTGATTTAACCAATGTTAGGCTCACTGGGGTCCGACATGTGATGATTAGTGCATTATTTGGTTTTGGGCGGCCTTTCTGGTTCTCCTCGAGGCGAGGGGAGATAGGGGGGTGGGGGTTAAGTGATCGGGCTACGCCGCCAAAAATGCTAGGACGTTGTGGTTAAAGAACAGGGCCTCAGTTGTGAGGGTGGGATATCGATTTCCCTACATATGGATTTGGACATTTTTCTTTTCCAATGATTCAGTACGAGTTGTTGTATTCGAAGGGGGGGGGGGATGGAGTCATCTACTGTGATATAAATGACAAGAATCTCATCCTGGTAATCCTCTATTTTTTCAGATCGCTCATAAGATCTTGATCAGATCTAGATTTGGAAGTGCTTTGCCACGGGCAAAATATTTTACTGAGTTGGTGCTTGACGAACTGTCGTCTATAAGACATCAGGCTTCATCCTTTTTTCCGAGACCTCTGCCCCACCTGGCATATATTTGAACTATTTGCCTTTGAATTTGTGCATTTTTTTTATCTCGCTACTTTATTTACTCCCTTTCAAAAAAATGTCTTCCATGGTATTTGCTATATTTTTTCAAATCAATAGAAAATAAAACTCAGCCGGAAAGTAAAGTTAGAATAAATCATCAACCTTTCCTTGATGGTCGGTGGCAAGAGTTTTAAGAGTGGATTTGATATCATTATTTTGTCAAGTAAGTGTTTTATAGGAGCTTTGAAATAAGCTTGAGAAGACCAATTACCTGTGATGTGACAACAGCGTACACGGATGTTCTCAATATAAATTATTGCTGCACTGAAGCAGGAGTCGGGGACACGTTTCCTCCTTGGTGGGGGAAGCGTTCTAAAAATGTACTGAGACAACTTGAGAAGGAAGCTCCATCATAGAAAAAGACTTTATACTTGTTGTCTGCGGCACACATTATATTTTATATCAAATTTCCGTTTATCATACTAGGGTGTTCAGGCAAAATTTGACGATTTTTATGTATCCTTTTTAGTCACGTGCAAATCTAGTCGCGAGCGACTTTTTTATTGTTTGTGTAATAACATCATAACTATTCGGCAGATTCTAACGAAATTTGAAAACCTTATGTTGCTTTACATACTTTTTAGAATGATATAATTACTAAAGTCCTCCCAAGTTTAGCCGGGTAATTATTTGGCAAGAACATCATAACTATTGGGCCAATTCTACCCAAATTTCAATCCTTTATGTTGTTTTACATTTTATTACGAATGATAAAATTGCCAAAGTCCTCCCAAGGTTAGCCCAGAAATTACTTTGTTTTTGCAATAACATACTAATTATTTTGCCGATTCTAGCGAAATTCGAAACCCTTTTGTTGTTTTACAATCTCTTTCAAATAATATACTTACCAAGGTCATACCAAGGTTAGCTCGTGAAGGATATATTGGCTAGGATATAGTTGCTTATTCTAGCTTGGCTATACTAGGCTAGGCTACTCTAGGCGAAGCTAGGTTAGGCTCTGTCATCAATGCTAAGCCATATCTGGTTAGGCTAGGCTAGGCTATTTTAGCTAGGCTACACTAGGCAATGCAACGCTAGGCTAGGCTAAGCTAGACTATATTATAATATGCTAGCTTAGACTAGGGTCTAATAAGCTAGGCTAAGCTATACTAGGATACGATAGGCTAGGCTATACTAAGCTAAGGTAGGATAAAGTAGGCTATACTATGCTAGGTTATACTAGGCTAGCAAGATTATACTAAGCTAGGCTAGGTTAGGCCCAGCACAGCTAGGTGATTCTATGTTTGGCTAGGCTTTTAAAATTAGGAGAAGACTGTTGACATTCACACGTTTGAACACCTAAATTGAAAATAGCAGAGTTGTTGCCATCTCAATTCCAAACTCTGGTTGCTGTTCTGAAATGTGGATGTGAGAAACTACCCAGAAGCCAATCTTGCAAAGGATGTTTACCCTAAAGTGCTTGAAAAGTGGGAACGAGGAACAGTTCTTTTATAGCCCCCGTTGTAAATTCCAGAGTCACATTCTTAAACAGATCCAAAAGAACTGGGAGCAGGCCAAAAACATATCCCTTGGGAGAGGAGGGCTACAGGCCGAAGACACTTTCATTACAAAACTAGACGACCTGTTGATATCCCCAGGCGCAAGTGTAAAATTGTTTTTTTTTTGCTGTGAATTTGGCTGTCCTGGTTGCAAAAACGAGAGTAAAATTAATTTAAACCCCCTATTGAGATGAAGAGCTCTGTGAAGGAACTTGCTTTCATTAAAGGTCAGAGAGAAATGATTACTTATTTTGGACCACATCAGGTTTGCTTTCGAGATTAATTTGAGTAAGATAGAGAAGTCAATAAGTAAAATCTACAAGAAGGTGAAGGAAGAAGAGTTGCTTACTATAAGTAGGTCAATGTTTCAAAGCCATCAAGTGAAATATTTTTCTCTCTTGAAGAACATAAAGAACAAATAGCTGATGCTCAAGATGGAAAGGATTGAATTTATGAAGTGACATGAAAAATACCAACTAACTATTCGGCTGATTCTAAAATAATATAATTACCAAAGTCCTCCCAAGTTAGCCCTAGAATTATTTTGTTTTAGCGATAACATCATAACTATTCATTCGGCCGATTCTAACGAAATTTG
The DNA here is from genome assembly GCA_963969495.1 of Ceratothoa steindachneri. NCBI lineage: Eukaryota > Metazoa > Arthropoda > Malacostraca > Isopoda > Cymothoidae > Ceratothoa > Ceratothoa steindachneri. The sequence goes on along the minus strand of OZ018331.1, from coordinate 35,945,460 downwards.
AAACCCTTAAGGTGTTTACATTCTCTTTCGAATGTTAGAATTGCCAAGGTCCTCTCTAGGTTACCTCGGGAATTATTGAAGGTTTTGAAGGTCGTAAGGTCATAAATCAGAGTAAGTGAGGGCGCGCGGCTTATTGGTCAGGAGACTTTGTTTCAGGAACAGGTTAATGTATCGGTGAACAGTCAATGCTGTTGGAGACCAGAAACAGTAATGTTTTAGTTAAGAAAAGTTAGCTGCCATGGAGGAATGGTAACCATCTAAATATTGGAAAAGATTTACTTTCATTATGATGATTTGCGCCAGGTATCAAAATGCCGACATCATAACTGGTCCTCAGTGTTCTGTTAATACTGTAAATGCTGTAAGACGTGACATGGGCAGTTGTAACTGAGACTAAGATGCTGTTGCCAGCAGAAAGGAATATGACAAGCGTTCTTACTGCGTCTGCACGCCGGAATCCATCCAATAACTGCAGGAGAAGCTGATGGAAGATCCGAGCAAGGGTATCCGGGCTTTGGCAAGAGAGATGGGTGTTGGAATTGCCACCATGAAGTTGTCTTTGAATGAGGACCTTCGGGACCACTCGTACAAGAGGCGTAAAGAGGCAAATTCTAACAGCCAGAAGACAAAGAGAACCGCACGGAAAGCTGAACCATCCTGTTGAACCTAGGGACGATCTGGTTGTTCTCATATGTAAAGAACTTCTGCCAAGACAACTTTCATAACACCCAAAATAACAGGCTGCTTTTCTATAATATATTCGATGTTCCGTGCATCATTAAGACCAAGTTTCTCCAAACTGTGATAATCTGTGGATGTGACTTTAGTGAGAGTGACGCCATGCCGCACGCCCTGTCGGAAGCTGAGGGTGGTTACTTTGTGTAAACTGATATCTCCCAAACATTATTTATTTGATATTTGAAAAAATAAAATACATTTATTTTTCGCTGAGATATTGCAGTTTTTTTTATTTTAGAAAAAACTGTCAAATTTAACCCGAATACAATTTATATGTATTTCTTTGCTAATATATTTTTATTGACTTTCTTCGCTTCTATACTACTATCCAAAATCTTGGTCTAACCTTGCAGGCAGACCCATTTACACTCACCGGCTGCCAACCACAAGCACCATATTCGTGCCCTTACAATCCAGAAGTCAAACCACTAAGATGAGAGAGCAATACCCTTTGTGGGGCTTTAGAACGTAGTACAGTGGCGGCAACAAAAAAAGTGACATGTGACAATTCGGGGAAAATGAAACAGAAAAATGTAACTTACATATTTTATTATGAATATTTCATGAAAGTTAATACTTGGTCATGTTGCCCTTGCACTTGATGACCATTCTGAGTCGATTGGGCATTGATTCAGCGAGGTTTGCGAAGTAGGTGGGGTCGATCGTAACCCAGATCTTCTTCAGTGATTCTATCAGGTCCTTGATGCTGCCGGATGCTGTCTCTTGAACTTTGGATTTCATCAGATTCCAAGCATTCTCAATAGGATTTAGGTCCGGGGAATTACCAGGCCACTCCAAAACACTAATATTATTATCATTGAAGAACCTTTTTACTAACTGGGACCTGTGAGCAGGGGCACCATCATGCATGAAAAATTCACACCGATGAATTTCCCAAAATGGCAGCATGTGCTGCTTCAAAACTTCGAGATAGTTAGTCCCCCTCATGGTTACATTCTTGGGAAGGAAGTACAGACCTCCTCTGCCCTTGTTTCCACTAAAGGCACCCCACACCATCACACTATCAGGGTGCTTCACAGTTTTCACGGTATATTTTGGGTCATACCGAGACACATTGCTGGGACGACGCACGATCTTTGACTCTCCTCTGACCAGCCTAAAGGTGCTCTCATCACTGAACATCACCTTCTTCCAATGGGCAGCTGTCCAATGTTTATAAGTCTTGCAAAAATTGAGCCTTTTCATCTTCATAGCCTTGGTAAGAAGTGGCTTCTTGGCAGCGCGGCGAGCCGGTAGGCCTAAGTCCTTCTGTAAGCGATGACGGATGGTCCTGAGGGCGACGTTCTGGAGAAGGTCTGGGTGTTTTTTCTTGATTGAAGCGGAGGTTACAGAAGGGTCTGACATCACTTCACGCCTTAGGATATTATCAGTCCTTGGAGATGTCTTCCTAGCTGCACCAGTGCCCTCCTTCCTCTTTGGTATGGTACCTGGTGGCAATAACTCAGCTGCCCGTTTTAGGCGATAAATCGTATTTCTTGAGGTTCCTAAATCTGCTGCTACATCAATAAAAGACTTTCCCTGCTCTAATAGGGTCAAGGCAGGCTTTTCTCTATCATAGAAAGCTTTTTCTGCCCCATTGTATCCACTTGCACAGAAGTTATAGCACGTCAAATGTAGGCACGAATGCAGGAAATCAGCACGCTGGAGCGTTGTACACCAAAACCTCACTGTACGAGCTCAAACGAGACACTGAGTTCCAATAAAGCGCAGTTCTGTTGTCTTAGCTCAGGAGAGTCATCCACTCGTGGCATAAGCCCCGCCCCTTTTCATTGGCTTGTTGGCAAGTAAAATCGCGAAAGCGATTTTATGTATCGATTTCTATTGCCAATATTCAATGTCACTTTTTTTGTTGCCGCTACTGTAGAGCCATCTTCGTGGACTTACAGGATTTTACAAGAACGAAGGGCTTCTTTAGCGCATATCAGCATACGACTGTCTTTAGAGGTGGCCATTGTTAGCAGGAGTAGTTGATGTCAAAAATATTACAACTTTTAAGTTTTCTTGACCTATAGTTCAGTGAGAACGATAGTGTAGAATGCATTCAATTAAACTTTTTACAGTGCTTCCATTATGAAAATGCTATTAGTTAACCTAAAAGGGAGAGATAGAAGAAGAGAAAAGTTTGGTCCTAAAAGAAACACGTAGTGTGCGACGAAATACGGACCAATAGACTCCGCATCGCTGAAACGCGATTGTCAAGCAACCTATACAAATCGCTCATCCGGCAGTTTATAAACCTGCGTCCAAACCAAGCCTATAAGCTGCTTCTTTTCGCACGCGCCTCTCTAAAGACCATTTGCTTGTTTAAAGAATTTTAAATCTGTAAGAATTAGCCTTGGACAATAAAATATACATTGAAGATATCTAATTATCATGGATATTCATTTAACTACTGTTTACAACAAGAGTTCACCAGAGGCGAATAGGGTCTTAATATTGGTAGATTCAGACTGTTGCATATTGATTTTTCTACAAATAAAATTCTACCGATTGCGGTAGATACGATAGAAAACAAAGACAAAGTAAAAAACTCTTGTCTCAAATTAGGATGAGGCAATGTGCAAGTTATATGGAGCCTTATTCTTTATAAAAACAAAAACTTAGGAATAACATTTGAACCCGTTAAAAGGGGGTGGGGTCAAGGTAAACCCTCATTGGGGGCAATATTGGCCCATTGAGGGATGTTAGGCACTTCTCGAAAGTTTTATTAGTTGTCTGACGAGGTTAGGAAGGATTTCCCTAGCAATAAATTAAATATTTCCGCTGGAGGCAGGGGAGTATGGCAGCTGGCACTGTATGACAGTTGGCACTATATGACCCTAGAGGCACTACAATTTTTTTTCTCTCGCTTCGCTTTTCTCGTTCGATCGACATCCGTATCGAAGGATGTTTATGGCTTTATTTTGATCCCGGCGAGAGGAATTTATTATCCTCAAAATGGGTATTTTTCCGGCAACCAAAAAGGATCTGGGATATAATGGATTTTTAGTCAGGCTGATTTTAGGTGCTGGATATTTTAGCTGAAGATTTCCATTTCGCAATTTTGGGGTCAATCCAGAGTTACTCAGAGTTTTGCCTTTGAATGGATCTCTGCAAAGCCATCCACACTCGGTTTATTGAACGCCAAATGGTAGTATTTTAATGGGATTCCATTTTTTTTTATTTCACGTTGGGAAAAAAAGGAAACAACTTTGAATTTAGGAATGATACCATTATTATTTATGGGTTCCTTTTGCGGGTGTTCTAGACCGTGCTGGAGGGTGCCATTGAACTATTAGCAACCATGAGACAACTGATTTTATGAAAATTGGGTTCCATTCCAGTCACAGGAGAAGGGAACACACTCCCCTCCCCCCCCCAAAAAAAAACAAGGTGAACAGATTTAAGTCGCGTGCTCTCAATTATTTTAACTTATGACCTTACGACCTTCAAAACTTTCAACAAGTGGGACAATCCAACCAATAGTAATTTCTTTTTAATAATTCAGGGACTAACCTTTGAAAGAAAATGAAAAACAACATAAAGGTTTTAAATCTCGTTAGAATCCCCCGAATATTTACGATGTTTTTGCAAAAAAAACAACACATTCAAAAGTAAAGTGGTTACCATCTGACTGACTGACCTACGAACTGACATAGTAACTTATAAGTGTGTCGCACACGCGACTAAAAACACAGGGAAGTTTAGCTTAATTGTGGAGGTTGAGTAGGGGTTTGAGGGTTACAGGTTGTCCAGGTTTTGGATGTCCTTAATAGACAACTCTGGTTATATACCTTCTTCACATTTTCACTCTCTTTATCTTCACTACTTTGCTTATACCCCCCCCCCCCTCCAATCCTTCTGGTGTAGGACCGCTCGATGTTATTTGACTCTAAATTTGAGGTAAATTACAAAGATAACAAAATGTGTCCTTAAAATCCTTGTAATTTACGGACGCAACAATTTGATTAGGAGGAACTCTTTATCCATAACGTCCCTTCCATTTACCTATCCCTCACCCCTGACATATAACCTTTGCTTTATTTCTAGAACTAACCTCGAGTGGATTCTATAAGGGTCTTTGCTGGTAAGTAAGTCTAAAATTCTAATTTCTGCTCTATCGATGCAATGACCATCCCGAAGAAGTCAGCGAAGTTCCCTCCTTAACACTTGGGTGGAAAAGTGTTCGTTTAAATTGACCCTGGTTCGTATGTGTTCCCCAAGAAGGCAGGATTCACCGGATGTACTCCAACGTGCCTTTTAATGTTTTTTTTTGTAAGTGATGTTTTTGTTATTGTCTATTTGTAGATCATTGTTAAACTTATATTGTTTGGTTGTTATTAGTTAGTAGCAAAGGTACTCAGAGTTGATCGGGACTAAAAAAAAATGGTAAAGTTAAAGATTAGCTGCTCGGCTACTTGTTCCTGAGGGCGAGTGGGGTGGGGATCGTAGTCGCCATATACTAACTCATAGCCCGGCTCGAAACTGGTTTCCAGTAACCAAACACATATACGAATAACGAAACACATGTACGAATAATCTATAAATATAAATTAGGGGCCGAGCAGATTATCTTCAATTTTACCAAAAAAAAACTATCTTGAACAAATTCAATTTTCGGCTTGAGTTAAATTGCGCAATTAAAAGTTGGTAGGTCTAAAAATGTAAGGTTTACTTTTAATTTTGAGTAATGGAGGGGTGTATCATCAAAGACTAAAAGAGAACGATTTTCATATTACCATGACTTTCCACATTCACTTTCATTGTCTTGGCTTCTCAGTTCTCTGGGGCTTCTGGATAAACCACGTTTCTCGTTCTTTGGTTAGGTTAACATGTTTTCAGGCAAGCGTGACGGCGCGGGTGGCAGCCACAGACTTTAAATAACGCCTCAAGCAGATGGGCGCGAGTTTGAACTAAATGTCTAAATCATTTGAGACGTGGACATGTTAATAATATGTATTATCGCTTTTAAAAAGAAAATTGCAGTCGCAGAATTCGTCTGTCTAACTATATTTTTTCCACCTGCAATGTTGGTGTGTTAATTGCAACTCAGCGGCAATTACTGGTCTCCAAAATAAAAAGGGCCAAAATTTGATTTTTTCTAAATGAGTTTTTTTAAATAATACAGATCGTCAAATAATTTCATTTTGGCTTCAATAGTTTTGAGATATGGAGAAGAAAACATTCTTCGTGCGGACACGACTGCTTTATATATATAATATTTTTAATTTTTTACCTGTTATTATATGGTTTTACCTTTGCTGGTGGCTATCAGATGGCCGAGAAAATTAAACAAATAACGTAAAAATGCGTTGATTTCATGTGTATGGTTTCTTTTATGGCACAATTGATTTTGGCCAATTTTTCTTACAGAAAATGGCCAGAAACTCGTATGTGGTACTTGTTTCCGGCATTCAAACAAGCCACTTCAAAGGTATTTTGATGTTGAACGTTATATTATGTTTTATTTTTTGAAACGCTGTCCAAATTCTCAAAGATTCACACGATTTTGAGGCCAGGTGCACGTCCTAATTATTTCATATCTTCAGCACTTTCAATCCAACGGCACTTCTCTCTATTTATTCCATGCTTTCATTGTTTTTGTGAAACCATAAATAAGAAAGACTTCTCTATAGGTCCTTTTACTCTTTGATTCTAAATGAACAGTTAAAATGATGAAAAGTAACAAGATTGAAGTGGCCCACCCTTTGATTTCTTTGAAATAAATTTTTTTGCGAATTTTTGATAGATTATTATTAGGTTCTGAAATAGAAAAAATGCCGTGGTTTGCAAGCATGAAAGACCAACTTTAGTCAAATTTGTAGGTTTAACCAATGCACTTAATGGTAGAATTCTGAAAATCCCATCCCCCACTTCCCCTACTGTCAAAGTATGTCAACTCGCCTCTCGTTATGAAGGTAAATCAAAGTAGAACGAGAAAGTAGTTGACTCCCTTAGAATCAGAATATTATTTATCTTTACAAAAGGCTCTTCTCCATTCGCTGTTCGTTGCCTCGTACATCTCCATAAAAGAACAAACACTGCATCACTTCCTCCCTTTGTGCGGCGAACAGTCATCACTGGAGAACTTGTTATTGAACCTTATTGTACATTTCACTGACACCAATTGATTGTCATTATTTCCTTTTTATTTTACTAATTTGACAATAGTTTTTCATTTACTTAATTTTAACAAAAATAAAAACTATATTTTTAAAAAGGTTTTTCTCTGCGCCAAATCGCTACAAGTAGTACAGACACTTTTGTAACTGTCTAAGACCGCTACCAATGTACAGTAATTTCTTTTAAAAGATATATTGAAAAATAATAAAATTAAGCAAAAATAATTGTAAAAGAGGTAATGAATTAATGAATGTCTTACACATTAAAACAAATGAGGTGACGTAGCAGTACGTATTTACGTGTCCACAAAGATTCTAAGGTCCAGTCGGGGTCAATCCCCAAAAGGATTTTTTGGTGCCCATTTGGCGACTGTGGAAGAATAGAGTCTAATATGATCTGGAGGTCCACTGTCGTGGTATGACATTATATTATATCAATACCATATTATATCTATGGGAAGAGGGACCGATAACTTCAAGGCGAACCGACAAAAGGGACGGAACACCACGAGTTTCGACGGGCGAAACAACTAAATAAGGGTGCAACGAGGTCAGGTATATTATGGGCAATGGCAAAGCTCAAGGTTATTTAAAGAGGCAGTAACAAAAATATAATTTTATTTACATAAAAATAGTGAGAGAAATGATGGGCAAAAATTACATCAGAGAATAAAAGGGGAAAATTACATCAGATGAACGAAGGGGAGGGAATTGTAGTTATGATCCAGACTATGAAGTTAAAACTTAAGGTGTTACGGGAGGAGACTATTCAAATGGTGGGAATTAACGCAAATGGGTTACTGGAGGGGGAGAGGGGTTGGCTTACAGAAGATTCCGGGTGAGACGGCAGGGTAAGGCTTCACGGATGTCTTCTGCACGTGAGACGAGGCCGCTCGAAGCTTCTGAGTGGGATGTTAAAGTGATGACGGTTCTCCAAAAAAAGGGGGGAAAGCGGTAACGTCCGGTCCAGGGGAGAGTATTTCAGCCACCCGAAAACGAGGGGCGAACGAAGAGGGCTTCGACAGGAGTCGACGAGAGAAGTCGGAAAATCACTGGGTAGCGATCGTTAAATAGAATTACCTCACTGGCTGGGGCTAATTCCAATACACAAAAATAGTTCAGCTGTCGCTTTGCTTTGTTGTTAGTACCTGACTTGGAACTAGGGGAATTTCCTTGGGGTCCGGGCGAGACTTCTCAACTCTGTGTCTCCTCATGGGAGTCGAGCACTATTTATGTCCGAGGCTCTACCCGGGAGGGAGGGGGGGTAGCGGAAAACAGCTCTCTCTCGAATGGCCTCGAATCTTCTTGCAGAGGCTATTCTAGCCCGCGTAAAGGTGAATCGTGGTGGACGCGGTTCGAGGCTACCGCTTGTGAAAGGGGAGGGGGGTTAGGCTTACCAATTTAAGCCTAACCGAGCCTTCTACAGCGCATGGAGGTTCCGGTCTGAACAAGAGATTCCACGTGGAATTCCCTCACATCCACCTTAAACCTTATAAGAGCTACGTGACCTTAACCCTGGAACAAAAAGCGTTAGAAGCAACGAAGGAATCGGTGAACATGGCTTTATAAAACCAGCTGTGTTTATCTTGCGAGTCCTATTTACCGCGCCCGAGGCGATTTAAGCTCACCTTCCCTACTCGGGACACGAGAGCACCCGAAGGGCTATTCGACCGACTCCTTATCTCGGATCCCCCCTCCCCCACCCTAGCCGAAGCCGGCGACTTCAGATCCCAGAAAAGCACGCTATGGCCCGAGGCTATCTCGCGGCCCGCCGACTACCTATATAACGGGAGGTTTCCTGCTGAATAGGCAGTACAGCACGCCCGCGCACGAAGACACATTACGTTCTGGAGTCGGATCCTCCGTAGATTATTCGAGTACTGACGGCTAGAATCTCTCCGCCGTAGAAATCGCCTCAGTCAATTGGCAGCTGATTACAACGGCCGTTCTTCCGTGAATTCGCGCCAGTACTCCTTCATCGAGAACCCTGAGGTAAAACCAGTCCTCCTTAATCAGCATCCAGAGTTAAAATCATTACCTAACCCTTCCATCGAGAACTCTGAGGAAAAACATATTCCCTTGTTGCATTCTCGCCTCCCTGATTTACCTTCCCTTTGACGCTTGTCCCTGTAAGACGTCGAAGCTGCAGAAGTCATTAATTTCTGGTCTTCCCAAACCAATTGTTATTATTTGCATTACGGCTTAGTGTAGCCCCTTTTAAGACTTTTATCTGACTCAGGTAATTAACCGCTTTGATCCCTTGGATTTGCCTCTTTGCTGACACAGAATGTGTCCGTTATTTATTTTATCACGTATCTCACTTAAACCTCTTTTGTATATATTTAATAACTTTATTTTTGTAGCATCTTTTAAATAACTTTGAACGACTATCGGAAATCAAATAACCTTTAAGCCAATCTCCACTCACTTATTTTTGAAAATTAATACCCACACATTTGGGGGACGACGAATTTCCACCCATATTCTCATTATTCCATCCCCAACTGGTTGGACCAAGCCATTAGTGTGTCATTGTCCCCATATATATATATATATATATATATATATATATATATATATATATATATATATATATATATATATATATATATATATATATATATATAATATATATATATATATATATAAATATATATATATATATATATATATATATATATATATATATATATATATATATATATATATATATATATATATTATATATATATATATATATATATATATATAAATATATATATATATATATATATATAAATATATATATATATATATATATATATATATATATATATATATAAATATATATATATATATATATATATATATATATAAATATATATATATATATAAATATATATATATATATATATATATAAATATATATATATATATATATATAAATATATATATATATATATATATATAAATATATATATATATATATATATATATATATATATATATATATATATATATATATATATATATATATATATATATATATATTGAGGAATTAAACCGCATTCTCCGAAGACAATTTAATTCAGAACAGTTTCGGTGTATCTCACACCCTTTTTCAAATGACACTGGGCAGAAAATATAAGAGAAATGCATATAAGCATAACACAAGATCCCCTCTTTTTTCCCCCAATCCCCGACTTGTGGCTAATCTGGGGGGGGGGTAGACCTAAATATATTGAAGGACTGACATTTAACTATTTTGTTTATATGCTTTCTTATTACAGGATTAAAAGAAAATTGACCCTCAGATAGATACAAATTAGGAACTGACGATATCAAGCTCAATTCTACGATTCTTCTCTTAACATAGTTAGCCGATTTAAATACCATTTTACTTCCATCGAAATTGATCGTATGATTCTTGTCTCTAACATGGCAAAATATTCCACTGCTTTCGCTGCCCACTCTAATATCTCTTTTGTGTTCGTACAATCTCTTGTCTAGATTTCTCCCCGTTTTCCCTATATAAACTTTATGGCAATCGTTGCATGGTATTGCATATACTCCTATGTTATGATGTTCTTTGGATTTCCTGGCCATCATCAATTGGTTTAAGGAATTATTATATTTAAAGGCTAGATTAATACCCGCTTTTCCAAATATGTCCTTTAAACTATTTAATTTATTATTAAATGGCAATGTTATACATTTGTTGAAGTCGTTAGTGCGGGAAGGCTTATTACCATAGAATGTTTTCCTAGCTGCAAAATTGGCAGACGATATGAAGCAATCGGGGTAATACAAATTAGAAAAAATGGTCCTGATAATAACAATTTCTTCATTTAAATAGGAAGGATGACATATTTTGTATGCTCTAAGGAAAAGGTTAGAAATTACCGATTTTTTAACAGTATTATCGTGAAACGAAAAATAAAGTATATAGGCATTCGAGTGGGTTGGTTTCCTATACACGTCAAGTTTTAATTCATGGTGATCTTTATTAATGAGGACATCTAAAAAGGGTAATCTATTATCATATTCCCATTCATATTTAAATTTGATGGAGACATGCAAATTATTCAAATTATTAAAGAGCACTTTTAAGGGGGCACAAAAATATACAAAAGAAAATATGCACAAGTCAAAAATTGATAAATATATACAAAGAAACTTTAGAAAAACGGGACACATACAATGGAAAACCAACGCACCTTTATGTTGATGTTTCCGAAACTAGAGAAAAGGTTTGGGTTTAAGGTGTGCCCGATCTCGGGCAAAGGAAAGCATCCGAAACTCAACGATCGCGCAAATTATTTAACTATCGTCCGAATGAGACTCGTCTCACTCTCAGACAACCAACCACCACCTCGCGCGCGCCCATTGGTCGCACGGTGCCTAGACGACCCGAGATCGAGCAAACCTTAAACCCAAACCTTGACTCTAGTTTCGGAAACATCAACATAAAGGTGCGTTGGTTTTCCATTGTGTGTGTCCCGTTTTTCTAAAGTTTCTTTGTATATATTTATCAATTTTTGACTTGTGCATATTTTATTTTATATATTTTTGTGCCTCATTAAAAGTGTTTTGTGTACAACCTTTGCCTTTTAAGGGTATTTTTTTGGTGATTGTTCATTTATAATCCCTTTCTTAAAGGGCTAAGGTTTTTGTGTATTATTTTTGCCTCATTTTATACCTTTTTAAAGTAATTTCATGTGTATTTTTAACTCCCTTCCTGAAGGGGCTTTTGCTTTCTTTAGTTAGTTTGAGATTATTATTCCTAATCTTTTTTTTTGTAGGCAATTCATCTTCGTGATTAAGCGAACTCTAACTCGAGAAATTCGACTCAAACAGGAGTCGAAAACTCTAATCTGAGCCAAGCGGAGAACCGCGCCAAATCATCACCTCGGTCGTTCACCGTCAGGGAAATTTGTCACTTTCTTCGGAACTTAGCCTCGGTTTAATTTTCGCATTATTTTTTTTGTTTTTTTCTTCTTGTGTATTTACTGTTAGCAAAATACTTTATTTACTTTAATTTTTGTCCTCACGATCCAAAAGTGGGTGGTAATAGTAGCTTACTTACACACACACACACACACATATATATATATATATATATATATATATATATATATATATATATATATATATATATATATATATATATATATATATATATATATATAATTGTTACAACACGACAGCGACTGCTAGGACAACAACAAAAACAAACAACAAAACAAATGGATTCGGGGAAAGGCTTGCCTCCCCCTTGCGCAGGAGCTTGCGATCTACACAAAAAGGAATTCAAATAAAATGAAGGCCAGCCTCCTCTAAAAAGTTAAATACTCTACAAGTATGTGTGCACAAACATGTCCCGAGTAGAAGGGACCCAAAAGAAGAAAGGATCGAAGGTAGAGGGTCATAGTGGTTGAAATTAAAAGCTATAAATCGAGTATCATTTATACGTTTTTTTCTTTAATAAGTTCAATTTGAAGTCTTATTTACCGAATTAATTCTTAAACATATTTACTGAAGTTAGGTCAATCCATATTTAAACATATCCACTGAGTTGCTTTCAACTACTTGCAAAGTTAAGTCAGTCTATATTTGATTGACACTATACTAGAAAAAATTTTGTGTTATCTTAATGTTAAATCCGTTGTAATAGGTTTGAATCTGTTCTTTCTAGTGGCTGCCTGTTTATCTAACTCAAAAATCAACTATATTTTAGATTAATAAAGCAGATTAAGTTCCCTCAATCTACTTTCATATCATTTAGTTCTAAGCTGATGGATATGAAGAGACTAAAAATGAACCGCATAATGCAAGCGGGGTATAACAAGCACCCTATATAATTCAAACACTGACAATGTGCCAGAACGAAAACGTCCATCTAGTATAAAATTATGAACTCGCAAAGAACCTAAGAGTCCCTTGAGGGTAGTTCAAGAAAGAAGGCTTAGCGTGGAAGTTGGTGGTGAAGGATAGAGAAAATGAAAAGAGAATATGGCTAAAGAATTTGTTTAGCCACTTTTATTTCTGTAAAGTTATATCACAAAGTACATTAATAGTGATCAATTCGATTGTTAAACCTATTTATTTAATGTAGTTCTTTCAATAATATTGCTAGTCAAGTTATTCTAAGTTTGTGTTATTTTATAAGAAAGGAGTTTTTGTAATATGCCTGCCATTTTTAAATCTCTTGTTTACTAGCTTAGAACGCTTATTTCTAGTGGCTACGCAGCTGTTAAACAGAATTTAGACTCCACCAATATGTTAGTGGGTAGATGACGATATTCCATTGAAAGTAGATTAAGGTACCTTAATCTATTTTCGTACGATCTACCTTTAAGTTCAGGAATTAGTTTCGACACTTTACGATTTTTAATATTAATCTCATGAAGATAATATTGTGCTACTATTGAAGGAAGAGCACGAATAAATGTGTAATCTATGTAATTGATTCCAATTCGACCATGCAGGTATATGTACTAGTAACATATTTACCTGAACGTGTGGAAGGTGCCAATGCTTATTTTCTAGCGTTGGTTTCTTAACCTTTCCTTTTAAGAACTCCAGGTGAACTGGTTCTCATTTGTTAACTACTTGCATTTGATTCCATTTTTAATGATTACATTTATTTATTTGTTTAGGGTCGGTAACCCCAATTACAGGCTTAAATTTGGGACTTTGATAACCAGTGCCATAGAGCATCTATGTACAGGATGGTCCGAAGGTCTTGTCACCTCCTGTAAATATTGTTTTAATTTTCTATTTCAGATGCCATGAGCTCCTACAGTTTGCAAGAGAGGCTGATTGCAACTGTATGGGCATATGATAGTGTTTCTACAGAACTTCTCAATGTGTGACAGTGTCAATGAAAGCGAATACATTAAAACCAGTACATTTGTTCCTCTATTTGGGTGACAAGACCTTCGGAACGACCTGTACATTGGAAGAAATGGTAGCTGAAAATAAAATAAATTAGTTAGACCTTATTAATGGAAAATGAAAAATATTTGATAAAGGTGACTATATTTACGCCTCAAGAGAAAGAGGGGCATAAAAGAACACAAGTATAACAGCTTGAATTCCCCTCCTATTGTCTCCCCCCCCCAAAAAAAAAAAAAAAAAAAATGAAGATGGCAAAAGTTAAACCTTACTTTCACCTGGAAAAACCAACTACACTTAATTACCACAAATCTCATATAATAAGTCGGGTAAAAAAGTATAGGCATATATTGTTACCATCTGGGGAGGAATATCTAGTAATATATGGCAATATTTTAGCTCAATTACGGCATCATTTTATTTGTAAACATTGAATCTGGTTTGCTATTCTTTCATACTTACTTTATTAAATACTAGTGGAATTACCTGGTGTTGAACGGGTGAGACTGATTTCTCTCTTATTAGAATTCCAAAATGTTTAAATAGTGAATATGCATCAACACATAATGTTTGTATCTATGGTAGTATATAAAAGGTAGTGTATGCTCGCTTTATAAGGCCTACCTTGAATATGTATTGACACATAATGGTGGGTTAGGATCCTGATTAATCTAACCGAACCAACACAAATTATCAGCAGAATCGCCAGAAGGATGTTATAATAAAACCGAGCCCTCTAAACCCGCACAATGAGCTGTCCGTTAAACGATACTAGTGTTACTAACTCTTCCAATATCAACATTTGAAGTAGTAGTAGTGGTTCCTTAACCTCCCTTTATCCAGGAGGATCCCCGACCGGATAATGAAATAGACAGAACGGTCAGTATGACAATAGCTGGTGATCCCGAGGGTACGAGGGACCGGTCCTCTTTGAAGAGAGGTGCCGAGAAGTGTTATCAACATTTAAGGTCGGTTTCTTGAGTGTACTGAGGCGAGTGAACACTTTGCCACGTTGATCAAGGATCTAGCAGCTCTCAGGAGGGGTTAGCCTGAACAGCCAAAAAGAGGTATCTAAGAAAGAAATGTTTATTGAAAGTATTCTCAGTGACAGCCGCCGTCTACAGTTCATTTTAAAGCACCTGTAGTATTTTAAGTTGAAAATAATTAACTTTATATGATAATTTTTCCTTCGACCTGTGAATTTGATCAAACCGCTCCCATCACCCTTGCGAAAAATCCTGCAGACGTCCATAGTTTCAAACAGATTGTCAAATTCCGAAACAAAATATTATGAATAAATAAAACGAAATAACTAAAATTACGACAGTCGACAACTATTTTTATCGTATCCTAACTCTGTCTATCAATCATAAACACCCCCTAAAAGCGGGAAGCGAGATAGTATAGCGGTGAACAGAGAAAAAAAATCCGTTAAGTGGGAACACTGCGCGGGAAAAAGTAGATCCTAATTCAAGATCGAAAAAAGCCAATCCTGCTTTCCATTAGTCTCTCCTCTTTTCGCGAGAGCCACACAGACCAACTCTCGCTAACGGAGCCAAATTTACGCCATTGCCGATATCATCTGCGGCGCGTAATCCCACACAGGCAAAAGTGCCACTAAATCTAACCCATTTTGCCTCTATTTGCTTTGAACTCTAAATCAGCGTCGTCGGAGAGCCGTTCGTGGCACTTTTCCGCCTTCACTGATACTCGAGAGCCATTCTAACAGATTCGAATTAGACTTAAAAACGAGGTTTCCTTTTTATTTCTCGGGTATAGGATTTTAGTCCTTTCTCTATATGGAAATAGGTCCAAGAGTTTCTGTTTTGTATGCTTAATCGGTGATGAGAACGTAAAGTTTCGATCTTACGTACTGATTTTACGTTAACGTAGGAGTAACTCCCTCCATGCGGATTTCCGCTGGGGTGTAGGATAATGATCCTTTTTGTGTGTGTATGGAAATAGGCACCTGCGTGTTTATTCTCTTAATTAGCCGTAATGGATTTGTTTGTACGCTTGATTGTTAAATAGGAACGTAGCGTACCGGTCTTACGTTAACGTAAGGCTAGCGATTTCCCACCACGCAGAATGTACTACAAGAAGGAAAACGCGACATCTTTCGATGGATGGAAAACGGAAGGAAATAAAAAAGATGCTGATTTATCGGTCAAAACTCACGTATTTGTTCCTAACTAATTATGATTTATTATTCACTCTCTTTCTATTATTCCACAAATTAGATTGGCTTAATTTTAAATGTGGCTGTAACATAATTTAAGCTTTAAGCCACTTGCATAATTAGAGATGTTTAAAATACAGTACCTGTTCCCCTTGAAGATAAAATGTCTATCTTTAATTCCAATGTTGTTATTGTGACCTCTAAGCTCTTATTTACAGGGAACATTCTTCCTCTCGCCTTATTTTAATTTCTATTTTGTTTCTTTCTTTTTTCATTTAATCAAAACAAAATGTTACAGGGAGTTTCCTAAACCGGCCGACGATTGCGCCTAAACTCATTATTGATTCTAATCTCATTTGAGGCGCTAAACGAATTTTAGGTTTAAACTCATGCATTTGTTCTAAACTCATTCATTGCATGCATAGTCCTAAACTCATTATTGGTTCTAAACTCAGCCGTGGCTCTAAACTGACTTTTAGGTCTAAACTCATGCATTTGTTCTAATCATCTTTTGTTATAAACTCATTATTGATTCTAAACTCATGCATTGTTCTAAACTCATTCGTGGCTCTAATCTCATTATAGCTCGAAAATTATACATCGTTCGAAACTCATTGTTGGTTCTAAACTCATTCGTGTCTCAACAGATTTTCTTGTAAACTCATTCGTGTCTCTAAACTCTTTGTTCTAAACTCATTCGCGTCTCAAAGCTGTTTGTTCTAAACTCATTCGATGCTCTAAACTCTTTGCTCTGAACTCATTGGGATCTCTAAACTCTTTGTTCTAAACTCATCGGGGTCTCTAAGCTATTTGTTCTAAATTCATTCGAGTCTCAAAACTCTTTGTTCTATATTCATTTATAATTCTAAACTCTTTGTGCTAAACTCATTCGTGTCTCTAAACTCTTTTTTCTAAACTCATTCGTGTTTCTAAACTCTTGGTTTTGAATTCATTCGTGTATTTAACACTTTCTTATAAACTCATTTGCAACTCTAAACTTTTTGTTATAAACTCATTCGTGGGCAAAAACATTTTGTTGTAAACTTATTCGTGTCTTTAAACTTTGTTCTAAGCTCAGTTGTGTGACAAAACTCTTTGTTTTAAAGTTATTCGATGCTCTAAACCCTTTGTTCTGGTCATTGGAGTCTCTAAACTCTTTTTAGTAAACTCATTCGTGCCTCTAAACTCTTTGTTCCAAACTCATTGGGGTCTCTGAGCTATTTGCTCTAAACTCATTCGTGTCTATAATCTCTTTGCACTAAATTCATTCCTGTCTATAATCTCTTTGTTTTAAACTCATTCGTGTCTCAAAACTCTTTGTTCTAAGTTAATTCGTGTCCCTAAACTCTTTGTTCTAAACTCATTCGTGTCTCTATACTCTTTGTACTAAACTCATTCGTGTCTCTATACTCTTTGTACTAAACTCATTCGTGTCTCAAAATCTCTTTGTTCTAAACTAACTTCCCTATCTAATCCTTTCTTATAAACTCGTTCGTGACTATAACCATTTCATTCTGAACTCATTCGTGTATCAAATTTTTTTGTTCTAAACTCATTCGATGATCTAAACTCTTTGTTATAAACTCACTGGCATCTCTAAACTCTTTCTCATAAACTTATTTATGTATCTAACTCTTTGTTATAAACTCATTCATGTCGATAAACTCTTTGTTATAAACTCATTCGTGTCTCAAAACATTTTGTTCTAAATTCATTCCTGTCTATAAACTCTTTGTTCTAAACTGATTTGTGTCTCCAAACTCTTTGTTCTAAATTCATTCATGATTCTAAACTTTTTTTCTGAACTCATTTGTGTCTCTAAATCCTTTCTTCTAAACTCATTTGCGACTCTGAACCTTTTTTATGAACTCATTCGTGTCCAAAAACATTTTGTTATAAACGTATTCTTGCCTTTAAACTCTTTGTTCTAAACTCATTCGTGTGTCATAACATTTTGTTCTAAACTTTTTCGATGCTCTAAACTTTTTATTCTGAACTCATTGGGCTCTCTAAACTCTTTGATCTAAACTAATTCGTGCCTCTAAACTCATTCGCACTCTAATCTGTTTGTTCTAAACTCATTCATGTCTCAAACCTTTTTGTTTTAAACTTATTCGTGTCTGTAAACTCTTTTTTCTAAACTCATTCTTGTCTTTAAACTCTTTGTTCTAAACTCATTCTTGTCTCAAAACTCTTAGTTCTAGACTCATTCATGTCTCCAAACCGTCTCTTCAAAAGTCATTTAAGACTAAACTTTTTGTTTTAAACACATTCTTGTCTCTAAACTCATTGGTGTTTCTAAACTCTTTCTTCTAAACTCATTCTCGATTCTAATTTTTTTTGTTCTAAACCCGTTCCTGTCTCAAAAATCTTTGTTCTAAATTCATTCATGTCTCTAAACTTTTTTGTTCTAAATTCATTCGTGTCTTTAAACCCTTTCTTCTAAATTAATTCGTGTCTCTAATTCCTCACTGCTAAACTTATTAGTCATTAATCTGTAAATTGCACTGGTGACGCTGATTAAGTAAAAGAGAAAGCTATGTGAAAATCTTATTTTACATATTTGACGTTGTTTGGGTGTAGTTTCGAGAGTTATCGGCTCAATATGTATATAAAACAAAATGACAATTAAGGAATTGCAGGGAAGAGTTATTTTAAGCAATTTTATAAATTGTTTATGTTCTATTTATGCATTTTCCCTCTAAGAGTTAGATTTCTAAGAATCCGCTGCGCTTCTTGTTTGATTGTCAACCAACGTTTTTGGTTCTTTCCCAATCCATCTCGTGTCCCCCAGAACGGCACTTCCAGAGCGTAGGAGTCAGTTTGTAATTTCCCATGTAGTCTACACGCACGGATGTGTCACTCTGCTTAGTGTATATGTAGTGTTGTCCTGGTGACAGCTTTTCTTAACAGTTTTCACAAATTTACAGTTTGTATGTCTTTGGTACAGGAGAGCCAGTGAGAAGGAAATCTTCAAATCACTGCGTGACAAGCTCTACGGTTAGTGTAAAGCAATAAGTAACACCAGGCTCATGTGGAGCGTTCCTAGTCCACTGCAGGAAAGGTCACGTTTCAGAATATTATTCTGGCTAGGCCCCCAAACTAGATCGAATTATCCTTGGCTTTTACTGTCGCAGAAACGGAAAATCGATTTATTTCCGTTGGTGTCTATACTAAGACACTTTGAACATGGAAAATATAATCACAATTGGTTCAGTTAGTGCAAAGCAATAAATAACTAATATAATGAAAGCAGTAGTAAATAATTACTAGAAAAAATATACTAAATATATAACCAATGTGCAACATTAAAGATGTAAAATAAGATAGAAAATGATAGACAAGATTTTAATAAGATAAACATGGAATTTAGATTATAAAGAGAGTCGCCTACAGTGGAGCGTAGGGAGCCTACCCCCTCACGTGTTCGGCTACACCAGGGGGGGTGAGCACGGCGGACTGCCTCATCACCTTCCTGACTTACGCCAACAACCAGCCCACCATCGTAGTCTTCCTTGACCTCGAGAAAGCTTTCGAGCTGGCCAGCCCCCGCGCCATACTAGATGCCCTTGTGAGGAAGGGCATCCAAGGGAGACTGCTGGGCTGGCTCCAGGACTAACTTCACCAGCGCTGGGCCCGTGTGAATTTCCAGGGTTACAAGTCTCACTACCTGATCTTCGAGAACGGGACGCCCCAGGGCGGCATCCTCAGCCCGTTCCTCTTCAACGTGCTGATGGAGCAGCTGGTGGCGCTCCACTATCGGGAATGAACCATCCTTCTCAGCTACGCCGACGACCTGGCCCTCGTCGTCACCAGGTGCGTCGACAAGCTCGCGCGGGCTCAGATGGAGCTCCACCTCATTACTACCAAGCGTGAAGAGCTGGGGCTCAAGATCTCGGCAGAGAAGTCCCGGGCCATGGCCATCAAGACTTCCACGCCCGCTGGCCAGCAGCTGCGCGTCCAGTGAGTCGGGCTGACCTGGACCGACTCCTACCGGTCCCTCAGGGTGTGGGTGGACAGGTGGCTATCTTTCACCCACCATGTCACGCACCTGAGGGAAAGGACGCAGGCCCGGCTCAACGTGATGAGGGCCATGACGCGGCCGAGCGCTGGTGCAACCTTCCTTGTCCTCCGCCTCTACTCTCTGCAGGCAGTACGATCCCTGGGGGACTACAGTGCACCGTTCCTTGTAGCCCTACCCCGGCAGCAGCATCAGCGCCTGGAGGTGGTGCAAAACACCGCCATGAAGACCATTTTGGGGGCACCAAGGTGGTGCAGTGCCTGTGTCCTGCAGAGCGAGGCCTGACTGGTGCCCCTCACCGCAAGGGTGGACTGCATTGTGGCCTGTCGGGTGGCCAGAGTGCTCCAGCGTGACGTGGAGGGTAAGGCGCAAGGCATCGAGTGCCTGCGCAACAACAAGTGGCTCATAAACGTCACCTTAGCAGCCAACACCCTCAGCCAGGCAATGAACTGGCTGTAGCGCGACCCCGACACCCCCCTCCCCCCGCCTACGCTCTACCACCACCATGGGAGTCCCCTGCCGCTGACTTTACCGCCACACAGCTGCCCGCCAGAAAAGCGCACTGCCTCACCGAGGAGCTACGCCAGCACGCCCTTAGAGCCATGTTTGAGGTCACGGAGCCAGGCAGCGCAGTCTACTTCACCGACGGCTCCGTCGACCCCTCAGCGAGAGGTCCGGCGCCGCCTTCATAACAAGCGGTCTTACGCGGGCCTGGAGGACATAAGACCACTGCTCCACCCTCCAGACATAAATGGTAGCAATCTTTCACGCCCTTCAGCACGCGCTGCTCCGCTGAGAGTAACAACAAGGAAAGAAGGTACCCTAAGAGACCTTACGATCCATTCAAAGAGGGTACCTTTGGACTAGCAATCGAGCGGGCACAAGGCTGCTCAATTGTTTTGCGTCCCTAAACGGCCACTTTTTAAGACTTTGTCTAGTCTTGACTTGAACTGGTCAACAGATTCACTGTTGACAACTTCCACTGGAAGTGCGTTCCACATACCGCAGATACTGTAAGTGAAAAAATTTCCACACAGATTGCGGTTGTAACGCTTCAGTTCAAGTTTGAAGCCGTGATTGCGCGTTCTGTTCTCACTCAGTGTGAAAATATCCCGGTAGTCAACATTGTCGAACCCTCGAAGTATTTTGAAAACTTCGATGAGCTGACCACGCAGTCTACGGGTTTCCAGCGAGAACAGATCTAATTCCCTTAGTCTATCCTCATAACTTTTATGTCGGATAGAGGGAATCAGCTTGGTTGCCCTGGCTTGTACGCGTTCCAATCTCGCGATGTCCTTTCGCAATGAAGGACTCCAAAATTGTACGGCATACTCCAGGTGCGGTCGGACAAGTGAGTTGTACAGGCACAGTACAATCTCCTGGTTCCGATAACCAAACTGGCGCTTAATATAGCCTAGCATCCTTTGGGCCTTTTTCTCCGCCTCAATGCACTGTTTCGAGAACTTGAGGTCACTAGTGATTGTTACACCCAAGTCCTTCTCAGTGTCGGTGGATTCAATAGCAGTGCCCTTAAGGATATACTGAGATTGGGGGTTTCTGTGGCCGATATGCATCACTTTGCATTTCCCCACGTTAAAAGGCATTTGCCACGTGTCCGACCACTCCCCAATCTTCTCAAGATCTTCCTGCAGGCGGGCAGTATTTCCATCCTTTGCAACGTTCATACCAAGCTTGGTATCGTCGGCAAATTTGGAAATCTTGGCAACCATGTCACCGTCCATGTCGTTGACGTAGATGATGAATAGTAGTGGTCCCAGGACAGAACCTTGAGGCACCCCGCTAGTAACGGGCACCCACTCAAAAGACTGTCCATTTACCACCACCCGTTGCCGTCTGCCACTTAGCCAGTTCTCGATCCAAGAGAGGCCACTGTGGTGATACACACGGACTCCAGGTTGGGGCTGCCAGCGCTGCAGCACGCTCACGCTCACAGCCATGCCAGGGAAAACATCCACCTCACCACTACCATCCTGCGCACCTGACAAGACCTGGCAGCGCAGGGCAAGTGGGTCCGGCTCCACTGGATTCCCAGCCACATGGGCGTGTGCGGCAAAGAGGCTGCTGACGAGGCAGCCATGCGAGCCGCACTCCACCCCACCACCACCTGGACTGTGCGTCCTAGCCTGCAGCAGTTCAAGGCGAAGGCCAAGCGCATGGCCGCCCATAACGCTCACCAGCAGCACCAAGAATGGGAGGTGACCAAGAAGTGAGCCGCGTGGTATGCTGCAGTCTATCGCACACTGGACCCAACCTACCAGCAGCCCAGTGTGAACTGCGTGCTGCTGAAGCGTGTGAGGCTGGGCTACTCCACGCGGGAAGAGCTGCACGCCGACTTTGTGGCAGGGAAGTGCGAACACTGCGGCGGCCACTGGTCCACTACCTTCTCTCCTGCCCAGCCACCGCCCGCCTCAGGCCAGAGCCAGCGCCAGCCCTTCACCTTGCAAGAGGCGCCCAACTAAGTGCGCGAGAGGCAAGAGCCGCCCAGATGGTCCGCCTCACTCCGACACACAAGCTGTTGGGGGTGCTGAGAACAGCCCCCCTTCAGCGCTCATCCCCGCCCGCGCCCAGCCGGGCGACGGGTGGTGAGGACCGCCGCCATCCACTAGCAGCAGACAAGCCACGCGTGGGACACTCCACCGTGCCTTGCTGCGCGCCTACATCGGTGGGCTCCCCGCTTTGTGTAATGCTTATATTATATATTTATCTGTATTTATATATTATTATATCATATATCGCTATTGCACAATAAACCTATACAAACAAAATAGATTATGAAGAAATGTAAACCACTCGAATCTCCTCTGCTGGAATCTTGTATCACTCTTCCCTTTTATAAAACTGTCTCTTCCCAACCTATCGATTCAAATGTTCTGTCGCTTTTTAATGTGTATTCTTTTACCTTCTTATGTTCTTTTTAAACATTTGTTTCATTATTGGCCAACACTCCACGTCAGCACCTCTAATGTAGAACTCGAGGGGAACGTATAAAACCTTGATCTTAGTTGTACCTTTAATTTTCCACATAATGGATCGTGCTACAGGTGCTGAGTTCATCGGCACCGGGAATTGATGTCGGCGAGCAGGACAAAAACGATAAAAGAGAGTGAAATAAGAAATCAAAAAGATCTATCTCATGGCATTCAGCTTCATTTAGCTGTTCCATGAAGCGAAGCGTCCAACGAGTGGGCCAGAACCACCTGACCCCCTTCTTATGGGTTATCACAAAATTGGCTGATGCTTCCATAAGAAATCAAATCTACTACGGTCGTCAGAACGGACTTTGCACAACATACCGTATTATTTAGCTTTTGGTTCTGTCTAGTATCGATTCCGAACAAACTTTTTTCTCACAATTCGATCTTTTAAATCAAGAGTAGAATGCCCTATCTGCGAGACAGGACCCTTCTGCACACTACACCACGCATTGTATCTGAGTTTGTTTCGATTAAAAATTTACCCACCATTTTGACAGACCTATAAAAGAGAACAAAGTCAACAGACCTAAGTCGCGTGCTCTCGATTATTGTAACTTATATCCATATGCCATATGATTCTACAACCTTCAAAACTTTCAATAATTTCTGGACTAACCTCAGGAGGACCTTGGCAATTATATCATTCGAAAGTAAATGTAAAACTACATAAGGATTTCAAATTTCGTTAGAATCGGCCCAATATTTACGATGTTATTGCCAACAAACTCATTGGAAAGTAAAATACTTACCATCTGACCGACCTACATACGTCCCGCGATATTGACATAGAGTCGAGTGCACGCGAATAATGAACTTTCTTTGCCAGCATATCTGTTCTGAGCGTCGATGGAAGTTTTGCTTGAGTGAGTGCATCTTTCCCATGTTGGTAACCATTGAAATAGCCAATGGTTTAGACATGAAGGATCTTTGAGAGGAAGTTTTTATAGGAACCCTATCAAGTTCGAACTCACTTATCAATCCAGTCTTTAATAAAAGTAGGAAGGTACCGACCCCAACATCACTATTTACCCATTATTTGAACTCGAGGTTTGACGTTTGATTGTTAATCGTAAATAAACCAACCTTTTTTTTCATTTTGAAAGTGAAGAAATTTAAAGCAGAAACAAGTTTTAGGATGACCACGCCGGACGACCGAAAAAGAAGGAACCATCAAGTAGATTACCGGAGAGACAGATTCTTCCAAATCAATCCAAGCAAGGATTAACTTTTTTAATGTGTTAGTATCGTAATTCCCCGTTGTTAGGCGCAAGTCTTTACTTATTTTAAAAGGAATTTACAGTAGGTAATATTTGGAGGGATTGTTTTGGAAAATCTAAATGCCTTCTCCATAAATGTTTTGAGACGAGTTTAATCTCAAATTCCCTCGTTAGATGGCAGGTAATTGTAGGTAGAGATTTCTTGGCTTTACGAATATTTAAAATTAAAGGTGTTAAAAGTTTATTAAAATAAAAGAATGAATTTGAAAAATCTACACGCTGCAATCTGAAAGGAATTGGAAGGATTTTAAAAAACGAACAAAAGAACTAAAGTTTTCTCCTGCAAAGTGAAAAACATTTAATGATAAATGGATATGCCATGACCAAACAATGAAACTAAACACTCACCTAAATCCAGTAGTGAGCCTAAACTAATTTATCGTTAATACACAACATTTAAATATACACCTAAGTGACGGGAAGTATGGGGACTCTCCGGCTCTTCTCTAGGTGGTACTGGGATATAAACGATTCACACAATCTCTCCAGACTTTCGAAGTGCAACATTTTTTCTGTCTTTTATTCATTTAATCCGTCAACTTAGAGCTATCGACTCTTTTGGTTTCGATCGTCAAACAACAACAAATTCACACTTTTGCCTTTCCTACCAATCTTTAACTTTAAACATAAAATAAGCTCAAGTAGCATAATCAAGCCGATTTCTCGCTAAACAAACAATTCGCTGTCTTACCAGTCTTCATAAAAGTGCTTAAACAAGGAAAGTTACACACCGATTACCGGCGAAGAGAAATCGGGTGGGGAATTAACTCCTACATTGGTAAGTAGAAATTTATCCTTTACGTTCAGCTCTAAACAAACGGACAAACCAACAACAGCTCTACTTTTTACTAATGATGTAACGCTTCGAGCTAAAAATCGCTTGCGACTTTTTTATGAATAAAGCACACAACCTTTTATCAACGAACTCCAAATACCTTTGAATCGTAAAAATCTTATTACGTTGGTTACGCCCCTCAACTCGGGGCTGTGGAATTAACAGGACAAAGTGTGCAACTATCTCTGCCACGGCGTGCCAACCAACCCATGTGTCTGTTTCTGTACAATGAAATAAACTAATTATTAGTGTTAGACTGCCATTAATCAGATGAAACGACGCGACGATATTTCAAGTTTAATATTACTCTAGTTTTACCCAAATTTCTAAAAATCCGCTCGTCATATTTTTTTTTATTTATCATTTCTTGTTCGTAAATTCGAAATATCCCACAATCAACTTAATCATAAACGTGTAAGTGACTTCTCTGTTCTCAAATTCATCATGTTGAAACATAAAAATTGCCGATGCGAAGCAAATCCAGAAAAGGGAGTTTATTTTTCAAAACTTCTGATTCCATTTGGCTTGGCGCTTCTTAGACGGAGATTCTACTCATATCTGAATGGAATAAAGGTAAGAGGCTTTCCCGTCGGGACGCTATAAAAAAAATAAAGAGACAGAAATAGGAGGAATGCGAAACAAACACACGCGAGAAAGATTTTTATAAGGAGAGTTACTCAAACCAAGCCTACCAAACGATCCCACTGAAAACAAACTGTAAGAGAATAAACAGCCGAGTGTTTTGATCTGAAGCGCCATCTAGTGGTCAATGTGCGGCCATTGGAACTAAGCGACCATTGGTCGAGAGATGCAAATTACATTGGCTTCCTTTTTTTCGGCGTTATTTCTCAATAATTTATTGTGGTGGTATAATACTCTGATATTTGGCATTGAACATTTAACAAAGAGGTAAATTATAAATAAATGTAAGAGGTAAAAAAAAAATGTCAGTGAAATTAGGTTATATTTTGCGTGTGATAATCACCGCCCGTCAGCACTATCGCCGACTGATTGCGAGTTAAAATCTGTGACATGACTTGACTCTTTACCACTTGTTGAACAATTTACCTTTTTGACTAGCATGGTTTTTCACTTGTTCAGCTAGTTAATCTTTTAACTAGCATGGTTTTCCCTTGCTCAGCTATTTAACCTTTTAACTAGCATTGTTTTCCCTTGTTCAGCTATTTAACCTTTTAACTAGCATGTTTCTTCTACTTGTTAAGCAATTTACCGTTTTTAACTAGTGCGTGTTTTTCCACTTGTTTAACAATTTACTGTTAACTAGTAAGATCTTTTTCGTTCTATCTTATCTGGTGTTCCATTCCTTATAGGCCTCCTTTTCCGTGATTGGCGTCAACTCCCTACAACCGACGAAATTTTTGTCCCCGCCCTCGCCGGGAATCGAAATTGACGTCTAGGCGTGGAAATTGGATATTTTATTTTATTATGGCGCAATTTCGTCTCCTCAGCCAGATGGCTAAACGGCCGGTTACTCGAGTGATTAGGTTGTGTCATCTTCCGTGTTACGATATCCTTTGTTTATATTTAGAAGCATAAGCATTGTTTTCACACTTAAAAAATGGCAATGTACGAACTTGCTAGAGAAAGAACAATGTCTGGAGGGTTTTACCAGTGCAGTGGATATTTAAAGGGATTTGCTGCTGGTCTCTTCTGGTTTTCGTCGGAGAAAATGAAATTTCATCTATTTAGCGAAACTAGACCTAAAAAATAGGAGTGGACAATAAGTCTGTTCATAGATTTTTTTATTCGAAAGGCTCTACCGCCCTCCTTTGTTTATACTAACGGGCTACGAAATCTGCTGATTATAAGGTTTCCTTACGAGTGATATCGCGGATTATTGTGCCAGCGGGGCAAAAGGGGAGGGGGGGGGGTAAAGTATCGGCCCATATGTCACGTAGCTGTTGACGCTGTGTAATCGAACTAGCATCTGGTTGCTCCTTGTGATATTGATTTCTCCACATTGTTAATCTGGAGAAAAATAGTTTACAATGGGTCTTATCGACCTTCTATGTCGTGTTGACAAAAGCTGAACGCTATTAATAAAAAAACAGCTTAAGTTATTCCTGATTAGAATTTATAGAGGAGACTCCAAAAGCCTAAATACAAAATACTGGCAAAAAACAGCAGATCTCAGCATTTAGTAGAAGTCCCAGCATCTGTAGCAAGAGGGAGCATCTAGCGGGGGAAGTCAGCATCTTGTAGAAGAACCCAGCTTCTAGTAATAGAATTCAGCATCTGATAGCAGAAGTCAGCATATAGTAATAGAACTAAAATATATTAGCAGAAGTCAGCATCTAGTAATAGAACTAAAATATATTAGCAGAAGTCAGCATCTATTAGCAGAACCCATAATTTAATAGAAAAACTCTGTATTTAGCAGTAGAACCAAACATATAGAAGAAGAACCTAGCAGCAAGGAGAAGAATCTAACATATAGTAGGTGAATTTAGAATCTACTAGTATGACCCTCATCTATTAGAAGAACTCAACTTCTATTAGCAGAACCCAGACCTAGTAGTAGAAACCAGCATCTAGTAATAGAATCTAGTATCTAGTAGCAACACCCAGTATCCAGTAGAAGAACCCAGAATCTAGTAGAACAGATTAGTATTTAAAAGAATAACACCATCTAGCAGCACAACCTAGCATCTGTTTGAAGAACCCATCATCTACTAATAGAATCGAGAATTTACTAGCAGAATCCATCATCTGGTAGTAGCACCGATCATCTAATATTATAACTCAATATCTAGTATCAGAACCCAGTATCTAGCAGTAGAACCATCATCTAGTTGAAGAACCTAGAATCCATTACCAGAAACCAGCATTTTGTAGAATAACTGAGCATCCTGTATTAGAACCCCGCGTATAATAGAAGGATCCAGCCGCTAGTAGTAGAAATTAACACCTGTAGAAGACCCCAGCATATAGAAGAAAATCTCAGCTTCTCGAAGAAGAACCCATCACCTAGTATTATAACCCAACATCTAGTTGCAGAACTCGGCATATAGTAGCACATTCTATGATTTAGTAACATAACCCAGCACATATTGACACAACCTAGCATCTAGTTGCAGAGCTCAGCATCTAATAGTATAACCTAGAATTTAACAGCATAACCCAGCATCTAGTAGCAAAACCTAGCATTTATTAACAAAACCCAGTATCTAGTAGTAGCGCCCAGCATCTAATAGAATAATCTAGCATCCAGTAACATAACTAGTAGCAGAACTCAGCATTTAGTAGCAGAATCCAGTATGTAGTAGCATAACCTATCATCTATCAGCAGAACATAGCATCTAGTAGCTCAACCTAGCATCTAGTAAGATAATCTAGCATGTAGTTGCCCAACCTATCATGGAGCAGCAAACTTAGCATCTAGTAACAGATCTCACCATCTAGTAGAACAACCTAGCATGTAGTAGTACAATCTAACATCTACTAACAGATCCCAGCATTTATTGGGAGGTTTCAGCATCTAGTGCCACAACCTAGCTTCTAGTAGCTAGTTCTCGCTACCAATTCTAATATCAGCAACTTTAAAGTCGACATTAACCATATTAATTTACCATTAAGGCACTATGTAAGGAAACAATAACTAGAAATTTGATATTATACGAGATAGGAGATAATAACCATAAAAAATTGATATTAATAGAAGAGGTAAAGATTAATAACCCTAGAAATTAGTATCGTGGTATTGCAAGGACCAAGTGGTGGTGTACGTACGTATAGGTTTGTTACGTGCTTCAAAAACTCCGTGATTATGTTTTCTCTAAGATGCTATATTTGATTATTATATTACTTTATTTTTAAATCTTTGAGGATTTCTAATGCCATGCTCAGCGTTTCGAGGATTGAATTAACTACTTCTACGAAAATAGAACTTTAATTGCAACATGAACAAAAAAAGAAATCTAACAAAACAAACTACACAGTTATGAATTAAACGAGTTTAAGTGAGACTTACTAAATTACACAAATGAATATACAGTAATGGTTTATCCAAAGCTCACTTTAATATTAAACTCTAATTGACCTTAAAAAAAGAGATAATGGAATGTATTTACCTTTAAAAAAAACACACGAGAATCTGGTTTGAGACTGACCTTGGCCTCAATTTTTATGTAGCCTCAAGAATGTTGTTTTCGGGTAGGCACGTGAACGTCTTCACTGCCACTCCAGATGTTTGTCTGGCGCGGGGATATTTTTAAAGCCACATATGAATTCGGTGCGTGCGACGGATGGCGTTAAGCACGTTGTCTTGGTAAGATGATTTCATCAACGGGACAGGGAAAGTATGCTTCTTCCAATATTCGGGTTAATCTTGGAATAATTCGCACTGACGAGCGATGAGCAAACGAATGAATCCTTTGACGAAGGGGAGAGCTTGAGGGAGTTCACTTTGGGGTATTCCTCAATGGTGAGGACTATCTCTGGGTTTTGTTGTACACCAGGATAAGGGGGTTCTCTGATGAGAGCTAGTTTAACTTGTTTCTCAATACAAGCTAACTTAAAGTTCAGTATGACCACCAGGAACTGGCTCAGCATCAGCTTCTTCTGTGTTCCTTTCTTAGGGTTGCCGGGCACTTGGCCGGACTTCGTTGTCTCGATCGCAAACTCGATCTTTCTTAAGACAAGATGCTAATTTTCGGTGTGACCACCAGTAACTGGCTCAGGGTGAGCTTCTTCTACGTCTCTTTCGTTGGATGCCGGGCCTCTAGCCAGACTTCGTTGTCTCGATGACTGACTCGATCTTCCTGGTTCTTCTGCAGTTATTCGCATATATACTTCGCCACCCCACTGGGGGTAGGAGAAGGAGGGGGAGGGGGAGGCTGAGAATGGCGGAATTAAGTCTCCTCATTTAACGGTTTTTCTCAAAGCGTCTTTCACTTAACCCTAAAGGCACCTTCTGGCATTTGGTTCTCGCTTCTCTAATTTCGCATATGAAGTGAAATTAAATACCAACTCTTAGCGAAAATGTTGCTGGTTTAACCAATGTTAGGCTCGCCGGACCCGAATTGTGATGATTAGTGCATTATGTGGTTGTGGGCGACCTTTCTGGTGATCCTCGAGGCGAGGGGAGAGGGCGCAGGGGTTAAGTAATCGGATTACGCCGCGCAATGCCAGGACCTTGCGGTTACCGAACGGGGCCTCAGTTTTGAGGGTGGGATATCGACTTCCCTACGATTAGATATTAACAAAATAGTTAAGGAAGCATATTAACTCTAAAAAAAAACAACCCTTTAGCGAGGTTAGAACACATACTAACCTTAGAAATTAAACAAAAAAGGCATATCTGTATCTATAAGACGCTCGATCTATCCCTGCGGCCACAACGTCGTTCGCTCATAACCATCGGTCATTCACGCATGCGCGTAAAATGCCGGGGGTACTATGTGAAAACTTTAATCATTCTAAGTATATTATATGATCTTATTATTAGATATATATTATATGATAGGAAGAGTGCGCAGCTCTCCTGAATCTGCCTTCACCCCCAAAATAATAATAATGATGAGCAAGTAAAGATATTTTTGTGCTACAATGAGGTCGTATTTCATGTGAAGGGACAATTAAATAGAGATAATTTTTGCCAATACTCACCAAACAATGAACCTCCTCAAGATAATATGTACCACTATAATAGCTGTAGGGGGGTGTCCCTGCGGGATGGGGGGGGGGAGTATGGCAAGGGTTCATTAATTGACTCGATTTTTTTTTTAAGGTAAATCTTTGTGAATTTTACTTTGAAATTTTGAAACAAAATATCATTTCACCATTTTCATTCTCCTTACGAAGATAGATTTGAACGTTCATTGACGGATTGAAGACGGATGCGGCCCCTACTTGCGGAAGGAAGCCTTAGATTCGGAGGCGCGTGAAGAAGTATTCCAAGACAGAAGAATTGCAATGGGTAGTGGGGGTAGCCAACCTGCCATTATTCCGTCGGATCCCGATCGGATAATGAAATAGCCATAAAGGTCAGCATGACGATCGCTGGTGAGTCCGAGGGCACAAGGGGCCGGTCCTCTTTGGGAAGGGGGGAGGGGGAAAGTATTATGTTTAGGCAAAATTGTTCAGGTGGAACCTTCGTCGCCCCGGGGAGGAGGAATATGTTCCGCGTCAGAGGTATGTGGATATAAATATAAATCGGCAGGATTCCTTGGAACAGAGAGCGTCAGAAGTATGTGGATATAAATAACCATCGGCAGGATTCCTTGGAACATAGAGCGTCAGAGGTATGTAGATATAGATACCCATCGGTAGGATTCCTTGGAACAGAGAGCGTCAGAGGTACGTGGATATAGCTACCCATCGGCAGGATTCCTTGGAACAGAGAGTGAGTGTGTGTGTGTGTGTGTGTGAGTGTTTTTTTGTGATGTGAAGGCGGGAGAGGAAAGAAAGCAGTGTTGTGATTGGCTATGTGTGAGGTGTAAGATCTACCCACCCGAATACAGGTGTGAGCAACAGCGCGTCCATCAATTGTTAGCCAGATCTCGACGGGCGCTAACGTTTGTTTCCGCTCATGCCGGGATTCGGAATTGAACCCGGTACCGCGTCGTTGGCAGACCAACGCCGTATCCACTCAGCTACCAAGAACTTTAATTGTAATGGGACATACCATTCAATGGCCTAGAAGTTGTTTTTAGGTTCCGCTCACTTTAAATCAATGCTACTTAAAT
The DNA here is from genome assembly GCA_963969495.1 of Ceratothoa steindachneri. Taxonomy (NCBI): domain Eukaryota; kingdom Metazoa; phylum Arthropoda; class Malacostraca; order Isopoda; family Cymothoidae; genus Ceratothoa; species Ceratothoa steindachneri. The sequence continues at coordinate 35,913,709 of OZ018331.1, read as the reverse complement.
ACCAATGGCGTTTAGTAACAAACCCAATACTAATTTAATTTAGAACTCTTTTTTTTTCTACATCAAAGAAAATAACATGTTCGAAATATCTTATTATTGTAAAAAAAAATTGCAACATTTAATTTTGGTGAACTTTTAGGGGGCTTACTTTGTAAATACGGTAAACCCTCGATATAACGAACTATATGGGGCGGGTAGTCGTTCGTTAAAACCGAAAGTTCGTTAAACCCGATGGTCGTTAAAAGCGATGGAAATAACGATGGTTCTTTCGTTATTCTGTATACGTAAATATGTATATTATGGATATGTAATACGTATGTAATTACTAATATTACTAATAAAGTTAAGTGGACTATATTTTTTATTCTTTTCAGTCGTTTTTAACATTTACGCGATAGGAATAATTATGCCAATATATAAATTATTGGAGAGGGAGAATTCAAATTATTGAAGAGGGAGAATATAAATTATTGGAGAAGGAGAATATAAATTATTGGAGAAGGAGAATATAAATTATTGGAGAGGGAGAATGTAAATTATTCGAGAGGGAGAATTTTAAATTATTGGAGGGGAGAATATAAATAATTGAAGAGGAAGAATATAAATTATTGGATAGGGAGAATATAAATTATTAGAGAGGGAGAATATATATTATTGGAGAGGGAGAATATAAATTATTGGAGAAGGAGAATATAAATTATTGGAGAGGGAGAATATAAATTATTGGAGAAGGAGAATATAAATTATTGGAGAGGGAGAATGTAAATTATTCGAGAGGGAGAATTTTAAATTATTGGAGGGGAGAATAAGAAATAATTGAAGAGGAAGAATATAAATTATTGGATAGGGAGAATATAAATTATTAGAGAGGGAGAATATAAATTATTGGAGAGGGAGAATATAAATTATTGGAGAAGGAGAATATAAATTATTGGAGAGGGAGAATATAAATTATTGGAGAAGGAGAATATAAATTATTGGAGAGGGAGAATTTAAATTATTCGAGAGGGAGAATTTTAAATTATTGGAGGGGAGAATATAAATAATTGAAGAGGAAGAATATAAATTATTGGATAGGGAGAATCTAAATCATTAGAGAGGGAGAATATAAATTATTGGAGAGGGAGAATATAAATTATTGGAGAAGGAGAATGTAAATTATTGGAGAGGGAGAATATAAATTATTGGAGAGAGAGAATATAAATTATTGGAGAAGGAGAATATAAATTATTGGATAGGGAGAATATAAATTATTAGAGAGGGAGAATATAAATTATTGGAGAAGGAGAATATAAATTATTGGAGAGGGAGAATGTAAATTATTGGAGAGGGAGAATATAAATTATTGGAGAGGGAGAATATAAATTATTCGAGAGGGAGAATATAAATTATTCGAGAGGAAGAATATAAATTATTGGAGAGGGAGAATATAAATTATTGGAGAGAGAGAATGTAAATTATTGGAGAGGGAGAATGTAAATTATTGGAGAGGGAGAATGTAAATTATTCGAGATGGAGAATATAAATTATTCGAGAGGGAGAATATAAATTATTAGAGAGGGAGAATATAAATTATTGGAGAAGGAGAATATAAATTATTGGAGAGGGAGAATATAAATGATTGGAGAGGGAGAATATAAATTATTTGAGAAGGAGAATATAAATTATTGGATAGGGAGAATATAAATTATTAGAGAGGGAGAATCTAAATTATTGGAGAGGGAGAATATAAATTATTGGAGAAGGAGAATATAAATTATTGGAGAGGGAGAATATAAATTATTGGAGAGGGAGAATATAAATTATTGGAGGAGAATATAAATTATTGGAGAGGGAGAATGTAAATTATTGGAGAGGGAGAATATAAATTATTCGAGAGGGAGAATATAAATTATTCGAGAGGGAGAATATAAATTATTCGAGAGGAAGAATATAAATTATTGGAGAGGGAGAATATAAATTATTGGAGAGGGAGAATGTAAATTATTGGAGAGGGAGAATGTAAATTATTGGAGAGGGAGAATGTAAATTATTAGAGAGGGAGAATATAAATTATTCGAGAGGGAGAATATAAATTATTCGAGAGGTAGAATGTAAATTATTGGAGAGGGAGAATGTAAATTATTAGAGAGGGAGAATATAAATTATTCGAGAGGGAGAATATAAATTATTCGAGAGGGAGAATATAAATTATTGGAGAAGGAGAATATAAATTATTAGAGAAGGAGAATATAAATTATTGGAGAGGGAGAATATAAATTATTGGAGAGGGAGAATATAAATGATTGGAGAAGGAGAATATAAATTATTGGATAGGGAGAATATAAATTATTAGAGAGGGAGAATATAAATTATTGGAGAGGGAGAATATAAATTATTGGAGAAGGAGAATATAAATTATTGGAGAGGGAGAATATAAATTATTGGAGAGGGAGAATATAAATTATTGGAGAGGGAGAATATAAATTATTGGAGAAGGAGAATATAAATTATTGGAGAGGGAGAATGTAAATTATTGGAGAGGGAGAATATAAATTATTGGAGAGGGAGAATATAAATTATTGGAGAGGGAGAATATAAATTATTCGAGAGGAAGAATATAAATTATTGGAGAGGGAGAATATAAATTATTGGAGATGGAGAATGTAAATTATTGGAGAGGGAGAATGTAAATTATTGGAGAGGGAGAATGTAAATTATTATAGAGGGAGAATATAAATTATTCGAGAGGGAGAATATAAATTATTCGAGAGGGAGAATATAAATTATTGGAGAAGGAGAATATAAATTATTGGAGAGGGAGAATATAAAATATTGGAGAGGGAGAATGTAAATTATTGGAGAGGGAGAATGTAAATTATTGGAGAGGGAGAATATAAATTATTGGAGAGGGAGAATATAAATTATTCGAGAGGGATAATAAGAGAAACCACTCTTGGTTTCTCTTATTCTCCCTCTCCATTTGTTGTCATAGACCCCCTGTCAGAAAATATATCTTCCGCTATACAGAATATAATATAATATAAATTCATGTTATTTAGTAATAAGCCTTGGTATATATTACTGGTATATTTTACCACCTTGTTAATTACTGATTGTAATTATCTTATTCTTTTCATTTGTAACAGTTGGCCAATCGTAGTTTTGTTTATCTATATAATTTATATCGAGATAAATAAGAACATTTCATCAATACATACATAAACGAAACGGCAAACAATACAATTAATACAACATATAAGAATCAGGAGGTCAATTGTTGGCAAATAGAGCTAACAAAGGTTTGAAAGTTAAATATTTGCAACCAAAATAGTACACCTAGTCATTTGAAAACAAACAATAAGAAGAACACTAAAGCTCACGAAAATACAAAAACATAGGAGAAAAAGTTCAAACAAAAAATAAAAACAAAGGTAAAAATAAATAAAAGTAAATCGATACCCTCCCTACTAGGGTAAAAACCCCCTCCCCGCTTTAATTATTCACCCACTATATCTTCCAATATCCCAACTTCTACTAAAATTGAGTGCATCATCTTCCCCCTAGATTCTCACTCGTTCGCTGGCATTCGACTCGTGAGGCTCACGATAATATCACTCTCGCTGTAAAGACTCTGTTCCTATCGGAGTTATTCCATTGTCATCTTCTGTAGTCATTAATTGTTGCCTTATCATTCTTTTAAAACCCAATTGATTGCCGGTTTGGCGAGTATTGGCAGGGTATATATACCGAAGCTCTTTCAGCTGTAAGTATTGTTATATATTAGGTTGAGGAATAAGTTCTTGCGTTTTTTTTTAATGTTGTGTTGATTTAAGTTTTGTGGACGTGATTTGTGCACATATTGAGACACAATAATAAATAATGAGAGCAAAATTTGTAAAGGTTAGGCTACGTCTCTTAACAGCGTAGACTATTAGGCTTTTGCTTAGGCTACGTCTTGAAGTTGAATAATAAGTCATTGCGGTTTATTTAAAAGTTGTGTTAATTTAATTTTTGTTCTGTACCCTCAAAATGGAATGTCAAGTTGAACGAAAGGCGCATTTTAGACACTTGTTGTTATTCATTTTCAATCGAGACGGGAACAATGCAAACAATTTGCGTGGCGTTTCGTTCAATACTGATGTGGAATTAAGAACCTGGTTAGACAAATTTTTCGAGTCAAAATTCAGAGATCTTTATTGCAGGGGCATCGAAAAACTAGTTGAACGTTGGGAAGAAGTCATAAATAACAACGGAGAATACATTATTGATTAAATTGCATATTGTTATCAATTAAAAATGAAGTTTTTCTAAAATTGTTAATGGTAATGAATAAATTTGATAAAACCGCAGAACTTATTCCTCAACCCAATACGTAAATTTAATAGGAGTGATTACACTCTTTAATTTCTAATTCCTCAACGCTGCTATTAATAGCTTTAGAACAGTATTCTGTTCCCTTAGTGTGTACAATTAGGTGTCTAGTTACTCTAAGACAACTTTATTTACACTCATATCAATATAAATTATTACAGGTTTATTAAAAAAAGTCAGGATTATAAAAATAACTGGATTCCTTCGCTGAATCTAGAATTGCGCTCTGGTACTGTTCTTGTAGTAGGTGAGTTTAAGTATTTGAAGCTTTGTTATTCGATCAAAAGGGTTAAATGATGAAAAATATGGGTTAAATGAATGGGTTAGGGATTTTGGGGGGTAATTATAATCTATTTCTTTGATTTTCAAAGAAAAGCGAGCAACCATTGTTGCTCTGCACCAAAGTTGATTAAAATCCAAGGAGATAGTTGCTAAGTATATTGCATCAAAGGAGAACATCTTTAGGATTATTAATGACCTTAAAAAGAGTGGTTATACCAATGTGAAGAAGTCTACTAGATCCCGCAAGTGCTTCAAATGAACGGCAGGATCGTCTCCTGATAAGGTCCCAGCTCAATGATCGTGTTGCCTCCAGGGCCCAGTTCGCTCACGATTGGAAAGAAGCAGGTGTGAGATCTTCAGCGCGTACCATGAGGCGGAGACTTTTCGACAAAGGTCTCAAGTCAAGAAGGGGTGCGAAGAAGCTTCATCTCATCACAAAAACCTTTAGGGATTAGCTCTTGTAGCAAATAAAAAAAAACAACAATGTACTGCGAAAGACTGGGGCAAAGTTTATTCTCTGATGAACTCTTTTATGCTTGTTTGGAACTTTTCGAATATTCCTCGTTAGGAGGAAAAAAAAGAAGCTCTTTCACAAGTCCTGTGTCGTACCCAGGTGAAGCATCCGAACAATTTCCATGTCTGGGTCTCCTTTTCATGCAAGGGAACTGGAGCCCTAACAATTTTACCCAAGAACACTGCCATAAACTCAAAATGGTATAAAAAAAAAGCTTCATCAACACCTTTCCCCCAAAGTTCAGGATCAGTTTGAAGATGATAACTGTTTTGTTCAGCATGATGGTGCACCTTTTCATAAAGCAAAAGTAATAACAAAATTCTTGGCAGAAAATAACATCGAACTTTTGTGACCTTGACCCAGGAATTCACTAGAATTTAACCCAATAGAGAATTTGTGGGTGATAATCAAACTGGCAGTTGATAAACAGAAGCCACCCTATTGTAAGTAGTTGCGGGTGATTGCTGGACAAAAGATAGATCAATATCAGCCAAGATATAATCACAAATTTGGTCTCCAGCATGTCAAAAGGAATTAAAATAGTCTTGAAGAACAAGGCACATCCTTGTAAATATTGAATGCATTTATTAATAATATGGCTTTGGGCTCTAATATTTTTTAAATTGTACTTTCAAATTATGATACAAACATTCTAACATAATACAACGTTTGCTTACATTAATTTTCTTGTATAAAAAAAATGCAGTAGTTTCGAAACTTTTGCCCATAACTGTTTGGTTAAAGATCAGGTTAAATTATTACTTAATTAGATTAATATTACTTTTTTTCAATCTGACGAATGCTATTCTTAATTGAGGATGTGAGATGGAAAATTAGTTGAGGTAAGTCCTTGTTTATTTAATGGATAGTTTTATTTGATATTATTATTATATTCGATCGTGAGATTTCGAGTTCTCTAAGGTATCTTAGAACGAGAGTATTAAGATGGGTTAGGTGGATTTCAGTAGAATACCATTCACTTTGCCTCCTTTTCTAGGTGTGTGTCGATATGACGTTTTAAAGACTGAAACGAAGGGTGTTCAGTAAGGATGATTAGAGAAGTGTAGTGGGTAAAGAGTTATGTATTTAGGGTGGAAAAGTGAGTTGAAATGAAATAAAGTTTGAGCTGTAAAAGGTTACCAGGAGAACTGGTTATTCGGTTTCTTTCCTTTTTGGTAATCTTTCATGCAGAAGTTTTTTTTTTCTCTTGTTTTATCCTCTTCAGATTTAGGTTTCTCTTAGTTTTTCTTCATTTACATCCAGTACATTCGTGTTTTCATTCTTTTCCTTAAGGCCTATTAGTATATTCATTGAAGTCTGAAGACGCCTTAGGAAAGGCGAAAGACCACGAGGAGATGTTATAAACAGAAATAAAAAGAAAATTCGTCACATCAAAAGAAGTAAAAATAAGCTAATTAAGGCTAAATTCGAACTGGTCTATAACCAAACATGTATTCAAGAAAGGCTACTTCTCTCTTACATCCTTATATATATATATATATATATATATATATATATATATATATATATATATATATATACAGAAAACGGGAAAAGAAATTCTTCGGAAATATTATTTCCTAATTCGCAAAAATTCCGTACACGGGTGGGATTCGAACCGTGCACACTGAGGCAGCGACTATCCTCTTTGATCTCAATTAAATCATCTCTTAGGCCACTTGGCTACGCGGAATACCAAAAATTCTTCCGAATAAACAAGCTTTTAAGATACAATTCGCAAGGTCAATCAGGACTATAAAAGAGAAAATTAATAGGGAATTTGAAGGGTAAAGGAGAATTGAGGTAAACACGAGGCGAATATAGAATGTATAAATCTTTCATGAGCGCGAAAGAATGATGAAAATGAATCCAACAAACCACAAGAAACAGAAAACGGGAAAAGATTTTCTTCGGAAGTATTATTTCCTAATTCTTGCGGTTTGTTGGATTCATTTTCATCATTCTTTCTCGCACATGACATGAAAGATTTATACACACAATAACCCGTGAGGGTTATTTGCGATGAGCAGAGCGACGCGTTCTAGGGTTGTTCCCCCTATAATAGAACACGTTCAAGCTTCATCGGACTCTTCTTCGTCAACACTCAATCCTTCAGTATCGGCTACTCAAGACTCGACAACGGAATCAACCAGAGATCTTCTAGCTCCGTCGGTGGTTTCGCATCCCCAGGCCAGGGGTCCCTCGGGCCGACCGCCATCCCGGTGAACATCAGTGAGGCTGGTGAGGACCTGATCGCCGAGGGTATTATGACAGAAGAACCAGCGCCGTATTCTCCAGACGCAGACGTCGTGCTGCCAGTCGCGTCTGAGACCGCGAAGTCTCCTCGTAGACCGACGCCCCCCGCGCCCGCCCTGCTACCTGCTTCCGCCTCTACCCGTCGGATCTGGGCGCCATCTCTTCAGTCCACTGGGAACAGGTAGTAAGGAGTCTCCGTGCTAATATTAACGCCCCGGTCTTCAAGTTCCAAGATAAATAGGAAATTGAGGGGCTCTTATCTCTTTGCAGGTTCAGGGAAGAATTCCTCCTACTGCACCCACGCCTTCGTCTCTACCATAACGCTTGGCTGCACAACTGGGGTGTGGCGCTTCGAGAAGCGCCATGGTTGTTTTGATACGCGTCGCTGCAGCATCTCTCCGCTGGCTCTCCGCTCCCCACCCTTCCCATCCCTTTCATCCTCCTCTGCTTAGATTTATATAGCATTTCCACATCACCTTCGCAGACCCCTTTCTACCTCTTCGATCTTTTGTACTATAAACAATTATATACTTCATATATTGCACTTGTTTGTATTTTATGTTTTATATTTTGTACATTTACAATAAAATGAAGGGTCCTTCTCCCCAGTGTGGAGAGGAAGACCAATATATATATATATATATATATATATATATATATATATATATATATATATATATATATATATATATATATATACATATAGGTTGAGAATAAATCCGAAAATGAGAGATGTAAAATTTCTCATTTAATTAAGTACAACGTTTTGGGTACCTTACCCATCTTCTGGTCTATAAAAGATAGATTTAGAACATGTTTAAAATTACAAAAATTATAATGCACACAAGGATTAGAAATAAATTATTTAGTTAATTAAAATTATGAAAAATCGTTTGAAAACAATTGAAATTTAGATATGGATCAATTATGGGTACTTTAAATATAGATAAATATAACACTAGTTGATACAATTATTGGTTCACACTTAATGAAGCAGCAATAGTAACTAGTGTTATATTTATCCATATTTAAAGTACCCATAATTGATCCATATCTAAATTTCAATAGTTTTCAAACGATTTTTCATAATTTTAATTAACTAAATAATTTATTTCTAATCCTTGTGTGCATTATAATTTTTGTAATTTTAAACATGTTCTAAATCTATCTTTTATAGACCAGAAGATGGGTAAGGTACCCAAAACGTTGTACTTAATTAAATGAGAAATTTTACATTTCTCATTTTGGGATTTATCCTCAACCTGAAAATAAGCCTTCTTAGAAGCAAACCTATAGAATATATATATATATATATATATATATATATATATATATATATATATATATATATATATATATATATATATATATATATATATATATATATATATACAAGAAAAAGAAGAATTGGACGCGAATGAGCAAATTAGACAAGAAACCGGAGTTTTTTTAAAAGCAAGAGAGAGGTACATTACAAGAATCCAGAATCATTTTCTGCCTTCAAATTTATTTGAAAGGCAGAAAATAAAAATGGCGTAGACCTGTGGTGGTTGTATGATTACCCGCAGAACCTGTAGTTGCTCTTTCTTTATTTATATATATATATATATATATATATATATATATATATATATATACAGTGAGGTGACTTTGTGCTTTCGTTGGGTTATAAAATTAACAGGAAACTCAGTATCTATATATTTATCAGAAGAATTCCACGTAAGACAGATTTTCTTTATATATAACAATTGCTAATAAATAAAATTTAACAGGTGACATACTCGTAAGTATTAAACCACTCTAATAATGCAAAGCTACGAGTATTATTAAACAAAAAGTTTCCTATAAATTCGACGAAAATGCTAAGATTGAAGATTCGAGAAATTTCTAGAAACGGAACTGATGAAAATTGCCGAATATTAGCAGTTTGATTTGAACAATGCTGAAGGAGGTCAAGGAAGTTTCTCACGCTATTCGACAGAAAATAATCAAACTTCATTCAAATGGATTATCCTTAGACTATTTCTAAACGAATTGAAGTGCCTTATGTAAGTATAGCTTCTATAATTCTATAGTATTGCGAGTATTGAATCAACTCCAACTTGCCAAGAACCGGTACTCCTCGCAATATTAAGGATCGGCCTCGACATTACACGATTTGTAAGCTAAAACATAATCTAATGATTATTATAAAAGATATCCAAAACAACCTGGAATTCTCAGTGACTAATGAATAAAAGAACTCCCATGAAAAGATAAGTGAATTTTGGAACAATGTTATATGGTCAGATGAGACTAAAATAGAACTTTTCGGCCAAAATAATGCTTGTCACGTTTGGAGACCAGAAGGAACTGAATATTATCCTAAGCACACATTCAAAACCTTGAAACACGGAGGAGGTAGTCTAATTTTTTTTTTGGGGGGGGGAGCGCTGTTGTATTATATATGGCAAAGGAGTACTCAATACCATTGATGGGGAAATGGAAGGTACCACGTATCGAAAGCTACTGGAGCAAAAGCTGCTCTCAAGTGCGACAAATTCTGCAGTCGACATCAATGAATATTCAGCAGGACAACGATCCTAAGCACACTGCCAAATTAGCTCAAGGATGGTTTAAGAAGAGAAAAAGAACTTCCTTCCATGGCCCAGTCAATCGCCAGATTTCAATCCTATTGAGCATTTGAGGGGAATACTGAAGGATGCAATCCGAAAGAGAAACCCACAGAAATTTGTCTCTTTGAGGGAGATTTCCATAGAGACGTGGAACAAAATATCAAAAAATGATTGCTAAAAGTTATTATTAACTTTGGAAATTCGTTTTCTTACTGTTATTGCAAACAAATGTTATGACACTAAATATTAAATGACCGAAATTATTATTGATTTAATTATTTTGTCATCTGCAAAACTTTGTTTATTACAAATTGTTGTTATATACAAATAAAATCTGTCTTATGTGTATTTGTTCTGTTGAATAAATAAATTTTTACTGAGTTTCTTCTTAGTTTTATAACCAGACAAAATCCGAAATATTTTAGAAATAGTGAAAATTTAAAGGGGGAAATACTTGTGTCACTTCACTATATATATATATATATATATATATATATATATATATATATATATATATATATATATATATATATATATATATATATATATATATATATATATATGCCAGTCTCTCCTATCGGGTGAGCTTGCGCTTGTGTACTAAGATTAAAATTTAAAATCTAAAAAAAAGCAGCCATGGTTAAATTTTTATAAATTTTCTGAACTTCGCCAATTATAATAATTTTAAAAAGGAACTTAACGAAATCTCATCCCTTTCAAAATATCACGTTGCTAAAATATAGAGTTATAAAAGATATATAAAAATTAATTTTCTGAACTTCACCATTTTGTTTTTTGATATTATAAAAAAAATTTTAGAAATAACTTTGATAAAAAGTCATAACCAAACTAAGATGAAATTATTATTCAAATACTCAAAAAAATCCCCTTCTTAAATTATAGAGTTAGTGATGATATATATATATATATATATATATATATATATATATATATATATATATATATATATATATATATATATATATATATAACAACAGACCCAAAACTTGTTCATTAAATGTCTTGCATTACACCCAATGGGTACTCGAGTGAAGCGCACCCTGTTAACTAGTAAACAGTTTTGATGACTATTTTTATTAACTATGTCAATTTTTATGAAATTCTTTAATAAAGAAAGAAAAATAGTGTTGATATGTTTTAAATTCTAGATCTTTTCCTTCTTTTGGCCTCCTGCCAACACCAGTAACAAATGTGGTTCCTCGCATTATTTCATTCATCTTCCGTTCTGTTCATTCCGGACTTTTTTTTTTTTCTTTGAGATTGACTAAACTTTTCCATCAAAAAGATTTAAATCTTTCTTCTCAGAATTTCACTTTTAACTTTCTCAACAAGAACTATAAAAATTGGATGTTTTTCTTTAGGGTTAGAAATATTTAATTTAACTTATACCAACGATCTCCATTATTGTCGTCATCCCCAAAATTATTTTTCATTAACCAGCCTTTTTGGATTCACTTATTTGATTTATACTTTTATTTTATTTTGCAATAAAGCTTCTAGAAACAAAAATTCCTGTCTGTAAAAATTGGTGCCCAGATATCACTTAGAAATTGAATTTTTACCTGTCGTCTATCATAATAGTTTGCCCGCGTTCTTCACCGAGACCCCTGAAAATGTAAAGCTAACATGTCCAATGGTCTGAATCCTAGGATATCTTCTTCAGGCTTTATACATTCTAGTTTTAACTTCTACAACGTGCGATGGGTAATTTATCGCCTAACTTCAATATAAAATCAAATAAAGCTGGGGTCAATTATACATATATATTTATCAAAGTTACATTTTAAGACTTGAAAGATTGTATCAAAGTCACATGTTAAAGATTTGAAGGATTGTAAAAAGTTACATGATAAAGACTTGAAGGATTGTACCAAACTTACATGTTAAAGACTGGAAGGATTGTATCAAACTAACATGTTATAGACTTGAAGGATTATACGTAAATTACATGCTAAAGAATTGAAGGATTGTACCAAAGTTACATGCTAAAGATTGGAAGGATTGTCCTTGTTAAAGAGATGAAGGATTCTACCAAACTTCATATTGAAGACTTGAAGGATTGTGCTAAAGTTACATGTTAAAGTCTTAAAGGATTGCACCAAAGTTACATGTTAAAGACTGGAAGGATATTACCAAGGTTACATGTTAAAGATTTTAAAGATTGTACCAAACTTAGATATTAAAGACTAGAAGGATTGGACCAAGCCTCATGTTAAAAACTTGAAGGATTCTGCCTGAATTACATGTTAAAGAATGGAAGGATTGTACCAAAGTTACATGTTAAAGACTTGAAGAATTGTACCAAGGTAACATGTTAAACACTAGAAGGATTATACCAAAGATAAGTGTTAAAAACTGGAAGGATTGTACAAAGTTACATGTTTCAGACTTGAAGGAATGCAACAAAGTTACATGTTAAGGACCGTACCAAAGTTACAGGTTAAAGACTGGAAGGATTGTAGCAACGTTACATATTAAAGACTAGAAGGATTCTACCAAAGTTACATGTTAAAGAATTTTACCTAGGATACATGTTAAAGACTGGAAGGATTGTAATCAAATTACATGTTAAAGGCTGGAAGGATTCTACCACCGTTGCATGTTAAAGACTTGAATGTTTGTATCACAATTGAAAGGCTTGTACCAAAGTTACACAGTAAAGACTTGAAGGATTGTACCAAAAATACATGTTAAAGAATGGAAGGATTTGTATCAAAGTTACATGTTTAAGACTGGAAAGGTTGTTCCCAAATTGCATGTTAAAGAATGGAAGGATTGTACCAAAACTACATGTTAAGGACTCGAAGGATTGTACTAAAAATACATGGTAAAGTCTTAAGGGATTGTCCTAAAGCTAGATGTTAATGGCTGGAAAGATTTCACCAAAGTTACAAGTTAAAGACCTAAAGGATTGTATCAAAGTTACATGTAAAAGAATTGGATGGATTTAACCACTGTTCCATTTAAAGACTTAAATGTTTATACCAAATTATCTTAAAGACTTGAACGATTGTAGGAAAGTTACATATTAAAGGCTTGGGTGATTGTACCAAAGCTAGATGTTAAAAACTTGAAAGATTGTACCAAAGTTACATGTTAAAGACTTGACAGGTTTTACCAAAGTTACATGTTAAAGACTTAAAGGAATTTACCGAAGTTACATGTTAAATACCTGAAGGATTGTACTTGTTAAAGATTTGATGGATTCTATCAAACACCCATGTTAAGGACTTGAAGGAATATGCAAATTTACATGTTAAAGTCGTAAAAGATTGTACCAAAGTTACTGAGTAAAGACCTGAAGGATTTTGCCAAGGTTACATGTTAAAAGCTTGAAAGATTGTAGCAAACCTACATGTTAAAGATTTGAAGGATTGTACCAAAGTTACAGATTAAAGACTAGAAGGATTATACCAAACCTACATGTTAAAGACTTAAATGATTGTACTTAAATTACAGGTTAAATACTGGAAGGATTGTACTAAATTTACATGTTAAATACTGGAAGGATTGTATCAAAGTTACATAATAAAAGCTGGAAGAATTGTACCAAAATTACATGTAAAAGAATTTTACCTAAGATACACGTTAAAGACTGGAAGGATTGTACGAAAACTACATGTTAAAGACGTGAATGATTGTAGCAGAGTTAAATAGTAAGACTGGAAGAATTGTACCAAAGTTACATGTTAAAGACTGGAAGCATTGTACCAAAGTTACATGTTAAAGACGTGAAGGATTGTACCAAAGTTACATGTTAAAGACGTGAAGGATTTTACCAAAACTACATTTTAAAGACTGGAAGGATTGTACCAAAGTTACATGTTAAAATTTTTTACCTAAGATACTGTTTAAAGACTGGAAGGATTGTACGAAAGTTACATATTAAAGACTAGAAAGATTGTACCAAAGTTACATGGTAAAGACTGGTAGGATTCTAACAAAGTTACATTTTATTGACTAGAAGAATTATACCTAAGTTACATGTTAAAGACGTGAAGAATTGTAGAAAAGTTGCAGGTTAAATACTTGAAGGATTGTACAAAGGTTACATGTTAAAGACTTGAATAATTATACCAGAATTATATTTTAAACACTTAGAAGATTGTACCAAAGTGACATGTTAAAGACATGAATGGTTTTACCAAAATTACATGTTAAAGCCTGGAGGGAATGTACCAAAATTACATGTTAAATCATGAAGTATTCCACCAATAAATACATGTTAATGACAAGAAGGATTGTACCAAATTTACATGTTAAGAGATGAAAGGTTGTACCAAAGTTAAATGATAAAGACTGGAAGGATTATAATAAAATTAAATGTTAAATACTTTAAGAATTGTATTAGAAATACATGTTAAAAATTGGAAGGTTAGACCAAAGTTGAATGTCAAAGACTGGAAGAAATGTACCATAATTACATGTTAAAGACTTGAAGTATTGGATCATAAATATATGTTAAAAACTGGAAGGAATATTTTAAAAGTCAAATGTTAAAGACTTGAAAGTTAGTACCAAAATTCCATGTTAAAGACTGGAAAGATTGTACCAAAATTACATGTTAAAGACTTGGAGGATTGCATAAGAAATACCTATTAAAGACTGAAATGATTGTACCATAGATAAATGTTAAAGAATTCGATGGCTTTATTAAAATTACATTTTAAAGACTCGAAATTTTGTAGCAAAATTATTTGTTAAAGACTTTAAGGATTCTACTAAAAATATATGTTAAAGACTGGAAAGACTGTACCAAAATGAGATGATGAAGAATTGTAAGATTTTACTAAAAATACATGTTAAAGACCAGAAGGATGGTACCAAAGTTACATGTTAAATTCTGGAAGGATTGTACCAAAATTACATGTTACAGACCTGGAAGATTGTACCAAAAATACATGTTAAAAACTTGAGTTTTATACCAAATTTACATGCTAAATATTTGAAAATTTGCACCCAAATTACATGTTCAGGACTGTGAGGATTGTATAAAAATTACATATTAAAGACTAAAAGGATTGTACCAAAGTGAAATGATAAAGATTGAAAGGATTGTACCCAAAATACATGTTAAAGTCTGAAAGGTTTTACCAAATTTACATGTTAAAGACTGGAAGGATTGTACCAAAATACATGTTGAAGACTTGAAGGATTATATCAAAAGTACATGTTAAAGACTTGAAGGATTGTAGAAAGGTTACATGTTAAATACTTGAAGGATTGTACAAAGGTTACATGTTAAAGACTTGAATAATTGTACCAAAATTACATGTTAAACGCTTAAAAGATTGTACCAAAGTGACATGTTAAAGACTTGAATGGTTTTACCTAACTTACATGTTAAAGCCTGGAAGGAATGTACCAAAATTACATGTTAAAACAGGAAGGATTCCACCAATACATACATGCTAAAGAGTGGAAGGATTGTATTAAAGTTACATGTTAAAGACTTGAAAGTTGTTTCCAAAATTACATGTTAAAGACTTGAAGGATTTTACAAAAAATAAATGTTAAAGAATGGAAAGAGTGTACCAAAATTAGATGTTAAATTCTTGAAGGATTGTAACAAAATTACATGTTAAAGACTAGAAGGATTGTATTAACATTATATGTTAAATACTTCAAGGATTGTACAAAAGTTATATGTTAAAGACTGGAAGGATTGTACAAACATTATATGTTCAAGACTAGAAGGATAGTACTAAAAATACCTGTTAAATACTGGAAGGATTTTACCAAAGTTACATGTTAAAGACTTGAAGGCTTTTACCAAAATTACATGTTAAAAATTGGAAGGATTGTAACAAAGTTACATCTTAAAGACTTAGAAGGTTGTAACAAAATTACATATTAAGGACTGTAGGATTGTACCAAAATTACATGTTAAAGACTTTAAGGATTGTAACAAAATTACACGTTAAAGACTGGAAAGATTTTACCAAATTGCATGTTTAAGACATGAAAGGTTGTACCAAAATTACATGTTAAGTTCTTGAAGAATTGTATGAAATTACATATTAAAGACTGTAAGGATTGTACAAAAAATACATGTTAAAGAGTGGAAGGATTGTACCAAAGTTACATGTTAATAACTTGAAAGGTTGTATCAAAATTACCTTTTAAAGACTGGGAGGACTTTACTAAAATAACATGTTAAACCATTGAAGGATTCTACAAAAATTACATGTTAAATTCTTGAAGGATTTTACCAAAAATTTAAGTAAAGACCGAAAGGATTGTACCAAAATTACATGTTAAAGACTTGAACGATTGTACAAAAATTCAGGTTAAAGACTGGAAGGATTGTACCATAGTTACATGTTTAAGACTTGATAGGTTGTCACAAAATTACATGTTAAAGACTGTAAGGATTGTACTAAAATTAAAAGTTAAAGACTTTAAGGATTATACCAAAATTACATAGTGAAGACTGGAAGAATTGTAGCAAAATTACATGTTAAAGACTGGAAAGATTGTACCAAAGTTTCATGTGTAAGATTTCTACCAAAGTTACATTCTAAAGACTGGATGGATTTTGCCAAAATTACATGTTAAAGACAGGAAGGATTGTTCCAAACTTTCAAGTTAAAGACTGGAAGGATTGTACCAAACTTTCATGTTAATTACTAGAGAGATTTTATCAAGGTTACATGTTAAAGACTTAAAAGATTGTACCAAACTTACATGTTAAAGACTTGACGGATTGAACTAAAGTTACATATTTAAGACTTGAAGTATTATACCAATCCTACATGGCAAAGACTTTAATGATTTTACCAAAGTTGCATGTTAAAGACTTGAAGGAATGTACCTAAATTACATGTTAAAGACTGGATGGATTGTACGAAAGTTACATGTTAAAGAATTGAAGGATTGTATCAAAGTTACATGTTGAAGACTGTAAGGATTGTACCAAACTTAGATGTTAAAAACTGGAAGAATTTTACCATGGTTATATGTTAATGACTTGAAGATTGTACCAAACCTACATGTTTAAGACTTGAAGTATTTTACCAAAATTACATATTAAAGATTAGAAGGATTGTACCAAGCCTACATGTTAAAGACTTGAAGGATTGTACCTAAATTACATGTTAAAGTCCCTGAAGGATTGTAAAAAAGCAAATGTTAAAGACGGCCTCCAGGAATCATAGGAAGTGTTGCAAGTCTTTCTCGGATTTCCCCCTGTTTAATTGGGTGTAAACTGAGGTGATCCTGTACCTAAACTGCACATTGATTTTGCACGGAGACTTGTTGGCCTCTCTCTCTACCATGTTCCACACTTAATAGTCCTAGGAGTTGCAGTCTGTGATGTTGTGGTGGCCCGATGTTTGGAGTGATGTTGTCAAAGAAATTGTCTAATTTCCCGGTCCTGGCAGAAATTCTTCTCGTCTGAGATCCAACGCAGGCGAGGATTGAGGGGATGGTTCAGTGTGTTCATAAGTTTCGCAGTAAGATCCTTTCGCTTTCCTTTTATATTTTGTAACAGAAATTGGCCCTTTCTCATCTTGTATGGGGTGTATCGAATGTCATCATGCATTAACCGCCCCACGAGCTGTGACATTCCATTGTCCCTGGAAATAGACCTCAATGACTTACTGAGTTCATTCCAATGATGGCTTGTATCTTCGCCACAAATTCGATTGTTCTTTTCGTATCAGAACGCTTAGAGTGAGGGGTTCCGAGCTGTTTAACCCTCGTAAGCATATCTTGACCCATCCGACTCCTTCTGATCCTCTGCACCCTTCTCAGATTGACAGCCAAGCAATCGGAGATCGTTGCATTGGAACTTCCCGCGTGAATACCAAACAGCACAGGTTGCTTTTTACGAATTTTGCAACGATTGAATTCAGCCAATGCATTGCTTTCTTCCCAGACTGAGTAGAGTGAGTCTATTATGATAGGAAAAAGAGAGAACCGATGCCAGACAACACGCATGGCGTAATTTAGAGTTGCCAACGGCGAAACGCACCCTATCTATAACTTAGATTTCAAATATCCAGATTATTTATTTTTTTATTTTCCCCTTAATTTTGTTTCATATCTTTGCCTAAAATGGAACTTGTTAATAATTCACAGCATTGAACTTACCTGTATCCTGAAAATTTTCCCCTCAACATGACAACCGCCATATTAGGCCGTAGTATGTCCACCATTGTTCACGCCGCCTCACCACCTTACTACCAGTCTTTTTCCACATCTGGACATCCTTGCGTCTCTGCCCTTCCAGAAAAGCCAATCAATCGAATGACTAGAAGTATTTGAATTGCTCATGGATGCATTTAGTCTTAGCGAGCTGCAGAAAGCTGTACGCCTTTACTCATTTTAAGGTCTTTTTTTGGTCCATCGTGGTGTTTGAGGTTTTAAGTTCAGCATTCATATCTAAATATGAAATGTGAGACGAAGAAATAGCATGTGAGATTCTATTTTCTCAGGTCATGGGGAACAGGCGCGTATCACTCTTCCTGGATCACTAGAAGGAGTTGGCTCAAGCTGAAGGTACTCATTCTGAGCTATATATTTGAAGCACTCCTGAAGGAAATCTTCATGAGACCAATGCTGAAGCATATTCTTTCCCTATTGACGATAGGAAAGCCACGCACCTTGACGGAAATTGCAGTGAATTCCGAGCGGTTGTTCAATAGCCTGTATGTTAGCTGGGAAAACGTCTCCTCAGGTCCTGTCCCAACCATATTTAACAAATGCATTTGTTCGCAGATCGAGGACGCAATAGTGTGACGGTCCCTCCCTCGACTGGCAGTAGCACTATGATGTAGGGGATATTAAAGCCGGTATGTGAGCTAAAGTTGCAACAAGGACACATAGGGAAGCGGGGCACAGCCAGATTAGGCATCGCCAAAAGCGTTGCCTCGAAATAGAAGCAACCATCAAGATTATTCCAGGACGAGATGTAAGGTAAAGCATTCTGGAGAGCTTTTCTCGTCAGTCTATACTCCCTCTACTTATTCTCACGAGTCAGGTAGGTCCTGGTATCATAAAATATACGCCAATAAAGCTGTAAAATGTAAGCAACCATGCCATTATTTTCATTCTGGTGTTTCTCTACCATCATCAACCTTTTTGCCACACTCTTGTCCACATCACTTTTCCTCCTCTGCTCAATCTTTGCCGCATTTAAACTAGCAAGGCAAGTGATTCCTGAGTCGAATACCTCTGCCATTTCTTCTTCACTTCATATTGATCCGCTTTTTCGTATCTATAATGGCTTCAGCTTTCTTTATGCCCATGGCCTCTGGTTGACTTTCTGTATCGTAACACTGTTAGTCGTGCTGCTTCTCATACTGTATATGGTTCATTTTCCTCTTCGCAAAGTTATTTCCTCTCTGTCTATTTTTATTCGCTGAACCCCAATTTTAACGCCTTCTACAGTAGTTTCCCTTTTCTTTCCACCCTTCAAGCAAAGGCTGAATAAAGATGATGTCGTTCGATGGATAGAAAAGATAAGTGAGCCTGATTTTGCTCGTCCTAAACATCTAACCCCAGGTAGACTTTCTGCAAAGTGTAATGAGTTTGAGTTTATGCCACATGCTAGCATTACTTGTCATGCAGTCTCCTTGGGTCTCACTACTACACGTACTAGCAACTTCATGGCTGTAAGTAATTGCTGAGCTTTGAACGGGTTTATTATCCTTTGCCATACCTTTTATATTTCACATCATATCTCTTCAGTTATTTTTTTTCCTCTGTTTTCGATCTGGTTCGTGCTTACAACCAGACCTTTGTTCAGTGTTCATCCTGAAGACGTCCCAAAGACCGCTATTATCACTCTCTTCGGCTTTTTTGAGAAGGTCCTAATGCATTATGGTGGTCAGACCTTCCAACTGTTCATGGAGAAGGCTCTGTGATGTAATTAGTTCGAGTTTTGCTACATCGACGACTTCCTGTTAGCGTCTTTGCCTCTCATAGAACATCTTTCTCATCCCCGTTAGTACTTTTCTCAATTGGAAGAGTATGTTATCGTACTTAATACTTATACTTTTAATTGTTCCTTTAGTGTTTCACAACCTTCTTTCTCCAGACACCATATTGATCCTGACGAAATTCGTCCTATTAAGAATAAAGTTGCTGCGATACGAGATTTTCCTCAGCTTTCCTCCTTAAAGCAAATCCGTATTCTTTGTAGGATATTAAATTTAACCACAGATTTATTCCTTCCTTTCTCATTCTGGTGTTCGAGCTACTTGCAGGCTTATCGACCATCGTTTCATGTTGCCAGGTACCAACGCCGAAGTGGTCAAATAGACTCGTTCTTCCTTATTTTTCCAGCGTGCTGAGGTCTATCGCCACGCCAAAAAGTTTGAGCTTCCTTTTTCTCTTCTTTCGTCTCGTTATGACCCAATTAGCATCGATATAGTCGGTACCTTATCCTTATTCTCGTAGTTTCGGATACTTTTCAACTCTGATTGATCGTTTTACACAGTGGCCAGGTCAAAGCTAGCCTATTATTCACAGATATCAGTATCACGTGAGTGGACAATCTGCCCTCTGTTTCTGCTAGGGATTTCCTTTTTATTGAAAGAGGATTTGGTTTGCTCCGTTGCAGAATTAGCCCCTGGACGCGCCTTCACATTGCCGATCGATTCTTTTCTTCTTCTTACAGACATTTACTCTTGTCTCTTGATATTTCTTTATACGTACATGACTTAGTACGGTCGATGGCTAAGAGTCTCTCAACCGCACCAAATAGTGCTTGTTAACCAGAATCCCTTTGTGCCATAAGAGATGTCATGTTCTCAAGTTTTCGTTCGTTGTTATGAATCACACTCACAATTACAACTGATGTACAACGGACTTTTTTTCGCAACCTCAAGAAGGTCAAAGTTATTTCTTCTTCAGCATGGCACCAAACAAGATACCCTCTCTTTTGGCCTTCATCGACGCTCTTCCTCCTAAACACTGTCAATTTCTTTGGTTACTGGTTTTCATAATGGTTCAGAGATCTCCGACAATTCGAGAGAGCAACCTAACTGCATTAGCTTTGGGACTACCTTTTCCTAGAGTCTATCTGAAAAGATTATACGCCCCGGTCATCTAGTTAGAAGTCATAGTCGTTTCCTAGATTAAGAAACGTAAAAATAATTGTATATGGACATCTTTTTAAACAGGTTAAAATCACTAGTAAGGGAAGTACAGTAGGTTTTTCAGGATTTGATATTAAGGTTTGCTAATTGAAAAACCGCAGTTCTTATAATTATGAGGTCTCTTTGGCAACGGAAAGTCGGGTAACGCAATGCATAGGTTAAGCATTGCATACATGAACATTATACTAGAAAAGATTAATAATGCTTATTTTTTATAATTATATTTATAGAAAAAATATCCTGTATTAAGCAGATAAGTATTTGTTAGCGAACCTAAGAAATAGAGGAAATGAGAATTACCTTAAATTCCCCTAGATTGTTGACGACACAAGCAAGCTTGGCTTCCCGCCCTATAGCTACCGTCACATTTTGGATCGGAGCGGCATAATCTGGTTCCAGAGCTCCCGCTCCAGCGTGTAGTGCCATGTTGACTGCCGCAGGGGAAGCAAAAGCGACTGAAAACAGAAAAAATATATATATATTTAACTGGCACTAATTGGTTGGCGCTCTGAAGAAAAAATACGTTTTAATTTTAATAATACATTAAAATGGTTCCTTAACTCAGAAACTAAGGTCAGAGAAGTCGCTAACGCTTAAGAACATAAGAACATAAGAAAAGAAGGAGACTGCAAAAGACCATTCATGGCCTACACTTGGCAGCTCCTGTTCCATTCAACACACAAAAGATTTCTTACCAGAGAAAAGTCATCAACATTGTCACCCTTTACAGGAGTTCGTCAGATCTAATCTACAATATACATAAAATGCATCCAGAGGATTATGTCCATTCATGCAACCGCAAAATATAATCTCCCCACTCCTTAGAAAAATATATACATATGTACATAAAAAAAAGTCAGTCCCATCTAGCAGCTTCATCCATATATTTATCTAATCTATTCTTAAAACTACCCAGAGAGGAGGCTTCTATCACATGTCTAGAGAGCCTATTCCATTCATCTACCACACGATTTGTAAACCAATTCCTCCCAATCTCCTTCCTAAACCTATATTTATCAAGCTTAAACCCATTGCTACGTGTTCTGTCATGTTCACTAAGTATAAGAACCTTACCCAGATCCCCTTTATTATATCCTTTTACCCATTTAAAGACTTCAATCAATTCCCCCCTGACTCTTCTCCTTTCCAATGTATGTAGATTTAGTTTTCTGAGCCTTTCACCATAAGGTAAGTTCCTTAGCCCACCAATCATCTTTGTCATCCTTCTCTGCATAGACTCAAGCATATCAATATCCTTCCTATAATATGGTGACCAAAATTGTACTGCATAGTCTAGATAAGGCCTAACTAGCGCCAGATACAGTTTTAGAATGACTTCAGCACTCTTATTGCTTACACTCCTCCTAATGAATCCCAATATCCTATTAGCTTTATTCTTAGCATTTAGGCATTGCTTTCTAGGACGAAGGTCTGAACTTACCAAAATACCCAAGTCCCTCTCACAATCAGTCCTCCCTAAAATTTTCCCATTTAATTTATAACTATTCAATGGATTATTTCTACCTATACTAAGTACACTACATTTGTCTATGTTAAACTTCATTTGCCATTTCTCGACCCAATTAGACAGAATGGTCAATTCCTCCTGCATTACAACAGCATCAGAATCAGCCCTAATGGCCCTACCTAGCTTAGTATCATTAGCAAATTTACTCAGGTCACTACTTATACCTATGTCAAGATCATTAATATAAATTAAGAATAGCAAGGGACCCAAAACAGATCCTTGCGGAACTCCACTGTTAACACACCCCCACTCAGATTTAACTCCATCTATACTAACTCTTTGCTGTCTGTCACCAAGCCATGACTGAATCCACCTAAATATACTGCCATCGATCCCGTGTGCTTTAACTTTGCTCAGAAGTCGTAAGTTTGGCACTCGATCAAAAGCTTTACTAAAGTCCAAGTATAAAATATCATAGTTTTCATCATTATCTGCTGCTTCATACACCTTACTATAAAAAGACAGCAAATTAGTCAGACAGGATTTACCCTTACTAAAGCCATGCTGTGATTCTTTTATCAACTTATGCTTATCCAAGTGATCTCTAATATTCCTTGCTATAATAGATTCCATCATTTTCCCTACCACTGATGTCAAACTTACTGGTCTGTAATTAGACATATTTGTTTTATCCCCTTTCTTAAATATAGGTATCACATTGGCTTTCTTCCATGCCACTGGCACAATGCCACTCTCCAATGATATTCTAAAGATGCATGCTAGGGGCTCACTTAACACATCCTTACATTCTTTCAAAATTCTAGGAAAGAGCTCATCAGGACCGGGTGCTTTACTACTTTTGATTTTATCAATTTCCTTTGTCACTATCTCCTTTGTGATCAAGATATCCTTTAATTTCTCTTCATCATTACCCCGAAAGATCATTGACACCTCAGGTATATTTAGAGTATCCTCCTGTGTAAATACTGAGAGAAAAAAGTCATTTAGCATTCCAGCCATTGAGTCCCTATCACTCACTAATTCTCCATTGGAATCTATAAGTGGGCCTATTTTATCTCTAACCTTAGTTTTGTATAATTTATAAAAACTTTTAGGATCTTCCTTTGCCCTATTTGCCACTTTAATTTCATAATTTCTCCTTGCTACTCTAACTAACTTTTTAACATCTCTTGCTAGTTCATTATATCTCTGCCTTAAGTGATCCTCTCCATTTTGTGATCAGAGTCGAGGATGTCTTAAAGTCACCAAAATCCAAGGAATTTAACTACTTTAACTGCCCCGTTCTCTCAAATGGTAAATGGGTGAAGAAAAATAATGTAACAAATTAATATTTCATTGTATTAAAATACGAGGAGTAGTTGATTTTTTAAGATACATTATAATTAATCTTGAAGTTGTAGACACACACAAACACAAAGAAAATATCTACATATTTTCACCAATACGCACACCCCAACGAAAAAACTTAAACAACAAGATCTTACTATTAGTAATGATTAAACATTTCCGCATACACACACATACACATAACCTTTACAGTCTTCCCATTATTACCTAAATATATAGATATAAGCGAGGAAAAAACAACAAAAGGATATCTAAGTACAACGTTCTTAGCATAACACCCCTTCAAAATTAGAAACTATTGAGGCATACGCCCTTTTTCCAAATAATGACCACCCCTTACTCTTAAGCTATAAATCAATCAGTCCCTAACTTAGGAGGTGCGTTGAATATATTGAAAAGGGCAAGGTGATTGGAAAACTAAGATACACGCTGGCCTTATTGGTAATTAAAGTTTAAAGTACATTCAGGTTTGTTTCCTTGTTAAGTATAAAATCGTAAACCCTAATTGAAATTGTCTTCTGTTTTAAGCTCTCAAATAAAGAAATCATTAAATCCAGCATCTTTCCCAGTGCTGACAAATCGTACGATCCAAATGTGTCTTTCTCTCCAGAGCGTTACCCAAATAGTTGAGGGAAATGCTAATAGGTGATTCTCCTTCTTAAATGTTGTTTTAAGAGCCGTAAATTGTTATGTAATATTTTAAATATTATTTAAATTTCAGCGGAAAGGGGAGTGACGGCATATTTACCAAAAAGGGCAAAAAATATAATTATGTTTCTTTTGGAGATTTTATGTTTTTTATTTTCCCTACAAATGTTTCCTATCTGCTAGGCCAGTAGATCTTTCTCTTCTAAAAAAAGAAGTTTCGTACAACTTTGGCTCTCATTTTATACTTTTTGCACCGGTAGTTGTAGTAGCCCCACAAACAAGTAGGTAGCAGTACGGGCACTTGAGTGTATTGGCGCAAGTCTTTCTCCAAGGTTAATGTAATTTTGCGATTGATGTCATTACACACTCATCTTACTTTGTGTTTGGACAGTTTAAAACAGGTTTCCAAGCCAGAAGAAATAGGCCACCAGGTTTGTAAAGTTGCTGGGCAATTTTCAGATCCATGCAGATTGTCTAAAAATAAGAAAATCTTGACTCATAAAAATTTAGGCGTTGTCCCAAAGCTGGATTTGTTGCATATTTCATTTACCTATTAAGTTATCTTAATATGCCGTAGTCCCAAGTACCATTGACTGTAAATGCTGGTGTTTGTTACAATAGTTCCTTTATTTACAAAATTTAAAAATTCTAGTTGCTAAAAACAATTATTCTTCACAGAAGGGTTTTCAAATATGAGACAACAAGCGACTGTCCACTAGTACTCCAGTTCTTTCCATTTGCATGATGTGATTTCCATAAGTTGTTGTACCCAACTCTACCAGAAGTCCACTTTTTCAGCAGTTCTGGAATGCTGAGAACTCGAAATAACCAGATTACATCTCCAAACTTCCTCACGAAGTTGCATTTTGGTTACAAAGAAAGACTGGGAGATATTTGGAGATGCTTTATTCTTGGTACTCACATAATGGCTCATCAACGTACTTTAAGTATCGCAGGCACAAAACTTAAGATACAACTCAACCTATTCGGGGACCCTTGCATACACGATCTACATCCAGTTAGGTAGAAGCCTTCGTCTCAATGCTGAAGATTTAAACCCTTTATAATTTGGCAAAACTACACCACTCAACCACAATAACTCAACTAGTGAAGCAAGCACTTTTGCTTATCGAGCAGAATGTCCCAATTTCACACTGCTTCTCAAGACCAACATTAGCAGCCTTCGACTAAATAAGAGTCAAGACTATTTTCCCGCAGCGAGGCATAGGTATCTCTCATTTACTATTACTCACCGTTGTCCAGTCACTCTATATACCGATACTTTTAGTCACCAGGCAAGATTGCACATTTCAGGGTACTTAGAGCGTGTTTGTTTTTACTGTTGTTATTCCCAAAAGTCGTACGCTTCACACAGACGAATGCATCACTATTTTAAGGTGAAATCTACCAGAAGACTCCTTTCCTTTGCCGTATCTCTCGTCTGTTTTAACACTACAACTTGCCAGAGTGATCGATCCTCTCTTACCTACAATTTCGTCCACAGCATTTCAACCCGACAAGATTCTTTAATCAGTTCACCTGCCTCTGAAGACCCTTTCGCTCTTGAATTCTTTGCACATCCAAGTTTTCTTCTGTCGGACCATCGCTTTATTTACTACTTAGACTCATTAATCCGTTTCTTTCAGCACGATCGGTACCTAACACTGCTTTTTCCAAGACTCGCGCGCGATCTCTTCGCGCACTGTCTCAGTAGTAATGAGTAGGCAAAGGTCAAACAAAAGAAGGAAACTTGACCGTGCAGAGAATTCAAGGAGACGAGGGCCTTGAATGCATATATATAATAATTGAAAATCACATGACACGTGATATATAGATGTATTTAAAGGCCCAAAGAAATGGAAATGTGTAACACAACGCGGAAAACGCTAAGGAGAATATTACGTGAACCAATGAAAGCTTAAGAAGGAAAATGGGAGATGTAGAAACGGAAAGATAGGGCGAACTATGTTAACCATTATATGAAAATGAATAAAGAGGTTGGATTTGAACCCGTCATCAAGCGCTCATCGCCAGAGATACCAACCTCAACCCCTAGAGAATGGTAGCTCCTGGCGATCAACGTCATGGTCATATAAGTGATGAGCGCTTGATGACACGGGTTCAAATCAAACTTATTTATCTATTTTCATATAACGGTTAACATAGTTCGCCCTATCTTTCCGTTTCTACATCTCCCATTTTCCTTCTTAAGCTTTCATTGGTTCACGTAATATTCTCCTTAGCACTTTTCCGGGTTGTGTTACCAATTTCCATTTCTTTGGGCCTTTAAATAAATGGATATATATGTATGTAAATGTATGCATATTTATGATATACTTGGCACGCACCGTATATTTATCTACATTTCATTCTCAGTGAAAGGACTGAAACGCAGCCAGTTTGAGTTACATCAATTCATTCAATCTGTTACCATTAATGCAGTATCATTTAATATTTACCTATCTTTATTCCTGGATATATAAAGATGTTAAAATAGAGGTTAAAATAAGTGTCGAAATAAATGTTTAAAGATGTTGAAATAGATGTATTAATAAATGTTTAAGTAGCTGTTTAGATATTGTTGCAATAGATGTTGAAATATATGTTGAAATAAATGTTTAAATAAATATTAAAATAGATGTTGGAATATATGTTTAAATGAATGTTGAAATAAATGTTGAAATAAATGTTGAAATAGATATTAATATAAATGTTTAAATAGGTATTTAAATAAATATTTATATAGATATTTAAATAAATGTTTAAATAAATGTTGAAATAGATATTGAAATAAATGTTGAAATAGATGTTGAAATAAATGTTGAAATAGATGTCGAAATAAATGTTGAAATAGAAGTTGAAATAAATATTGAAATAGATGTTGAAATAGAAGTTCAAATAAATGTTGAAATAGAAGTTGAAATAAATGTTGAAATAGATGTTGAAATAAATGTTGAAATAGAAGTTTAAATAAATATTGAAATAGATGTTGAAATAGAAGTTGAAATAAATGTTGAAATAGAAGTTGAAATAAATGTTGAAATAGATGTTGAAATAAATGTTGAAATAGAAGTTGAAATAAATGTTGAAATAGATGTTGAAATAAATGTTGAAATAGAAGTTGAAATAAATGTTGAAATAAATGTTGAAATAGAAGTTGAAATAAATGTTGAAATAGATGTTGAAATAGAAGTTGAAATAAATGTTGAAATAGAAGTTGAAATAAATGTTGAAATAGATGTTGAAATAAATGTTGAAATAGAAGTTGAAATAAATGTTGAAATAGATGTTGAAATAAATGTTGAAATAGAAGTTGAAATAAATGTTGAAATAAATGTTGAAATAGAAGTTGAAATAAATGTTGAAATAGAAGTTGAAATAAATGTTGAAATAGATGTTGAAATAAATGTTGAAATAGAAGTTGAAATAAATATTGAAATAGATGTTGAAATAGAAGTTGAAATAAATGTTGAAATAGAAGTTGAAATAAATGTTGAAATAGATGTTGAAATAAATGTTGAAATAGAAGTTGAAATAAATGTTGAAATAGATGTTGAAATAAATGTTGAAATAGAAGTTGAAATAAATGTTGAAATAAATGTTGAAATAGAAGTTGAAATAAATGTTGAAATAGATGTTGAAATAAATGTTGAAATAGAAGTTGAAATAAATGTTGAAATAGATGTTGAAATAAATGTTGAAATAGATGTTGAAATAAATGTTGAAAGAGGTGTTTAAATTGATTCATTAGTTGAATGTTTTATCCAACTGAACTTAATGATGTTAAAAACTTAACAACTCGTCATACCTGGAAATAGAATTTTACATTTATTAAATCTATACATATATGTAAATATATGTATATTTATATGTACTTATACATGGGCAAGCATCTCTATACATATTCATATGCATATTTATGTATAGTTTACGCCCACACACATGAAGGTACGTATGTATGTAGGCATGCGTGAAAATGTACCCATATGTGTGCGGGAGTATATGTGCATATGCATAAATATGATTACAAAAAGATGTCCGTTATCAAATTTAGCTTTATATTACCATGGTGAACGTAATAATGACGAAGATAAATTAACTTATATATATATATATATATATATATATATATATATATATATATATATATATATATATATATAATTGAAAATCACATGACACCGTGATATATAATAGATGGTAGCTCTGGCGATGAGCGTCGTGGTCATTTTAGCGAAGAGCACTTGATGACACAGGTTCGAATCCAATTCCTTTATTCACCTTAGCGGTTAAAATAGTTTCCCTATTGCCTCCGTTTCTATAATTCTCCCATTTTCTTTCTTAAGCTTTAATGGACCACATAATTAATTTCCTTGGCGTTTTTCTGTGTTGTCTTACCAGTTTTCATTTCTTTCGGCCTTTAAATATATATATATATATATATATATATATATATATATATATATATATATATATATATATATATATATATATATATATATCAAAGTAGCGCGAGAGAATGATGAAAATGAATCCATTAAACCACATTGAAAGAGAAAACGGAATAATTTTTCCTTGCAGTAATATTTTTATTACCTTTTTTCGAAAAATCCGTGCAGGGAAGCGATTCAAACCAGGCACACTGAGGCAGCGAGCACCGCTTTGATCACAGTTGAAAGTATGCCGTTAGTACACTACGCTACGCAGAGAACCACAAAATTCTCTGAATCGAATAGCTTTTAAGGAACACTTTCGCAAGCTCGAACGGAGACTATGAAAGAAATAGAAAATTAATCGGGAATTCTTTTTCTTTCATAGTCCTCGTTCAAGCTTGCGAAAGTGTTCCTTAAAACCTATTTTATTCAGAGGGTTCTGGGCTTCTCTGCGTAGCGTAGTGTACTTACGGCATACTTTTAACTGTTATCCAAGCGGTGCTCGCTGCCTCACTGTGCCTGGTTCGAATCGCTTCCCTGCACGGATTTTTCGAAAAAAGGTAATAAAAATATTACTGCAAGTAAAAATTATTCCGTTTGCTCTTTCAATGTGGTTTAATGGATATATATATATATATATATATATATATATATATATATATATATATATATATATATATATATATATATATATATATATATTAACTATGTAGGTAGTTAATATAAACTATGACTGTACACATTTCTGAACCTAAATAGCAAGGGTAGGTTGCATCCTGGAGGATTTGTGATCCCTTTTCTTCTCATTTGTATCCTATTGCCTTTTCGTCTTATTTTCCTCTTTAACCAGCCTGCCTCTAATGTCCCTTTAACCTATATTTCTATTTTTTTTTAAGAATAAATAACAATGTGGCAAGTCGTTAATCTCCACAATTCACAAAACTACGCTGCCTTTTTGCAAGAAACAAACGAAACTTGTGTTGTGATCTATTAACTTTGGGTTTAAAAAGGAAACAAGCAATTAGGAGAAGAAACAAGAAAATTAAAAATTTAGAAATTTAGCAAGATAATACGGTGGAGAGAAAGGATTGTACAAGAAATCCATGTAATCCAAAATCCTTAACCCTGAATAAGCACAAATGAAGAAGGGAGAACCTTAAATCTTCCCTCCTTCAGAGTCCATTAAAGCTCGCCGATGATCCATGTTGGGCGCTTGATGAGGAATCTCGCACCGCATTTCGAAACCTCGGCCAAAAAAAAAAATCTTTCCGTTCCTCATCCTTGATTGAGTAGGTGAAGCGACTCTTTTTTTTCATAACGTTCTTTTTCCTATTTTATAATTTATGTCTCTCAATTTTTATGCTCAAGGAGGTGAACCTATGTCGATAGAATGTTTCCTTTTATTTGAGGAACGATACATAGACAATGGCTTGACGGGATATCAACACGAAATATAATGCAATGCTCGAATTCAACTTTCTTTTCGATCAATCATAATGTTTCGTTCAAAAATCCCTCTTTTCAATATAGGCAAAACAAATCGAAAAAAATTGAAAATTTTCTCCCATTCTTTGACAATCATTGCCTAAATGGTCTTAGGGAAGAGGCGGAAAAGGGATATTTACCGCCTGGCTGGCTTGGGAATGTGATTGCTTGAAAAATGGAGCTCGAGCCTTCTCCCTCTCCATCCCCCGTGTAATCCCTACTCCCCCCCTTCCCCTACGATGATTCTTTGTTCTTTTTCATTTTCTCAATACTTTTTTATATTTATGTATCAAAGAGAAGAAATATTCACTTTGATTTTATTGGATATAACTTGCCTGAGAAGGCAAATGTGTACGATGTAACTGAAGGATTGTAAAGGAGTTTTCTCTAGAGTTATTCAAGGGAATATGGAGATTGAAAGTTAGCAATGGCCTATGACCCCAGAGAGTGACATAGAAAACAGACAAAATATAAAACGGAAAGCGAGGTGTCGCAGAAAGATTACTATAACCCCCCCCCCCCAAAAAAAAAACACGTGCCGAAATTCAACTATATAATAAATCCAAATATTTTATAAAATATAAAATACATCTCGTTTATATTTTTCAAACTGTTTTATCGACCTTTCGGTTTTGTAGACCCGAATTACCCTATTAAAAAATCACTAAAATCACCCTAAAATAATAAGATCATTTTAAAAAACACAGCCATCAACGTACGATCAGAGATAAACTTGAATCACCTGACTTGAATACAAACGTTTGTTTCTTCAGTCTATAACAAGTTCATAACTAGTACAAGTCCTATATGTTGTTCCGTTACTCAACTACCAGGTACACATGAAATTCCAATAATTTGTAGGCTATAACCCTCTGAGAAACATGGAAATTAGGTTGGCTCCCCAATAATCGAAAAAACATTCATTTGGTTTTTTTTTTAAAAAGGCCATTTCGAAAGCAGCATAAATATTCTTCAAGAGCCCCTTGTGGGCAACCGCTAAATCACCCAGTGA
This sequence comes from Ceratothoa steindachneri, assembly GCA_963969495.1. Classification (NCBI taxonomy): domain Eukaryota; kingdom Metazoa; phylum Arthropoda; class Malacostraca; order Isopoda; family Cymothoidae; genus Ceratothoa; species Ceratothoa steindachneri. The sequence goes on along the minus strand of OZ018331.1, from coordinate 35,882,149 downwards.
TAAATAGGAGACATCGACCGACCTTTTTGGAGGATGGATGGTTATTCCGGTTCTTCTAAATTCCATGTTTTATTGTACTTGCATATCTCCTTTTCCTCCAAGAATTTAACATTATTCCTAGATGCGAATCTTCTACACATGTGTCCAATTGTGGAATAGCTTCTCTCACACATTTCGGCCTGTTTGTTTTTTTTTAGACATTTTGACGAATAGTACTTTGATATGTGGCGTAGCTGGGTGTATCTGTTTATTGTATAGGGAAAAGGCAATCTTGATTGTATTTTTGCCTTTACAAATATAAAATACTGTAAATGAAGACACCTTTTTAATCACAGGTGTAGGGCTAGCTTCAAACCATCACGCTCTATCCTTACGCTGTACAAAGACTGACAGAGTTTGACCGAAACATTTTTAGTCGCGTGTATAAGACTCTTATAAGTTACTATATGGTTCTGTCGGTAAGTCGTGGGTCAGACGGTAACCCTTTTACTTTTCAATGTGTCTTTTGGAAATAACATCGTAACTATTTGGCCGATTCTAACGAAATTTGAAACCCTTATGTTCTTTTACATTCTCTTTCGAATGATATAATTACCAAAGCCCTCTCAAGGTTAGTCGGGGAGTTATTTGGCAATAACTCCGCAACTATTCGGCCGAGTCTAACCAAATTAGAAATTATTATGTTCTTTAACATTCTCTTCCCAATGATATAATAACCAAGGTCCTCCGAAGGTTATTCCATGAATTATTAAAAGTTTTGAAGGTCTTAAGGTCATATGGTCATAAGTCAGAATAATTGAGAGCACGCGACTTAGGTCTGTTGAACTTGTTTATACAAAATGAAAAAAAATCATCAATAAAATAATAAAAAAAACGCCCACAAGAGATACAAAATAAAATAAGTAGAATATGTATAAAAAGAGGCTACTGGTTTATTTGCCTATTTACGGAATACTTTGACCCAAACCTATTTTTACGATTGCCAAAATATTACAAATTTAATAACCTCTTAAGCCAACTCAATGTTACCAATTCTTGTATTAAATTAAAAATTGAATGGGAATCAAAGTTCGTTAATGTCCTAATCCATAGTAATATAGACTCCAACTCTTCAATTTACTCTTTATCGTAAACTCACTTATTCAAATAAATATATACATTTTGCTCTTGGTTGTAGTGATACAATAATGAAACGGAATTGTCTTATCCACATTCATCCGTGCGTACAAAATTTGTGACCCTAAATTCATCGATATTGAAGTTCATAACATTGAAAAACTTCTTTTATTGACTCTCATATGCTGAAATTTTTATTAATAAAGGGCATTTCTAAACCAGAATATTTGTTACCGAAACTTCAAAAAAGAAATAGTAATATTAATCCTCCGCCTCCAAAGTGAAAGCCTGTAATATTTTTCGACACGACACAATCAGATTTTTTTTCCTAAATGAAATAGATTTTTATTATGGCAAACTACATTTACTGGTGAGAAAAACAAATTAATTAATCAGGACTACTAACGCATGTTAACGATAGTATCTTTAATACTATTTTATCAAACTTAACATAAAAATAAATTATATTTTATCCAACTTGAATGGCTTACAGCATAAGTTTCAGCAGTTCTTTACTCTAGTTTGACTCGCATAGTCAAAATGGTTTGCGACATGTGACGTAGAGAGTCATTATTGTGGTTTGACGGTCTTGTTTTGGGGTATGAATTGCAAATTAGGTAAGATCAATATTATGTATTATATATTGTAGTGGATTTTATAAACATTTTCACATGACTGATGGCTTTGATTGGGTTTTCTCGACACAGTCCTGTAGATCAGTTGTAGGGTGGGTGTTGGACGCTGGTTCATTGGCTCTAATGAAATTTGATAGGTTCTGTTTTTTTTGTCCTCGTAACGTGTGTTATATGCAATGTTGTATTGGTGTGCTTGGTAGCGTAGTAGTTAGTGTGCTGGCCTTAAATTCGGGTTCCAGGTTTAATTCTAGACGCCCCTTCCCAAATCCAGCATCAACTACTTTTATTGACCGCCCCTAGCTACCAAATGCCTTGGGACAGAATGGTAGTTTATGCCCTAAACATCTCTTGATGAAACGAAACCAAGGGTATACTAATCCTGTTGCTTTTCCCACCATCCTTTACTAGTACATTGAGACCTACATACCATGGATCCTATACTCATATATTAAGTGTAGGACATTGGAGGTCATGTCGTAGGTCATGTGATACCTAATTAGGTAGTTCTTAACCACCAGATTAATAGTTTAGAGCGGTTGAACTTTGGAAAAGAGATTCACAAAAAATAAATATATTATGCCTTGTGGTAAGACGTAGATTAACTTAACTTTAAGAGGAATCAAGTTAAATTAATCTAGACAAAATAAAGATTACTACGATTAATTAGACTAAGGATGGTGCCTACCATCCTCTTCCCTTAATCTCCAGATTAATAAACACCCAATTAAGTATCACGTAACGTACACCAGTCACATAATATATATTACCCCGAAGAAGAAAAGGTGCGGCGTGAAACTTTCTTGCCTACATTACAGCATATAGTGATTTAGTGCTTTTATCATTACCCTTCATGTTGGGTATCTTAATCCCGTCCATATCTTGCACAAGGGTATCATGGCTCCCGAGAGATAATGGCTCCCTCCCATGTCTGGGGTTAGGAGAAATTTTATTATGACGATAGAGTTCAACGCCGAAAGATCATAAAGCGTTTGCTCGTAGCTATATTTTTAGAGGGGAATCAAGGCTTTAATTATCAGTTGGAGGCAGAGACGTAGCAATGTTCAGTGCCCCCCCCCCTAAATTAAGATTGTGGGGCCCCCATAACAATATATCATACATTTACAAGTAGTGCCAGGCACGACAAATACTATTCTCAGCAGTGCCAATGCTGCGGAATACTTACAGAATATGTGTGTTCGAAAATTTTATATTTTCATTAAGAAAAGAAAATATTTTGGCCACAGTGGGGCTCCTTTATGAGCCGCCCCCCGGCCGAGGGGAGAGTGGCTCTGGACTTGGAGATGTAGGATAACCCAAACATTAAATGTTTAAGTAAGAGAATTTTTAATTGAGAAAATTAGAGTTATCTGAATTGTGCCATGAGAGGTAGTCTGTCAAGCAAGAGTGAAAACAAAAATAGAGTTTGTAGTAAACATTAACTGGTATATAATTTATACCAATCCTGAAGGAGAATAGGTTATTCACCAATAACTCATAGTAACAAAAGCAAAGAAAGCAAAAAAAAAGCGAAACGTAAAACCTACTTCAACCATCATACCAACCGTAGGATCTGTTGCCATTAGAAAGCTGAAAACAAAATTACATTTTTGCCTCGAAGAAACATAATAGTTTTAATTCAAATTAATCCCTGTTGCTTTCAAGCAAGCCAAAAAATCCCTCCGAAATGCGAAGATCTACGTCGCATTTTTCTAACTAAATATGACCTATCTTGAGAACTCCTTAAAAATTATGCCAAAAAAAGTCCTTGTTTTTGAGACATTAATTTACAGTCCATCTTATTTTCCCCCTCATTTCTCACCCTATGTGGAACCGCATATGTCGCTAGGGAAAATTGTCATTTTCCCTTTGTAATGAGGTTGGTTTCCTGAACTAAGAGCAACATAAGATCCACATAAAATGGTAAATGAAGCCATATTTTGCGTATTAACAGAAATCTACGCTTATTTTATGGGGTTATCCCCTAAAGATGTTTTTTTTTTTAAATGCTCTTAAAATGGATGCAAATGGAATAATATGTCAGGCGCAAACTTGGATTTGTGGAGGACGTAATGTGGTAAAGTAAAAGCAGAAAACAAGCCAGACGAGCACTTTGCTAATTAGTTCATTAAATGAGACAAAAGGTTGCGACACGTATGGAAGAATAAAAAGTTCTATTTACATTCAGTGTTGAGATGATGTTAAGCATTTGCATGATTTTTTTTTGGGGGGGGGGGTATTTCGTTTTAATGAAATTACACTCTAAAACGCAAAATTAAAGGTTGAGAACAATATTTTATTGTACTTTATGGCAGTTAATAAACAAAGAAAATCAAGGTTTCTATCGAGAGTGAATTCAGTAAGTATAACACCATTATAAGTGGGTGCATTACACACTCTGAAATTACTAGTCCCTGTTGAGAAGATATTAAAAAAGTGAACTTTTTACGAACTGCATTTATTGGGTTTTAGAATTATAGCGTGTTGAAATTAACATATTAAAAAAAAACCATATACAAATGAACAACAAAGCTAAAAGCAAACAAGTAAATTTCTAACCAAATAAGAAATGCTCATATCAGATCTTTCTTGAATTTTTCCAAGCACATAATCTGATCTAACACGACTTAACCTAACTTAACTTAACCTAACCTAACCTAATAAAACCTGACCTAACCTAAAACAAGCAAACCTCATTTAACCTAACCTAACCTAATTGAACCTAACAGAACCTAACCTAACCTAACCTAACCTCACTTAACCTAAGCCAACCTCACAGAACCTAACTTAAGCTAACCTAGCACAACACAACTTAACCTCACTTAACATAACCTAACCCAACATAACAGAACATAACAGAACATAACCTAACCTAACATAACAGAACATAATCTAAGTCTTAATTTAACATAACCTCGCAATTCGGTGTAATTAAATTCAAGTTAATAGAGATGGCCGCATATCATTCTGTGGGCATCGGGGCGATCTTCTAGACGTGAAGATGATTTGAAAAGCTGAGATGGTGTATGCATTGTGGAGACGATTTGGAAAGCTGAGATTGTGTATGCTTTGTAATGCAGTGGAGATGATGTGAGAAGCTGAGGTTGTGTATTCATTGTAAACCAGTGGAGATGATTTGAGAAGCTGAAGTTGTGTATGGATTGGATAGCAGTGGAGTATATTTGAGAAACTGAGTTTGTGTATGCATTTTAAATCAATGGAGTTTGCATTGTGGATATGATTTGGAAAGTTGAGGTTGTGTATGCATTGAAAACTAGTGGATATGATTTGAGAAGCTGTGGTTGTGCATGCATTGTAATGCAGTGGAGATGATTTCGAGAACCTGAGGTTGTGTATACACTGTGGAGAGGATTTGGAAAGCTGGGGTTGTGTATGCATTGTAAAGCAGTGGAGATGATTTGAGAAACTGTGGTTGTGTATGCATTGTAAAGCAGTAGAGATGATGAGAAGGTGAAGTTGTGTATGCCTTTTGAATCAGTGGAGTTATGCATTGTGGATATGATTTGGAAAGTCGAGATTGTGTATGCATTGCAAACTAGTGGATATGATTTGAGAAGCTGAGGTTGTGTATGCATTATATAGCAGTAAAGATGGTTTGGGAAGCTGAGGTTTTGTATGCATTGTGGGGATGATTTGGAAAGCAGAGGTTATGTATGCATTGTTAAGCAGTGGATATGATTTGAGAAGCTAAGGTTGTGGATGCATTGTGGAGATGATTTATAAAGCTAAGGTTGTTTGTGCATTGTAAAGCAGTAGACATGTTTTGAGAACCTAAGGTGGTATATGCATTGTGGAGATGATTTAGAAAGCTGAGGTTGTGTATGCATTGTAATGAAGTGGAGATGATGTTAGAAGCTGAGGTTGTGTATTCATTGTACATCACTGGAGAAGATTTGAGAATATGAAGTTGTGTATGGATTGTATAGCAGTGGAGATGATTTGAGAAGCTGAGTTTGTGTATGCATTGTAGAGATGATTTCGAAAGCCTAAGTTGTGTATACATTGCAAAGCAACGGAGATGATTTGAGAAGCTGAGGTTGGGTGTGCATTGTGGAGATGATTTAGAAGGCTGAGGTTGTGTATACATTGTAATGTAGTGGAGATGATGTAAGAAGCTGAAATTGTGTATACATTGTGGAGATGAGTTGGAAAGCCGAAGTTGTGTATGCATTGCAAACTAGTGGAGATGATTTGAGAAGGTGAGGTTGTGTATGAATTGTAAAACAGTGGAGATGATTTGAGAAGTTGAATTTGTGTATGCATTGTAATGCAGTGGTGATGAGTTTGGAGCCTGAGGTTGTGTATGTATTGTAATGGAGGAGAGATGATGTGTAAATAGTTGTTATTTTCTCAACCACTACCAAATATTTGGTCTCCAGTCTCGAAACAAATATTCGCTTCCCTCTAATTTTTCAGGGTTTTTATTTATGGATGTGGAGAAACTAAGGATGGATCTATTTTTTCTGCTTTCCTGCACTTCCAGTGTCAAGCAAAGTTAAACTTGGGGGGTATTATTTCCATACCCCCTCCCTGGACCAACCATTTGAACATCCTCCCCCTTAAATTACCTGAAGGGGGGGAAAGGGAGTCGGTCCCTCTCTTTCTATCTACGCGAGGGACTAGCCAACATATTGGGGGATACATTCGGAATTGCTATCGATTGTCAATTTGATCTTAATGCGAATTTCATAATCAAGTCCGGGGTTCTCATGAACGAATGTAAAAGGTGTAGGTTGCAGATTAACTAAATAATAAGCCTCTTCTTATCAATTTTACTTACATGTTAATACTACCTCAGAGTTTTCTCCATCACAGCTTCCTTCTTACCTTTCCTCAATATACATCTTTTACATATTCGTTCGTTTATCTATCTGCCTTTCTCACACCCATGATCATTCTCTCTACCTTTTTCTCACTCATAATCCTTCTAGCTACCTTTCTCACTTCATTACAGTTCTCCAATTGTTCATTTGTTCTGCTCTCATTTTATATCTTTCCTTTTCCTTCCATATTAGAGTCTCATTCTCATAGGCTAGGGTTAATTCTTTGCACATTCTGTTACACCCTGTATTTCCATTAATTAAGATCTAATTGGATCAATCCTAGATAACGACCCCCAAGCCCCTGTTAGAGGTCATTATCTAGGATTGAGATTTTTTTGGGGGGAGTCACTATCTAGGAATGATCATTTTTGAGGGCTCATTACTAAGGATTTTATTCTAATTACTCGAGCTATTACGAAGAGACGTGTTTACCCGTCGCTTGCCGCTGCTGGATATATTCAGGAGCGTGTGTACGAAGAGCTCTCCTCAGGAAAGCGAAACCAGGGTAGGCCTCGCCAGTGTCTCACGGACTGTGTGAAGGTGAATGCAGCCTTCGCCGGAACCGCTCCAAAACAACTGAAGGAATGTGCACAGGACCGAATCTACCTCCGCGCCCTGAGGAAGAAGGCCCATAACCGCTTTGAAGAGGAGCGACCTTCATGTGTCACTGATGCGCGAGAGAGAAGGAAGGCCGCAGGAGCCGTACCTGCAGAGCCTGGACAGTTACCCTACTCCTGATACTCACCCCCAACTCTCACCTGCGGCTTCAAGTAGTTGTTAGCTTAGAACAACGGCCACATCCCGGGCAACCATCTCAGCTGATGGGCTGAACCAGGTGAGGGAGTACCACCACTCCAAACTGTGGTGTTGAGTAAAGCCAGCTCTGCTAAGTAAAGTCTGGAGCAGTGTAAATGTGAGAGCGAGGTTGGTGACACGCCTTAGGGCGTGCCAGGCATCAAAAGTGGTTATCGGCCAGTCACCGTAGAAGAGAAGTGGAACCCTCACTACATACTAATCCTAGGTTAACCATGGACTGGTCAGGGATTACGAAAGTCCTTGGTTGTCGGCGTCCTGGAGGATATGGCACAGCGGTAACGGTAATAATAATTGCTAATAAGATTAAGATTAAAAGATAAAGTACAAATGCTACTTAGGATTGAATTTGGTTAAGATAATATTGGTTAAGTTAGGTTAAGTTCAACTAACCTAACCTAACTTAACCTAACCTATATGGCCGGATCGATTCGGTTGGAGTGGATTTTAAAATTTCTGCCCTATTTCTCTTTTTACCCCTTGAATTAATATTTTAATTTTTGTCAGTTTTATTGTGTTTGTTTAATTTTTTTTTCTTAAATAAAAGTTATTTTAGTGATTACTTTTCAAATATAACATTATTTTTGGGGGGGAGGGGGGTGGGGGGGGCGGGGGGCTCATTTTCTAGGATTGAAATTTCTTGGCCGTCATTAATTAGATATTGTGTTCTCGGAGGGTGTTGTCCAGGAGTGATCCATCGGAACTTTTCTCTTATTATGGCGCAATTTCGTCTCTTCATGCAGATGGCTGAACGGCCGGTTACTCGAGTGATTAGGTTGTGTCATCTTCAGTGTTACGATATCCTTTATTTATATTTAGAAGCATAAGCATTGTTTTCACCCTTAAAAAATGACAATGTACGAACTTGCTAGAGAAAGAACAATGTCTGGAGGGTTTTACCAGTGCAGTGGATATTTAAAGGGATTTGTTGCAGGGAAACGTGTGAGTATTTCATGTATGCAGTTCCTGATTGATCGGTAGAAACATTATTATCCATAATTAATCTTCGCTAGAGATGCGCTATATAAACATTTGACTGTCAACCACTCGAAGAACTTTAAAGATCCATAAACCGGTGCCCATACAAACCAAATAGTGTCGCTTTGGGCCAAGGCGAAAATGGGGAGTAAAAAAGAATGTGGAATCGCTCGTTCTTTGATCGATTCCTATATGCGTGAATTTTTATGGACGAAACGAAAGGAAAAGACTTAGTTGCTCAAATTTACAAAGACATTATAAAGCTTTAGCTATTAAATGATGCTTAGCTTTTACTATTTTTACTTTCCTTTGCTTTTGTTTTTTTAGTTTCCTTTTATTCGTCCCCCCAAACCCCCCAAATGCTTATAACATAGGAATAATCTCATCCTTCGATTCTGTCGCATGAGAAAGGCAGTTCAGGCTCCTCAGATGGCCGTTCAGCCATCTGGCTTTGGGGGCGAAATTGTGCCATAATAAGAGAAAAGATCCGATCCATTTAATCTATCTAAACCAAATATGACCTAACCAGAGGGGTATACATTAGGCTAGCTTAGTTCAGTTCTTTTGTTGTAGATTACAACGCAAACAACTAAGCGGAGGATAATGACAATTTTATTTAATGCTACTTTATAAAAGATCACATCTTTTGCAAAACTCGCTTCTCTAAATAGATTTCAACAGCTTCCATGATATTTATCTCTAGCTAATTGAGAAGTAGACATCTTAAAAGGCTAAACAGTGCAGAAATGTTATTTATTTAGAACATCGCTACAGGAGTATTGACTTCTAACACATCATATTTACACTCACATAGATAGGACTGCAGTACTTAGGCTTCTATCCGCGAGAAATGCGGTGCTTAGATAGAAAAGACCTATTAATTCAATATAATGGAACATAATTTAATTAAATGAATTTGTTAAATCTAATTTATATTGGGAGTTATCCATATCAATATATTTTAGGAACGAGATTTTGGAGAGGGGTTGAATAATAATAGATATTCTTTTTCTCTTAGTTTGATTGTGACCTTGGTATATTTTAAGTTTTAATACACTTTCATTTTAAGAGTTGCTTTAAAGTTTGAAAAAAAATGGTGAAGTTCAGAAATTAATATGAGAATTGAAGATTTAGAAATTTTAAAAACAAAAAGAATTACAAATGATAAAGTTCTGAAAATTTACTGGAATTTAGGCATGGCTGCTATTTTCTCGTGTATTTGAAAGTTTTATCGAAATTATTTCTAAAATAGGTCTTCCTGCGAAGCGCAAGCTCCTCCTGTAGGGAGGAGTAGCGAAGCCGCCCCTCTTTTCATCACTAACTCTATAATTTGGGAAGGGGATTCTTTTGAGTATTTAAATAATAATTTCATCTTAGTTTGTTTATGACTTATGTTTTTTTTATCAAAGTTATTTCTAATAATTCTTTTATAATATCAAAAAACAAAATGGTGAAGTTCAGAATTAAATATAAGTATTAAAATTTTATGAATTTTTTAAAACCCAAAGAATTACAAATGGTCGAGTTCAGAAAATTTATTTTTATATATCTTCTTCTATAACTATATTTTAGCAACGTGATATTTTGAAAGGGAGAAATTTAGTTTAGAGTTCGTTTTTAAAATTATTATAATTGGCGAAGTTAAGAAAATTTATAAAAATTTAATACCGTGGTTTTATTAGTTATTGAGATCTTTCTCTAACCCTTATTTTTGTACTTTCATTACAAGCCTTTTCTCACCTATTTTTCTTGGCCTTTGTCTAATTTGGCAGACTAGTGGTGAACTAGTTTTCCTTAATTCACACCTGATCTTGGTCTGTAATGGAAGGGGGGGAAGGGTGCTTTAACTTCAACCTCTCGGCTCCTGTCAGGGATGGTGACGAAAATGGCTATCGTTGGGTTTCTCTCCCTAGTTTTAAGTGACTAAAAAACATGAACTTTCCTAGTAAACATCAGGTCCATTTTGGCTAAGTTCTTTATTTTCTTTTAATTTTCTCCGAAACCATACCCTTTTTTTATTTACTAAATAGGAATAAGTTTAAAACCTCAATTAGTTTATGATAATACCGTGGTTTTATTAGTTATTGAGATCTTTCTCTAACCCTTATTTTTGTACTTTCATTACAAGCCTTTTCTCACCTATTTTTCTTGGCCTTTCTCTAATTTGGCAGACTAGTGGTGAACTAGTTTTCCTTAATTCACACCTGTAGTTTTCCCAACCAAACCAACTAAACATACTTAATATGTCCGGTAACACCCCAATGACCTTCCATGGATAAGCAACAGGATAAAACGGTTAATGCGGCAAAGAAACCGAGCCCACCTCAACAACTCATCCCTCTACAAACCTCTCCGTAGCAAAGTAATAAATGAGATTAAATATGCAAAACGCAACTACTACCCAAACAAACTTGAACACCGTAAAGAATCTGAGAGTAGCAAATGGTTCAATCAAATAAAGAACTTGTGCGGGCGGAACAAAGCCTCTAGTACCCCACCTTGCATTAGCCACCTCCATCCCCCCTCCTTGACGCCACGAACGAGGTAAACAACCACTTCGCTACCATCTGCCAGCAACTCCCCCCTCTCGACCCGTCTTTACTGCCCACTTTCCTTCCCATGCACACCACAGCGCCTACTGTACAAGAGTTCCAGGTTTGGCAGAAAATTATGAAATTAAAAACCAAACTCTCTACAACTCCCACTGACTTTCCTATGCCTCTTTTAAAGGAATTTGCCCCCGAACTCTCCGTACCTCTTACTTCCATTATTAATGCCTTTCTTTGACAGTGTAAATCACCCAGTGACTGTAAGACATCCTACGTAACTGCCGTACCTAAGAAGCCTTCCTCCACCACCCTGGATGAGACCCACCCTGTGTCAATCACGCCCATTCCAAGCTTCATCTGCAAGAGTTTTGCGACAAGTTGGGCTTACACGGACCTCGCCTCCAAAATCGACCCACGGCAGTACGGGAACATCCGTGCTACCTCAACCACACACTACCTGGTCAGCCTCCTAGATTACATATACGGAGGACTGGAAGCACGCAAAACCTCTGTTTTGGCCACACTCATAAACCTGAGGAAAGCATTCGACCTGGTGGACAATACGACCGTGATCACCAAGGCAACAACCATGGGACTGCGCGAGTGTCTGGTGGCTTGGCTGGCTGATTTTATCTCCAACCGCCGACAAGCTGTTCGGCTACGGGGAGCAACGTCCACCCTCTTGCCCCATACATGTGGTATTCCACAGGGCACCACAGTTGGCCCTCTGTTGTTCCTGGTACTAATTAATGATGCTCTTATCAATATCCCAGACCGTTGGAAATATGTAGATGAATGTACCTTTGCTAACCATATTCAAAATTCTGACCCCAATTACCAGCCACTTCTAGATTCCCTGAATCACCTTCTCACCTGGGCAGCTGATAATCACGTGACAGTGAACCACAATAAGACTGTTACGCTCCGCTTTGATCTTGCCACCACCCCGACCAAGTCCCCCTCCCTCACGCTGGGGGACCACAGCCTGGAAATTGTTCGATCTGCCAGGGTTCTCGGTGTCACCATGGATGACAGGCTGTCATGGGACCAGCACGTCAATATCGTTGTGTTCTCGGCCTCCTTCAGGCTGTATATGCTGCACCGCCTCAAGTCACTGGGAGTCCCATCATCCGAGCACTCCAGCATATACAGGACTTTCATACTGCCGAGGCTTACGTATGCATCCCCAGCCTGGTCCTGCAGCCTCAACGCGGCACAACGAGAGAGGTTGGAAATAGTGCAAAGAAGAGCCTTGAAGATCGTGCTTGGCCCCTCCTACAACTGCTAATGGCAATGCCTTGATAACCCTGGGAATCTCTCCCCTCACTACAGTTTACCAAAAAGCAATAATCCAATGCAGGAAACAACTGCTCAACAACCCTCGCCACCGTCACCTCCTGCATCCCCTGGCTCCCCCTCCTCGCCACGCCACTCGCTCCCACAACCTCCTCGTCCCCATCAGATCACGTACTAACAGGCACCAGAAAAGCCCAATCCCAACAATTGTGAAATATATAAATGAGGAGAATAAACGCAATTGAATACAGGTATTCTACATAAGCAAACTGTCTCTAAATTATCTGTAAATACTATCATTACGCTACCCTTGTAATACTATTCCCATTCGCTCTATAATACCTTTTAAATATTGTATTTTGTCAGTCGAAATGACTGTTTGTATCCTAAATAAACCTTTTTATTATTATTATTAATATCTCTCCTTTAAGTCAAGTAGAGGTGGCGCTAGTAGATAGCCGCAAACATAATTGCACAAAAAATTAACTAATATTAACCTTAAAACCATTAACCTCCAAAACTTTCCTATTTACAAATGAGCTTGCGTAACTTAGGCTGTCTCATAGCCTTCAAAGATGGCGTATCAAAAGAAAAAAATTATTTGTATAAACTTTTTGTATACTTAAATACGAACAACTTATAATCATGAAAGTGTCGAGGGACGAAGGCGTGTGACCAAAAAATCTCTAAAGGTACACACTACTGTGCGCTCGGGTACCATTGACTTGGGGGAAAGGTAAGGACCTTCTAACTAGAGTGCGATATTATTAGGTTGGCTCTTTAAATGGGAATACGTTTGCCGGGTTCGTCTCAAAGGTTATTCGGAAGATAAACACCTCTACAAAGATAAATTATAATACAAATAATAAGAACAAGGGCACAGATAAATATGCAAATCTAAATATTAATCAGTACGACAAAAGAATATTATGACAGGCAAAAATTAAGCAAACTAGGTCCGGGAAAATATATAAGTGATACATTAAGTTGGATTGAATGAAAGATTTAGCAAGTCTATTGGCGTTACACCAAATGGGGAATTGTTCTTAGGACTGGGAACGAAGAATTGCAACTTTCGAGGAAAGGACTCCTGGTTACCTCTGGAGGATGAGCTGGGGATGTGGAAGACCAATGGCCAATTCTTCGTCGATGGAGTCTCAATGCGAAGGCGTCCATAGAGACTCCGAATGGGGTTGAGATTACCTCGGCTCCAGGGAGAAGTAATCACGAAATCGAGATTCATCTGCTGACGGCAGGAAGTCCCAACCAATGTAGTGAGACGAGAGAGAACCAGGACAATCTTCCGGAATATAAACGGGGTTCCGTAATCATCCTCTGATCAGGGCGGATTATGCGAAGATGATCTGCTGACGAGATCACAAGGGCGAGGGGACCACTTCATGGGAGACAGATACTAAGGTCTGGACGACAAGACGCTCGAGTTCTCTCTATCTGCTAAAGCTTTGCAGACCTCACTTTAAATAGGAGCCACAGCCATCGTCGACAATGGGATCGCGCAGCAAGGGCGTCCCAAGGGGATGTCGGACGCGGCTTAAGCAAACATGGACCTTGATGAATTGGGGCATTGACGAGGCGAATGGGAAATAAGAGAGATAACCTTCTGCCTCAGGAGGGGGAAGATGGACATGGCTGCCACCTGGGAGCGGGATAGCGTTATCCAACTGGGGAGGGGGAAAGACGGTGATAAAGTACCCCAAATTAAACACAGTTGCGCTGATCTGTCTCGACCAGAGAAATTCTGTGTGATAACGGCGTATTGAGTTTCATGCTCCCACAGAAAGTAACAAAACCGAATTAACCAAACTCAATCTCCCTAACACATCAAATATCTCACTTATGCAAATAATAATAAAACCGAACCGAAAACAATGGGAAAAACGCCATGATGTATACTTGCCTTGCTAAATAGGATTGAGATATTTACTTTTGGTGACTTTATAAAGGCGATACACCTTCTTCGCCCTAGAAATAGTACTGCTAGGACACTATTTAGTGTTTTTAGCCTGTTTATCTTTAAAAATGACTATGCAGTAACGTACGCTGCTCTTCTTAACAATTACCTAATTTATTATTGAAAGGAAGCATTTGCTTCTCCACTTTGTGCCTAAAGTGTAATACAATCTTTATCGGAAAATACCTCTACAAAGCTTGTAAATCAAGTATCCTAAACTAGTTATGTCAAGTGGTTTGCTCACTCTTTTGCTGGATTGCCTAATATATAATGAGAACCAGTAGAAGTTTGCAAAGCCAACCTAAGAACTTATCGTACGCAAGCAATCAACACTTATGACTTTCTGTTCATAGAATATCAAAACTAGTGTTGTATTTGGGTTTTAGGACTTTCCTATACTTACTTATCTTGTTTTGTAATTTAATTTTAAACTTAGGTTCCTCCCCCATATATTTGAAATGTTTCTTTTAATATATATTTTAGAAGCAATTCACCAACCAGGAAAGAAAAAGAAGTGGCATTTCTTAACCACGCCCACTGGTCGACATGAAAGTTAGGAAATTCGGTGCTAAAAAAATAGTCTAAGAACAACTGCCCGTGAATATATTACACGTTCTCACTTCGAATTCTTCCACACTAACCTTGAAAATGTAAGCGACAAGCATGATGAACGTTTCCACAACGCTCATCAAGGGACCCTATTTCTAATAGGATTAGGCGAAAGCGACTTCTCCACCCTAAAGACTCCAAAAACAGAACGAATCTGCAGCACAGCTTGACTTGATACTAGCAATTTCTCTTTCGAGTATATCTTAATGTCTACGTGCTTGGGGTGGATGGCTGATTCGGGTGGATGGCTGATTGTAATGGTATTCACTCTGCGAGTGAAACTTCGCTGCGTGTAAAACACCAAAATTGACATAAATCATAATACAGGAACGTAGCATCGTCTGCTTACGCAATATGAACTGTAGGGGTGGCGTGGGGAATCTTGCGTACAAGAAAACAGTAAGTGATAAGGATGTTTGGTTATCAGATATTGATTCATTATCGATGATTTAGTAAAGAAGACTCGTTCTCATGTTTATAAAGGGAAAAAAGAGGCTAGTAATCCATCAATCTTATATTCCAGTCAATAACGTAAATAAAAAATAAAATGCTTGGCTGTATAGTATAACAAGGTCGACAGACCTAAGTCGCGTGCTCTCAATTAGTCTGACTTATGACCTTATGACCTTCAAAACTTTCAACAAGTGAGGCAATCCGACGCATAGTTAGTTTTATTTTAATAATTCCAAGACTAACCATGGGAGGACCTTGGCAATTTATCCTTCGAAGGAGAATGTAAAACAACATAAGGGTTTCAAATTTCGTTAGAATCGGCCGAATAGTTACGATGTTATTGCCAAACAACTCATTGAAAAGTAAAATCGTTACCATCCACCCGTCGACCTACGAACCGACATAGTAACTTATAGAGTCGCGTTCACGCGACTCAAAATACGACTGGATATTCTCATGTATACTTCCATGCACGGGTATAAAAGAGTCCTTAAAAAGAGTAAGGTTGCGCATTGTACAAAATTAGATTAACGAATCCAAACAAAAAGTTAAAAGTGTATAATAAAAAGGTGACAAGAATCGATCACATTTGCCTACCCGAAAATGAGAAATGGAAATGCGATAAAGAGATAGAAATGTGTTTAAGCGGACAGGAAACCATCACTGTTCATATTCTCGTCCGATTTCGTGAAATCCCAGCAAATGGAGCGGAATGGCATTGGACAGACGAGATCGGAGCTGTTCGAGATTTACCTTCTTTTTAGCGGTCGGAAAAGGAAGTATGCGAACATTTGGAGAAACCGCGATTTCTTTCTTCCTTTTGGAAGAGACAGAAGGAGATAGAGAGAGGAAACAAGGGAGATAATTTAAGAGGGGATTTGGGGGAACCGCGCAGGAATCTCCGAAAAAAAGGAGAAATTTAGAGAGCAAAATGCAGAAGAATTGAGTGGGAGGCTGGGGATCATAAGCGAAAGGAAATGATTTGTGGGAGCGATTTGAAATCTGTTGAAGAGATCACAAAGGATTTCCATCGAAGAAATTTCAAGGATTACAGAAATGCTTTTAACGGAAATCTTTATTTAATTTTCTTTCATTAGTGTTTGGTTGGGAGTTCGGAATTCCTTGGATGGTTATAAAGAAAGAAAACTCCAAATTAGGAAATAATTTTATATATCAAGTAGGAAATTAAAAGGTTAAGAGACAGCGTTGATTAGAAATACAACATTCTGAATAAATTGGATCAATTAAACGTGTTTTTTTAAGGCGCTTCTTTGATGTTTTTCTGGTTCCAATAATATTGAGTATTAGTCTGCTATTATTTTCAAAGATTTCGTAAAAACTAACATAAATAAATCGCCCGGAATTTCTTATGCAGCTCAGTCAACAACTAAAGATTTTATTTCAGTAGTGGAGACAATTTTCAGTAAGATAATTATCTTAATTTTAATACAGTTGAATTGAAAGATTTTTTCGACTTATCGATATCCACAATGACCTAAATTTTGTGGCAAATTGTTTTCTTATTTTCATTATGTGGCAAATGATATTAAACTATAGATTAATTGGTAACTAAGTCGTAGGGAGGAATTTCGGAACCACCATATTTTGAGCTAACGGGATCCATATCTCCACCCCTCAAAAAAAAAGAAATCTCAATATTTTGATCAAAATCGAAGAGAAATGAAAGAAATACACTTGAACTTTATCATTAATCTTAATTTAAATAACATTAATGGTAAATTTAATAGTTTTAAATTTATTAGTTTTTAATAAAATCGTTGAGCGTAAATAGGGATCCCAAATCTCTTAAATAGAACGTTAGAAGAATAAAAAATTTAATGGGAAAAAAACACAAATTCTTGAGTCGTAGGGAAGAAAATAGGTGAAAACCACCCTGAAGAATATCCATTGAAGAAACAAGGAAAGGACGAACAAATGAAGAAATAATAAAGTGAACCGTAAAAAACATTTGAGGTCAAGTACCTTATTAAGTACCACTTAACCCCCAAAAGTAAGACTTGGAAACCTTAGTGTAGTTCTTGTGTTCGTACGTAGAGTACATGTAGTCTATGTTCATAGGAGCGGGAACAAACTTGTGGATCTTCATTGCAAGAATTAAAAGATGAAGAAGAAGAACAGAGGACGAAGAACTACAGACTATAGAATTAAGACCGCCAAAGACCTCAAAGCCAGCCTGAGTAGTCCAAGTTGAGAGCTTAGTTAGCAAACCATATATGTAACTACCATTTAACTATCTTACTAATTAAGTAAAACGAAAGATATTAACTATAATGCTAGTATGAGTAGGCCGATACATATAAAAGAGAAATTGAAATAAGGAACAAAGGAAGAGATAAAATAACGACGAGTTGTAATGAAAATCCACCTACAGGAGGATGCTATCAAGATTGGGGGGGGGGGGGAGCTACATTCACTCTAGCTCAAATTCCGAGATTTGATTCTGAATCGCTTCGTCGAAAGTCAAGGGGATCAGAAATTCACAATTACAATCACTTTAATTTATGAGGAAATCCTAGCAATCGTTTGCATGGTCATAAACCACCGTAAAAAAAACGACCTATAAATTAACCTATATTAAAAAAAAAACAAGAGCGACAAAAAACAAAAAAGAAAACACCAAAACAAACTAATGGCAACTAAATTACTTTTTGAAAAAATGAATTGCAAAACGACCCCAGGCAATAAATTTGCATTTTGCCAACAACTAGTTACTCCTGAGTGTCGGTCTTGAGTAAGTGCTAGAGTATTTACTGGTCCTCAATTTGTAGCTCTGTAGTTTCAGTTAGTCATAAGATGTAATGGTTATTATATCTCCTAATTGTGAAATCATTGTTTATTAAATCCCAATATTCTGTTTTTGAACATACCTAATTGGACCCCCACATGTTCTTATTCTTCCTGTTCTACAGTATACTCCCCAAGACGACAGTGTACTCGTTGGTTGCCATCATAATTCACTCATTACATTCTTCCATCCCAGTATTTGTAGGTCAATCAATGCATGTTGCTCTTGAATTTATCATTATTACTACTAATTCTTGTTATAGTGGAATATTTAATATACAGTGGCAAAACATTGATTGCACTGTAGCTCTGTAGCACTGTAGCTCATTCCAAACGTCTCTAAACACTAGAAAGTTCTAAATAATAGCCAAAAATGGTAAGAATATTTGCCTAATGGGTTAGTTTGTGCGTCACCCATCATTGGAATAGGATGAACAATACCGGAGACCAAATAATATTTAGTAGAGGTTATAGAGTATTGGTGAAGGATGAAACCATCCTCTATCCACCACTGCTCCGAAATTCTGAAGGTGTGGAACATGGGTCAATACTGAACTTTAGTAGATCTCGTGCCACTCGAAAGTTTTCCAGCTTCCCTATAAACAGAGTGGTAAGAACAGTGGCAAAGAATTCAGAACTACTCGCAATAATGGTAAACGAAAGTGAAGTATACGCAGTAATGGTATACGGTTAGTATTGCTATACTGACACCATACCACTACTGCGTATGTTGCAGCTTCCTTATCATTGTAAGATATAGGGTGACCACAAGTGTGGATGAAAGAGATCCCTTGTACTACCCCGCCATGAGTGAAGGTTAAAATACCAGATGGATACAGTTCCGTTTAGGGCTGTAGATTGGGTCGAATACAAATTTGTTAAATTTGTATTGCCTTTCAGATAAAATGAAATTATCAACTTTGTTGAGGATGATGGATTCCGCAATTCTCGTCTCAATATAATTGTTTGATTTATAAATGATTTTTGCATGGTTAAAATCAATTCTATAGTCGTGCGTTTGCATGTGCGTAAAGAGACTTGCAAACGCACGACCATAGAATTGATTTTAACCATGCAAACGCTTTCATAAGGCAAGAAAACGCCTCTAAATGAAACTGTAAAAGTGGGTTAACGGAAAAGATCCGGGTGGACGGAAGAATTGACAAGGGCCTTAGATTCCTTGGCCATCCTTTAGAAAGCTGCGTTCAACTCGAGCTTATAAGCTACTTTTGCCTTCACCACGACACAAGTGAATTAAACGTGACTCCCATCCACGCCTTGTTGTTGACCAGCAATTGTAAAACGTTTCTTATTAGGAATATTTTGAGGGCAAACAAACTTTAACCTCTGGACTTTTTTTCTCAATAACTTCGTCCTCGGCCAAAAGCAATCCAGTCAAAATGGCCCGTTTGAAACTAGCGTAATTACTCTCTTTTATCATTGCCAACTACAAGTTTCTTTTTATAAAATGAAAATATCAGCGTTTTATCAAATTTACACGTACAACACAGAACCACAAACTCATACACTTTCATATGGTTGAAACAAGAACAGAAAATGGCGCGGAAATCCTGTATTTGCACTCTTCTAACAAATTCAAATTTTCAAATATGGCCAATCCTATGTAACCAATCGCTCTTCTTGGATTCTCATTTTATGAAAATTTTGAACACTAAATCCCTTGATCTTTTCTCCTTTTCCTTCTTTATCTTCCTTTTCTCTATCTTTGTTTCTCCGTTACATTTCGGTAGGACAAAATCCCAAAGCAACCCTGATAAGAGATGCCTCTGCCGTGTAAACAAACTTTACATTAAAGACGCCCTTTTCTCCGAGATCCCCAAAGAACGAGATCGGTAAGAAAAAAAAAAGGAGAAATGAATTTATTAAATAACGTGTTAAAACGTGTAAACGAATCTATTAAAAACGTATAAATGAATCTAATAAAACGTGTAAAAACGTATAAACGAATCTAATGAAACGTGTAAAAACGTATAAATGAATCTAATGAAACGAGTAAAAACGTGTAAATAAATATATTAAAAGTGTAAAACGTTTTTAAAGCATGTGTAAATGAATCTTTAAAAACGTGTAACAAGTGTAAATGAATCTATAAAAACGTGTAAATGAATTTATTAGAAAGTGTAAACAAAGTTTAAAACACGTGTAAATGAATCTATTAAACGTGTACAAACATGTAAAACGTGTAAATTAATCTATTAAAAGTGTGAAACGTTTTTAAAGAACATGTAAATGCATCTATCAAAACGTATAAAAAGTGTAAATGAATTTATTAAAAACGTGGAAAACGTGTGAATGAATCTATTAGAAAGTGTAAACAAAGTGTAAAACACGTGTAAATGAATCTATTAAAACGTGTAAAAATGCAAATGAATCTATTAGAAACGTGTAAAAAAGTGTAAACAAATCTATTAAAAGGACACGGGGAAAATGTGTTATATCTCGGCATATCTCTTTTATGGTCTGTTCAAGAGGGAAATTATTTGGTATTCGTTTTACCACCAATCTCTACTCGGGTATGCGTGTTACCACCAATCTCTACTCGGTTATGCGTTTTACCACAAATCTATACTCGGGTATGCGTTTTACCACCAATCTCTACTCGGGTATGCGTTTTACCACCAATCTCTACTCGGGTATGCATGAGTGTAGATCAGTAGTAAGATCCCTGTCAAGAGTGAATATCGGTGGTAAAACACATCGAGGTATGTATGTAAATTCCACACCCCGATTGGAGAGTGATTGTAGACACATATGTGTCTACAATCAATCTCCACTCGGGGTGTGGAATTTACATACATACCTCGATGTGTTTTACCACCGATATTCACTCTTGACAGGGATCTTACTACTGATCTACACTCATGGTATATTTTACCACATATTTACGCTTGTTGTGGTTTTAACCTCTGGCATCCACTCTTAATATGGATTTTACCATCGATTTATACACTGATATGGATTTTACCACTATTTTGCCCTCTTGGTATTGGATTTATCATCGATCCCCATTCGTAGGATGAGGTTACTACCTTTTTCCACTCTTGTTATGTGTTTTACCATCGATATCCACTTTTAATATTGGTTTATCACCGCTCTCCATCTGACTCCAGCTTTTACCACCGGTCTCCACTTTTGTTACGGGTTTGACCCAGATTTGAAGCGTGATCATCGCCCTGTAAGAAAACTCGAGACAATACCATTCAACCAAAAACGACAAAGGTTCGACCAAAATTTCTATCTTCTTCCATAAGAGATTTTTCTTAGATCAAAAGAGAAGTGGCAACAAGGCCATTTTTCAAGATCCCTGAGACTCCTTCCGTCTGAAGAGAAAAAAGGTGTATGGCTCTCGGGGAAATTTTCTTCCCTTAAGAATAAGAGCAAAATAGCCGTTCCTAGGAATAAAGAAAAATGATTTAGCGAAGTCGCTGGGGCTGTCTTTAAGTTTATAGAGTGCTTAAACCACCTAATCGACTTCGATAAATCAAGACATCTTCAGATGTGTTCCCAAAATATAAAGAAAAGCTTCTGTTGAGGTCCCAGACACATGAAACCTTACTTTAGCAATCTTCGCTGAAGAATTAATCGTCACTCGAGATAGGCAGGATGGTTGAGCAAGAGGGGTTGTCAATGAACGTCAGGTAAATAATTCACTAATCGAGAAGAAAAAGGTGAGGATGGATGATTTGCGCTGCAATTGTTGGAGACAAATTACTAGGAACTTTGAACGTGGACAATGGCGTTAAAATGGATTCCAAGGTGTACTGCAAGATCCTACACTAAAATTTCCTACCTTGGTTCAAGAGACAACCATTGAGGGTGATCAAATCACTTGTAATCGTGCAAGCTAGTGCTCCTAGTTCTCTAAGAATTAAGGTATGTATTCATGTTATTTATGGCTCGATGTTAAAGGGTGAATGTAAAAGAGATCCAACTAACTAAGCCTATTCTTTCATTTTCAATAAAGAGAAAAGTTCTCTTTCTCACTCTCTCTTCCTCTCCCTGTCCTTGTCCTTCTCCCTCTCTTTCTCCTTCTTCCCTTCTCTCTCTCTCTCAGAGAACGCGCTGACGTCACTAAATGATGGATATACAATGGAAGTTATAATAGAAAACAGTAAAACTCGAATATTAACATTTCTTTTCAGAAAATTTGGCTACTTATAAATTCGTAATTGAAACAATATGTAACGCTAAGTAAATCTACAAAAGAAAGCACTCCTCCCAACCTCTTTTTTTATTAAATCCTCCCCAAAACTACCTTAAGCATAAAACCACCATTTTCGGCCATAGTTACCTTTCAACTTCATCTAAGAGCAATTTTAGGGGGCCATTGGATTGACTGCTGAGAAAAGTATTATTTATGTTTCTAGGAGCAGTCGTTTCGCGTGTTATCAATAATAGAAACAAGTCAACAGACCTAAGTCGCGTGCTCTTAGTTTTTCTGACTAATGACCTCATGACTATATAACTTTACGACCTTTAAAAACTTTCAATAATTCCAGGACTAACCTTGAGACGACATTGTAGATTATACCATTCAAAAGAGAATGTGAAACAACATAAGGGTTTCAAATATCGTTAGAATCAACCGAATAATTATGATGTTATTGCTTAAAATTCCCGAACTAACCTTGGAGTGACCTTGGCAATTATATCATTCAAAAGAGAATGTAAACAACATAAGGGTTTCAAATATCGTTAGAATCAGCCGAAAATTATGATGTTATTGCCAAAACAAAATAATTCCCCGGCTAACCTTGGCAGGACATTGATAGCACAGGGAAGCAATTTTAATTACATTTTTTGGTGACTTAGATTTATCTGCCAATTTTAATTCCTTTTTTTCATGCTGATTTCAAATATATAATCCATTTTTACCTACATGCTATAGTTATTCTGTAATTTCTATTTTCTCGTTTTCCCGAAAACTGCCCTCCAGACGGCCAGAGAGGGTGTTTGTAGAAAGCAAATACTTCACAGTACAGAGTAATAAGATAGTAATAAGTGTTATTGTGCAAAATATTCACATTATTGTTTCTTTTTCCAGGTCTCATGTTAGTGATGGCTTCGTCAAGAGGAAATTGCGTTAATGATCTAGACAACTTCTGCTACATATGTGGTTGTTACATGCTAGTTCATCAAAGGCGCAATATATCAAACTTTGTGATCCGCACTTATAAGGCATATTTTGATGTTCCTCTTGGCGATCAAGATAAGAAGTGGGACCCCCATGCTGTTTGCCATAGTTGTGTGGAACATATTCGTGAGTGGATGAAAGGAAAGAAAAATGGTCTTCTTTTGGAATCCCCATGATGTGGTGAGAGCCAAAGGATCATGTATCGGACTGGTATTTCTGTCTGGTGAATACTAAAGGGATTGGCAAGAAAAATCGGCACAAGATCGACTACCCCAATATCCCCTCGGCGATCCGGCCAGTACCTCATTCTGAGTCTTTACCAGTTCCGATTTTCAGTGGATATGCTTCCTCCGAGGATGAAAATGATGTACCTGATATGGACCTCCACGGAATGGATTCAGAGTCTGAAGATTCATCATCAGATGCTGAACAGTGATTAGCTCCTCACTGTTTTAATCAAGAGGATTTGAATGACTTACCTGATACGTGATTTGGCGCTCTCCAAGAAAGCTGCAGAACTTTTAGCCTCCAGGTTAAGTGAAAGACATATGCTTGACAGGTCGGTACGGGTATCATATTACCGAACAAGGGAGAGTACAGTTGTTAAGTATTTCTCTGAGGAGAAACAATTTGTATACTGCCACGATGTTTCTGGTCTCTTTACCGAGTTAAGACTTGGCACCTATAGCCCTGCTGAGTGGAGACTGTTTTGGATAGCTCCAAGTGTAGCTTTAAGTGTGTCCTTTTGCATAATAGCAATGACTTGGTGCAGTTCCTCTCGGTCACTGTCCATCTTCGAGAAACTCACGATGACATAAGAATGGTCATGGATTTACTTAAGTACCATGAACACAATTGGATCATATGTGGAGACCTTGAGATGGTCAACTTCATCCTTGGCCAGCCGAAGCGATATACAAAGTTTTCATGCTATATCTGTATATGAGACAGTCGACCGCATGACAAACACTGGTTGCCAAAAGATTGGTCATTTCGGGAAACTTTGGAAGCAGGAATGCCAAACATTGTTAATGAGCCAATCGTAAGTCGAGAGAAGATCGTTTCCCTTCACTTTATCTCAAACTGAGGTTGATGAAGCAGTATGTCAAGGCGTTGAGCACTGACAATGATTGTTATCAGTACATAGTATCGGTGTTTCCTGCTTTGTCATACGAAAAAATAAAAGCAGGAGTATTTGATGGTCCCCAAATCCGAAGACTTCTGAGTGATTCTAGATTTATGAACAACATGAATGAAATAGAGAAGGCAGCCTGGCTCTCATTTTCTGCCATTGTTCTTAACTTCTTGGGAAACAAAAAACCCTATAATTACGAGGATCTGGTTACTAATATGTTTTTAGCATATCGTGATCTGGGATGCAATATGAGTGTGAAACTGCATTTCCTAAATAGTCACCTTGACCGATTCCCAGAGAATCTGGGAGTCGTGAGCGACGGACAAGGGGAACGCTTATATCAGGATTTGATGACGATGGAAGAGCAATTCCAAGGTCACTGGGATAGACACATGATGGCGGACTACTGCTGGACGAGTAGAAGAGATCACCCAGGGAAGATTTACAAGAGAAAGAGTTACAAACGCAAATTTTGGCCCGATTGAAATCAAGAAGAGGTCCTCCAGCCTGATGTACGGTCATTAATAAATTAGCATCTATTTGATTACAGTATTTGTAATCCTAATGTGTAATTCAAGTTTCTTCTCATATGCAATTACATGTTTGTGCAAAAAACCTGCTTTACTATAAATAACGCAAAAGGATGTTTTAAAATTACTTCAGGGCATGATGGCAGGTGTGATAAAATGAAAATTATTGTATAATATTAGTTATTGATATTACGAAAAATCTGTAGCATTAGAGAGAATCTAATTTCAGATTTGAATTCAGTATACTCGAATTAGGTAGGAAAATGGACTTTTGTCAATTCACCAAATACATTGTTCCCCAGTGTAATCATACCATTCGAAAGACAATTCAAAACAACGTAAGGCTTTCAAATCTCGTTAGAATCGGCCGAATAGTCACGATGTTAGTGCAGAAAAACTCTGAAAAATAAAATTGTTACCAGCCACCCTCCGACCTACGCACCGACATAGTAAATTATAGAGTCGCGTCGACGCGCCTAAAATCTGGAGCCTCAAAAGGCAAGTTTTTTTCGTTAACCCTTTGATGCCCAAATTAATATATATTAAGAGTCAAAATGGCTTGAAATTATATGGTTCCAAATGGCCCCTTAGCCCTCAAATGGTTTAAAAGACTTCCTAAATCGCCTCGAAAACGGACATTCTCGAGAAACGTAAAATAAAGTCCCACCCGCACATATCTCGGTGCAAGATTTTCCTCTTCACAGATTATTACTACTACTCTTACTTCTATTATTAATACTAGTATACATTACCTTCCACTCCAAACTTACTAAGAAAACATTGAATATTGCAATTATGCATAATTAAAACTTAAATCACTTGTTCCATTCAACCGTGGCTGCTCCTCCTCGAGAGAGTGTGGATGTAAGCAACATATGTTGTGGTCTATTAATAACTTCACAATTACAAGAGCGGAAGTTGTGGTAGAAAGTTTGGGGGAATATTCTGACATGCAACATTTCAGATGCATAATTAATAATAAACATTATTTCACCTTCCATCGATGAACTCTTTTGTTTCATAAATGAATGGCTCCGCTCGAAGGCAGTGAGAGTGGGTTTCCGTTCGATGTCTGTATTGTTTGGATGTTATGACAGAAAATTGTGCGTTAATTAAGAGATTTGTCATTCATTAACTCAATGAAAGGAAGATTTTGGCAAATGAATGAGATGTATGTAGGTGGAGTATGAGAGTTTGCCATAGGTGACTTTAATGTGATGCTGTGTAGTGTAGCGAAATGATGTATGGTGTGTAGTGTAGGAAAATGGGGGGGCAGTATAGTGAAATAGTGTTTAGTGCAGTGAAATGGTGAGTAGTGTGTCTGAATCGTGTGCAGGGTAATGAAATGCCGTTTAATATAGTGAAATGGTATGTAGTGTAGTGGAATAGCTGGCATCGTTGTGAAATGGGTGTATTGTTAAGAAATGGTAATGGTGTGTATTTTAGCGAAATAGTGTTTAGGGTAGGGAAAATGAGAGTAGTGTAGTGCAATCATGAGTAGTATAGCGATAGATAGATAGACATTTTTATTTAGTAAAATAAATTACTTAGTTTTAAATTGAGTACAAAATTTGAGAATTATAAACAAGCAATTATAAACGAGATCTTTGTATAATAAGTCTAACCAATATTTTATAATTAGTTAATAATTATAAAATAATTATATTTCTATAATAAGTTAAACATCCTTCGCTTGAACGAATGGCGTCTATGTCATTATTAAAAAGATCATCTACTTTATAATATTTCCGAGCCAATATATTGGACTCTTCTATAATCTTAGAGTGATCTCACAGATCGCTCTTAATTTTATTTAAGCTTTTTAAGTTATAAATTTTGAAAGCGAATCCAAATATAGATTTAGTAATTAAATTGGAAAGAAGTAATAAATTTCTCAAGGACCAAAAATAATGTTTACTTTCCGATTGCTTGAATATTTTAATTATTATCATTACCATCATCATCACTAATTCTATAATTGTATAATGGGATTTTGAAGATGGGTGAAAAATTACTAAATGTTTTTTTTTCCTTAGTGGACAAATGACATGTTTTTTATCAAAGTTATTTCTAATAATTCTTTTATAATATATAAAAAAAAAATGGTGATGTTCGGAAAAAAATATATGTATCGAAATTTTGTGAACTTTTTAAAATCCAAAGAATTACAAATGGTGAAGTTCAGAAAATTTATTTTTATATATCTTCTTCTATGACTATATTTTAGCAACGTGATATTTTGAAAGGGGGGAAATTTAGTTTAGAGTTCGTTTTTAAAATTATTATAATTGGCTAAGTGCAGAAAATTTATAAAAATTTAACCATGGCTGATTTTTTTAGATTTTAAATTTTAATCTTAGTAGCGAAGCGCAAGCTCCCCCTATAGAGGGGAGTGACGAAGCTATTGCCTGGCAGCATCATGATAAATGTGTAGCTAAAGATTTATTAAATGACAACACAACCTTGAATCGATGGAAAAAACCTTGATGATCATCCCAAAGACAAGAACCATAGAATGAATGAGAGAAGATTTCAAATCGATGTATCCGGACACGTTGGTTCACCTTATTATAATTACGCATTATGCAGTGGAATTGTGAAAGAAAGAACTCATTCCGCAACATATAATGGTTGTTATTTAGGTTATAGTAAATTATATACTCTGGATACTACAATTAATCCAAAAGCTTTAGTTTCAAGTTCACCAGAGTAAAGTTTTCAGCACATCTCAGCTTTCCGCGAAGTCGGGCCTTCAGCCCATCAAGGTCTTCGCGATTTTGCGCCTTCGTTAGCGTTGATTAAAAAGATCGCCCAGGTGTGTCTTCTCTCTCTCTCCTTGAAAGGGGCGACGCGCGCGTCTTTTCTCTCTCTCTCTCTCTCTCTCTCTCTCTATCTATCTATCTCTTTGACAGCAATGGAATTGTGAAAGAAAGAACTCATTCCGCAACATATAATGGTTGTTATTTAGGTTATAGTAAATTATATACTCTGGATACTACAATTTATCCAGGAGCTTTAGTTTCATGTTCATCAGAGTAAAGTTTCAGCCATTTAAAGATTTAGTGAGGTGGCATGCGAATATACTTCTTCTGAGTTAATATACAGATATACAGAACAAAGTTTTTTAATTATACTATAGTTATATTTATCAGGTATTTCAATGGGTGTGTAGAGAGAGAATATAATATCGTTTGCATATTTAAGGATGCTATAAGGGTATATGCCCAGACGGCAGCCTACTCGTGATCACTAGACTGTTTCCAGCGCATCCTAAAGATAGACACAAAGGAGGAGGGAAGATATTTTTCCTCCTTGCCTGACTCTACTACTTTCTCTCGTTGGCTAGTTTATTTTAGTGAGACGGTTGTTCTCGTTTGTCTTGAATAAGAAGCTGAAACTGTAGAATGGTCTTTGATAAGGTGACATGCATGTCATCTCTGACGTCCAATTTGTTTCGACTTTTCGTTTTGATAGAAACAAGTGCTGAAAATCCTGATTCACAAAGGTACGTAATAGCAAAGGGACTCAGAGCACTCATAGGTCGCTCTACCAGACGAGGGTAGGCTTGTGTCAACGCACACCAGAATTCTCCAAGACTCTTCAAGTTGAATTCACTTCGTAAGATTTCCTTTGTCCTCAGGTCAATGAGGTCATCTTTGGCAAGGTCTTCAATGTTGGTTAGATAAGGCTTACGAACCCATGTTTCAACTTTGAGGTCTCCTGAGCTGAAGTAACCTTTGTAAGAGTTCTGCAGAGTATCCAAATGTCTGTAGAATTCTGCCTTCAGGGAAGTTGACAGGGCATTGTCATTCTCGCCTTCACCCTGCTGCAGCAGTTCCTCTAACATTGGAAAGTTAGCCCTCACGAACCCCTTGAAACCCATCCATACACCCCTAAGGGGTCCATGGATCCCAGGTTAAGAATCCCTGTCATACTACCTATTGAATTCTCACCCCCCCTTTAATTAGAGTTCTTTTACCCAGGTCTGCTGATTGCCGGTCAGATGCTCTACCGTTGAGCTACCAGTCTCTTTCTTTGTATGGCCATGGACAATGAGCCTTTAAATTGTGAGCGGGTAAGAAGATGTGGTATAAAAAGTTCCTTGGAGGTTCCTAGCTTAGGGAGATACTGGGTTTGATGGGATAACGCTTTGGGCGAAGTAGAGTCACTGTGCCTGGTAGCTTAACGGTAGAGCATCTGACCGTCAATCAGCAGACCCGGGTTCGAGTCCCGGCCAGGAATTTCAAACTTTTTCCCCCTGGTGTTATTTCTGTCTTCTCGGTAAAGGATTGCCTTCATTGTGCTGCCCTCTGCTCTCTTTGATTCCAGTCTTCTTCTAATGTCCCTTTTTCTTACCTCTAAAACCCTCCTGTTTCTTGTCTCATTGCTCATTCACGTCAAGTTTCTCTTTCGCTTGTACTTTATTGTTATATAGTCTGCAGTGCAAGGTTCTGCATCTTTCATTATGTCTTCAAAATTGTTTTGAAAGGCAGAAAATAAATATGGCGAAAGCCCTGTGGTGGTTGTTATCACCCGCAGAACTTGTATTTGATCTTTCTTTACATATATATATATATATATATATATATATATATATATATATATATATATATATATATATATATATATATATATGACAGTGTGCGATTCACCATCCTTAATTTATAAACATAAAATTTTATCTAAATATATAATTAAGGACGTATTTACTTAGTTATTTAGGAAGAAAGATAAAACTGATTCAATTGAGTTATTTAAATTTGTGGTCTATCATCTGTACGAGAAAAACCTTCATCAAGATAGGTTCGAAAATGCCTTTAAAAAATAAAAAACCTTCTTGTTACATTTTAAAACTTTCATTTTTTGGTATAGTGTTAATGCCTATATATGTATACGAAATAAAAATTATCCATATTTTCGAGTGTGTCCTATGAGACGACTAAGCCAATCTAAGTGCCGATGTCCTGGAAACGCACGCATCTTATATTTTTTGTTAGTACAAGCTCAATTTGATTTCGGCCGATCCCAGCTGATATTAACCTATGATAAATGAAGTATCAGTCCACCAATACAGAAATGGGATTTTCTTGGCAGGTACTTAAAGGCATTAAAAATGGTAACGCACCAAGAAAAGATTCCATAGAAAATCCTAGGCGTTTGATAATCTTAACACCTGTTATAGAGGCAAAAACTTACTAAAAGTAATTAATAAAAACCATTAAGATTATCGAGAAAAAAGGATCAGTGTGGATTCATAGGCTATAGGTCAGTGGTGGCAAAACTTCGATGCTAGGCGCGTCAATACTTTTATATCTTAGTCATTTTTACATCGTCGTATGTCACTTCTAAATTTATATTGTTAAATGGTATATTACATTATGATTTTAACACACAAGTATATGAATATATATGCTATGTTCTATAATAAAGAAATAAAAATATAAACTTACCCATATAATTTCTCTTGTGAACCTGAATTTTTCCAGCCAATTACTTTATATCGGGCCGATAGTTCGTTGTCTTTAAATGTAAACATGCAACACTTGCCTCATCAGTTAATCGACTTCTTCTGTTGTTTTTAGTGTAGTTAAGAGATGAGAACAGACTCACACGTAGAAGAAAAAAATGTTAATACCGCTTTGGCAAGACGTTTAAGAGCACCAAATGCTTTCCCAAATGACCAGCAATTGATTGTCTTGATCTCTACAAACTTCCCTCAATCGATCTTTTTTAAGTGTTTCTAAATTACCTCTAAGAATTTTTGCTTCCAAATAGAACTAGATTGAAGTTCCTCCAATTCCATTTCGAGTTCTTTTATTTTCAGCCATTCAAACAGATTCGTTTTCATTTTTTCCAAATTTGCTTCATCTGGGTGCTTAAGGAAAAACAATATTTCTTCAAGATCTCAAAACTGAGAAAATCTTAATGAAAATTCATCTTTCAAAGAACCTAAAGCTGACAAAAAGAGGTCTTGATCGTGTTCGATTTCATTCTCATCTTTGTAACTAACTTCTTCATAGTTCTTTTTCAATCTTGGAAAGTACTTAAAAGTTTTAGTTTCAATGTCACGCCAAAAATGGCAAGTTTGGTTTCAAATGCAGTAATATGCCCAAACATGATATCTATAGTTTCACCCAAACCTTGCAGTTTAACATTCAGTTCATTCAAGTGCAATGAGAGGAATGTGAAAAATATCAACCGCCGAATCCAGGACATATCATGTAGTTCCGGATAGCCTTCAATTTTCTTCACGTCTAAGAAAAGCTGTATCTCATTTATGCATTCAACAAAGCGTTCAAGAACCTTGCCTCTACTAAGCCACCGAACATTATTGTACATCAATAAACTGCCATAAACTGATTCAACTTCATCCAGTAATGAGCTGAATTCACGTTTATGCAACGCCCGTGCTGATATCAAATTAACTATCTTGGTGACTGACGCTGTAATATTTTTCAGTTTTTTTAATCCAACCTTAGCATACAGTGCTTATTGATGAACAATACAAATAATACAGTGAAACTGTACTACAGAATGTCCGACGATATCAGTAAAAAGTTTTACAAATTAAAGCTTTCGGCCGACCATATTGGGTGCTCCTTCTGTTATAATTGATACAATTTTTGATATATTTATGTTTCTGTCGCCAAGTGCTTTGACTACAATATCACAAATATATTTTAATATAGTATTTAACGAAGGGCTTTCTAGGCTAAGCAACTCCTCGAACATTTCATGACCACTAGAATATCTTGCAAAAATTGCCAATCGCAAAACCGAAATAATATCAGTGTTTTCATCAAGGAAAGTTAAAAATTAATCACACGCGTTCAAGTCCTTTTGCATTTGTTCTTTAATATTTGAATGCATGTCATTACCCGGCTTTTAACAGTGTTTCTGGAAATAAGAAGCTCTTTAATACGCTTAATTATTTTGTCCTTGTTACTAAGATCTTCAAAAAGCAAAGGCGCACAGTTAAGAAAACAATTTTCAAGAAACTCTCCTCCATGAAACTTGCTATCACTAAATTCACACCTGAGTTGCCACTTACAAATTTCAACAAACTTTGAGATTGGATCGTTTTTTTGATTGCCTCTTGTGCGATATATTCTTCACGTTCGTCACCATTTCTTTCTAATAACCACTTGTGATTTGACTCAAAGTGTCTTTTCACATTCCAAGTTCTGCTACTAACTTGTTGATCACATAAAATGCAGAGCTTTATTATTTCGTTCTATAACGCCCTATTCAGTTGTCTACAATTTTTGGAAAATTCTGCTACTACACTGATTTTCTGATAATTTTTCTTTCCTTTCTGTACTCATTATGTCAGTAAGGGTTTGATAAAAACTGTGAAATGAATTTAATCTGGAACTAGTTCTGAAAAAAGAGGATATAATAAACTTAGCGACATCTGGTACTTCTATTTTGACAAGTTGTCAGTAGCTAATAATTTCTCCTCTCAATAAAAGAAAACGACATATATTTTGCTTCTTGACATAAAAAATAATTACCCAAAGGAAGAAATTAAGAATGAAATTTACAGCTCAGAATTGTTGACGTAATCAAACACGGCACAACACCTACTCAATTGACATCTCAAAGACCTCTAGTTGCCACTTGGTATATAATTGCTATATGTTTAGCTTGATTTCATACAAAAGTACTAAATTTGGTACATTAACACTCTGAAATAAACAGACAACAGATGACCGACTCAACTGGTGTTGTATGCAGCTATGCAGGTGTTTTCAATGTCCAAGGTAGTCAGTGTCGCGCGTGTCACTTAAAATGCCCTCGCGTGTCATAGTTTTGTCGCCACTGCTATAGGTTGACTGTATAGATGTACTAAGAGGTAAAATCATGGATTTTTAAATTACCGGGATTTCGGAGTAGTCAAGTTTAAACACCCCTTTCCTGGTGTTTAAAGTTATGCTATATCGAGTTCGTTTAGTTCCTAGATGGTGTCATGATATAGTTGACTTTACGGAAACTACTAAATATGCTATTGCAACGATTGAAAAATACCAATTTTAGGTTTTTAATCCACAATTTGGATATCCTTTTCAACCACAGACACAGAAGTATAGCCATGAAAACAGATTGAGAGAGTAAGAAAAATAAGGCGAAAATAAATGTACTGGTAGAATGAAGTGGTGTAACCTACGATTTAATGTAAATTAGCGATACTACGATAAACAAAATCTAACCTAACGCCCAAACTTCCGATCTATTTTTTCGGCTGTAGTCCAATTTTAACTATCCGTAGTAAACATACAAACGTCCCCAAATTGACAAAGACCTTACGGACGGATCGGCAATGGAGGGTGTATTTTATTTCCCTACCGAGGTAACCACGTCCGTAAGGTAAATACCAGCCCCTCTCAACTAGTAAACCCGGTAATCCTGATGTCTTGTGTGAGTATCTTGCGTAAAAAATTTCCTCAACCTTCATTTTGGAACACGGATTCGGAGAATATTTTTCCGTACTCTGATAAGGGAAGTAACTCATAGAAACGTGATTTTTTTGACAGAGTTCATATAAGCAGATTTTATGACGAAAAGGTAGAGAGCGGGGTAAGAATATCTACTCCTATTCCCCCCTTTGAGACCTTCTCTAAGGAGAATCCCGGTTTTGTGGATTCGGTAAAGGATGACAGGAATTTTGAAAAAGACCCCACGGTCTGATTCTGCCTCATTGGAGTTTTATAGATATTCTGCTTTCATTCTGATGACGAGTGTCCCCAAATCCAAAAATCTTCCCTTCCCTCTCGTACCATGTATTGATAGGCAATGCATAGATGCCATATCGTACGTATCTCTTTCTCCTTTGAGTACGAATGGGTTGAAAGATACAGTGAAAAACGGGCCGATGTATGTACATCAACATTTCTATTCACCGACTGGATTCTTACAAGCGGACTGCCAGGGTCTCGGCTTGTTGTCTCTTTTTGCCACACTATGCGGTGGAAAAACAATAAATTATATATACTGCTTAGCATTATCTCTTAACAATATACAAAATAGGTTTTTGGCACATAGTCCTCCGTTTTTACGGGCTATGAGCAAAGTCTTAAGAAAAGTAACTATTAAACGATCGAAGTTTTGAAGATTTATGAAAATAACATAATAAACTTAAATACAATACAGCATTCTTTTCAAGAGTCACGAGTCTTGCGTCTCGAATGGTAGTCGAAACTTTTAAAAGAACTTAGTAAAAAGACAACATATAAATCTGAAAGAGTGAACAAAAAGATAGGATCTGCGTTAAATGGCAAGCCTAAAATAATGCCACAATCTTTACTATTAAGAAAGTAATTCGAAATAATTACTAAAAAAATCTTCACCGATAGTTTAAATTATTAATTTACCAAATTCGTCTCCATGTCGACTGTTTTTAGCCTTATCCTAAATCCCTCCTCTCTT
Organism: Ceratothoa steindachneri; assembly: GCA_963969495.1. NCBI lineage: Eukaryota > Metazoa > Arthropoda > Malacostraca > Isopoda > Cymothoidae > Ceratothoa > Ceratothoa steindachneri. The sequence goes on along the minus strand of OZ018331.1, from coordinate 35,847,836 downwards.
TTCTTAAGGTTACTCAGCGTTTTATTCTACTTCATAATTTCCCCAAATTATGCGAATTTAAAAATCGTTTATTCCAGATTTCAAGTTTATATCTTATTGTGGCATTTCGCTTATTCATCTACTCGTGTATCGTCCGCGTATTTTCGTCTATGTTTGGAGACTGTTTTAATTGTCGCTCATTACCTAAAGACACAGAGTCTTTTGACTCATCACACTAATCCGTGAGATTCTTTGGATTTTACGCTACATCAGCATAAAATCTGCGATTCTCTGCTACTTAAATTAATGAGAGATTTATCCCTATTTCTCATTAAATCTCATTTCATCTGCAGAAACGATTGAGACAAATAAAAAGGGAACAAATAAATTACATCTTTGTTATTAAGGCACTACTGATTAACTCATGATTTTCAATCCTCTTTGGATGTGCGCTATGAGGCCAGGGTTATTTCCCTAGGTTTTAGCTTTGCTTTTGATTTAGTGAATCACAAAGCTTTATTGTATAAGTGGAAATTGATCGGTGGTGGTAAAAAGATCAATGTATTCATAGAATTTTTGTCTGGCCGTCAGCAGCGTGTTTTAGCCGATGGAAGTTCTAGCTCTTTTAAACCGGTTTTATCTGGCATTCCCCAGGGTAGTGTTTTGGGGACCCTGTTTTTTTATATAGCACATGACCGACATGTAGTCAAATTAAGAAAATAAATAAATTGCTTATTCTGATGATATTACCTTGTATGCATTATTTAACTCACCTAGTGATCGTGCTTCTGTGGCTGATTCCCTGAATAGAGACCTTTCTAGAATACAGTCGTGGTGTCTTAAATGAGGCATGAATCTAAACCCTAGCAAGACACAATCTATAATTGTTAGTAGATCGAGGACTTATGACCCTTATCATCCACCATTGTTTCTCTGTGGGTCTCTTTTGATGTTTCTTGCTTCCTTAAACTCTTGGGTGTTTTGATAGATTATAAGCTTACTTTTGAGAAGAATCTAAGATCCATGGCTTCCTTTATTGCGCCCGAAACTGGACTTCTTCGTAAGTGCATCAAGGCACTAGGTAATGATGAAGCTGTTTTAAAATCTTTTGTCGCATTCATCCTACCATGTTTTGAGTATTGCATACCTAGATGGCTTTCTACAGCTAAGTGCCATCTTAAATTATTAGACCGAGCTTTAAATTGTATTCGTTTCATTCCACAAATCGATTTGGAGAAACGTAGAAAAAAATGGTGGTTTATCTCTCTTGTACAAGATTTTCCATAATGTTAACCATCCCTTGTACTTGAGATTACCTGTTCTTTTTATCCCCAAAAAGACCTACTAGGTGTACCTTAGCTCTAAATAACTATGTATTTTCCAATTTTAACTTCAGAACTAATCAGTTTTCCGGATGTTTTGTTCCATATTATGGCACGACCTTCCAAAGGAAATTGTCCATTGTGCTGACCTGATTGCTTTTAAATATGCTGTTAAAGCCTTTTCCATGATTTATATGCTTGTCTAAGGGATTATTTTGTAAATAATTGTTTTTATTATATTTTAGTGAATTCTTGTGTCTTGACTTTGTGTATTCTAGTCATTTCTTATGCTACTTATGCTCCTCTACAGCGCCTTTGGATGTTTTGTGGTAAGTCCATGTGTGACCTTCACACTGTTTGGAAGCTTAAGTGGTTTCTATAATAATAATAATAATTTCAGTAACAACCATTCGAGTAGAATTAAGCGTAGTGATATCATGTAGAGAGTAATGACTGAAGGGATATTTTATAAGGTGTGAAGAGGAACACAACGAGGTATATTGTTTCACCATTCCATTTACTCTCGTTAGGATATTATTTATTTCACTAAGTAAAGTTCGCTTCATAATTTCGATTATAAGTGTCTTGGAATATCTAATTCATTATCCACTATTCTTAATCCCCATTTAACTGCTAAGAATTCTTCAATTATCACCAGATTCCGATTCTTCCTTTTGCTGTGTTCTGCCTTTCGATGGAGCTCTTCCGATGCCTCCAATTACCAATAAAACTACGCTGGTATCGAGATCCTTCTGACACGCATCGCGTGAAAGACGGTTCTTCAAACACCCATCTTGGTGCCTTACTGCCATATCTCTGTATGGGGAATTGGGAAACGGTTATTTGGAGAGTAGATATCTAAAGACACGTTTCCTTCCAGGAGACTTTTGGTAAAATATGTTATCCACACCGAAGAAAGAGTGGAAGTGTAAAGCTGAAATCAATGCGGGGCCACAACACTAATTGAGAGGAAAATTGTTTATCCAAGCTTCATAATAACTTCAGCAATAGGTTGTAGTATTCACACATCACTTATAAGTAAATTAAAAGTTGAATTCTTGTTCGTACCAGGGAGAGTGCCTCGCCCGCACGAGCATTGTAATATGGAATAAAATACTCAAAACAATCTCAAAAATGAGCACTTAGATATTTTATAACATATTACAATGGGTTCAGATGAGCAATTAACAAGCTTTATACAAATAAAGAACGTCATTAAGATTTTTTTTCTCTAACGTAAACGAGTAAACAGTCTGAATCATATTTTCCAATTTAATATCATTTTGTAAGCAGTTCTTTATCTTGTTAGTAAGTATTTTATTTTTTTACGCTAACTCAAGGAGCCTTTTATATGGTTTCTAAAAGAAGTTAAATTATTAAAGGTTTTGACAAGTAGACCTAAATCTTCTTTTCTTTTGTGTTGGACACAAATCAGTGAAGTAAATTGGATATAAACTTTAACAGGCGCGTGCGGGCAAATAGCATAGGCGACCCTTTTAAATGCAACATAACCGCTCTACCTTAGATTTCCATCTATTATTTTTACGTTGTTAGTCAATAGATCAATTTATCATATTAAATTAACGTAATACTCACTATTTTATAGAATGTTAGGAAGACAACTCCGGATAAATAATTGAATAATGTACTTGTTGGTTTTCAATAGCTTTTTCAAGTTTCTTCAAATGACGGAGTATGTCTTTGCGGCCTTAGTGATTTATTAATATTTTTTTAATTAAAATGGGATACTACATGTTTTGATAGAATAAAAAGACTGTTCAATGCGGTATCTCCATCGAAAGGTATTTTGGTAGGAGAGTTTCAAAATTATTTAAAGCTTCTGTTTCGAAAACTGAAACAAATCTATCTGTAAATTTCTCTTTAGACTGGAACGGCAATTGTTATCGTATGATTAAAATGATATAAATGCTTAAAACATGATTCTGGTCTAATAGTAATGGACACTAAGACTTCTGCTCTAATCTAGCCGACCGCTCATTAGAATGGCGTTAGTAAGATTAATTTAATTACAATAAAAACACTTTTGTTTCCTTTGTTGTAGGGCTTTCTCGGTTGATTGACATTTAAACAAAAGTACATCTAATATTTCTGGCAGATTACAAAAAAAACTTCCTATTTTTTTTAAAACTGTGCATATAGAACTAATTTAGTTTTCCTTTAAAAATGTCGCAGATTATTCGTAGAAAATGGTATTATAACAAAGTGATTGCAAACGACGACTTTTTTGCTTATAAGACATATTTATGTACAGTTAAATTCGAATTGACTTTCACAGCTCTTGAAAGGGTCGCTGTACATAATTTGCCTTCCTCTTAACATATCCATAAAACCATTCGAAAAGAATAGTACCAAATTTCTACAATATTTCCCAGCGCTTAATGTAACGATGACAACATTCCTTTTCGGAGCAAAATTACAAATATAATAAAATTGTAGTTTCTTTCTTAAAAAAACAATTACATATAATGTCCTCTAAATCCTGCCATTTTTGCTTCGTTGCGCAAAATTATCGTCTCTGGGATAATTTGTCTCTCTTTCTCTTCTTTTTCTTTTGTTTTATAATTTCAAATGAATCCTCTCTTTTTCCGAAAGTCGCTTTTGCATATTGTATGATTGTCCAAATCGAATTTCCGTCCTCTCAGCCGAATCAGAGACAAAGAAAAATTGCCTTTTTTCCTCTCGAAAACGTATATTTTGAGGACAAACGGACGAGATTCTGCATAATGCAAGTAAATGTTAAATTGAAATATTTAAACATACCTAGAATAATACAATAGAAAATGTGATTTGAAAGAAGTTTGAGCTTTGAAGTATTAGGATATAAACTAGAATGTTTCCTTTTAACTAGACAACACTCCTATACTTATTGATACGGTAGAGGTTTTTTTTTTTGGGGGGGGGGTCCCCTCATTTGCGAGGTGCGTTATTATGCTTTATTGAGTTTATATGTGGACTTAAGGGTTGCGTTAGGTTATTTCGGTTTCAAATGTTCTTCATTACTGTTGTGTAGACGGGGAAGCGTAAAAGACATATTTATCAATTTGAGATGTCCTGCCTTGGATCCATAGTAGAGCTGAAGTTTAGTTACTGTTTATTCCATCGTAGCTAACTACTATTGCATAGGATTCTCAATAGGATTAGAAATGGGATTGTAATAGATGAGACAAATGAACTAGGGAACATAAGAAAAACTTAAAGGAGAAGACCTTCCACAAGAGAAAGTAGAAGATAGACTTGAGACCAAATGATAAAACAAGGTCAACAGATCTAAGTCGCGTGCTTTCAATTATTTCACTAGTTTTGAACAAAGAAATTAACAAACTTATCATCTGACCTTACGACCTTCAAAGCTTCAACAAGTGGGGCAATTTGACCCATAGTTAGTTTTCTATTAATAATTCCCCGACTAACCTTGGGGGGGGGGGGCTTAGCAATTATATCACTCGAAAGAGAATCTTAAACAACATAAAGATTTCATATTTCGTTAGAATCGGCCCAATTGTTATGATGTTATTGCCAAAAAAACTCAATGAAAAGTATAATAGTTAACCATCTCACCGACCGACCTACGAACCAACATAGTAATTTATACAGTTGCGTTCTAACGGGTAGGACTTTGACGCGATGGATTCCAAAGGAGAGAGCGCCAATTATTCGGGTAGCAAATACTGCAAATGTCCTCCTTAATTAATGTATGCTTATAAAAAAATAAGTGCCTTTTAAATCATGCTATCAAAGAAGTTAGGCGAAATGATCAAATGACAAAGGACTCATTAGAAAATTGAAAAGAATGAGATAATATTTTGTACAGAACAAGGAAACAAAATCGAGGATAAATTATCTAATGCTAAAGTAATTTGGGACAATTCTTTTAGGTAAGAAGAAAGCCATGAGATGGAACAATTAGAGGACGAATCGAATATACAGAAACGAGACTCCATAAAGAGTCATAAAATATAGAAAACTAATAGAGTAAAAAATACCATCGTAAAAAGCAAATCACTACAGATACAACAACACCTAACAAGGGGAAAACAGCAATTATCAACAGTGAAGGACAATCATGGGAATAAAATGACAATAAGGGAAAACTAAAGCACTCTTCAATCATCAGAGAGCAGATGTCAACCTCTGAATAAAGAAGTAAGTAGGCCCACTAATATACGAGACTTTGCAGGCACTTAAATGCATAAAAAATGGTATAACCAAACAATCAAATTTATAAAGGCTGGGGAGGGAGAGAGAACGCAATACGCAAAACCTTCTCTTGTGTTTAACACATTTATCAAGATAAAATAGACAATCAATAGCATGATTCAGTATTTTAATTGTATTTATATCAAAAGATGAGATAACAAAGAATTAAAGAACTAATGACTCATTGTTCTTTTATTAACAACTTATAAATAGGAGATAAGGAAAAATCAACTAAAGACCCAACGGTTTCTTAGTACCAAATTAAAATTTACTAGAAAAGTCTGCCAAGAGATGAACCGAATCATTCGACTGCAATAAGTACCAGCACAGGCAAGATTTAGAAGTAACTACAGTACAGTACACATGATCATATGCAGGCTGTTCAATAATGCAGTAAACTAATGAATACAATAGACTATAAAAAAACCCCATTTCAGTAAAGACTGATTCAGCGCAAAGAGCGATACGGAACCAAAGAGTTAGGGAAAATCTTCATTGACCTACACTTGGAGATATGTATATATGTACAGCCAAATAACATCGTCATTTAACCTAATCTCCCTCAGTAGAAACATGAATGAAAAGAGAATGTTTTCAGCTCCTCTCGAGGAAGAGTTCCAAACTCTTGGCTGGGAAATAAACGAAAAGTTTAGACAGCTTTCGCTCTGTTGATGATGTTGCAGAAAAATATAATTCAAAAATTCACTTTAGCTATTTCATTTATTTAGGCCAAGATACTTCATTAAACACAAACTGAGAAAATAAACTCTATCGTTCGATATATATCTTTTTCTTTTTCCTCTTTCCTAAGGGATAATTTATCGAGGTTAATTGAAGCACCAATTTCTTTGTTTTCTTAGTTATACCTTTAAGTTTTTATGAGGAAAATTTATGATTGTGTGACGTATAAAACGCCGCTATAATTACGACTTTCGAGGCAAGCTTTCATAAACGGCTAAAAAAAGATACTAAAAGTTTACGAGTCTGAAAGGGTTGCAATTATTAGGATATTGAAGGCTTTTATTCGCTAGATATAATAAAGTGTGGGTGTTACGAAACAAAATTAATTTAAATTTTATAAAATGACTACGTATAGTAAAGGAAGACAAAAAATATACAAAAACTAAATACAATATGCTATTTGGAGTCTTGGAGAGATATTCATTTATTTTGTTTTTCTCTAAATTAGTAATTATAATTTTATACACGAGGGCTAGTGAAGAGGGACCAAGCAATATTACGCATTTACAGCAACTGAGTAAATCAATACATCAATTATTCAGTATTAAGCAAATAATACATATGTTCGGTTCGATATTTCTGCCAATGATCCAGGATAGTATACAAAGTTGTGTCCAATGAATAGACGCACATATTCTGAAGTTATGAGGTCCCTATGGCAACGGAAGTTCGGTTAACGCTACGCCTAGGCAAATAGGGTTTATTTACACTGAAGATTATATTTGTTGTTTTTTTTTAAATAAATGTTAGTTATCGGACAAAACATTGATATAATTCTTAATTTTATTGACACAAGTGTGTGTTGCCCTCTTTATAATTAAATTTCAGTCGACTATTCTCGGAGTTCGATTATTAGCTACGTCCTTATGAAGGCTATAAATGCATTAGCCATACAGATTGCTATCAAACCCTTAAGACACTTAATTTAGTCAAAGAAGTCGTGTCTGTATTAAGTTGGGTTGAATTAACTCGGATAAAGCCTCATATGAAGATCACAGAAGCTTACAGTGGAAGAAAAATTGACAGCACTGTACACAATTGACGTGCAATTAAAGATAAAAATAAACCAGAGGAAAAAGATTGTCTGACTGAGACCTTGATAAGAGTGAAGCCATTTGCAACCACATTTTTCTTTTTCCTCCTGGTAATCTTCAAAATTACCTTACGCCATACAAGGTGCATATGAAATATGAAACATTAATGAAAATTTTAGAAAGTGTAAAGATTTGACCCTCCTCCACGAAATCTCATGTATAATCATGTGGAAAACATGTACGGGTCTGTATGATTTATGCTTGAGCTACAGAATGAATATGGAATAAAAAAGGTTGTTTTTCTGTAGAGGAAATGGTTACAATCTTTACGGAGGTCGGCCCATATTACATAGACACCCTGTATAACTGCAAGACCACATATCGCGCAGTTAGTGCAAGTTATACTGAAGTGTATAGTTTGGGAGCAAATATCTTATCCGCCATACTTTCCTGATATCTTTTTACAACTGAATAAAAGTCTATCTATGATTTTTTAATAAACCTTCCTAGGCTTTGAAGCAAAAAAAAACCAAACAAACTGTTGAAGTCTCTCTTCAATTACGCCCTTATCAACAAATATTTCATTGCGAATCTAAGTGTTTAGAGCCATAAAATGTGGTAAGCCGAAGAAGACATGAAAAGCGATTATAGCGATTGAGGTATTTGCTCCAAATTTAAACTAATCCGTGTATCTCGCAATGTTCATGCGGTCATGCATTATTTTGCAGAAAACAACCCCTTTGCAGTTCACCAGCGCTGGATGTTATCAAATAACTACACGAACTCTTCGAAGTTGTGCAGCGCATACGTCATCTCTTTTGGTCTGTAGACAATCAGATTTGCAATGAAGGACGTAATTGAGATAATTCCACAGTTTTTTACTTCAAATCTCTTAAGGAGTTTTAGTTAAACCATAAATAAACTTGTTTTGGTTGAAAAAAAATCCTTTAAACGGATGGAAACTATTTTGTAAAGTAAATTTCATTGTTTAAATTAAGTTTTCAAAAGCGATTTAGGTTCAAAATTCCACGAAATTTCGTGGAGGCCTCATAGGCCGTAATGCTATTAAAGACCAATGTTTATTGGTCATCTTACCTGGGGTCCTTATGAGGAAAAGGGGAAATATCTTCGAGACAAAGGGTGCGGTTAGTAAATAGCAAAAATTGATAACCGACCCTGATAAATGTCATGCGTGCCGGGTATCTAAGCCATGAAGCCGTGTTAGTTATCAATCTTTGCTATATATTAACTGCACCGTAAGTAAATTTGTTTTCTTTTACTATACTGTATTATTCTTCCATTAATAAAGGGGATATTTTGATTAAGTCTCCGTTATAATTGTTATACTTCACGTTTTATTTCGCTTCCAGTGGCATTAATAATGTTGTAATTAGTTTGCAATGTGTATTTATATGTTCACTTGTATTTCCTTTTTTTTATTGGCTATCATTATTGTCCATTCATTTTTTAATTCTTTTCTATTTTCTCTGTTTCACTTTACACCCTTATTTATGGCTGTTCCTTTCGTATTAATAGATAAAATTTTTTAAAAGATAAAGTCACATCTCTAAAGTTAGGGTGAGATTAAAATTCTAAATAGTAGTCCACAGTAACCTCACTCCGAAATTCTTCTACTTCTTTCCTTTGTTTTCTTTTCTTAATCATTTACTTTTTTCACACGATTCCTCCTTTGTAAACACATAAACATAGATTCCTCGTGTCCTATTCCTTTTCATTTAATCTTGATATCCATATATATATACTATATATTCTAGTTAAATTCCTATTAATTTATATTACAATAATTATAATAATGATAGTATCAAAACTCATTTTTGTACGGCGTTCTTCGAGGTCGTGGAATGTCACAAAAGGCCTATCACCAACCCCAAAAAACAACAACAACGCTTGAAAGATACAGACCTCAAAGGCTTGCGAGTAAAATAAAGACTAAGGAGTCTACTTTCTCTGAATAGTTAGTTCTCTTTTTTTTGTAGTTTTAATTGATATCTATTCTAAAACCCATACATGAACAAATAGGGACATTTAGATATAAATAAATAGAAATATATATAATTCTGCGAGAGAACGAGATTTAGGCTGTTTGAGGTTTATTTAGGAAAAGCTGAAACGGTAAATTGGGTGCCATCAATATTGATACAGAGGAAGGTAAACACTCATCAAACATAAGGTATAACACCGTTAGCGGTGAAATAACATAGGGGGCATCACGGTTTCTCATATCCCTTAACATAGGGCTGCATTTGGGGACCGACGGAACTGGAGACAATTATTTTTTTTAATTGAGATGAAAAAAGTGGGAAGAAAGAGGGCATTTTTAGTGTTAAAGCTGGAGGTGAAACAGGGGGATGGCTGGTAGGGTTGCCAACCTTCTTTTATTGAAAAGACAATCCCTTATTCAGCTTTTCTGTCCATGTCCTTTTTTTAGTTTGGAAAGGACGCCAAATTTCCTTTATTTCGGAAATCGTTTTCCCCGTAAGACATTAATGGTATAATTTATTTATATGGATATAAATCTAGCCTGTTTTCCTTAGGAGTTATATATTTTGTAAATTATTATTATATCATGATGCATAAATCACTCGAAGAAAACGATACTAAACGTTATGGTTCGCTCTTCGTTTGATTATAAGTTGCGTTTAGAGTGCCGAGCGGTGATGAGGTACGTAGGGATGACGTGTTGTAATTTGTAGATTATATCCTACTTGAAATAACTGTCAGTGCTAACATGATTTTGTGACCTGTAATTTTTAAGTCTTTTGTGTGCTTATTATAAGTTTAACTGTTCGTTGATTGTGTTTATAGAAATAGTGAGCAGTGCAGTTGCAAACTGTTACAAGTTAGTTAACTGATCAGTAAACTAATCTTCGTAATATAAAAATAGGCGTAATGTAAGTAAAACAAAGGATTGGGCCTAGTTACTCTTGTGTAAGTTTTACTGTGAATACTTGTTTGGAAGGCAGGCACGCATTATCTATCAGAAATCTACAACCCGCTGTTCTCTTCCTTGACAGGAAGAGCCTGGTTACACGGGCACCCCTGCGGGGTGTGTCCTACGGCCTTATTTGCTAATCTTAACCGCCTTTTTTAATCCCCTTTATAGATTCTTTATTTTAACACCCTGAAGACCCTTTTCTTCTTCTTCTTCTATATCTTCTTCTTCTTCATTTTCATCTTCATCTTGTTGTTGTTGTTGTTGTTGTTGTAGTTGTTGTTGTTGTTGTTGTTGTTGTTGTTGTTGTTCTTCTTCTTCTTCTTCTTCTTCTTCTTCTTCTTCTTCTTCTTCTTCTTCTTCTTCTTCTTCTTTTTATAAAGGAATTATTAGAAATAACTTTGCTAAAAAAATTAAATCTACTTAGGTAACAACCGAACTAAATGAAAAAATCTTATTCAAACCTTCAAAAAATCTCGTTCTTAAAATATAGGGTTATGGATAAAAGAGCAGCCTAATTACTAACCAAGGCAAAATGTTGGATCGAACTTTGTTCACTGGTTAGTCTAAGCCGAGTATAAACACAAAGCTTAGGCGGGGTGTTCACTATAGTTCATCTTGGTAACTTAGGTGACATAAGCCCTTATATTTTTATAGAAAATATATTTTTTGACAAAATATAGAGGATGGCTGAGGCTATGGAAGGGAAGATTGTGGTGGTGAAGGGTGTATAGAGTTACAGAGAGACTTGAATAAGCTGATTCCATGGGCAGATAAGTCATAAGTTGAAGATAGAATTCTATTTTAAGAAGTGTGAGACAATGCATCTTGGTAAGAATATAAACGGTTTTGTACGAGATGGAAGGCAATTGTCTTGATTGTGTCAGTCAAGAGAAAAACGTTGAAGTAATTATTAGTAAGGATTTAAAAAAAAGTTACAGACAATACTTAGAAGCACGGGACAGGGCAAAGAAGTAATTACTAAGCTGTATAATACCTATGTTGGACCACATCTTGAGTACTGTATACAAGCATGGGTACCTCGTTATCAGCAAGATTTAGAAATGTTGGAGAGGATGCGGTGAAGAGCTACTAGGCTTATATCTGAGTTCCAAAAATTAAGCTATGAGACCAGACTAAAAAAAAGTGGATATGTTTTCGGTTAAGAAGAGAATCCTGAGGAGGGGGATTGGATTCAGGTATTTAAATTTTGTTCAGTTTTGGGGCATATTAATCCTGAAGATTTCTTGAGTGACACTGGAGGTGTTACTCGAGGACACCAGTTTAAAATTAAGGGGCAAGTTGTTGTTAGGACAGATATAGGCAAATTCATTTTTAGCAATAGGGTGGTTGATGCTTGCTATGATTTGCCTCGAGAAGTAGTTAATTGTTCCACTCTTTCTTGGTTTAAATCAAAATTGGACAAGAGATTGAGGGATACGGCCATATGGGTATATATTAGGTATGTATATATTTGCTAGAGTTGAATGCAAATGACGAGTCCTTCTTTATGAATAAGATGTATATAAATTTAAGGTTGAATGATGACAATTCCTTTTTGTATTGGAAGGATATATGTATGTGCAAAATATGTGATTAGGGAAGTTTTTTATGGGTCCTTTGTGTTGATCTACCTAATTCACTGTATATATGTATTAATGTGTGTGAGATGGTAGGTTTGTGGCTTGTTTGGGGACTGTTTACTTGTGGTCTTTTCTTGCTGCATCAATTTCTTATGTTTCTATGCACTCGTAGGTAGGCCCTACCTAGGCTCGGCGTTTATTTTTATTATACAAAAATTTCCTAGATATATTAGAAAGAAGAGGGGATAAGCAATTTCTCCTTTTGGAACTACCTTACTCCCCACCATTATCGATTTTCCCCTTGTTTGGTTCCGATATATAGACGATATTATGCGTTTGTGGCCTTCTTCTAAGGATATTAATGGTTTTCTTACTGAACTTAATTCTCTGTTTCCTTCTATTAAATTTACCCTTGAACTCGAACAAAATGGTGTCCTTCCGTTCTTAGATCTACTTATTCATAGGACTCCATCTGGATTTAAATTTTCCGTCTATCGTAAGCCTACCAACGCCGGTTCTTATATTCATTTTTACTCAGGTCATAATTATAAAGTCAAACGGTCTGTATTTATTTCAATGTTTCTCCTAGGGTTGCGGGTCGCCAGCCCAGAATTCTTGGATCGTGAGATTTTTAAGATCTTTGAAATAGGTAACGTTATCTTTGCTACCCGCAAAAATGTCTTGCGGGATGTCTAGATTTGACAAAAGAATCCTTTTACAGAACTCAAATCCCTCCCACATATAATTTTAAGAACTCCCTTGTTTACCGTTTTCTGAGACCTTTTCCTTGCTTTCCCGCCTCTTGAATAAGTTAAATATTTATGTCATATTCAAGTATCAGTCTGTAATGTGAAAAATGTTGATTCATAATAATAACAATAGTATATAAAGGGGAAGGGGAAGGGTCGTTATTCTGTCGATTTTTCAGTTTGCCTTAAGCAATACTTTAGGCAAACCGGTAAATCATTAAGTGTACGCTTGACGCAACATAAATACAAGATTAGGAGGGGTGAAAGTAGTAGTGCTTTCTTTGTCCATTTATCTAAAAACAGTCACCCTATCAATTGGAATTCGGCTAAATTTATTTAAAAATCTAATGACTTTATTCAAAAAAATATTGTTGAATGCTCATTCATTAATTCCTCGCCTAATTTTAATATATCCCCTGGTCTCTTTAAACTGGACCCTCCTATTAAAAAGCTTATTTATAACCAAATTGTCCATTTTAAATCTTAGCCATTTGATTTATCAATTTAGTTATGTTTCTCTCGTTTATTTTTTTTGTATTCACAATTAGGTGTGTATGTACTTAGTTTAGTAACCTAAATGTGTACATACTTTGCTCACAGTTGTAATTTCCGGAAGTAGATCTTATCTATTTTGTTTTATACTTTATATCCATCTGTGATAATATTTTTTCTATTCTGTGCCCTTTCGTTGTATATGGGCGGGGCATTACTCTGCAGTCTCTCCTATATATACCACCTTTGTAAAATTTTTCGTCATTCTTTGAGAATGAACTGAACAAGTTCGAAAGTACTTGGAATCCGCATTTAATTTTCCTGTGTGATTTTTTTGCATTTATTGCTCTACTCACGCGCTACTTTGTGAGTTTCTCATATAAATATATATATATATATATATATATATATATATATATATATATATATATATATATATATATATATATATATATATATATAATGAAAATTAATGCAAAATCGCAAGAAAAGATGAGGAATTCAACCACATTCTCCGAAGACAATTTAATTCAGAACAGTTTCGGTGTATCTCACACCCTTTTCCAACTGACACTGGATGGAAAATATTTGAAAATGCTTACATACATAACACAGTGAGGTCGTGAAAGATCCCCTCCTTTTCCCCCTAATCCCCTACTTGTGGCTATCTAGGGGGGGGGAGTAGGCCTAAACATATTGAAGGGCTGACATTTTGCTAACATTGCCATTTAATAATAAATTAAATAGTTTAAAGGACATATTTGGAAAAGTGGGTATTAATCTAGCCTTTAAATATAATATTTCCTTAAACCAATTGATGATGGCCAGGAAACGTAAAGAACATCATAACATAGGAGTATAAAGTTTATATAGGGGAAACGGGGAGAAATCTAGACAAGAGATTGTACGAACACAAAAGAGATATTAGAGTGGGCAGTCAAAGCAGTGGAATATTTTGTCATGTTAGAGATTTGAATCATTCGATCGATTTCAATGGAAGTAAAATGGTATTTAAATCGGCTAACTATGTTAAGAGAAGAATCGTAGAATCGAGCTTGATATCGTCAGTTCCTAATTTAAATCTATCTGAGAAGCAATTTTCTTTTAATTCTGTAATAAGAAAGCAAATAAACAAAATAGCGAAATGTCAGCCCTTTAATATGTTTAGGCCTACCCCCCCCCCCCTCCCTGATTAGCCACAAGTAGGGGATTGGGGGAAAAAGAGGGGATCTTTCACGACCTCACTGTGTTATGTATGTAAGCATTTTCAAATATTTTCCACCCAGTGTCAGTTGGAAAAGGGTGTGAGATACACCGAAACTGTTCTGAATTAAATTGTCTTGGCAGAATGTGGTTTAATTCCTCATATATATATATATATATATATATATATATATATATATATATATATATATATATATATATATATATATATATGATAGGTGGAAAGTGTACCGTTTAAAGTTATAAGTTTTAGATATTCATTTATTGATATTTCTTTAAAAACCTTCATTTTTTTCCCCAGTAATTTTATATTCAACTGAATATAATCGCTGTTCGTGGCAGCATTTTCCAATAGAAGTACTTTGCATCTTCCGGGATTCGTTAATGAATTTTGTTGGACGAAAGATCTCAAAACATTAAAATGACGGACATTGCAGCAAAATTCTCGATGGCTGGTCACCCTGTAGATTTACAGATCATTAAAGCGTTTACAGATCAATAACTCATTTACGATTCAATAAGACATTTGGAGATCAATACGTCATTTAAAGATCGATTAGCAATTTGCAGATCGATAAAGCATTTGAAGATTAATAAAGCATTTGTAGATCGAAAAGGGATTTGAAAATCGATAAAGCATTTGTAGATCGATAAGGGATTTTCAGATCAATAAGGCATTTGAGATGGATAAGCCATTTGAAGATCGATAAGGATTTTGAAGATCAATAAGACATTTGATGATCGATAGAGCAATTGTAGATGGATAAGGCATTTTCAGATTGATAAGGCATTTTCGGGTTGATAAAGCATTTGAAGATCGATAAGGGATTTTCAGATCAATAAGGCATTTAAAGAGCAACAACGTATTTGAAGATTGATAAGGGATTTGCAGATCGATAAGGCATTTGAAGATTGATAAAGCATTTGTAGACCGATAAGGCATTTGAAGAGGGACAAGGTATTTGGAGATCGATAATGGATTTGCAGATCGATAAGGCATTTGAAGATTGATAATAAAGCATTTGCAGATCGTTGTTATTTTAAGATCAGTCAGATATTTGAAGATTGATAAAGTATTTGTAGATCGATAAGGCATTTTAAGATCAATAATGCATTTAAAGAGCCACAAGATATTTGAAGATCGATAAAGGATTTGCAGATCGATAAGACATTTGAAGATTGAAAATAAAGAATTTGTAGATCGATAAGTTATTTTCAGGTCAATGAAATATTTGAAAATGGATAAGGCATTTGCAGATCGATAAGGCATTTGAAGATAGTAATGTATTTGAAGATTGATAGAGCATTTGAAGATGGATGAAGCATTTGTAGATCGATAAGGCAGTTGCAGATCGATAAATTATTTGTAGATCGATAAGGCATTTGTATATCGATAAGGCACTTAAAAATAGATAAGGTATTTGAAGATCGATGTTATTTTAAGATTGATAAACCAATTGTCATTGGATAAGGTATTTGCAGAACGATAAGGCATTTGAAGATTGATAAAGCAGTTGTAGTCCATAAGATATTTTGAGATCAATGAGGCATTTGAAGATTTATAAGGCATTTGGGGACTGATAAGGTATTTAGAGATGGAAAAGGAATTTGAAGATCGATATAACATTTAATGATCAATTAAGCAATTGTAGATCAATACGGAATTTGCAGATCGATAAGGCATTTGGAGATGGATAAGGTATTTGAATATCGATATAGCATTTAAAGATCAATAAATTAATTGTAGATCAATAAGGAATTTGCAGATCGATAAGGCATTTGAAGTTCGATAAGGTATTTGAAGATCGATAGGGCATTTGAAGATTGATAAGTTATTTGAAGATCCATTATACAATTGTAGATCGATAAGGAATTTTCAGATCGATAAGGCATTTGAAGTTCAATAAGGTATTTGAAGATCGATAGGGCATTTGAAGATTGATAAGTTATTTGAAGATCCATAAAGCAATTGTAGATCGATAAGGAATTTTCAGATCGATAAGGCATTTGAAGTTCAATAAGGTATTTGAAGATCGATAGGGCATTTGAAGATTGATAAGTTATTTGAAGATCCATAAAGCAATTGTAGATCAATAAGAAATTTGCAGATCGATAATGCATTTTCGGATCGATAAGGCATTTGAAGATCGATAAAGCATTTGTTGATCGATAAGGCATTCGAAGATCAATAAGACATTTGAGATCGGTATTTGAAGATCGATAAGGCATTTGCAATCGATAAAGGATTTCAAGATTTAAATAACAAGTGCAGATCGATGTCATTTTCAGATCCATAAGGCATTTTGAGACCATTAAGGTATTTGAAGATACATAAGGCATTTGCAGATCGATAAGGCATTTGAATATTGATAAAGCGTTTGTATATCATCAAAGCATTTGCCGATCGATAAGGAAGTTACACATCGATACGGCATTTGAATATCGATATGGCATTTGTAAATTGATAAGCCATTTTCAGATCAATGAGGCATTTGAAGATTGATAAACTGTTTATAGATGATTAAGGCATTTTCATATCAATAAGGCAGTTGCACATCGATAAGGCATTTGTAGGTCGATACGATATTTTCAGAACAATAAGGCATTTGAAGATCGATAAGGATTTGAAGATTGACAAAGCCTTTGTATATCATTAAGGCATCTGCAGACCAATAAGGCATTTGAAAATCAATTAATCATTTGTAGATCTATAAATATTTTCAATCAATAATATATTAGAAGATTGATAAGATATTTGAAGATCGATAAGGCATTTACACATCAATAAGGCAGTTGCAAATCGATAAGGCATTTGAAGATTTATGAAGCCTTTGTAGATCATCAAGGCATTTTCAGATCGATAAGGCATTTGAAGATTGATAAAGCCTTTGTATATAATTAAGGCATTTGAAGATCGCAATGGTATTTGATGATAGATAAGTTATTTGAAGATCGTAAAGTATTTGTAGATCGTTAAGGCATTTGTAGTTCGATAAGGATTTGAAAATCACAAGGCATTTGAAGATCGATAAGTTATTTGAAGATCTATGAAGCAATTGTGGATGGATAATGTACGAGTATTTGCAGATTCATACGGCATTTCCTGATCAATATGGCATTTGAAAATTGATAAAGGATTTGTAGATCGATAAGGTATTTTAAGATCAATAAAGCATTTGAAGATCGATTAGGCATTTTCAGATCGATAAGCCATTTGCAGATTGATAAGGCATTTAAAGATTGATAAAGAATGTGTAGATCATAAGATATTTTGAGATCAATGAGGCATTTGAAGATAAATAATGCATTTGAAGATGGATAAAACATTTAGAGATGGATAAGGTATTTGAAGATCAATAAAGCATTTGCAGATCTGTAAAACATTTGAAGAACTTAAGGCATTTTAAGATCAATAAGGCATTTAAATAGCGACAAGTTATTTAAAGATTAATAATGCATTTGTAGATCGATAATGCATTTGAAGATTGATAAAGCATTTGTAGATCAATAAGTTATTTTCAGATCAATAAGGCATTTAAAGAGCAACAAGGTTTTTGGAGATTGATAAGGCATTTACAAATGGATAATGTATTTAAAGATCGATATAGCATTTAAAGATAGATAAAGCAATTGTATTTCGATAAGGAATTTGAGTTCGATAAGACATTTGACTATCGAAAAGGTATTTGAAAATCGAAAAAATATTTGCAGATTGATAAAGCTTTTGTAGATTTGTAGATCGATATGGCATTTGAAGATCAATTGAGCATTTGCGGATCGATAAGTCATTTACAGATCGATAAGGCATTTGCCGATCAATAAGTCATTTGTAGATCAATAAGGCATTTGAAGATCAATAAGTCATTTGAGATCGATATGGTATTTGAGGACCTTTAAGGCATTTGCAGATCAATGAGGCATTTTAAGATTAATATGGTACTTGAAGATCCATAAGGCATTTGAAGAGTGATATAGTCTTTGCAGATAGATCATCAAGGCATTTTCAGATAGATAAGGCACTTGCACGTCGATAAGGCATTTGACGATCGATAAGTCATTTGTAGATTGATAAGACATTTTCAGATCAATAAGGCATTTAAAGCTCGATAAGGCATTTTAATATTAATAAAGTATTTGTAGATCATTAAGTCATTTGCAGATCAATAAGGCAGTTGCACATCGATAAGGCATTTTAAGTTCGATAAGTCATTTGAAGATTGATAAAGCCTTTGTATATCATTAAGTAATTTGCAGATCGATAAGGCATTTGAAGATCAATAAAGCATTTGTAGATCGATAAGGCATTTTCATGTCAATAAGGCGTTTAAAGATCGATAAGGTATTTAAAGATCGATAAGGCATTTGTTCATCAATAAGGCATTTTAAGATTGCTAAAGTTTTTGTAGATCATTAAGGCTTTTTCATATTGATAAGTCAGTTGCACATCGATAAGGCATTTGCTTATTGATAAGGCAATTATAGATCAATAAGGCCTTTCCATATCAATGGAATTTGAAGATCAATAAGGTATTTGAAGGACCGTATTGCATTAGCAGATCGATAAGGCTTTTGAAGATTGATAAAGCCTTTGTAGATCATTAAGGCATTTGCAGATCGATAAGGCAATTGCACATTGATAAGGCATTTGAAGATCGATGAAGCATTTGTAAGTCTATAAGGTATTTTCATATCAGTAAGGCATTTAAGCTATTTGGAGATCGATAAGGCAGTTGCACATTGATAAGGCATTTGAAGATTGATAGAGCATTTGTAGATCGATATGGCATTTGCAGATCAATAAGTTTGAAAGATAATCGATTAGTAATAATTCACCTACGTCTTGCTTAACACAGTCATTTGATGTATATATATATAAATTCTCGAAGCTTTTCATTTTCACTAATTACACTGGCCAACACCACCTTTATTGTCTAAGTTTTTTTGGCTGATTTAGGACAACTTTGATGCGCTGAATCCAAAAATCCCATTGGTTTTGCTTAATCAGGTCAATCGTTTGATTTCTCGAGACCATGATGTTTTCTGCGGGTTTCTTTTAATGTACGGGTATTCTATACTTATATGATGCAAAAGTCTTTTCTTTTTCTTTAAATTAAATTGACAAATTGTTAGTTTTCTTTTTCGGGTGAATCAAATGTATTCGGTCAGAAGATCTTTCAAAAATAAGCCCGATGTATTCTGTCACATCTTTTGCGAATACATTGTTGTTCCTAACAGGAATCAAGTCTCAAGTTTAATAAAGCATGTTTACCATAATTATTTTGATATGAAACTTGTTTGCCAGGATAAATCTTGAGCACCACACATGGTAGTCACGACATGCAACGAGTATGTGTCCTTGGACCAAGGGCAAGAAAATTGTCTGAAGTTTAGAATTTCCATGGTTTGAAGGAAGCTGGCAAACCAGGACAATGACTACTACTTCTGCATTAGTGGTTTGGCTGAGATAAAAAGAAAGAACCTGAGCAGTCTCAAATATCCTGATCTTCAATCAGCACGTCGTACTGTAGCTCATTGGGATGAAATTCCAGTACCTGTCTTTGAAAATCTTCTTGACATTAGTGACGAAGATTCCTCAAGTGTTGAAGAAAATGAAGAAGTGTTTTTGACGATAATGATCCACATCCTTTTTCCCCAAGAGAGCTAAATGATCTAGTTTGCGATTTCAGATTGTTAAAGTCTTTAAGTCTTCTGTCGAACTGTAACCATCCAGATTAAAGAAAAAAAACCCTCTCTGACATTGCTCGCATCACCTTCTTCCACAACAGACATCAATAGTACCTCCGTTTATCTCTGAAGAGAAGAACTTGGTATATTGTACATATTTTGCGCAGCTTCTGCACATGCTTGGAGTGCTACAGTCCCAACCGAAGATTGGGGACTGTTTAATGACAGTAGCAAGCGATCGCTGGAAAGTGTTCTCTTTCAGAACGGCAAACAGATTGCCTTTGTACCTCTCACATACTCGACTACACTGAAGGACAAGTATGAGGCGTTAAAGTACGTGCTGAAGAAACTTCTTTATGATTAGCATGAGTGGTTAATTTATGTTGACCTGAAGATAGTAAAGTTTTTTGTTGGGACATTCTGAGTTCACCAAGTACCAGTGTTTTCTGTTAACGTGGAATAGTAAGAAACGAGCTCAGCATTACAAGAAGAATGACTGGCCTGTATGGGAGAAATTGGTACCTAGCAGAGCAAGGAAAGTCATAAACAACCCTCTGATGGACAGAGATAGGATACTCCTCCCACTGTTGCACATCAAGCTAGGCTTAATCACACAGTTGACCAAAGCTTTGGGAAAGGACAGTAGCTGCTCAACTTACTTGTGCCACGCTTTAACAGGATTGACTAAGGAGAAGTTGAAAGATGGCATATTTGATGATCCTCAACTCCGTCAGATCAGCAGAGATCTATAGTTTAAAAGTTTAATGAAAGAAGAGGAATTGGAAGCGTGGAAGGCTTCTGTGCTGGTCCTGAAGAACTTTCTTGGCAACAAGAAGGACAGGAACTACACAGAACTTGTCACAAATATGCTGACTGCTTTTAGAAACCTCGGATGCAACATGAACATCAAAATGGATTAATTATTCTTACATGATCGTTTTCCTGAGAATCTGGAATAAATGAGCTACGGGTAGGGGGAGAGATTCCATCAGGACATGAAAGAGATGGAGAACAAGTATTCTGGAGGCTGGGATCTAGTCATGATGGCTGATTACTCTTTGACTCTGAAGAGAGATATCCCTACCGCTGAACATTGTAGACTCTGAAGAGAGACATCCCTACCGCTGAACATTCTAGACTCTGAAGAGAGACATCCCTACCGCTGAACATTGTAGACTCTGAAGAGAGACATTCCTACCGCTTAGCATTCTAGACTCTGAAGAGAGATATCCCTACCGCTGAACATTGTAGACTCTAAAGAGAGACATCCCTACCGCTGAACATTGTAGACTCTGAAGAGAGACATCCCTACCGCTGAACATTCTAGACTCTGAAGAGAGACATTCCTACCGCTTAGCATTCTAGACTCTGAAGAGAGACATCCCTACCGCTGAACATTGTAGACTCTGAAGAGAGACATCCCTACCGCTTAGCATTCTAGACTCTGAAGAGAGACATCCCTACCGTTGAACATTCTAGACTCTCAAGAGAGACATCCCTACCGCTGAACATTGTAGACTCTGAAGAGAGACATCCCTACCGCTGAACATTGTAGACTCTGAAGAGAGACATTCCTACCGCTTAGCATTCTAGACTCTGAAGAGAGACATCCCTACCACTTAGCATTCTAGACTCTGAAGAGAGACATCCCTACCGTTGAACATTCTAGACTCTCAAGAGAGACATCCCTACCGCTGAACATTGTAGACTCTAAAGAGAGACATCCCTACCGCTGAACATTGTAGACTCTAAAGAGAGACATCCCTACCTCTGGGCATTCTAGACTCTTAAGAGAGGCATCTCTACCGCTGAAAATCCTAGGAGTTAGAAGAAAAGGAATTCATGCCCTGAATTTTGAACAATAATGACCTAATATCCAATTTAAATCTACTTTCCATTATCAATGTCTACTATTTAATGTACACTAATTAATTTTCGTAACTTTTATTTCATAAATTGTGTTAAAAAAGATGTTTTTTTATCTTTAAAGCCCATTTCGGGTGAGAAATATTACCAAAAATTAACCGAAAATGTCACAAAAATGGAATCCATTTAGTTATAGGATGGGATTTTTTTAAAATCGACTTAACACAAAAATCTAACCCGATCGAAGAAAAGAGAAGCCATTTTGTGATTCGGCGCTGCAAAATTATTCGTAATCAGTTGAAAGAAGAGGAAAAGTCCCTCCGATGAACTGCGGCGTTTTGTGATAAGATGATAAATGGTTATTGCATTGATGGTTTCCCATGGTTCAAATCACTTACAAGTGCCTTTGAATGGATAAATGAGGTTTATCCCACTAGATGGCGCCATTCAGTGCCAAATCCGATGGCAGCTTTGAAATATCCAGGGTGAATAACCATATGTCCCGCGGTAATATGGGTCATTTCATCGCTCTAAATGGGTACAATTGAACTTTACTCCTTTTGAAAAAAAAGCGACGCTTAGACCTGGCGCTTCGCCGCAGGTGAAAACTTAGACGACATCCAGATATTTTTTTGTAACCCAGTGTTATCAGCGAGTGACTACGCTGATCCACTACTATTTAAACTTAATTTTATTTAATTTATTTATCAATTAATGAGAAATAAGACCCAAGGGTTAATAAATTCTACATGTATGGGGTTGATCGAGTAATATCCCAGTTCCCTCCACACTAAGAGAAAGAAAACAAGGTCTGCTAACCAAACAGTCGCGTGATCTCACTTATTATGATTTATGACTTTACTACCCTAAAAAATTTCAATAATTCCTGGATTAACCTTTGGAGGACCTTGGTAATTATATCATTCGAAAGGGCATGTAAAACAACATATAGGTTTCAAATTGTGTTAGAGTGGGCTTAATAATTATAATGTTATTGCCAAATAATTTTCGAGTTAACCTTGGGATGACCTTCCCAACTATATCATTGTAAAGAAAATGTAAAACAACATAAGGGTTTCAAATTTCGTTAGAATCGGCTGAATAGTTACAATTTTATTACCAAAACAAAAAGAAACAAAACGGAGACCGATCGACCGACATAGTGACATATAAAGTCGCACGGGACCAAAAAACTGTGACCAGGACGGTATAAAAGGAAAATGGATTACATTACGAAATAATATAAAAACTGCCACAAAAGTTACATGTGAGGTTAAACGTTGTACATCCAGTTACAAACCTAAGAGTTCGGCGAGAACTCCATAATGTTGGACATTAGGTGATAAGTAGTAGATCAATACTGGTGCAAAGTACACTGAATTATGTCTCTGCTTCCATGATCAGATTTGTCTGGTGTACCACAAGTCATACACTGATTGAACCCTATCAGAAAATTTGAAGTCAAATCAGTTACGTTGTGCAGCGATATCATGGCTATTTGGGCGCTACTTGTACGGCCTCTGTGATTTATTCTTTTGTGCCGGTCAAATTCATCCACCTTTGCAGGCCCCCTCTTTCAATAGAGATGCAGTTGTCCAGGATGAACATGTACCAATCCACTACAGCTTGGGTTAAAAATTAAGTCACGTAGCATCGAAGTTAACTCGAAAATCACGATAGTAACCACATCTAACAGAACACCTCATACCTTCTCCGTGGTATACAATGAAGCAACAAATCAAACCACAGTTTCTCGAACGACGCTGAAGGAGTTGAAGAAACCCCCGTGAGGTAGAAAACTGTCTTTGGATCATTTGTGTAAGTCGTTAATATTAACTAAAGCAACCTAGTTGTCTTTAGTGAAGATGTAATTAGTGGTTAGCTAAGGAGTAGTTCAAAACCAGAAGGGCTATTTATGCATAATGGAAAGACTCTTCTTCCTTTGGACTGAGAACTCCATGGTAAGGTTTACATATCTATGCTGATAGATCTTTTGAAGAATGAAGAAAAGAAAACCTTCAAAATTGTTCGGGACCTAAGTGTACCTTTGGGTATAAAGAGCTCTTGTCATAATTAGTCATCGCCGTATGTTCACCTTCCACTCCTCACCACTGGATGTTGAGATGTCCATTAAACTAATTTTTATCTCGTTGTTTAGTTTCTTCAGTGATCTCACACAGTATCATAGTCTTGTCAATCACAAATACTTTGATTTTTGTTTAATTTGTTATTTGTTTTGGTCCTTCTTAATTAAATCATTGGGGGAAGGAGAAATATAAAGAGTTTTATTTGTTGTGCTTTCGCTCCAGTTTGACTCCAATTTGCGCTTAAAGTATGATACTGCTTGCTTAGGCATAAGTCAAGGTTGTGATATCAGTCTCCTCGATGTGTGATTAACATACGAATGTTTCCAGTTGGATCCAATGCCACGACTAAACCACTTTAACAGATGGCGGAAGCCAAAGATGAACTGTAACGACCCCGACAACGAGACTGTGTCTTTTAGACCAAGTCACCGATCTTGTCAACAATGTAATTTAGTGTGATAAAAAGGAGTAACCTCTGCTGGGTGCGACGCAGGTAGATCTCCATGGCGGAAAAAAAGACGGAGACACATTGGTTCACATCGGAAAAATTCTTCCTGGAAGAGGATCATTTTTTATTCCCTAAAGGATTTTTACTCGCCATTCCATTTATTCTGAACGCGATCGCAAAACAGCCCAATTCATAATTCTGACTAGCTTTAATTTCGAGACAAATTTTACATTGGTATATTTTATTATTTGTGGGTGGGTTTAAGAAAATACATGGATTCATGGGTAGGCAATGATTGCTTTATGAAGCCTGAAAACTAAGAAATTAAATTTATTTTTCTCTCGAAATTTATAACACCGTTCTCAGTAGGAGGAAAATTTCTCGCTAATACATATGGGTTCATTTTTAACATTAAATAATATTTAAAAGGAGTTTTATAATTTCTGAATGAAAAGCGGAATTCCAGAAGGACAAAAAGAAGGTGAGATTAAACATAAAATCATGAGGAGAGATGACACTCACACGTTCTCTTAGATATTTCATTTCCTATCCTTTCATTCTGCAAGAGCAAATGTCCCAATGCAAGGACACAAAGGAAACAAAAAAGAGAAATAGGTAAATGATAAGTGTGAAGAAGGGAGTTTCAAATGCATACATACAGATCTATCACAAAGCTACAAAACTCTTGTATTTTTATCGATTTCCGACCGTAATACAGCGCCCAGTTAAGAGCCATGCAGCTAATCGTATTTAAACTCGCTTCGTCTTCCATACCTACATTAATCATCTTATCAAAGTACTTTCACTATCTTCCCTTGACGTCTTCGTCGATCACAACTACCTCGTCTTTCTTACCCTTGATGTTCGCACAACTCTTTTTAGCGTAGTTTTTCAACTTTCTCATTTCTTTCCAAAATATCTTCTTGTTACCTTCCGGATCTTCATTCTTCTTCCTTCCAAACTATCTTCTTTATCCATCCGGATCTTCATTCTTCTTTCTTCCGAACTATCTTCTTTTTGCCATCCGGATCTTCATTCTTCTTCCTTCCAAATTATCTTCTTTTTTATCCGGATCTTCATTCTTCTTCCTTCCGAACTATCTTATTTTTGCTATCCGGATCTTCATTCTTCTTCCTTCCGAACTATCTTCTTTTTGCCATCCGGATCTTCATTCTTCTTCTTTCCAAACTACATTCTTTTTACCATCCGAATCTTCATTCTTCTACCTTCCAAAATATTTTCTTGTTACCTACCGGATCTTCATTCTTCTTCTTTCCAAAATATTTTCTTGTTACCCTCTGGATCTTCATTCTTCTTCCTTCCAAATGTTTCATCTTTTTCTTTTTTTCTTTCACTAATTACTAATTTACTAAGTTGTATTTACACCCTTCTATACATTCATTCACAGTTCTTTAGTCCACGTTTACTTCATTATTCTTCAATGCCGTATTTAGTTTTCTTTTCCATTTTCTTCTTCCACACATACAGCTTTTACACTACCCAATATCATAATTACTTTATTTCACCCATATTCTTCGCTCTCACCGTTTATATTTTTATTTTTAATTCTCCCTTTCTTAGCACCTTTCTCACATCTCCTCATCCACACATCAAACAATTTGACCTTAAACAACATAATCATATGGTGATATATTCTTATGCACATACTTCTCACTGGTTTCATAGAAACACGTCTCATTTATTCTTTCTTACCGAGGAAAGGCCAATCATACACTTACATTCACCCCATTTCCTCTGCCCAACTCATGTGTAGTTGTGACTATATTTTTGATAATTTTAGGAGTTTGCCACACACATTATCTCAGAACAGAAGCTTCCTACTGTCAATTTTCGTTCTTTGTAAGTATATCACCTTCCCCTCCTTCCCTGTTATTCTCTTTCTCACCCTGTGGGTGTATTCAGATTTTTCACAACCCTCAAACGAGATACCCTTGACCTCACTTTTAACCTTACAGGGTATAAATATTAATACGTTAATATTTTAATTACTTCCAACATTTACAAATTAATTTAAAGAGTAAGTTGAAATATTTGTTAACTCTTCAACATCGTCACTCATATTCCACCTTAGTAAAAATCTAGTTAAAGAGAATTCGACGGACATTTCATTTTTCAAATATTTTAACAAGTTCCATTTGTAAATTAAAAATGAGTTGAAAACCGTTTCATTTATATTATTGCTAAGTAAGAAAATAAAATCCTCAGGGATTACTTTGCAAAGAAATTAAGAAACGAGGATGGAGATTACCCTAACGGAAAACAGAATGTGTAGTAGTGGCTCCCCAAATCACGGCTGCGGGAAAAAGGATGCTAACAAGACATCGTCAGCACGCTCGGTGCTTCTGACGAAATTGTTCATCTCCCGCTACCCGTGATGTTAAGCCACAGGGGCTGCCACGAGAGCGGCTGAGCCAGTTGTACCATACCGAATCCAATCTTCCCCCACTACACCCAAAACGACTCAATACTGGAAGGATAATTCATTCTTTCTCAACGAATACACTATAAAATCTTGCATATTCAAGACGTAGTCAACAATCGCAGACGAAGACAAAGAGAGGGGTTTGTGGGAGAACACTGGACCTTAAAAAGGACCTTGGACCAGGAGCAAATTAATACGTTAACAAAGAAATGGACCTTATGTAGTAATCATATAGTTTAAATAAAATAATTACTCTTGTGTTGATAAATATTGCACATATGTTTTGCCACATTAAAGGTGGTGTGGCACAAAATTTGATACAAGAACTGTTTACATTCTACTTTTCTGTGGTCAATGGGAGATATTAACCTTTATGTATTAGGTAATTAAAGGCCCAGTTTCCATCATTTGATATAAGTAGGGATTACGCCTAGCCTTTTGTAAGCAATGGTAGATCAACGTGATTTGAAATATCGACCTTATGTATTATAACATTAGGAGTGAAGCTCACAGCATTTAATTCAGGAAGAGTTTATGCCTACCCTTTTCTGAGCATTGGCGTTTAATTTGATCAAATATCGACTTTATGTATTACGACATTAAGGGCGAAGTTCCAAGAATTTAATTAAAAAGGAGTTTGCTTCTAGCATTTTCTGAGTAATAGCGGTTAACTAATTACAATCATGCGCACACTGTATCTCTGATAGCACAAATTAAATCGAAAACCAACAAATTAGAAAAGTCAAAATAGATGAAAGAGAACCATAACAGTGAAGATTAAAAGCAATCAAATGAATCAAAGTGGTTCTCAGTAGTTTTAAAACTGACACTAGCGTGGCTCAAGATGTAGTTGACCGCACGCCAACTCAGTACAGTCAACTCGCCATATTTTATAACTTTAAAAAACAAATTCTTCCAAATATAACGTTAGGTTAAGTTAACTTAGGTTAGTTTAGGTTAAGTTAGGTTAGGGTTGTTAAAATTTCTCTTCTCTTTCCGCTTCTTGACTGTGCCATCTTTGCATCTTCTGTTGGCCTATTCCTTCCTTCACTTATATCTCTGTGCTTTGGGTCTGCGTTTAGTGTGATCAGGTTGCGGAGACATGGATTAAGAACCACATAAGTATGTAGCTTTTTTATCTTAATCGTACTTGGATCTGTTGCAGATTAGGCGAGTAGTGGTCTCATTTTAGGGTAGAGGGGGAAAACTTGGTGATTGGACCCTTATTTTGAAGCGAAGGAAAATAAAGAGCACTTCAAGATTTTGATGAACAAATGAATTTTAACTTTCAATCTTTTTTTTTAAATCTTCAAGTTTTTATATTTTGTGTTTAAATTTTTTTCCGGGTGGTAAATAGGAACGCCTTCAAATTTGACCCCAAACCAGCTGAGCAACCGTTTCTATCTATTTTTAACTTCCAACGTCCTTTTAAAGAATCTAATCCCCCATTTTAAACGTGATCATAAATTCCGAAACTCTGTCTCTATCCTTCATTCATTTCGCGCTTATTAAAGCGAAGGATTTTCCGCGTGAAGCAAACATCTATTTCAAACACGGCAACTTTCAATTCGATGCGAGTTTCCTTTCTTAAACTTTTATTTTCAAGTATTCAAGCTTGATCAAGTGAAGGATTCTGCACTATTACGCAAATCTCCTTAATCAAACATCATATCTCTATATTTTCAAACATTGTAGCTTATCAAAATGAAGTATTTTCCCATTCGAAGCAAACATCTCTTTATATCTTCTATTTCTTTATTACAAGCGTTTAACAATCGACCTTATTTCAATAGCTACCATTCACCTATCGAGAGAATTAGTGATTCAACTCTTCTCAGTGCTTCCATTGAGAAGGATTTTACCTTGACAAAAAGTATAAATCCGTCTCCTGCCTTCTCTCTATTCCATTCTCAAACCAGTTTCAAATGCATACATACAGATCTATCACAAAACTACAAAAATCTTGTATTTTTATCGATTTCCGACCGTAATACAACGCCCAGTTAAGAGCCATGCAGCTAATCGTATTTAAACTCGCTTCGTCTTCCATACCTACATTAATCATCTTATCAAAGTACTATCACTATCTCCCCTTGACGTCTTCGTCGATCACAACTACCTCGTCTTTCTTACCCTTGATGTTCGCACAACTCTTTTTAGCGTAGTTTATTTCCCTGAATTCGGTGAGATCGAATCAACAACAGTTGGAAAATTTCATCGGTTCATTTTCCAATAGGGAATTTCAGATTGATTTTAGAGACGTCTGTCTCTCAGTTGATTCTCCCCTAGGGTTATTTTCTTTCCCTCAACCGCTCTATGCCATCTTAAAACTTGTTTCTACTTTCCTTCTCATTCATTTCAAAAGTAAAAAATGGCCGAAGGCAACCTCGTACCCGTCACCGAGGAAGCCGAATCTCAAATTAGAAACCTAGTAAAAAAATCGCTCTGATGGTATTGATATCATTTTGAACAAAATTAAAACAAATTTAGAGTTGGAAGTCGGTTTTATTTATAGTTTACAAACAAAGTTAGATATAGTCAAATCACACTTTGCTTATGTTAATAAATCAGGGTTTCATATTTGTAAGTCTACACCTTCCTTAACTCGGATGAGCATAATTGAATTCGTTATTTGTAGAAAACTTTCCGCCCAAGTCGAGTACGATATCGAGATTAAATAAAAACTAAATATCATTCGCTAGACAGAAAAATCCTTTTATTTACCTTTAGAGTCTATCCTTTGTCTCTCGGATCTCAAAGACCCGCTTGAGTAGCCTTGACAAGCCTTTTCCATCCATCGCATTCCACAGTACAATCCTCAAACTAAACTTTCATCTCTTTTTGACACAATTTGAAAACATAGTTATAGACGAAATCTTTCCTACGCTACCAAACTTGCATACCTAAAGGGTTACCTGCGAGATTACGCTTTTTTTATAGTGAAACATTAAGGGAACAAAGAGGCTAATTTCTCGGTTGCGTAAGAATTACTAAAAAAAAAAATAATTTCTAGACATAAATGCTAAAATTGATTTCTAATTCCGCATAATTTCCGAATTCAGAGACAATCCTAAATTCGAATCTTCAAAAACTCTCGTTATTCTTCAAAGCAACTCGGAATTAAAGGGATTTTAGGTTTATTTATTCGATGAAAATAGTGCCGGAAATTTTTTGTTGTCTCATGTAATATACTGAAAAAAACAAAACACGAGAGAGTCCCTCAAATGAATTGCGGCGTTTTGTGATAAGATAATAAATGGTTATTGCATTGATGGTTTCCCATGGTTCAAATCACTTACAAATGCCTTTGAATGGCTAAATGAGGTTTATCCCACTAGATAGCACCACCCAGCGCCAAATCCGATGGCAAGGTGAATAACCCTATGTCCCACGGTCATATTGGCCATTTTATGTCTCTTAATGGGTACAATTGAACTTTACTCCTTTTAAAAAAAAAGCGACGCCCAGACCTGGCGCTTCGCCGCAGGTGGTGAGGTACGTTACTGCCCCCAACAACGAAAGTTCTGTCCTAGCAAATTTTAATTCCTCTTCTTACCTTCTAGCTTTTAAACGAATTTCTAATTCAGTCACACCCCCTTCTAAACTATCTCTCTTTGTTAAAAATCACAGAACGAACATTTCCATCCCTCTCCTCAGGGAAGAGAGAGTTCTAATGTAAAGGGAAGTTCACAGTTTAAAACAATTAAGCCAAATTATTCAAGTTAAATTCAAACTTGAACCATCCTTTGAATGAACTAACTGTGCAAATTCCCTTCTCAAATCGCAACATAAACAATGGAATCCATAATATTGTAATAAGTACGAAACCCTTATTAAAATATTCCAGCAATGTTTAGAACTGAACTTGTGTTCTATTTGTCTTTCCGCTCCACATTTATCCGAGTCGTGTCCCGCACCAAAAAATATCTACTGCCATACCCATATAAAAATTACCGAAACAGAAACCACATTTCTGCTCTCTAAACCCATTACAGTCTAACGCGATGCAGATTGAGACTATACACAGGGGAGATTACCACTATCGTATAAGATAGGGAAGCCATCCAAGGTTCTTCTCCCCCTGTATTTCAAAACTTAATTCAAATTTATAACTCCCTCATCTGACCGCCTCTCTGGGATTGGGGAATAAGTCCAGGCCTCTTTTGTCTGATCGATTTAGAGTCGCAAATGTCCTACATTTCTGCACACGTTGCCTGTCAATTGGGTGCCAACCTAAGACCACAATACTGACGTCAAACGAATATTAGGAGACCATTATAAAGTGACCAGTGATCTAATATGTTTAATTGACCCTGAATTCGAGTCCGTCGTCAAAACTAATGAAACCTTCCTTCTCAAATTTTCAAAGGGTTTGATTCCCTTTGTTTATTTTTCGTGAGACTCATCATGAGGAATTTGTAGTCTGATTGCGGACTAAAATTGGTCCCGGTAAAATTTCCACGTTACGCCTTGAAAACGTTGGCAGAGCAGAGCTCAAAATCTTTTGCTATGCGACAAATTTTCTTACCAGTTTTCCACCTTTTTTTTTCATTTCAAAGTACTCTCATTAAATATTTTCAGAGACAAAAGTAACTCTGCTCTCGGGAAGGATGTTACCCTCCCTAGAACTCATGAATCCGGTTCTCGCTTTCAAAACTTTATCCCTCTTTCTTGAATCTTTCTTCCACGCCTTGAAATCCACGAAAATGATTATTGACACACACATAGTTCTCTCTTAGCTCCTAAACAACGTTTGCAAATCAAAACATATTTTTTTTAAACGCCTTTAGGATATCAAGATAATCAACGAAGAGCACTCTCGCAAATTTAAATTAAACATTTCGTGCGATTATGTGAGCATGTTAGAAAACCCTTCTGATTTAATGACCTTTGGCTCCATGTGCGTCCATAGCTAACTCATGATAAATGTCACTGACCTAAACCCGAGCTAAAGTGACTCGTCGATTCAAATTAAACTCAATATTCAGCTCAAGTTACCTTTGAGAACGAATTCAAAACGCTTTTAGACATTAGAAGGATTTATGATATAACTACAGTAAGTTATATTAAACTCATTTCATTCCTTCATTAATTGCTGGATGGCAAATTCTTATCGAAACCCTAGTGTCAGATGAATTACGAGCTCACTTCCTTTCTAGTAACAACAAACACCATACCATACCCGTTTATTCTGCATGGGTGAGTCGTTTTATGGAGATATTAAGTTGAGTGACCAAATCGTGCCTTCACAAGACCAAGCTGGAGCGATCCACCTTGGAATATTTTGTCTTGTTCACTTTAATTTGTTCAATTGTACTCTTTCTCACCTCCAACTTCTTCTTTAAGTTTCATGCTAATTCTAGTCTCACTTTAAAACTTTCCCAAAAGGATGATACCATTTAGACTACTGACGTGAATCCCCCACAAACACTTTAGCAAATTCTATCTGCGCTTATCCGAAAAATTCAAAGCTTTCGGAGACTTGTGTTACTTTTTGTAGTTTTGTAGGTGAAGTTGAGGATGGTAGCTCTGGCGATGAGCGTCGTGGTCATATAAGCAAAGAGCGCTTAATGACACAGGTTCAAATCCAACTTCTTTATTTTATTTTCATATAACGATTAAAATAGTTTGTCCTATCTTTCCGTTCTCTACATCTCCCATTTTCCTTCTGAAGCTTTTATTGGTTCATGTAATATTCTCCTAAGTGTTTTTCTGGATTGTGTTACCAATTTTCATTTCCTTGGGCCTTTAAATACATCTATAAAATCACGTGTCATGTGATTTCCAATTATTTCTCTTTTTTTATATGTTCGATTCCTTTATTTCAAACATTCAAGAATCAAAACCGATAACTACTTTCTAACTAACGATGGAATTTGGGACGCAACTAGTCTCATATTATATCTAGCTAAGGCACTTATAAACTTTTCCCCAAACTAATCAATCCTTTTCCTGTTTCCTCTCATTCCCTGGCGTTCACGTGTCATGTGATTTCCAATTATTTCTCTTTTTTTATATGTTCGATTCCTTTATTTCAAACATTCAAGAATCAAAATCGATAACTACTTTCTAACTAACGATGGAATTTGGGACGCAACTAGTCTCATATTATATCTAGCTAAGGCACTTATAAACTTTTCCCCAAACTAATCAATCCTTTTCCTGTTTCCTCTCAAACCCTGGCGTTCACTGATTTCGGGAGATCGAACAAACAAGTTAAGTTAAATTATCATTTAGGTTAGGTTAAGTTGTTTAGTTAGGTTATGGAAGATCAAATACTTTAGATTAAGTTTAGTGTGGTCAATTGGGGTAAAATTGGGTTAAGTTAACCTAGGTTGTTACGTTACTTTAGGCTAAGTTGAGTTATGTTAGCATCCATATTCCTCGCACCATTTTCACTTTCCTATAATTTTTCCCTATTTTCCCACTATTTCTCCTACTAAAACCCTCTTCTACTATATTCCTCACTTTATATGTCCAATGTCTCACCAAATCTTCAAATTTTATAACTTTAATATTGTTTTATATGTGAATTTAGTAAACTGAGTAAGGTTAGCAGCAATCTTGCCTCTCTCTATATCTATATATATCTCTCTCTTTGCCTCTGTCTCTCTTTGGCTGCCTCTCTTTCCCTCGTTTTCAACGTTCTTGTGATTTAAAATTTGTCAAACTATTTTTCTTATTAAACTTATCCAATATGAAATTGAATGGAGAACTAACCTTAATGCATATTCTCTTTAATTATAAACTAGTAAAACTTCTTTAAAATTCATATAAGGAAGTCCGTCAAATAAAGAGCTCTGCATCTATCGGGACAAAGGGAAAAAATACTAGATACCTGTGTATTTTAATTTGTTTTTACACACTAATCTCCTCCCGAATCATTTAATAATGATGAGAAAAATAGCAGGAGTGCTGATGGAAGACTGCAAGGCAAAATACCTGGAGAAGCCTGGCTGACACAGCGCCGAATGGTAAGAGCGGATTTAAGAATGAAAGATGTTTTAAAAAAAAAGAGAGAGAAGAATGAAGTTGAGAAGTTGGAAGGTGAAGAGAAGAAACAGGCATTTGAATCAGAGTTTGAGGAACTTATGAATGGTGCAGATGGAAGTTGGAAAAATCTGCAGGACAATATAGTTAAAGCAGCAGAACACATATGTGGTGTAACATCTGGGAAAAGAGGCAGAGAAAGGAAAACTTGGTGGTGGTAGGAAGAGGTGCAAGAGGAAATTAAAGAAAAGAAAACACTTTTTAAACAATGGAAGCGGTCTGGTAATATAAGAGATAAAGAACAGTACAAGGAAGCAAAAAGAGAAGCTATTAGGTTGAGGAATAAGTTCTTGCGGGTTTTTTTAATGTTGTGTTGATTTAAGTTTTGTTGACGTGATTTGTGCACATATTAAGAAACAATAATAAATAATGAGAGCAAAATTTGCAAAGGTTAGGCTACGTCTCTTGACAGCGTAGGCTATTAGGCTTTTGCTTAGGCTACGTCTTGAAGTTGAGTAATAAGTCATTGCGGTTTATTTAAAAGTTGTGTTAATTTAATTTTTGTTCTGTGCTCTCAAAATGGAATGTCAGGTTGAAAGAAAGGCGCATTTTCGACACTTGTTGTTATTTATTTTCAATCGAGACGGGAACAATGCAAACGCAGCCAAAGCTCGTCGCAATATTCGTGCTGTGTACGGAGAAAATGCTTTATCAGAAAGGACAGCTCAATGGTGGTTTTCACGTTTATAAACGGTCATTTCAATCTTAATGACGAAGAACGTTCTGGTCGCCCCATTAAGTTGGATGAAGATCGATTGAACGACCTTCTTCATGAAAAACCTCGTCAATCGTCTAGAGAATTGGCTGTACAATTGGCGTGTGATCAGAAAACTGTAGTGAATCACCTTCATTCGATGGGGAAAGTTCAAAAAGTCAGTGCATGGGTTCCGCACGCTTTGAGCGAAAGCAACAAACTTCAACGCTCCACGAATGCCGCAGGCTTGCTTGCTCGCCACAAGGCTACTCGTGGATATAAGGACAGATTTCTTTACCGCATCATCACTGGCGACGAAAAGTGGTGTGTTTATGTCAACATAAACCATCGAAAGCAATGGCTTAGCCCCAATAAAAAAACAGTGCGTGATTAAATCAAAGACTTCATCCACGAAAGACGATGCTGTGTGTGTGGTGTGATTGTGAAGGCATCATTCTTTATGAGCTCCTTGCGAACAACGAGATTGTCAATGCATAACTCTACGTTCAACAAATGTATCGACTCGCCGAAGCTATTCGTGAAAAGCGACCTCATCGACGTTATGGAGTCCTTCTGCAACACGACAATGCTCGTCCTCACATTGCCAATATAACAAAAGACGCCATCCAAACGCTTAATTGGGAAATCCTGCTGCATCCTCCATATTCGCCAGACTTGGCTCCATCGGATTTCCATCTGTTCTGATCGCTCTCCAGAGATTTTTATTGAAGAGGCATCGATAAACCTAGTTGAACGTTGGGAAGAAGTCGTAAATAACAACGGAGAATACATTATTGATTAAATTGCATATTGTTATCAATTAAAAATGAAGTTTTTATAAAATTGTTAATGGTAATGAATAAATTTGATAAAACCGCAAGAACTTATTCCTCAACCCAATAGAAAACAGGTGGAAGGAAAAGGACAGCATGGTAAAAGTTTAGTGCGAACCTTAACACAGCTGCATAGAAAAATAATATGTTTAGAATTGCCAAACAGAGGAAGAAATACAAGAAGGATGTAAAAGGTAACAGATTCATAAAAAAAACACTGATGGTAATATAAAAGTTGAGGAAGAACAAATGAGAGAAAGATGGAGGACTTATTTTGAAGGGTTTTTGAATGAAGAAAATGATAACCAACTGTAAGAGCATTCCACAGAAGGTCCAATACAAGAAGTGACAGAAAGTAAGTGTAGGGGAATCGTCACCCTCCCATTCTCTCTCAGTGGAGACCCGAGATGGTAACCGCAAGAACATCCGGCCAGGCAACGCGGGTCAAGCGCATAACCACAGCACCTCGCCACTCGTCGCTATGTATAGTCGAAAGGCTGTAAAATGAAAGATCTCCCATAAGAGAGGGATATTCAATTTCACCTCAAGTAAGAAATTGGAGACGCGTTTCTCTCAAGCTTGAGAAAAACCGTTTGGAATAAGAATCCTCCTGGGCCCGTCCCCAAGCCCCCTTTCCCTCTTACCCCTCCCTCAGTGGGGTGAGGAGGTATAAATAAGAAACACTGAGGAAAATCTTGGTAGAATACGTCAGTCTCCAGGTGACGAAGTCCCCGGATTAAGACCCTGGGCTACCGAGACTGGAAAGGTAGAATACGTCAGTCTCCAGGTGACGAAGTCCCTGGATTAAGATCGGGCTACCGAGACTGGATAGGTAGAATACATCAGTCTCCAGGTGACGAAGTCCCAGGATTAAGACCCCGGGCTACCGAGACTGCATAGGTAGAATACGTCAGTCTCCAGGTCACGAAGTCCCTGGATTAAGATCGGGCTACCGAGACTGGATAGGTAGAATACGTCAGTCTCCAGGTGACGAAGTCCCCGGATTAAGATTGGGCTACCGAGACTGGACAGGTAGATTACTTGGGTCACCAGACTACAAAGTACCCTGCAAGAGAGGCAGGGCTACCTACCTAAGGGGCTAAGAAGCAGCTCATCCTCGAGCTAGTCCCTGGTTATCAAACCGAACGGTAAGCTAACTTTGTTAAGTTCAACTTACTCTCGTCAGAGAGACTCCTCATATCCTGGTGCATCTTAAACACCAGGGGTATTCTTCGTCCTTGATGAATTAAGAAAAGAAGAAAGAAAAGGCTTTCCCTCGAGCCCGTTGCCCGGTGGCCACACGAAACTCATAAGTTAACTTAGTTGAGGAACCAAGTTCAACTTATTCTCGTCAGAGAAACCCTCTCCGTTATCTTCGCCCTTGAGGAAGACTGGAACTAAGAAGAAGCTCATCCTTGAGCTAGTTCCTGGTTACCAAACCGACCTTTAAGTTAACTTATTCAAGTTTAACTTATTCTCGTCAGAGAAATCCCCCTCTTCGGTCCTCACCCTTGAAGAAGACCCTCCCCGAGTACAGTCTTCGCTCATGAAGAATTAAGTAACGAAGGAGAAAAGCTCCTCCTCGAGCCCGTTACCCGGTGATCACACCGAACTCTAAGTTAACTTGGTTTAAGAACCAAGTTCGACTTAAGCACCGCCTAAAGCACCTTGATTGTTCTCCTCCTTGAAGCCCCCCCCCCCTCCTGAATACCGTGTGGACCCCCATCTGCTACCCTCACCCAAAGAATCTCGTGATCCCACCCACCTACATCTGGCCGGTCGGCACGCGTCGTGGAGCCAATAACATTCCTGAGGTATTTAAACTCCAGTAAAGTCAATTAGCCTAAATATTGTATATTGAAGTGCGTAGCGAATTTAGCCAATTTTAGAGGGGCAAGTTAATTGAAATAATTATTGTGTATTATAATATTCGGAGTATTTCTGTGGTTAATGGTTATTTTTTGTGTAATAAATTGTTAAAGTTAAAATACAAGTTTATTTTTGGAATTATTGTGCGCGTCTCTATATCCTTACGTGTTTCCAACGGCTCTTCTTTAAAATAACAATATTAGCACTCTTAGCACATAGCCTACTTCATCAAACAAGTATATCACGACCACAAAGAATACCACGACAAAAGTGGTTTGTGTATGTAGAGATTAAAAAGGGGCATTCTCCTACATAAAAGTGGTGTCAGGTGTGGGAGGGATCAGAAAGGGCCATTCTACGACAGTGAGGTTGAAGTTGCCTTAAATAGTATGAAGGCTAACAAAGCATAAGGACCATCAGGCGTTCCTAGCTGTTTGTTAAAAAATGCAGGGAGAGCGGGAATTAGAGAGATAACAAAAGTATTGCATTCAGTGGCTGTTGGAGTGAGGTGTCCAGAGGCGTGGAGTGAGAGTTTAACAGTACCATTCTACAAAGGCAAAAGTGATTCATTGCAGTGTAGCCAGCACCACTCTACAAATGCATAGGTGATTCATTGCGGTGTATCCAGCACAGAAGCCTAAGGCTATCAGAACATGGAATGAAGGTGTGTGGGAAAGTGTTGGATAAGACTGCGTATGATAGTTAATATTGATCAGAGTCAGTTTGGGTATATGGCAGGAAGGTCAACATTGGATGCCGTGTTTATTACAAGACAATTCCAAGAAAAGTGCGGTGAGAAGATGATGAAGCTTTATCATCTGTTTGTGGACTTGGAAAAGGCGTTAGCGAGAGTTCCGAGGAGAGAATTGGTTCGGGCGTTAAGAAGGCAGCGCTGACCAGATAGTCTGATTAATAATTTAATTGAACTGTATGTTGGAAGGAACTCAAGAGTGTGTGTAGCCGGAGGTTTATCGGAAAGATTCAGCATTGAAGTAGGAGTACACCAAGGTTCAGCACTGAGTCAATTATTGTTCATACTAGTCATAAGGAAGCAACTAAAGAGTGTAGGCGAGGTGATCCATGGGAACTATTGTATGCTGATGACTTAGTTTTAACAGCAGAGAGTAAAGAAGAAGTGAAACGAATGTTTGTAGAATGGAAGCAGGCAATAGAGGGAGCAAGATTGAGAGTTAACATCTGTAAGACTACGGTAATGGTAACTAGAACGGCAGGCGAGGTACTGCAGTCGAGGAGGTACCCTTGTGCAGTTTGTGGTGAGGGAATTGGAGTTAATTCTTTTACGTGCACTGAATGTTCTAGCTGGGTGCATAGATGTTCAGGCCCGAAGAATATTAATCTAGCTCTAAACTTTGTTTGTTCAATGTGCGTAAGGAGGAGACACGCTGTGCCTAGAGTGAAGAACACCAATGTTGTTGATGGACAGGTGGTAGAGGAAGTCAAACATTTTTGCTATTTGGGTGATATACTGGATAGCGAGGGAGGTGTGGAGAGAGAGAGCAATCTGTGGCAGAGTGGCAGCAGTGTAGAGGAGCTGGAGGGAGGTAGCTGGATTGCTTCTCAATAGGAGGATCTTACTTAAGAACTGTGGAAAGGTTTATGATGCATGTGTCAGATCAGTCTTACATTATGGATCAAAGACCTGGGAACTCAGACAAAGGTTGGAAAAAAGTGCTGATGAGCTGTGATAGGAGAATGTTGAGGTACATGGCTGGTGTAATATAAAGGAATAGAGTTCGAAGTGAAGGGGTAGATAGAAGGTGTAGTGTTGATGAACTGGACGTAGTTCTGAGGAGAAGAAGATTGAGATGGTTTGGACATGTTAAGCGAAAGATGAAGAAGAAGCTCTTGGTAGGGTAAAAGAGTTCGAAGTGGATAGATGAAGGCCAAGAGGTAGACCTAAGAAAACATGGGAGAAAAATATAGAGGAAGACTTAGCAATGTTAGGAGTACAGGAAAACGAGGTATATAATAGAGAAAGATTGAAGCAAATCATCAAATGTCTAAACTCCCAAAATCAAAATTGAGAAAATCAGACGCTAAAAGGATTAAAAACGTCAAAAAGTCTTGTCATCCCTTACCAAAAAGTAATGTGAACAAAAGAGGAACAATATAATAATTTCAAACACATGTACAGGTTTTAGTGTATTCACCTCTCAATAGAGGAAAAATATGTTGCACAT
This sequence comes from Ceratothoa steindachneri, assembly GCA_963969495.1. NCBI lineage: Eukaryota > Metazoa > Arthropoda > Malacostraca > Isopoda > Cymothoidae > Ceratothoa > Ceratothoa steindachneri. The sequence continues at coordinate 35,808,365 of OZ018331.1, read as the reverse complement.
TATCCATGTTCGTACCAGAATGCAGACGATCATGTGGCCATACATTTAATCAGCCTCTCTTCCAAACTGTAGGAGCTCGTGTCATCTGGAATAGAAAATTAAAACAATATTAACTGTGGGGGACAAGACTTTTGGACCACCCTGTACATACTTTCCGTAGTTTCTGCAGATCAGTAAAACGCTTTATATAATCATTTTCCGAAGGACTTCGAAGTACCTCTATTACTAATTTCTTAGGTTCTTGACTACCAGGATGCAGTTCATCTTTCAGGACACGCTTGAGCAGTGGAAACAAGAAAAAGTACCAAGGCTAAAAATATGGAGAATATAGAGTATGTTACAGTGGAGTAACTTGTTTTTTTTTGTCTTGGAAAATAGCAAAACGAACTTAAATTTGCTCCTGTGTAAGTGAAAAACAAAGCTTGCATTCTTATATTCAATTTCCTTTTGCCAATGAATCAAAGCCTCTTCTTAATAAATGCCATCACAGTTCATCTTTCCATTGCCAAGTTATTCAGATAACACTCTGATAATGACTTGACAGTTAACTTGAAGATAGAATACCAATACTTTTTCAATGTTTTCTGCACTACGAGTGGTAAAAGTCCCAAGGCGAACAATCTGGCAAATATAGAGTATGTTGCAGTAGAGTGACTTGATTTTGTGGAGACAAATAATCAGTGACGTTTAGAACTGGATGCAGATCAGCATTGTCGTGAAGAAGACGACACTTTCCAAGGTTCAACAACTCCAAACGCATTAGTACTGTGTAGTAAACGCTTAAGAACATTTCCGTATAGTTCTTGGTTCAGAGTTTGATCTTGGTGGACTAATTTCTGGTGTACAAGGCTTGTGCAATCAACATCAGCTTCCTTGTTGGGAGTGTATTGGCGCATCTTCAATCAGCACGTCGTGGGTCCTATTGAGGACATGACGTTTAGTCCCCAGTAATGATAGTGCAGAATGCTTCATCGTTCATATTTTCTATAAGATCAGCGCAAATAGCAGAACGAACTTAAATTTTCTCTTGTGCAAAGGAAAAACAAGCCTTACGTTCAATTTGCTCTTGTGCAAGAGAATAACAAACCTTACATTCAATTTACTCTTGTGCTAGGGAGGAACAAGCCTAACATTTGATTTCCTTTTGCCAATGTCTTCTTGATAAATGCCACTACAACTCATCTTGCTATTGTCAAGTTCTTCAGATAACATTTTGACAGTGACTTAGGGAGAAACTTGAAGATAAAAAAATCTGTATTTAAATGTCTTCACCACTAGACGATCTAATCAGCTTTCATCTTTAGTCGTTTCTACAGCATCGCGAAACCGTTTATGTACTCAAAGACACATGTACGTGACAATGTATTTTGTCGACAGGTCTTTCTTTTATTATATGTTACGATTCAGATGCAGAATTCAAAAGCATAGCGTAACATAACGCCCGACACCTCTGTCAGAATTATATTGAGAAAGAATGCTGAAGACTGGGATTAGGTACAAAGTGTAGAAATTAAGTTGCCAGATGTCACTTACATTTATAATTATTTATTAATTAGACATATCCCAATAGCATTAGAGCCTCAATGACATTTTTAATATTATATATTTCTTTTTATGGCTTCAGTCCCGTAACTTTCCGGACATAGGTAATATGCTAAAAAATTCTGTCCAATAATATGAGTTTGTTTTATTTTCTTTTGTTTATATGGTAATTTAACTATCCTCGTACTTGACCAGAATGAATAATTTAATAAAAAGTTTGATTTACAACCAAATTAAACGAAGAAGAATTTTAGAAATATTATCCGAGAACTTTGGACGTGTTATGGTCGTGGTATAGACGTATTATAGTCTGCTTTATGAGGTTAGAATCCTCGTCTGTGATCATGGAAGTCAAGAGAAACTGTGACCAATTAAAAAAAACCTTCTTATGAGTGTGTACCATGTCATTAAATTAAAATGAAGCTTATAAATATTGCACTAGTCAATAATTTCAACATATTGTAAGATTAACCTTGATGTCAATTAAGATAACAGCGTGAAGTACACTTTTGAGAACGGATGTGTTTGGCGACCTCAAAAACTCTGGCTGATTTAAAGCAGAGAGGACCGAAACGACTGAAACACAACCTTGCACGACCAATTCTGCCATAAAATCGGATAACAAGACCATATCTCTTCAATTTTTAGTTGACGAAAATGATGGCTACTTTTCAAACTCTAAATATTCCTTCGTAATGGGATACAAAATTAGTCCATCTTAGGGATCAAAACATCAATGGGATCCGACCTGACCTAATTGTACCTGACCTATCTCATATTTCATTTAAAATTAATTGTTGTATTGGGAGATCTTTTGAAAACAACCTAGCCATCCTAAAGTTTATTTACTTTGCTGTTCATAACAAACAATAAACAACATCTTACCAACTCCTGTAACATTGGTGTTCAACTTATATGCCTGTTTAAGTAATATATGATCTTTTGCTTAACCAAAGGATCGCTATTATTAAGTAATAATTTAAAGTATCAAGAAATTCCGAGATCTTATCAATTATTTTTGACCTCTAGAATATTTTTTCTATCATTAACATGTAAAATCATTTATCACACTTTGCTAAACTGGTCTCCTTCGGTCATATTTCTCGATCTTCCAATACCGGGTCGCTAACATCCTTCTTGCTTTGCCTCCAGTAAGAAAGGCTCGGCTACTTTCTCATAACCTCCTCCAACGGTAAACTTTATTTAATATCTCTCAATCGTTGCTTTCTACTGTTATCAGTTTCCTGCATTGTCTATATCAGGGGTCTCTAAACTACGGCCCGCGGGCCAGTTCATCCAGCCCACCGCTGCACCGTGGATGCAGCAATTACAAAGCAAATATTGATGGTATCTTAAAAGCTAAACACCAGTTTCACAAACCTCTTTTGCTCCTTAGTTTGTGAAGCTCGGATATGTGCGCTCTGGGTGTGGTAATACTATCTTATTGCTAACTATGCCTTCTTTGAAAACTTTTTGGTAACTAAATATGTTGGTTGTCTTTATTTTTTGTACATTTTGTATTAAGTGTATTGGTAAATAAATATATTGGTTGTCTTTATTTTTGGTGTATTCACTATATTGTATTGAACAAATGGCTATGCGGCCCGCGTACGTCATTCTCTGTTATTTGTCCCGCTGTGAAAAAAGGTTGGCGACCCCTGGTCTCTATTGTAAACGTAACTACGAAATTTCTCTTGATATAAGCAACAGAAGATTAAAGCGCACGTTTCGTTATATATAAAAGCGAGTCACGATCAAAACCGCTTCGGATCTTCACCTCCAAAAGAAAGGATCAATGGCAAGGTCGTGGCAGTCGAAGCATCGCTTTAGAAAATGGTCAAATGTTCGGTGGGGAGAAAAATGAAATGGATTAATAACCTTTCAACACTTCGTCTTTTCCACTTTACAGTTCCGTTTTCAAGTGTGGGATAGCCGCTAGATAGGGGCTATTTCCCCTTTATATAGGACGCATCAATTAAACTATTGTATTGGTTAAAAATCAATCCCAAAGTAGGAGCATCAAATCTAAAACATGGTTAACAGACCTAAGTCGCGTGATCACAATTATTCTGCCTTATGACCTGCAAAACTTTCAACAAGTGGGGCAATCCGACCCATAGTTGGTTTTCTTTTAATAATTCCTGGACTAACCTTGGGAGGAAATTAGCACTTATATCACTCGAAAGAAAATGTAAAACAACATAAGGATTTCAAATTTTGTTAGAATCGGCCGAATAGTTACGATGTTATTGCCACATAATTCCCGGACTAACCTGGGGAGAACCTTGGCAATTATATCATTTGAAAGAAAATGTAAAGCAACAAAAGGGTTTTAAATTTCGTTAAAATTGACCGAATAGTTACGAGCATATTGCTATAAAACCTATCGAAAAGAAAAATGATTATCATCCTACCGACCGACCGACCCACATACTAACTTATAGAGCTCGTCCACACGACTCAAACCCAACCTTTAGATGATAACAAAGTCAAAATGTGTGAATGGTACATGAATAGTCTAAAGAGATAGGCAAGTTGGAGGGGGGATGAGGCTATTTGGAGGATATGTAAAGCTTCTAAATCTAATTATACAAAAATGTTCCTCTTCTGCGATAGCTTGAGAGGTGAACACTTAATTATTATTATTATTATTATTATTATTATTATTATTATTATTATTATTATTTGCCGTAATCACAATTTTGTACATTTTACTACTTCCTCCTGCAGTTTTTTTGTGTGTTTTGTTCAAATCTCTTTTTCTTCTTTGCTGGTTGGAAGCCGAAATACGTAAAACACACTTTTTCTACTGATTTGGTCGAAATCGGAGTAAAACTTGATTTTGCCGCATTTTGCCTTATGAGGCCAAAAATGAACAACAAATTTGAACAAAGTACAAAAAATCGTAAAAAAAAATTAACTTGACTAACATAATCTATTCTTCGATTCCGCCCCCCCCATTTTTTATATTAACTCGTACTATACACAACTCGAAAGCACACAACAAGCCCGATTGGTGTATTTTTTCTTACGACAACCAAAAAGGAAAAGCAGATTTGAATAAATAACCTCCCCAAATTTTCCTAATGTACGATTATGGTCACTGTGAATCCCTATAACGAGGTGGTCGAAATATAATTCCAATCCACAACAAGTCATAACGCAAAGCTGTCCAATCCGAAACAGAGGCAAATAAGAACCGAAGTAACCAAGTTAGGTCAACATTATGTAGAAAGGTGGCGTTACTGTACCATTTTAGGGTTCAAAAATAGGTCTCCAACATGACATCATCACAATTAAGGAAGAGCTCATATATTGAAATTCAAACTGTTATTAAATTAATAGTAACATCGACCGCTCAATAAATGTGCTTAACACAATAGGTAGGAGTGATTATTTTTTTTAATGGATTACGGTTTTCTAAATATTAACCGAGGGGAGGACTAATTGAGATTGCCAATAGCAACCAAAAAAATGAAATGGAAATTTTTTTTCCTTCGTCGAGTTCCCAATATTCGCTCCCGTTGGACACTTCTTCGCCCCGGATTCAATCCATCAATCGAAAAAGACACTTCATTCACTCTATCTTGGAAGAAATCAATTTGGAGCCTTGACGCCCCAATGGAAAGGGTGGTGGGGGGCTAGAGTAGGGATGGGGGGATAGGTGTACATGAGCGTTGAAAGGTTAACAAAGACTTTGGCTCAGGTGTGGAACAAATGTTTTCACGTAATGAAGATTCGGAGAAAAACCGATATAAGATTAAAAATAGACGACTAAATATTGGGAGACGAAATGAAAAATTAAAAAAAAAATTTAGGAAAACATTTTTAGTCGCGTGTACGCGATTCTATAGGTTACGATTTTGGTTCGTAGGTCGACGATCGGATGGTAACCGTGTTACTGTTCAATCGTAATTATTCGGCCGATTCTAACGAAATTTGAAACCCTTATGTTGTTTTATATTCTCCTTCGAAAGATATAATTGTTAATGTCCTCCCAAGTTAGCCCTGGAATTACTTGGAAATAACGTCGTAACTATTTGGCCGATTCTAACGAAATTTGAAACCCTTATGTTGTTTTATATTTCCTTCGAATGATATAATTGTCATTGTCCTCCCAAGCTTAGTACGAGAATTATTGAAAGTTTTTAAGATCATATGGTCATAAGTTATAATAATTAAGAGCACGCGACTTAGGTCTGCTGACTTTGTTCCTATTCGTACGGACAAATGGGTTATGTTTTGTATGGCGGGTATGGAAGTGGCTTGTGAAGGTGAATGTTTGTGGCTTTCTGCCATAAGATTTCCAATGCCATTAACCGAGAATGTTATGATAGTTTGTGCCTGATAGAGTATCACCTGACGGTTTTTTTTTGCAGCATTGATGCGCAGTGACATCACCCTTGGCAAAAATGGTAGGAACCTTTTTGGGGATATGACTTGCCTCGTAATAACTACTTTATTTAAAATATATGAATTTACTATTTATCAGATACGTTAAATTGATTTGTTGATAAGATTTATAATAGCGTCCAAAACTAGATAGCTACCAAAATCTCCATTTTTTTTTAACTACTGGTTTTATTCTTATGGAAATTGCTTCTTCTTCTTTTTAATTTGCCTCTAGTCGTGTCTAAGTTTCATTTCATAGTAAAGTGCGTTACAAAATATAAGAAAAGTAATGTGTATTTGAAGAAAAAGTGCGTGCAAAAGTAACGAACGATAATTATAAGCGCAACCAAAATCACGAAACAACATAGCTCCTAAAGTATGTAGGTCCTTGTTCTGAAGGACTCGAGAGCAAATCTTTGGCCGCAGGACTTCAATTTGTCCCATTGTTTGAGCGCGATTTATTTCCATTCTTCTTCTCATTTTTCGGCAGAGATCTTCTACATTCGACGGTGTTCGAGCCACGGTACTGTCATTGAGTACCTTCCATAGGTTGTTATCGGTACTCTTTAACATTCTACAAGAGCCAGTTCATTAGGTCTATATTTTGGGCATCCGAGAACTGCTTCACTGTATTTGCTGTATCAAACGAAACATTGTCCTACATTAGAGAATAAGGATTATAGGCTTCTTTAGGCGTCCTTCAGACATAAATTCATCTAAAACATATAAATAACGTAGAGGAATATTCTACGAAACACATTGGTTCAATTTACAATTACGGTTTGTCTATTCTCTATTTTGAAACGATGCGTTATGTCGCTCCATGCCCTTTCGATTTCTTGGGTTCTGCAATTTGAACTAGTGCCTCGATTAACTATCACTCTAGTGTCGTACTTCAGTTATTTATAGTAGTTTAATTAGCAAAGGCACGAAAAGTACTACTAAATCCAGAAACACTCAAAGTAGCGGCAGTTAAGACGTCCTGTTTGCCCTTTTGAGCTGTTGTCCTTCGCAATAGGAACTAGTCTCTGGAAGTTAAAACGAACTCTACTATTTCTATCATTTTAGACCCATAGACTATCCTTAGTATTGTACTCCAGTTATTAAAAGTAGTTCTATTAGTAGCATCACTAAAAATAGCACTACTATCAGTAACACTCAAATTAGCATTAGTTAAGTGACAGACTCCTGTTTTTCCTTTTGAGTTCTTTTGTACCCTGCAATACGAATTAGCGGGAGTTGAGTCAGAGGTGCCAGTTTACACTTTTGAGTCCTTCTACTCTGCAATACGAATTAGTATCGGGAAGTTAAACGAACCCTACTGTCCCTAGCATTTTATCCTGATTTGACTTGCATTAGTAGTCTCAGGCCTTGATTGTTCATTTGTTTCATCTTCTCCCCCTCTTTGCTCTCTCCTTCCGTTTATTCTTCCTTTTTTACCCACTTGTTCACCTTCAATTACACGAGGTTGCAAAATAAAGCTTGGAACTTTTTGGCATCAACCTGACAAGTCACTTCATTAAACATGATCTCACCGCTCCTGTTACTAATCATTAGACTGTGCATGGAAGTTATTCCGCCTCTCAGCCAACACAAATGACTAGACATACCCACAATTACACAGACTTACACTCTCACATTCGCTCGCCCAGTTACGTACACTCGATTGTATACCCGCACACTTACAAACACGATTTTCTGCATCTTCTCACCTAAACAGGCACAAACACTATTGTATACACATTCATACACATAATCCTTTCAACTTCGGGTTCCTATTTTCATATTCATTTGAAAACAGCAAGCAAAAATTGATCATTATTCTATTTCACTTCCACCAAATCCTTTATTTATAATTTAATATTTTCGATTGTATATCCTTTATTTATTTGCCTTTTTTCTTTCACCCTTTACGGTGTAATCACTTTTAATTTGCATTGGTGAGTCTCTAACATACACCATTCAATATTGTAAAAATTTGCTTTCTAAACCACTTGCAAGCTCTCTCTCTGCCTAGCTAATACTGCACGCGGACGGTATTCATACGAGCCAGATTCGAAGGGTTTCGGTGAAAAAAGCAGCAATTTATGAGTCTTAAAGGATATAAATTTGCTTCGTTTTTTTCAATGAAAGACTTGAAGGAAAAATACTCGCGGTTCTCTTTTATCAGTAGGATTCTTTCAATTAGAATTTTTATAAAATGAGCGATGCGTTTATTCATTCTTTCAAGGAGATGTGTATTTTTGAACTAATAGAATCTTATTTTGATTCGTTCTTGCTTAGTCAAAGGTATATAAATTTATATATGTATATACATATATATATATATATATATATATATATATATATATATATATATATATATATATATGCATAATAAAAAAATAATTTAATGGCACGTTTGTTTTACAATCAATTGCCGTGTTCCTGATGGAAGAATACTCTTTATTTATTAATGTTATACAATATACGAACTCAACGGTGTAGGAGTACTAACCTTCACTCTAACAAACTTTCCAATATTTTTTTATTGATGAATATAAGTTTATAATTGATTTAACTAAAGTCAGTTTACGAAGTTAATAAAGAGGAATAAATGTTCTGGACCTGCAGTCAGGTAAAATGTTATACCGAATAATGAGTGATGAGATATGGTAAATATACCATAAATTATTTGAATACTGCAAACAGAAACATTGCAGATCATGTAATAGTACTGGCCCCGTCCGAACACAGTGGATGGTCGCGCCATTTAAAGTTCAACATGTGATTATAAAGATGGCCGCCATCCACAGTAACAAAACTCCTCCCAGAAGGATTAATCAATCCGTAGTGAAGGAGTTATGAAGACCATTAATCTATCGTAGTTCGAAGGCGGGGTAGGGTCCTTGGTAATTAAAAATAGGAGCCAGAAGCACTACCAAGGATCTTCTGATTTCTGGAAACAGTTTTTTTTGATGGACACACAACTGTCTCCCCAAATGGTAGTTTATATAAGGTCAAATAAAACTAAATAATTCCCCGATAATTTAAATAGTTAATGGCTTTACTCAATTTATTATACATTTATGCGCCCGTCGCTTATTCATTTGGTCTCGGTTACTATGGAGACCATAATATTTCAAAATTCTTAACTCACGTAAGTTGAGACTTAACTAGTTTAGTTATAATGAGGTAGTATTAACAAATGGAATGAGAAACACTGTCTGGATACGCAAACTATATATAAATACTCAAAAGACAGAGGATTTTAAGTAATTATCTTGATAAAACAACTTTGTACCTAATTATAACTACTCATAGATTGCCTTAATCGTCTTCCCCTGGGTATTTTTTTTTGTATCTATCGTTTCCACGCGCGGGTCTTTGTGAGATCTCAGTCATATGCGTTTGTTTATCTGAAAATGATAGTAACTGTTTTCGTGTATTTGATTATTTATAATCTAAGATATTCTATTTTGGTTTTAAATTAAATATTTTAGTTCGTTTTTTCGGTATTTCCTTTTAGGTAATAGGCAAAGAAAATATAACTGTCTGATAGCTTTTCCTGATGTAAATTTAAGTCCAAAAATACTCTTCTGTATTTTATCTGCTTCCTGAAGATTGCTTTGAATTTAAACTTTTAAATAGATTTAGAAAACTCTCCTTTTCATTTAATTTAAAACTCAAAATAGAAAACACGAAAAAAACTAACGATTTTATTTTATACTTATTGAAGGGGACCTAAAGTAATCAAAGTAAAAACAGATTTTTCCATTTCAAATTTCCATCACTGCCTAATGAATCCATGATCCCAACTTTGGATTTGAGTGCCTCTGTTTATGCCATAAATGGAAAATGAAAGAAAATAATTCATTCCAAAAGATTGAAGTAAGAGTCCAAAAGGGGAATTATTCTCCCCTTTTCACCGTCCCTTGTCACTTGAGTTTCAGTTTAAGGCCACCGTCACTGTTTGGGGCGGCGAAAGAAGATTCGATCGGGTGGTGCTTTCATTTTCGCGTCGGAACTTAGTGAGAAATACACACACTCCCGTCAGATCCAATTTGACGAAGAGTAATTGTGCAGTTAATAGAATCGAAGTAAGAGCAAAATAGGTAGAAAGATAGGAAAAAAGTATTGGTTTAATCCATCATTTGGAAGAGACGAAACAAAATGAAACGTGAATGGATTAGGAGAGACAAATGTTTAAATCGACATTCTTATGTCCCTCTATAATTCCTATTTGGAAGAGAAGGAAAGGATATTCGTAAATACCGCTGATGGTTGTGTTACAAATCGGTGTGAAAGAAAAAGGAGAGGACAATCAGAAGCAAAAGAGAGGAATGGAGTATTAAGAGGGAGAAAGGTGGGTAAAAACTTCGACAGAGAGAATTTGTCTGGAAGATGAATCGATTATAGGGGAAAAAAGAGCTTTAGGGCGTTTTATGCCTAAAGTATATTCAGAATAAAAAAAGATTATCACGCCGTGGTCAACAAAACGACCAAATTACAAGAAGATGGGTCAAATAGAAAGCTTGGAAGGTGTCTTTTTACAGATTTAGTGAAATTGGAGTCGTTTCATGTTTTTCAAAAACATACGTGTGCTTTGATTAGAAAAAAAGGACGCTGTTTCTCATCTACGGTCCTCATAAATTGAAAAAAAACTTCAGTAAATTAATCTTAGCGTAACTCTTTCCTATCTAACTCTATAATCACGTAAACATGTTTAAATTGTAGGTAGTTATTGATTAGGACCACTTGAAGATATATGACTAATCATCTGTTGCATTCCTTGAAACAAACAATTTATAACATTCAAATGATGCATAGTTTTCAAAATATGTTGTCAGGCGAACGCTGGTAACTCTCATATGAGCGTCAGGGCGAACCCCTCATGTTCGAAGAAAGCAGAGAACCACGAGGAGATTGACCTTTTCACTTTGATTGATACTCGGATTGCTCTATCAAGCGCGCGCAACCAATTCGTCTCTCAAATCATTCCGAGTAGCTAACTATGGTGGGCAGGATTGATCTCTCTCAATAAGTAGACTAAACCTTTATTAGCCCTCAGTAAACTATATAGATCAAGTTCAATTGTCTCAGCCACAGGTATTCCTATTCCCATATAGATCTTTAGAATAACAACTTTCATTTTCAAAATGTCACATCTTATAGTTCAATGGGACATCTGATTTATGAATTAAATTGTTAATACCTCGAATGAAGGCATGAAGGAAACGGGCCATCATGTCCTTTGTGCCCTTCTCCTTCAGAGATCATTTATTAAATTGGATAATTGAGTCTTACGAGAGATCAATTAATCTTGTCCTTCAAGTAAAAAAAAAAACTTTAAAAAAAGAGGAATTAGCTGTCAAATGAAACAAAATTATCGGAAGAATAGAAAGTAATTTAAAAGTGAACGGCTAAATGGAAAAATTAACTACATAACATCTATGAATAGAACAAATCTAGGCGGTTACTGAGTGAAAATTAAATTTAAAATATCGAGGTGTTAGTTCGTTAGAGCAAAGAATTGCAGTGGCGCGTTTCATCACAATGTTTACAGGATTGTCAGCTTTTTTTAAATCTTTTTATGGTCTTTTATTTTTTGCGTCAACGCGGATTTTTATTCAAAGAAATATGTCTGCCAGGAAAGGATGAAATTCTTATAGACAGAGGGGTGAGTATAAAAGAAGCTAATATTTAAAATTCATTTGCTATAAGAAATATCTAAAGAAAATTATAAAAAGTATTTGCAACTCATTTTTAGTCGCGTGCGAGTCAGGTCGCCAGCGACTCTACATCTCACTATGTCGGTCGGTCTCCGTTTTGCATTATTTTTGTTTTTTTTAATATCATTCTAACCATTCGGCCGATTCTAACAAAATTTAAAACCCTTATGTTGTTTTACATTCTCTTTCGAATGATATAATTGCCAAAGTCTTCCCGAGGTTAGCCCGGTAATTATTTTGTTTTTGCAATAACATAACTTTTCGGCCGATACTCTGCTAGACTAGACTAGGCTATCATATACTATACTCTGCTAGGGAAACCTAGAATAGGCTATGCTATGCTAGTCTATTATAGACTAGGTTATAATATACTAAGCTATGCTAAGATATAATGTACAAGGGTAAGATATACTATGCTAATTTAGGCTATAATATGTTATGCTAGGATAACATATAGTATGTTAGGTTAGAAAATACTAAGCTATGCTTGACTAGGGTATAATAGTATAGTATAGGCTATACATGTCTAGGCTATGTTAGGCTAGGCTAAGCTATACTAGGCTAGGCAGGGCATGAAAGGCTATATTAGGCTAGGCTACGTTATGGTATGCTAGGTTAGGCGATGATATACTAAGCTATGCTACACTAGGCTAGTCTTCGCTATACCAGGCTAGGATAAGCGAGGCTTTGCTAGGGTAGGCTAGGCTATGTTATGCATGCTATGCAGGCCTAGGCTAAGACCTAATAGTCTAGTCTAAGCTAGGCAATACTGATATACTATACTAACTAGGGTAGGGTAGGGTAAGGCAGGCTATGATATATTATGCTAACTAGGCTAGGATAGGATAGAATATACTAGGCTAGGTTCCAGTGAACTAGGCTAAGCTATGCTATACTAAGCTACGCTATACTCGACTAGGGTAAGCTTAGCTAGGCTATACTCGACTAGGGTAAGCTTAGCTAGGCTAGACTAAGTTTTAATATACAATTGTAGGCTGCGCTAAGCTAGGCTAGATTATCTCTTCTAGGCAGGCTAAGCTATACTTTTATAAGCTAGGTTAGGCTAGGATAAGCTGTTATAGGCTCAAGTATACTATACTAAGCTAGGTTATTCTAATATATACTATGCTAGGCTATATATGCAAGTCTATACTAAGCTACTCTAGGGTATACTATGATATTCTAGGCCATTCTAGGCTATGATCTACTAGGGTGGTCTATTCAAGGGTATCCTATGCTATGCAAGGCTATGCTAGATTATAGTGTGCCATGCTAAGCTAGCATAGGCTAGGGTAGGCTAGGCTAGACTATGGTTGGGTGTGCTATGCCAAGATATACCATGCTAGAATAGGATAGGATATACTATGCTAAGCTATGCTATGCTATTCTAGACTAGTTTATACTAGGCTAGGCTAGGTTATACTATGCTTAGCTAAATTGAGGTAAGGTAGGCTATGATAGATAGGCTATATTATGCTAGGCTTTGCAAGGCTAGCCTAGGCTATACGAGGATAGGATAGGCAATACTATGATAAACTATTCTAAACTATACTAAGTTAGGCTATGCTATACTATACTATTATAGGCTAGGCTATTATATGATAAGTTATAATATGGTAAGCTTTACTATCCTATATATGCTAGGCTGTACTAGGCTATGTTAGGATAGGCTTTACTATGGTTTCTAGGATAAGATAGCCCATACTATACATTCTCTGCTAGGCTAGGCTAGGTTAGTCTAGGCTAGGTCATACCATGCAGGGCTAAGCTATACTATGTAGGGCTAGGCTATAATATGCTAGCTACGCTCGAGTATGGCATGGTAGAGTATAATAAGTTATATACTATTTCTTGACAAAATCGTGGGACGCCTGACAAAAATATAATTGCCTCAAGGATAATGAGCAGGTTAGCTTTTGAAGGAATTGCTCCTATTTAACGGATTTACCTCAGTTTTAGGCAACATGCTAGAGAATTATGACAAAGTAGAGCAGTAGGTATAATATAGTGTATATGGAATCATTGAATTATTTTGTTTAATTCCCCATAAAATACTGGGTAAAGAAATATAAGCAGATGGAATGGAATGTAGAGATTTTTTTTTAGTTGGATCGAACACTGTCTAAAAAACCGTCGTCACCTTGTCATAAATAGATGAGCCTCAGACTTCATGAATAAAAGCATTGGAATCCTTTCATGAATCTCTTCTCGGCCCTTTGTTATTTATTAACTATGTTAATGACCCTGATAATAGTAAAACTCACAGACTACAGGAACAGGAACAGGAACAGAGCGCGATTTCGGATTCAGAGAAGTAATTAAGTTTTTCTTATTATCTATTAAATACTAACTTTTTAATAAACTTGTAATAATTTAAATATTAGAATAATTATTCTTATCACTTATAATTTTAAAAACGAATAAAAAAATAAAATTATATATTAGTCTAAAAACTTTCCGCTCATGACTATATACACGAACAAAGACTCAATAAAGGGTTGCAAAAAAACTCAAACTCGCTAACAAAGTCGATAAAGAATAGAAATAACAAAAAAAATAAATGTAAAACAGAGACAACTGAAAATATCAACAGAAAATGAGTGAAGTCAACAATGAATTTTAAAATGAACCGAAGACTCATATAATCCCGTGAATCCATTAATGACGCCATCAATGTCCATTTAGAACGTTAAATAATTTTAATGGACATTCTACCTCCCTGAATCGATTATTAACGCAATTAATAACGGTTTGAAACGTTAAAAAAAATTCCATAAAGAGGAAGGAGTCTTTTTTAACGGACGTTTATTTAGACTCTACAGTGAACGGATTAATGATCCAATTAATCTGTTCATCTCACAGTTTGTGATATAACCAATAATTCTGAGGATTTGCAAGCTCTTCTGAGGGTTTAATTCTGCCATCAGCCGATACCTCTCCAGAAATACCCAGAATGTTGTTAGCAGCAATACACTGCCCTATGTCACAAGTCCTCGTCATTATACAGTTGTTCCGGGAGAATAATATGACGGTGATGGACTGGCCATTCCAGTCTCAGGATAAGAATCCATTGGAAAACCTCCGGCAGGACCTGAAAGAGGCCGTGAGACGTCTTCAACCAGCTTCCATGAACAATTGAAGACAGTCATCAACAAGGAGTAGGCAGCATCACACCCTTCAGCTGTCACACCCACGTGGAGAGGATGCGTAGAAGAATATGTTTTCTCCTAACTGCCAAGGAAGTCTCGACACGCTACTGAGCTTTCCTTATCAGTTTGGTGTTGCTGTAATTTTTAAAGACCTTCATCTGGTTATTTATTATATGTTGCTGATGTTAGATGTTTTGGCAAGTTTTGTCTCTTGTTAATTCTTGTTGGTTGTTTGAGGTATATATAACGTATTGATTTTATTCATTGTTATTTCATTGCTATATTCATATTGATATGCAAATAAAGTCTTTGCAACACTCTATTTATCTAATTTCCTAAAATGTCTGAAAACTTTTGTCGGTGGCTGAATCAGAAAATAATGAGACAATCGATGCGTTGCAAACCTTCGGTCTATATTAATCCAGTGATTAAATGGAATGTGCTCGGGTTGGAGTTCTCACTGGCCACAACCTGATTACAGAGGGTCTCGTGGCATTTCTGTATGCTGAAACCTAATGTTTCGCCATTTTAATTTGTGATACTACTATTACACGCATACAATCAATTGGTGTTCAATTTCTAGTTTTTATATCAACGCATTTCTAAGCTAGTACATATGAAGGACTGATCTCGAAGTGCTTCAATAATTTTTGGTGGCTAGAAATGTTCTTCAACACTTTCCTGGTCCTTTTTACATGTTCTCTTTCAATATTTTCGTTAAATTTAATGCCTAATATGTCTAGCTCACTTTTACTGCCCACCTCCATCGATAGTCTATTTTCTAAGCCACGAGGTGGAAAGGATGTGTGTATATATATACATACAGTTTGAATCCGAAGTTTAAATACAGGTCACATTTGTATTCCTTATAAAAATTGACTTGTTACTATTTAAATAATATCGATGTTAAATTAAATTTTGCATATTTTTATTTGGATATAGGAATCTGTTTCCAGCCATCGCCGAAACACACTTTTCCGCACCAGGATAACATTGGCTTATTTTCGATTTAGTGTTGTGTTCGGTATCTTTAACCTTCTTTATAATTTTACCCATATCATTAGGGGAGAATTTACGTGTTCGTGCATTTGGGAGCAGTTTTCACCGTCGCAATTTCCCTATACATGCGTATCATTATTTTAAATGGTGTTTTTAATTGGCTATTTTTTTATACGTGTTAGCGGTATGTCGAAATGTAATAAGACACCTTCTTTCAATTTAACTATTTTTCGCTTTTGCTCTTTCTGAAGAGATGTGGCAACACTACTATCTAACAATAGTATGAGAAAAGACGCGTACTGGAAAACGAATTTAATTTCGTAACTAATTTTATAAAGATTATTTAAATTTAAAAGTCTACTACTAAAGAAAGTTGGAAGAATTTATTACACATAAAGTTCATTTCAACTATGCGTTTGTGAAGAGTTAACAGAGGTATGTACACATTGAGCTCTCTATGTATATACATGTATGTGATCATAGACTTTCTGATGTATGAGCTTAGTGGGAGTAAATATGTAGTTACAAGTGCCTGGTTGGGCGAAGTATCAGAACTGTAATAATGTATAAAGCATTATGTAGACCATATAATAATGATAATTCCTAAAAAATACTAAATAGGACATTACTGCCTAAAGCATATAAACTTCACGTTCAAACTGTATATAAGTATGTGTGTGCGTACTGCTGTCACTCTTACATGGCCGTGTTGAGTTACCAACAATTCAACTTTAGATTCGCTCGTTCCGTGATGAAACCACTTCAATTTTGGTTTCTTGGAGCCGCTGACAAATCCCTTATTTGGATATGCGGGATAATTCCCTCGCACCGACGCGTCGAGGCGGAAGGTGGGGAACTCTCGGGTGGCAAGAGCTCCACCGCTAACCCTTCCTGAATCTTTTAGAAAGGGGACTGACAGCAGGTCCGGCAGGCCGCACGCAGATTCAGATCGCGCATTTAGAAGCTGTTATCGGCGGTTCGTGTTTCTGACAGCTGAGCTAATTGGCGCTCGGATCAAAGTGGCCAACTGGGGGGGAGGGAGGGTGGGCGGTCGGTTATGATAAGATAAAGCGCCAATGACTGAGCTGGTGGCGATGGGGCCAAACATCAGGGGAAGTTAAGCCGGTGGGTGAATGGGTTTGCAAAAATGCTGATCGGGGTAAGATCCTCCGAAGTATCTCTCTCTCTCCCTTTCTATCGAAAGGATTATTAATCTTTAATGAATTAATATCTCAATATTTGTGACGAAGTTTGTTTATTCGATATAAGAAAATAAAAAAACTGAACTTAGACATCTTAAAGTCACTTCATAATACCCCGTTATTTTACAAAGGATATAATGGTGCTTCTCATGCATTTAATTCGTGCAGTATTTAATGAGGAGTTTGACAATTAACTGTAAATTAACTCCAAAGGGTTCTGTTTCCTTCTACCACACCTCAGATAAAAGTTTAAAGTTTCTTATCAGAAATGTATACAGAACCTATACATTACCATACATACAAACATGAGTTAACTCATATTCACGGCATATACTGCGGAGCCTGAAGATGTGTGATTGAGCTTTTTAAAATCGTCTACACCTAGCGTTAAGTGAATCGGGTAAGCGAAGTTCCCTCCGCCTTGACTATAGCGCTTTGAGATACAGGAAACGTTGTTCCCTAGCTGATGAGCGAGCGGCGAGATACCATATAAAGGGGGATCCAGAGAAATGACCATTCCCCCCCACTATTAAAGTATAAGTTCTTTTATAAAATCTTAAACACCAGTCGGAAAGAAAGTTTCAAGTTTATTACTAATATAACCATCAAAATAAAACGTTAAATGAAATTTAGGAGACGATTATAGAGCTTTGACTATGTCTCCAAAAGACTCCTTTGTCTTATGGACTTTTTTTAAATTAACAAATTAAAAAATATATAAAAAATAAATATTTGATAAGAAATAAAAGATCAAGATTATAGGACCTTTCTTATGGGTCTAATTTTCCTGGAACACCAATATAACATAACTTATTTGGTTAAAAGATTATGTTTATAATGTGTATATGTTCAACTAAAAGCCTCATAATTATACAGGTGTGAATGAAAAGGGGTCCAGTGCTGAGTATAGAGAAGTAAACATAAACCAAAACATAAAAGAGTGAATGCCATTTGTCCATACAATACCCCTTAAGCATCTCTCTACATCCGTGACATATATATTACACGTCAAACAAACTCATATAATTCTCACCCATTGGATTATTTGATTTGAACGTTCTAAATCGTTGTAGAGCACACATTAACGCGAGTCTTCAGTTACTCACCAACTCACGTCGAGGCGCGATTGTATAACATCTTTAAATCGAAATGTTAATAATTTAAGACTTGTTCAGGTTAAATATTTAACTCGTGAGAAAAATTGTTAATTTCGTAAAGACGGATTGATCAGAATGTTTTAAAGACACCTTTGGAATAATTTAGAACCCGTAGTATTCTCGCACACACAATGACACTGGTAAGAATCCACTTTTAAGCTTTTATTCTTTACATGTAATCTAGTACTTCCAGGGACAAGCAGGAACTACTAGGCGTAAAATAACAACTGCAGTATAATCTGGCCCAGTGAGGGCGGGCAGCGCTTCGAATACGAATCACACATTGTGCGATGTAATCAAAGATAAAAGAATTCCACCCGGTTCTTGGCGAGAGACCAGCGACTGATACGGAAGGCTAAATCTCGCTTAATAGAAGAGAAGTGATAGGAAAAGAGTTTAAGATTTCTGTCTTGCGATAACCTTCAGAAGGGTTTATCCCCCCCCCACTTTGCAATTTCAAAGGAAAATCGTATCGGCTCTGATCTGCTGTAAATCCGTTCTCAAATTATTTATTCTTATCGGTGATAGGAAAAAGGTCGAATTGATGGAACATCAACTCTTTCGGTCAGAGTTGATCTTCCTGCGAAAATCTTTTGTCTGTCTTTCCTTCTTTATTATCCAGTTATTTTATATTTCTTATAAATAGAACGTTCATCCTAATAATTTTTGTTATTATAACCTAATATATATATATATATATATATATATATATATATATATATATATATATATATATATATATATATATATATATATATTGTAGAAGAATAAGGTTGAAGTGCGACCTCGTGCCCTTCTGTACCCACGTGTTATCGAGATCGCCGCATGGAGCGTGGGGAGCGAGGATGCGTTCCACGCCGTTTTATTGCACCCCAGCTGCATTTACTTAGGAACACATTTTTCTCGTCTCGCATGCCCTTACAGCCAGCCTCCTGCCCTCTGGCATAGATCGAAGCTCTTTGAACATTCTCAGGCAACTTTATCTTGGTTCCCCGAAGGAGTCACTGCCTTTTCCCTAGATCGCGCGAGTCGTAGAGACTGTCGTCAGGTAATCCCAGCCACCGGCGAAGCGTCTATATAATTCCCCGGCTCGGTACAGCGCGCACCACTGTAGCCCTGTAGTACCATAACAACGGAACACAGCAGCCCGGCTCTGGACTGTTCCGCATAACACCACGTACGAGCAAAGGACACGTTCAGCCTTCGCGTTCGGAGACACCGGTGACTTCGATTCGAGAACGAAGGCTAAATCGACATCCGTGAGCTCTGCCATAGTCAATCGGCGAGTAGCTAACGAGGAACTCCATCTCCGAAGGCCAAGCTACGTGTGTTCCCTCATCCGCTACGTGAGATAACCCAGCTACCCCATCGCAGTCATTGAATCCCGACGGGCCCTTTCTTCAACGAACACGTAAGCAGTTGTAATCGTGGACGCCTACAGATTATTCTATAATCTGGTCTACCCAATCAGTCCCATCTTCTCTGTAAGCTCCTGGATTAAAATCCCCTTTTTAATCAAAAACCTGAACCTGACCCCATATTTATGTCTCCTGTGTCCGGTACCGACATTTAATTTCAATTGTACGATCATTCCCTTTAAACTCTGTATATGTATATATATATATCAATTCTATTTATTGGTTAGTGAAGGTATAGTTTTGTTATCGTCCTTTTCTTGCAACCCTGAACGTGTACCAGCTACTTGTTAATCTTTGGCCAACTTGCACTATGAATTATTTGTTAAGAAAGGACCCCGCAATTAAAAAGTAAACCATAACCACTGAATTCTTAACTATTCCCCGTTCACAAACTGGCTAGGTCGACTCTCAAACCGACTTCGACCCAACCCCCAAAAGGTATATATATATATATATATATATATATATATATATATATATATATATATATATATATATATTTCATGAACAGTTGAGCTTCTTCCAAATCGGCGTTTCAATATGAAGGTGAAAACCAAACAAGCTATTGCTAAAAACATCTTTATTTATCTGGGTTTAAACGTTTCGAGGACCTAGCCTCATAATCAGACTACAAAATATGATAATAGAGGGTTAATATTTCTAGGTTTCATAAAATATTAAAAAAGAATTGTGCATTTTAGGATTAGCTGCTAATGCATGAATAAAAATTAGATTAATTTTATGATACAATATAAAGATTGGATGGAGTTTGATTTATATTTAAATTAGATTTAAGTTTTAGGATGAAAAGTGATTTTAATATTCGTAGCTCGTTGGGATGGGTGCTATGACTAAGCATTTTAAAGTTATCCAGTCTAATTTCAAACTTGCATATCTTGATGTCATCTCGTATGGGCGAGAGCTCTGGTTTGTTTACCATCGAGTACATTTTGCATATAAAACAGTTTATAAAGAGTAAAAAAAACTATCGTTACTTCTGCTTCATGAGATAGTACATTTTGCATATAAAACTCCTTTGCTACGAGTAATAGAAACTATCGTTAGTTTTGCTGTATGATAATAGTACATTTTGCATATAAAATTCCTTTGTGACGAGTAACAGAAACTATCGTTACATTTGCTTCATGATAATAGTACATTTTGGATATAAAAATGCTTTGTGACGAGTAATAGAAACTATTGTTACTTTTGCTTCATCATAATAGTACATTTTTCATATAAAACTCCTTTGTGACGAGTAACAAAAACCATCGTTATTTTTGCTTCGTGAGATAGTATCTTTTGCCAATAAAAATCCTTTGTGATGAGTAACAGAAACTATCGTTACTTTTGCTTCATCATAATAGTACATTTTGCATATAAAACTCCTTTGTTACGAGTAATAGAAACTATCGTTAGTTTTGCTTCATCATAATAGTACATTTTTCATATAAAACTCCCTTGTGACGAGTAACAAAAAACTTCGTTATTTTTGCTTCTTGAGATAGTATCTTTTCCCAATAAAAATCCTTTGTGACGAGTAACAAAAACCATCGTTATTTTTGCTTCGTGAGATAGTATCTTTTGCCAATAAAACCCTTTGTGATGAGTAACAGAAACTATCGTTACTTTTGCTTCATCATAATAGTACATTTTGCATATAAAACTCCTTTGTTTCGAGTAATAGAAACTATCGTTAGTTTTGCTTCATCATAATAGTACATTTTTCATATAAAACTCCCTTGTGACGAGTAACAAAAAACATCGTTATTTTTGCTTCGTGAGATAGTATCTTTTGCCAATAAAAATCCTTTGTGATGAGTAACAGAAACTATCGTTACTTTTGCTTCATCATAATAGTACATTTTGCATATAAAACTCCTTTGTGATGAGTAACAAAAACCATCGTTATTTTTGCTTCGTGAGATAGTATCTTTTGCCAATAAAACTCCCTTGTGACGAGTAACAAAAAACTTCGTTATTTTTGCTTCTTGAGATAGTATATTTTGCCAATAAAACTCCTTTGTGACGAGTAACAAAAAACATCGTTATTTTTGCTTCGTGAGATAGTATCTTTTGCCAATAAAAATCCTTTGTGATGAGTAACAGAAACTATCGTTACTTTTGCTTCATCATAATAGTACATTTTGCATATAAAACTCCTTTGTTACGAGTAATAGAAACTATCGTTAGTTTTGCTTCATCATAATAGTACATTTTTCATATAAAACTCCCTTGTGACGAGTAACAAAAAACATCGTTATTTTTGCTTCGTGAGATAGTATCTTTTGCCAATAAAAATCCTTTGTGATGAGTAACAGAAACTATTGTTACTTTTGCTTCATCATAATAGTACATTTTTCATATAAAACTCCTTTGTGACGAGTAACAAAAACCATCGTTATTTTTGCTTCGTGAGATAGTATCTTTTGCCAATAAAACTCCTTTGTGACAAGTAACAAAAAACATCGTTATTTTTGCTTCGTGAGATAGTATCTTTTGCCAATAAAAATCCTTTGTGATGAGTAACAGAAACTATCGTTACTTTTGCTTCATCATAATAGTACATTTTGCATATAAAACTCCTTTGTTACGAGTAATAGAAACTATCGTTAGTTTTGCTTCATCATAATAGTACATTTTTCATATAAAACTCCCTTGTGACGAGTAACAAAAAACATCGTTATTTTTGCTTCGTGAGATAGTATCTTTTCCCAATAAAAATCCTTTGTGATGAGTAACAGAAACTATTGTTACTTTTGCTTCATCATAATAGTACATTTTTCATATAAAACTCCTTTGTGACGAGTAACAAAAACCATCGTTATTTTTGCTTCGTGAGATAGTATCTTTTGCCAATAAAACTCCTTTGTGACAAGTAACAAAAAACATCGTTATTTTTGCTTCGTGAGATAGTATCTTTTGCCAATAAAAATCCTTTGTGATGAGTAACAGAAACTATCGTTACTTTTGCTTCATCATAATAGTACATTTTGCATATAATTCTCCTTTGTTACGAGTAATAGAAACTATCGTTAGTTTTGCTTCATCATAATAGTACATTTTTCATATAAAACTCCCTTGTGACGAGTAACAAAAAACTTCGTTATTTTTGCTTCTTGAGATAGTATCTTTTCCCAATAAAAATCCTTTGTGACGAGTAACAAAAACCATCGTTATTTTTGCTTCGTGAGATAGTATCTTTTGCCAATAAAACTCCTTTGTGACGAGTGACAAAAACCATCGTTATTTTTGCTTCTTGAGATAGTATCTTTTGCCAATAAAACTCCTTTGTGACGAGTAACAAAAACCATCGTTATTTTTGCTTCGTGAGATAGTATCTTTTGCCAATAAAACTCCTTTGTGACGAGTAACAAAAACCATCGTTATTTTTGCTTCGTGAGATAGTATCTTTTGCCAATAAAAATCCTTTGTGATGAGTAACAGAAACTATCGTTACTTTTGCTTCATCATAATAGTACATTTTGCATATTAAAATCCTTTGTTACGAGTAATAGAAAGTATCGTTAGTTTTGCTTCATCATAATAGTACATTTTTCATATAAAACTCCTTTGTGACGAGTAACAAAAAACATCATTATTTTTGCTCCTTGAGATACTATCTTTTCCCAATAAAAATCCTTTGTGACGAGTAACAAAAACCATCGTTACTTTTGCTTCGTGAGATAGTATCTTTTCCCAATAAAAATCCTTTGTGACGAGTAACAAAAACCATCGTTATTTTTGCTTCGTGAGATAGTATCTTTTGCCAATAAAACTCCTTTGTGACGAGTAACAAAAAACATCGTTATTTTTGCTTCGTGAGATAGTATCTTTTGCCAATAAAAATCCTTTGTGATGAGTAACAGAAACTATCGTTACTTTTGCTTCATCATAATAGTACATTTTGCATATTAAAATCCTTTGTTACGAGTAATAGAAACTATCGTTAGTTTTGCTTCATCATAATAGTACATTTTTCATATAAAACTCCTTTGTGACGAGTAACAAAAAACATCATTATTTTTGCTCCTTGAGATACTATCTTTTCCCAATAAAAATCCTTTGTGACGAGTAACAAAAACCATCGTTACTTTTGCTTCGTGAGATAGTATCTTTTCCCAATAAAAATCCTTTGTGACGAGTAACAAAAACCATCGTTATTTTTGCTTCGTGAGATAGTATCTTTTGCCAATAAAACTCCTTTGTGACGAGTAACAAAAACCATCGTTATTTTGCTTCGTGAGATAGTTTCTTTTCCCAATAAAAATCCTTTGTGACGAGTAACAAAAACCATCGTTATTTTTGCTTCGTGAGATAGTATCTTTTGCCAATAAAACTCCTTTGTGACGAGTAACAAAAACCATCGTTATTTTTGCTTCGTGAGATAGTATCTTTTGCCAATAAAACTCCTTTGTGACGAGTAACAAAAACCATCGTTATTTTTGCTTCGTGAGATAGTATCTTTTGCCAATAAAACTCCCTTGTGATGAGTAACAGAAACTATCGTTACTTTTGCTTCATCATAATAGTACATTTTTCATATAAAACTCCTTTGTGACGAGTGACAAAAACCATCGTTATTTTTGCTTCGTGAGATAGTATCATTTGCCAATAAAAATCCTTTGTGATGAGTAACAGAAGCTATCGTTACTGTTGCTTCATCATAATAGTACATTTTTCATATAAAACTCCTTTGTGACAAGTGACAAAAACCATCGTTATTTTTGCTTCGTGAGATACTATCTTTTGCCAATAAAAATCCTTTGTGATGAGTAACAGAAACTATCGTTACTTTTGCTTCATCATAATAGTACATTTTTCATATAAAACTCCCTTGTGACGAGTAACAAAAAACATCGTTATTTTTGCTTCGTGAGATAGTATCTTTTGCCAATAAAAATCCTTTGTGATGAGTAACAGAAGCTATCGTTACTGTTGCTTCATCATAATAGTACATTTTTCATATAAAACTCCTTTGTGACGAGTGACAAAAACCATCGTTATTTTTGCTTCGTGAGATAGTATCTTTTGCCAATAAAAATCCTTTGTGATGAGTAACAGAAACTATCGTTACTTTTGCTTCATCATAATAGTACATTTTTTATATAAAACTCCTTTGTGACGAGTGACAAAAACCATCGTTATTTTTGCTTCGTGAGATAGTATCTTTTGCCAATAAAACTCCCTTGTGATGAGTAACAGAAACTATCGTTAGTTTTGCTTCATCATAATAGTACATTTTTCATATAAAACTCCCTTGTGACGAGTAACAAAAACCATCGTTATTTTTGCTTCGTGAGATAGTATCTTTTGCCAATAAAAATCCTTTGTGATGAGTAACAGAAGCTATCGTTACTGTTGCTTCATCATAATAGTACATTTTTCATATAAAACTCCTTTGTGACGAGTGACAAAAACCATCGTTATTTTTGCTTCGTGAGATAGTATCTTTTGCCAATAAAAATCCTTTGTGATGAGTAACAGAAGCTATCGTTACTGTTGCTTCATCATAATAGTACATTTTTCATATAAAACTCCTTTGTGACGAGTGACAAAAACCATCGTTATTCTTGCTTCGTGAGATACTATCTTTTGCCAATAAAAATCCTTTGTGATGAGTAACAGAAACTATCGTTACTGTTGCTTCATCATAATAGTACATTTTTCATATAAAACTCCCTTGTGACGAGTAACAAAAAACATCGTTATTTTTGCTTCGTGAGATAGTATCTTTTGCCAATAAAAATCCTTTGTGATGAGTAACAGAAGCTATCGTTACTGTTGCTTCATCATAATAGTACATTTTTCATATAAAACTCCTTTGTGACGAGTGACAAAAACCATCGTTATTTTTGCTTCGTGAGATAGTATCTTTTGCCAATAAAAATCCTTTGTGATGAGTAACAGAAACTATCGTTACTTTTGCTTCATCATAATAGTACATTTTTCATATAAAACTCCCTTGTGACGAGTAACAAAAAACATCGTTATTTTTGCTTCGTGAGATAGTATCTTTTGCCAATAAAACTCCCTTGTGATGAGTAACAGAAACTATCGTTACTTTTGCTTCATCATAATAGTACATTTTTCATATAAAACTCCTTTGTGACGAGTGACAAAAACCATCGTTATTTTTGCTTCGTGAGATAGTATCTTTTGCCAATAAAACTCCCTTGTGATGAGTAACAGAAACTATCGTTACTTTTGCTTCATCATAATAGTACATTTTTCATATAAAACTCCCTTGTGACGAGTAACAAAAAACATCGTTATTTTTGCTTCGTGAGATAGTATCTTTTGCCAATAAAAATCCTTTGTGATGAGTAACAGAAACTATCGTTACTTTTGCTTCATCATAATAGTACATTTTTCATATAAAACTCCTTTGTGACGAGTGACAAAAACCATCGTTATTTTTGCTTCGTGAGATAGTATCTTTTGCCAATAAAACTCCCTTGTGATGAGTAACAGAAACTATCGTTACTTTTGCTTCATCATAATAGTACATTTTTCATATAAAACTCCCTTGTGACGAGTAACAAAAAACATCGTTATTTTTGCTTCGTGAGATAGTATCTTTTGCCAATAAAACTCCCTTGTGATGAGTAACAGAAACTATCGTTACTGTTGCTTCATCATAATAGTACATTTTTCATATAAAACTCCTTTGTGACGAGTGACAAAAACCATCGTTATTTTTGCTTCGTGAGATAGTATCTTTTGCCAATAAAACTCCCTTGTGATGAGTAACAGAAACTATCGTTACTGTTGCTTCATCATAATAGTACATTTTTCATATAAAACTCCCTTGTGACGAGTAACAAAAACCATCGTTATTTTTGCTTCGTGAGATAGTATCTTTTGCCAATAAAACTCCCTTGTGATGAGTAACAGAAACTATCGTTACTGTTGCTTCATCATAATAGTACATTTTTCATATAAAGCTCCTTTGTGACGAGTGACAAAAACCATCGTTATTTTTGCTTCGTGAGATAGTATCTTTTGCCAATAAAACTCCCTTGTGATGAGTAACAGAAACTATCGTTACTTTTGCTTCATCATAATAGTACATTTTTCATATAAAACTCCCTTGTGATGAGTAACAAAAAACTTCGTTATTTTTGCTTCTTGAGATAGTATCTTTTGCCAATAAAACTCCCTTGTGATGAGTAACAGAAACTATCGTTACTGTTGCTTCATCATAATAGTACATTTTTCATATAAAACTCCCTTGTGACGAGTAACAAAAACCATCGTTATTTTTGCTTCGTGAGATAGTATCTTTTGCCAATAAAACTCCCTTGTGATGAGTAACAGAAACTATCGTTACTGTTGCTTCATCATAATAGTACATTTTTCATATAAAACTCCCTTGTGACGAGTAACAAAAACCATCGTTATTTTTGCTTCTTGAGATAGTATCTTTTGCCAATAAAACTCCCTTGTGATGAGTAACAGAAACTATCGTTACTGTTGCTTCATCATAATAGTACATTTTTCATATAAAACTCCTTTGTGACGAGTGACAAAAACCATCGTTATTTTTGCTTTGTGAGATAGTATCTTTTGCCAATAAAACTCCCTTGTGATGAGTAACAGAAACTATCGTTACTGTTGCTTCATCATAATAGTACATTTTTCATATAAAACTCCCTTGTGACGAGTAACAAAAACCATCGTTATTTTTGCTTCGTGAGATAGTATCTTTTGCCAATAAAACTCCCTTGTGATGAGTAACAGAAACTATCGTTACTTTTGCTTCATCATAATAGTACATTTTTCATATAAAACTCCCTTGTGACGAGTAACAAAAAACATCGTTATTTTTGCTTCGTGAGATAGTATCTTTTGCCAATAAAACTCCCTTGTGATGAGTAACAGAAACTATCGTTACTGTTGCTTCATCATAATAGTACATTTTTCATATAAAACTCCTTTGTGACGAGTGACAAAAACCATCGTTATTTTTGCTTCGTGAGATAGTATCTTTTGCCAATAAAACTCCCTTGTGATGAGTAACAGAAACTATCGTTACTGTTGCTTCATCATAATAGTACATTTTTCATATAAAACTCCCTTGTGACGAGTAACAAAAACCATCGTTATTTTTGCTTCGTGAGATAGTATCTTTTGCCAATAAAACTCCCTTGTGATGAGTAACAGAAACTATCGTTACTGTTGCTTCATCATAATAGTACATTTTTCATATAAAACTCCTTTGTGACGAGTGACAAAAACCATCGTTATTTTTGCTTCGTGAGATAGTATCTTTTGCCAATAAAACTCCCTTGTGATGAGTAACAGAAACTATCGTTACTTTTGCTTCATCATAATAGTACATTTTTCATATAAAACTCCCTTGTGATGAGTCACAAAAACCATCGTTATTTTTGCTTCGTGAGATAGTATCTTTTGCCAATAAAACTCCCTTGTGATGAGTAACAGAAACTATCGTTACTGTTGCTTCATCATAATAGTACATTTTTCATATAAAACTCCCTTGTGACGAGTAACAAAAACCATCGTTATTTTTGCTTCGTGAGATAGTATCTTTTGCCAATAAAACTCCCTTGTGATGAGTAACAGAAACTATCGTTACTGTTGCTTCATCATAATAGTACATTTTTCATATAAAACTCCCTTGTGACGAGTAACAAAAACCATCGTTATTTTTGCTTCGTGAGATAGTATCTTTTGCCAATAAAACTCCCTTGTGATGAGTAACAGAAACTATCGTTACTTTTGCTTCATCATAATAGTACATTTTTCATATAAAACTCCTTTGTGACGAGTGACAAAAACCATCGTTATTTTTGCTTCGTGAGATAGTATCTTTTGCCAATAAAACTCCCTTGTGATGAGTAACAGAAACTATCGTTACTTTTGCTTCATCATAATAGTACATTTTTCATATAAAACTCCCTTGTGATGAGTAACAAAAAACTTCGTTATTTTTGCTTCTTGAGATAGTATCTTTTGCCAATAAAACTCCCTTGTGATGAGTAACAGAAACTATCGTTACTTTTGCTTCATCATAATAGTACATTTTTCATATAAAACTCCCTTGTGACGAGTAACAAAAACCATCGTTATTTTTGCTTCGTGAGATAGTATCTTTTGCCAATAAAACTCCCTTGTGATGAGTAACAGAAACTATCGTTACTGTTGCTTCATCATAATAGTACATTTTTCATATAAAACTCCCTTGTGACGAGTAACAAAAACCATCGTTATTTTTGCTTCGTGAGATAGTATCTTTTGCCAATAAAACTCCCTTGTGATGAGTAACAGAAACTATCGTTACTGTTGCTTCATCATAATAGTACATTTTTCATATAAAACTCCCTTGTGACGAGTAACAAAAACCATCGTTATTTTTGCTTCGTGAGATAGTATCTTTTGCCAATAAAACTCCCTTGTGATGAGTAACAGAAACTATCGTTACTGTTGCTTCATCATAATAGTACATTTTTCATATAAAACTCCCTTGTGACGAGTAACAAAAACCATCGTTATTTTTGCTTCGTGAGATAGTATCTTTTGCCAATAAAACTCCCTTGTGATGAGTAACAGAAACTATCGTTACTTTTGCTTCATCATAATAGTACATTTTTCATATAAAACTCCCTTGTGACGAGTAACAAAAACCATCATTATTTTTGCTTCGTGAGATAGTATCTTTTGCCAATAAAACTCCCTTGTGATGAGTAACAGAAACTATCGTTACTGTTGCTTCATCATAATAGTACATTTTTCATATAAAACTCCCTTGTGACGAGTAACAAAAACCATCGTTATTTTTGCTTCGTGAGATAGTATCTTTTGCCAATAAAACTCCCTTGTGATGAGTAACAGAAACTATCGTTACTGTTGCTTCATCATAATAGTACATTTTTCATATAAAACTCCCTTGTGACGAGTAACAAAAACCATCGTTATTTTTGCTTCGTGAGATAGTATCTTTTGCCAATAAAACTCCCTTGTGATGAGTAACAGAAACTATCGTTACTGTTGCTTCATCATAATAGTACATTTTTCATATAAAACTCCCTTGTGACGAGTAACAAAAACCATCGTTATTTTTGCTTCGTGAGATAGTATCTTTTGCCAATAAAACTCCCTTGTGATGAGTAACAGAAACTATCGTTACTGTTGCTTCATCATAATAGTACATTTTGCATATAAAACTCCTTTGTGACGAGTAATAGAAACTATCCTTATTTTTGCTTAAAACTTTATCACCGTTACCATTACATTAGAAACTTTGCTAAGGCTATATCAATACTCGTTATACAAGTAAAACTTGGTACTTAAGCCGTTACAAATACCACATTACCACCCAGGTCCATCCAGTAACAACAGATCGGTCCATATTTATCAAAACTTCCCTCCCGCCGCTACTCTCATTTTCCCTCTAGCTCAAAGATAACTGACAACAGCTCTAATGAACAGCAAATAATCAGTTGGTCCTATCGCACTCCGGTCGCTTTTCGCCGCTGATAATGAAAATCAAGAGAACTTTTGTTTTGTGAATCCCCCCCGACCCCCAACCCTTCGCAACCCTATCTAAATTCTGTACCGCTTCGCAAAACAATTTCCAAATGTATTTAGAGATGCGTCTGTTATTCTGGATACAGCTTTTAGTTTCATTCGAACTTATCGTAAGAGCGAATTCGATTGACGTTTTGTTTCTGCGTGGAAACGAATATTATTAGCAACTATTTTTAATCTAGTATTGAAAAAAACCCAGAAACATTTGGGTTAGTTTAAAACCTGAACTGGGAAATTTAGAATAGTTCTCGTAGAAAAATGAATTAAATCATTCTTAAACCTTATCTATTAATTCAGTCTAAATTTTAACCTTCATTTATTCCAAAGATGTCACATCCTCTTCTTAGCCTCGCAAGAGAAAGAGTCTGGGTCACTCTAATCAAAGAGTATCAAAATTTTGCTCTTGAAACGATAAACCAGCGAAAATTAAAAACCAAGGCGCGTTTTGATAATTCCGTTTCTATCCGATAAAAAAAAAAATTATAAGATGGAATAGAACGCAGGTTATTATGGCAACTGCCCCTTAATTAAATTCTATATTTAATAATAATACAAATTTAAATATTGAATAATTCTAATATACTCTCAAGTGACTTTTTAATCATCAGGGATCTACAGATGATGAATATGATGCCCAATTTTTTAATAATGTGCTGTGACTATTTTTAGAACTGTTAATATTATGGAAATCCCATTGAAAGAAAAATACACTATTATATTTATATATCAATACATTGTGCTTAATTACTTTTGTAATTTAATTATAATAATTGATCTTTGTTTACAATTTAGGCAAGTGGAAGTTGTTTCTTATGTATATATAATACATATACACCTTCCTACAAACTTTACAATCATTTGAATGAATGCATGCTTGATGAATGTAAACTGCCTACTACTACTGTCTCTCTAAAACCAAAGTATATTTAGTGGAAACCCGGTCTCAGATCAATAATTCTATGGATCTTCTGCTGTTTTGCCAGTGCCCAGTAACACAGAGCTGCCAATTCAAGTCCTTCATTAAGTAGCACATGTCAATTAGTATTCTAGCGAAGAGTAGAGTTAGATGGATACCAACTTCCACTAAGGTAGGTTTCTTCGGTGCAAGTTATATGCCTCAGTTAAATGCGTATGTGAGTTACAAGGTAAGAGGTACTTGGATACCAGCCACCAAGACGCCCTCTCTCTCTTTCTCTCTGTTCTCACCATAGCAGTGAATTTGAGATCATCCTGCCTCGCCCACGTGCACCCACTTCATGGTCTGCACATCTCGAGAGCAGGAACAAATGATCATAAACATTTTGTAATACCGGGTACATCAACGCGATGTCTTTGTATTCCTAGGGCAGATGCCAATTCTCAATAAGAATTAGGGAGCAAGTAGACTCATTCATTTAGAGTTGCTTGACTTTATAATAGATCTTAGCATACCACAAAAGGAAAAGTGAAATACATAGATCTTGACACAGCACGAAAATTTGCTCCAGAGGAGTATTAGAGTAGTACCACGAGTCCTATGTGGTAGACAGATGGATGAGATGCCACCTTTTTAGTGTAATAATGTCGAATCTTTACTGAAACACCTTTAAAATTCAGAAACAAGTTAACAGCACCCCTCTTTTCTTCCAATTGCTTAGACCCATAACGAAAATATAGATACAACATTGGCTGCAGTCCAATGCCTTACCCAGCAATGACCCTGTGGTGGCCTGTTTGATACTAAGACTTCAACAAGGTTGCACAAATCATATGTTTTCTTTGTTTTTGACACATTTATTCAGTAACAGGTCCACAAAAGAAATGCCAGAGGCTTTAATAACGAAACAATTTGAAAATAAATGCTCACAAAATCGATTTAATCCAATCCAAATTCGCTTACATCTCAATAATAATCACAAACTAATTACGATAAAGGATATATCTGAGATGATGAATACCTGAGGTTAGCAGAAGGAATCCTAATAATGAATATTATCTTCAACTGCATAATTTTTCATCTACTGAATAAAGATTTGATTTCCTGGTTCTGTTTAATTCTAATGACTACGACATACTGTGGTGACGCCGATTATTTCTACCCTACTCATCATATTTAACTAGATTGTTTTATTTCTCCCATTTCCCTTTCTACTTTGTAAGCATATAATCCACATGGAGAATTTTGGTACTGTAAATATTCCATCTAAAGATATCAATAGCCTTTGACGTAAGGTTAAAACAAACTCAATGAAATAAACTGAAAATCTATCTTTATTCTTGTCTCAAGGGATATTTAAAAAGACTAAAATTAAGCAGAAAAAGATATTTCGGAAATTATGAATTCCATGTAAGAAGCAGTCAAATTAAAACCGTTACGATTCTTTTGATAATATTATAAATAATTATGTTAATGATAGTAAAAATAATAATATAACGGAAAATATATGTTTGTATTAAAATGGTTTGCGCGTGTTAAATGAGATGTTAAGTTGCACATGTAACTTGGTAAGTACTGAGTATGTTTTAGGTCGTATCAATCGTCTAAGTTGCCACCAAGAGATCACTGGATAGTTCTCACAATTAGAGTGAAAAAAATTCAAGTTGCGTTGCGCAGAGTAACGGAAAATTTCCGTTACATTTGCTAAAATTCTGCGATCGTTACCGTGACTGAACTTGTTTTAGGCAATATCAATCGTCTAAGTTGCAGAATAACGGGAAAATTCCGTTACTTTTGCTAACAAATCTGCGCCCGTTACTGTTATTGAACATGTTTTTAGCGAGTATCGACCTTCTAAGTTGCCACAAGGAGATGGCTAGATAGTTCTCACAATCTAGGAACTTTGCTAACGCGATACTCATATTCGTTAGAAAACGAACACCCGTTACGAAATAGCGGGGATAATAGAACTTAACAACAGGAGATTTATTCTAAATTGCTAAATAATGTTGATATAAGAAATTACGAGGATTCCTTTTGTGAACGAGGAAATTATATGTAAAAAATTCATATATAGCCTTAATATTAACTCAATTACATAAGGTTAACATTACTTGTTATACTATATATTCTTAACTCTTTTTACCATTTTTTGTCAATCAGGGATTATACCCTGGAGTTAGTTAACCCAACTTTCTAATTTCTTCTATTTGAATCATAATCTCTACAGTCAATTATTTTTTCCTTAATATAAACATGAACTTTAATTTTAAGAAAGTTATTATCAGACCTAAATTTTAATTAAATTTCCAAATACTTTCTGCTCTTTCACATTAAATTGCTTTCCCCAAAACTCATTATAATGTATTTAATATAAGTCTGGTAAATGTTCTTTGGTCAAAATATAAATTAATATGAAACTTAATATAGCTATATTTCACTTGCAGATTTTCACGATCGATACAAATTTTAAAAGTTACACAAATAATTTCATTTCCGCAGTCGTTTTCTGTGAACGGATCCAATT
This sequence comes from Ceratothoa steindachneri, assembly GCA_963969495.1. Classification (NCBI taxonomy): domain Eukaryota; kingdom Metazoa; phylum Arthropoda; class Malacostraca; order Isopoda; family Cymothoidae; genus Ceratothoa; species Ceratothoa steindachneri. The sequence goes on along the minus strand of OZ018331.1, from coordinate 35,774,798 downwards.
AAACAAACCATTGCAGGAATGTTCAGTAAATCCCGATTTTGACGTGTTCAGAAATCGGTTTTGCTCAAAGTCCATCAGAGATGATGGTTTGGTAGATACCATTTGGACCAAAACTTTCGCTATTCCAAATGGCAGTTAAACTGAGTCTGTCGCTATCTTGACGGGGATGGCAAGCGAGCGTTGATCTGTCCCGGCGTTCGCTCAAAGATCCGATCAAGTTAAATGAAGGGAGGGGCCTACTTTACATGAAATGTCTTCTTTTTCCGGAAGGTAGTGAATGTGATGTGTGTGCCTGGGAGAGAAGAGGTGTGTTAATGTGTCAGTGTGGTGTAAGAAAGGATAAACAGAGAAAACATGTACAGAGAAAGCATGCACATGTGAGAAAGGTCATGTACAGATTGAGAATAGAACGCTCACTTTTTGGACTCCTGCATAACTTTTACCCAAAAGTATTATTCCATTAATATTACCCTGCTGTGTATTAGTAGTAGTAGTAATTTGTTTTTACCATGAAAGAATGGAATAGCAATGTAAAAAGGATCAGTGGTAAAATATATATGAGATTTAGGCAGCGTAGCTCAAAAGTGAAAACCAACGAGTAAATTATATCCCGAATAATATTTAGAAAAGGTTTAGTATGAAAAATGGTAAGGTAAAGTTAGGGTAAAAAAAGGTTTGTTTGGTGTATTCCGGAGTCCGGCTAGCTAGCGACCAATAGGGAGCAGTACCCCCCCCCCCCCCGAAAACTTGCCCTTGGTTTGCAGTCATAGTGCATCTATTTTTGGAGGCGGTTGAATACATTCATCCATGTGTTTACATTACATCGGCTTGTCGAGAAATACCTCTTTTATTCGCTTAAGGAGAAGCTAATTTAATTCTGGACACCTTTTGATATCTTGTCCAAGAGTCTTGGAGCCGAGGTTCTCAACCCTTTTTTTCTGCCTTTCCGATTTTCTAATATGTCTGCCATTTCTCTCTTACCCAGAATGACTCAAATGCTGTATTCACTAAAATAATAATAAACGAATTATTTTTACTTCATAGCAAAGTGAAACTGTCACTTCTATTCAGTGACATTCAATATAATGCAATGACCTTCAACATAACATAACATAACATGAAATAACGTAACATAACATAACATAACATAACAATAACAACAACATAGCGTAACGTAACGTAAAATAACATAACATAACATAACAATAACAACAACATAACCTAACATGACAACGTAGCATAAAATGACATGTCATAACATACCTTAACACAACATAAAAAAACATGACAACATAACCTAACGCGACATGGAATAACATAACGTATCAAGACGTGTAGTAGCATTACATGGCAACCTAACCTATTTACACAGGGCCTACCAAATGTCATCTGCCTCAACCCCAAATCTCAAAAACGCTCCCTAGCGCCCAACATCTAAGAAAATGTAGATTGTAAACAATCTGTAGAATTATAGTTTGTAGAAATACTTCGACACGTTCTATTAATATTTCCTCTCTATTCCGTCACCATAAAACTGATCCCTTGGGGGAATAGCCCCAGCATTGTACTCCTCCCTTCTTAGAGGAGACATCGGTAATTAAACACACCTAACCTAACCCTCGTCAACATTTTGGAGGTTCAATTTTATTAATGAAAAGTTTCCTTTTTCTTCTTCATCGAAAAATGTAGCTCGAGTTTTCTTTGGTCCTTTTTATTATGCCCCCCCCTCCTATCTGTCTTTCTCTTTCCGTGTCATCTTTTCTCTCTTTTATTTTCATCACGTAATTACTTCTTTATTCGAAGTTTAGTGATCAAGAAAAGGTTCAATTTTGAATGTTTTAATTTCCCCCCCCCAAAAAAAGAATTTTTTTATGTAGAATTTCGTGAATATATTTTTGGGAGGGTTTTTTTTCTCATTAAAGGGTAATTATACGGGATAAAATTTACTTTAGGAGTGTTCTTTATCCTTTAATAGTCAAAGGATTTCTAATCATCTCGTTTTTAGTCGCGTGCGCGTGATTGGTATGTTACTATGTCGGCCCGTAGGTCGGTCGCTCAGATGGTAACCATTTTACTTTTCAATAGGTTCGTTAATTGATAACATGCTTTTTTTTTAATTATTGAAATAATTGAGAGCACGCGACGTTGGTCTATTGACCTTGTTTTTTTCATTGGTTTCGATCCACATTGGTTTAATCGTGTCTTAAACATGTTAGGCAAAGTTGCCATTAACTCGTGGTATTAGTTAACGAACTTGCCATCGCCCACACTAGAGAATAGCTCCACATGAATCTTCCATAATTTCTGTGATGATACTGAGAAGTTTTTCCTACACGAAACTGCCATTATTCGCACGAATCTACTAATAATACCACCAAATGAAGCTGCCATAATTTCCATGAGGTTATTGAGAATGTCCCTACACGAACCTGCCATTATTCGCATGAATCTATTGATAATATCACCAAATAAAGCTGCCATATTTCATATGATGATACTGAGATTTTCATACACGAACCTGCCATTATTCGCAAAAATCTACTGATAATATCACCAAATGAAGCTGCCATAATTTCCGTGAGGTTATTGAGAATGTCCCTACACGAACCTGCCATTATTCGAATGAATCTACTGATAATATCACCAACTAAAGCTGCCATAATTCATATGATGATACTGAGAAGTTTCATACACGAACCTGCCATGGTTCGCACGAATCTACTAATAATATCACCAAATGAAGCTGCCATAATTTCCGTGAGGTTATTGGGAATGTCTTTACACGAATCTGCCATTATTTGCATGAATCTATTGATAATGTCACCAAATGAAGTTGCCATAATTCCAGTGAGGATATTGAGAATATCCCTACACAAACTACCATCATTTGCATGAATATACGGTGAATATCATTTGCATTGCGGTGAACTTGCCATATTCCCTTGAAGCTAATGGGACTGTCTCTACACCGAGCTGCCATTATCCCCGTTAGAAGAAGAACAACGAATAAAAAAAAGATGTGTATAATGAGAAAGAAGAGAAGGTGGAATAAAGAGATCAATGGCAAGTTTGTTTAACCATAAGTACTGGGATTGAGTTGGCCTTTTATAAACCTTAAGTTCGTATAGAGAGGTCATTGATCCAAAAGTACGAACTAATATCCCAAAGGAAAGTCAAATAACCAAACAAGGGCACATGATTTATAGAACAGAGAATAAAGGAAATAATAAACAAATGATAAATATTTGATAAAGAGGAAGATGTTGATCGAGGATAATAAGAATGATTAGGATAAGCGTCCTGTTTATAATAGAAATAAAATAAATGAATAATTAAAGAAGAAAATACGACGACAAAACAATGATAAAAGAATAAATAAAGAACAGCCTAACAATAAAGAAATAAACGGTCATAAAATGACCATTCATTACTTAAAAATGGCGTTTTAATTCAGAAATCTACAAATATAGTTATTTAGCTACATGGATCTTCAAATACGAACATTAGGAGTCTAGAGGGATCTGCATCTACGAACATTAAACCCAAGTGCCGAAATCTTTCTATCTTTTTCGCAGGAAGATGAACTCTGACCGAAAGAGTTGACGTTCCATCAATTCGACCTTTTTCCTATCACCGATAAGAATAAATAATTTGAGAACGGATTTACAGCAGATCAGAGCCGATACGATTTTCCTTTGAAATTGCAAAGTGGGGGGGGGATAAACCCTTCTGAAGGTTATCGCAAGACAGAAATCTTAAACTCTTTTCCTATCACTTCTCTTCTATTAAGCGAGATTTAGCCTTCCGTATCAGTCGCTGGTCTCTCGCCAAGAACCGGGTGGAATTCTTTTATCTTTGATTGCATCGCACAATGTGTGATTCGTATTCGAAGCGCTGCCCGCCCTCACTGGGCCAGATTATACTGCAGTTGTTATTTTACGCCTAGTAGTTCCTGCTTGTCCCTGGAAGTACTAGATTACATGTAAAGAATAAAAGCTTAAAAGTGGATTCTTACCAGTGTCATTGTGTGTGCGAGAATACTACGGGTTCTAAATTATTCCAAAGGTGTCTTTAAAACATTCTGATCAATCCGTCTTTACGAAATTAACAATTTTTCTCACGAGTTAAATATTTAACCTGAACAAGTCTTAAATTATTAACATTTCGATTTAAAGATGTTATACAATCGCGCCTCGACGTGAGTTGGTGAGTAACTGAAGACTCGCGTTAATGTGTGCTCTACAACGATTTAGAACGTTCAAATCAAATAATCCAATGGGTGAGAATTATATGAGTTTGTTTGACGTGTAATATATATGTCACGGATGTAGAGAGATGCTTAAGGGGTATTGTATGGACAAATGGCATTCACTCTTTTATGTTTTGGTTTATGTTTACTTCTCTATACTCAGCACTGGACCCCTTTTCATTCACACCTGTATAATTATGAGGCTTTTAGTTGAACATATACACATTATAAACATAATCTTTTAACCAAATAAGTTATGTTATATTGGTGTTCCAGGAAAATTAGACCCATAAGAAAGGTCCTATAATCTTGATCTTTTATTTCTTATCAAATATTTATTTTTTATATATTTTTTAATTTGTTAATTTAAAAAAAGTCCATAAGACAAAGGAGTCTTTTGGAGACATAGTCAAAGCTCTATAATCGTCTCCTAAATTTCATTTAACGTTTTATTTTGATGGTTATATTAGTAATAAACTTGAAACTTTCTTTCCGACTGGTGTTTAAGATTTTATAAAAGAACTTATACTTTAATAGTGGGGGGGAATGGTCATTTCTCTGGATCCCCCTTTATATGGTATCTCGCCGCTTGCTCATCAGCTAGGGAACAACGTTTCCTGTATCTCAAAGCGCTATAGTCAAGGCGGAGGGAACTTCGCTTACCCGATTCACTTAACGCTAGGTGTAGACGATTTTAAAAAGCTCAATCACACATCTTCAGGCTCCGCAGTATATGCCGTGAATATGAGTTAACTCATGTTTGTATGTATGGTAATGTATAGGTTCTGTATACATTTCTGATAAGAAACTTTAAACTTTTATCTGAGGTGTGGTAGAAGGAAACAGAACCCTTTGGAGTTAATTTACAGTTAATTGTCAAACTCCTCATTAAATACTGCACGAATTAAATGCATGAGAAGCACCATTATATCCTTTGTAAAATAACGGGGTATTATGAAGTGACTTTAAGATGTCTAAGTTCAGTTTTTTTATTTTCTTATATCGAATAAACAAACTTCGTCACAAATATTGAGATATTAATTCATTAAAGATTAATAATCCTTTCGATAGAAAGGGAGAGAGAGAGATACTTCGGAGGATCTTACCCCGATCAGCATTTTTGCAAACCCATTCACCCACCGGCTTAACTTCCCCTGATGTTTGGCCCCATCGCCACCAGCTCAGTCATTGGCGCTTTATCTTATCATAACCGACCGCCCACCCTCCCTCCCCCCCAGTTGGCCACTTTGATCCGAGCGCCAATTAGCTCAGCTGTCAGAAACACGAACCGCCGATAACAGCTTCTAAATGCGCGATCTGAATCTGCGTGCGGCCTGCCGGACCTGCTGTCCGTCCCCTTTCTAAAAGATTCAGGAAGGGTTAGCGGTGGAGCTCTTGCCACCCGAGAGTTCCCCACCTTCCGCCTCGACGCGTCGGTGCTAGGGAATTATCCCGCATATCCAAATAAGGGATTTGTCAGCGGCTCCAAGAAACCAAAATTGAAGTGGTTTCATCACGGAACGAGCGAATCTAAAGTTGAATTGTTGGTAACTCAACACGGCCATGTAAGAGTGACAGCAGTACGCACACACATACTTATATACAGTTTGAACGTGGGGTTTATATGCTTTAGGCAGTAATGTCCTATTTAGTAGTTTTTAGGAATTATCATTATTATATGGTCTACATAATGCTTTATACATTATTACAGTTCTGATACTTCGCCCAACCAGGCACTTGTAACTACATATTTACTCCCACTAAGCTCATACATCAGAAAGTCTATGATCACATACATGTATATACATAGAGAGCTCAATGTGTACATACCTCTGTTAACTCTTCACAAACGCATAGTTGAAATGAACTTTATGTGTAATAAATTCTTCCAACTTTCTTTAGTAGTAGACTTTTAAATTTAAAAAATCTTTATAAAATTAGTTACGAAATTAAATTCGTTTTCCAGTACGCGTCTTTTCTCATACTATTGTTAGATAGTAGTGTTGCCACATCTCTTCAGAAAGAGCAAAAGCGAAAAATAGTTAAATTGAAAGAAGGTGTCTTATTACATTTCGACATACCGCTAACACGTATAAAAAAATAGCAAAGTAAGAACACCATTTAAAATAATGATACGCATGTATAGGGAAATTGCGACGGTGAAAACTGCTCCCAAATGCACGAACACGTAAATTCTCCCCTAATGATATGGGTAAAATTATAAAGAAGGTTAAAGATACCGAACACAACACTAAATCGAAAATAAGCCAATGTTACCCTGGTGCGGGAAAGTGTGTTTCGGCGATGGCTGGAAACAGATTCCTATATCCAAATAAAAATATGCAAAATTTAATTTACCATCGATATTATTTAAATAGTAACCAAGTCAATTTTTATAAGGAATACAAATGTGACCTGTATTTAAACTTCGGATTCAAACTGTATGTATATATATACACACATCCTTTCCACCTCGTGGCTTAGAAAATAGACTATCGATGGAGGTGGGCAGTAAAAGTGAGCTAGACATATTAGGCATTAAATTTAACGAAAATATTGAAAGAGAACAGGTAAAAAGGACCAGGAAAGTGTTGAAGAACATTTCTAGCCACCAAAAATTATTGACGCACTTCGAGATCAGTCCTTCATATGTACTAGCTTAGAAATGCGTTGATATAAAAACTAGAAATTGAACACCAATTGATTGTATGCGTGTAATAGTAGTATCACAAATTAAAATGGCGAAACATTAGGTTTCAGCATACAGAAATGCCACGAGACCCTCTGTAATCAGGTTGTGGCCAGTGAGAACTCCAACCCGAGCACATTACATTTAATCACTGGATTAATATAGACCGAAGGTTTGCAACGCATCGATTGTCTCATTATTTTCTGATTCAGCCACCGACAAAAGTTTTCGGACATTTTAGGAAATTAGATAAATAGAGTGTTGCAAAGACTTTATTTGCATATCAATATGAATATAGCAATGAAATAACAATGAATAAAATCAATACGTTATATATACCTCAAACAACCAACAAGAATTAACAAGAGACAAAACTTGCCAAAACATCTAACATCAGCAACATATAATAAATAACCAGATGAAGGTCTTTAAAAATTACAGCAACACCAAACTGATAAGGAAAGCTCAGTAGCGTGTCGAGACTTCCTTGGCAGTTAGGAGAAAACATATTCTTCTACGCATCCTCTCCACGTGGGTGTGACAGCTGAAGGGTGTGATGCTGCCTACTCCTTGTTGATGACTGTCTTCAATTGTTCATGGAAGCTGGTTGAAGACGTCTCACGGCCTCTTTCAGGTCCTGCCGGAGGTTTTCCAATGGATTCTTATCCTGAGACTGGAATGGCCAGTCCATCACCGTCATATTATTCTCCCGGAACAACTGTATAATGACGAGGACTTGTGACATAGGGCAGTGTATTGCTGCTAACAACATTCTGGGTATTTCTGGAGAGGTATCGGCTGATGGCAGCATTAAACCCTCAGAAGAGCTTGCAAATCCTCAGAATTATTGGTTATATCACAAACTGTGAGATGAACAGATTAATTGGATCATTAATCCGTTCACTGTAGAGTCTAAATAAACGTCCGTTAAAAAAGACTCCTTCCTCTTTATGGAATTTTTTTTAACGTTTCAAACCGTTATTAATTGCGTTAATAATCGATTCAGGGAGGTAGAATGTCCATTAAAATTATTTAACGTTCTAAATGGACATTGATGGCGTCATTAATGGATTCACGGGATTATATGAGTCTTCGGTTCATTTTAAAATTCATTGTTGACTTCACTCATTTTCTGTTGATATTTTCAGTTGTCTCTGTTTTACATTTATTTTTTTTGTTATTTCTATTCTTTATCGACTTTGTTAGCGAGTTTGAGTTTTTTTGCAACCCTTTATTGAGTCTTTGTTCGTGTATATAGTCATGAGCGGAAAGTTTTTAGACTAATATATAATTTTATTTTTTTATTCGTTTTTAAAATTATAAGTGATAAGAATAATTATTCTAATATTTAAATTATTACAAGTTTATTAAAAAGTTAGTATTTAATAGATAATAAGAAAAACTTAATTACTTCTCTGAATCCGAAATCGCGCTCTGTTCCTGTTCCTGTTCCTGTAGTCTGTGAGTTTTACTATTATCAGGGTCATTAACATAGTTAATAAATAACAAAGGGCCGAGAAGAGATTCATGAAAGGATTCCAATGCTTTTATTCATGAAGTCTGAGGCTCATCTATTTATGACAAGGTGACGACGGTTTTTCAGACAGTGTTCGATCCAACTCAAAAAAAATCTCTACATTCCATTCCATCTGCTTATATTTCTTTACCCAGTATTTTATGGGGAATTAAACAAAATAATTCAATGATTCCATATACACTATATTATACCTACTGCTCTACTTTGTCATAATTCTCTAGCATGTTGCCTAAAACTGAGGTAAATCCGTTAAATAGGAGCAATTCCTTCAAAAGCTAACCTGCTCATTATCCTTGAGGCAATTATATTTTTGTCAGGCGTCCCACGATTTTGTCAAGAAATAGCGACCAATATTTTGCCAGCTATTTACGGTAAACATATAAGGTCAGTAACTTTTTACTAGACTTTTAGCAGCCTATTTAAAATTATGTAAGTAGTAAAATAAATATTAAGTGTATATAAATTATTGTAATATTGGCTCTTGATGCAATTTTTTTGTTTCTTTCAAATTTTTAAAGAAAAATGATTTGCAAATACTTTTTATAATTGTAAGAGGATTTTGTCTAGATATTTCTAGGTACTTCTTTTATACTGACCCGTTTGTCTATGATAATTTCGTCCTTTTTTGCCATACCCATTTCTTTGAATAACAATCCATGTTGGCGCAAAAAGAGAAGACAATAAAAAGATAAAAAAACAGCTGACAATCAGGTGAACATTGTGAAGAAACACGTTGATACAATTCTTTGCTCTAGCGAACTAACATCTCGATATTTTAAATTACATTTTCATTCAGCATCCGCCTATAACTCTCCTAGCGAAGGATTTAATACATTTAATTTATACGTTTATTTGTTAATTGTCGGTTGATATTTTCCAGCCTTGCACTTTAAAATCTTCTATTCTCCGTTTCATTTGATTCCATTTTTTAAAACGTCTTTGTTCTTTTTTACTTGTTAGGCAGGATCGATTGATTTCTCGTAAGCCTCAATTATCCAATTTAATAAATGATCTCTGGAGGAGAAGCGCACGAAGGACATGATGACCCGTTTCTTTCATGCCTTCATTCGAGGTATTAACAATTTAATTCATAAATCAGATGTCCCATTGAACTACATATAAGATGTGACATTTTGAAAATGAAAGTTGTTATTCTAAAGATCTATATGGGAATAGGAATACCTGTGGCTGAGACGATTGAACTTGATCTATATAGTTTACTGAGGGCTAATAAAGGTTTAGTCTACTTATTGAGAGAGATCAATCCTGCCCACCATAGTTAGCTACTCGGAATGATTTGAGAGACGAATTGGTTGCGCGCGCTTGATAGAGCAATCCGAGTATCAATCAAAGTGAAAAGGTCAATCTCCTCGTGGTTCTCTGCTTTCTTCGAACATGAGGGGTTCGCCCTGACGCTCATATGAGAGTTACCAGCGTTCGCCTGACAACATATTTTGAAAACTATGCATCATTTGAATGTTATAAATTGTTTGTTTCAAGGAATGCAACAGATCATCAGTCTTATATCTACAATTGGCCCTTATCAATAACTGCCTAAAAGTTAAACGCCACCACCACCTACACCACCACCAGCTATATCAGCACCACTTATACCACCTACAGCACGATCACTTATACCACCTACTCCACATACACTTCCACTACCTACACCACCTACACCACCACTAATTACATCACCACCTACACCACACCTGCACCACCACCGCCCACACGACCTGCAGCACCACTACCCACAACACCAAAAACTACACCACCACACCTGCACCACCTACACCAACACTACATACAACATTCACTAACTACACCGCCACACCTGTACCACCTGCACAGCCATCTACACCACCACCACCACTTACATCACAATCACCTACATCACTAGTACCTACTCCACCACATACACGACCATCAGCTCCACTACCACCACGTACACCGAACACCACTATCAGCTATAACACTTACACCACCTACACCACTACCGCTGACACAACGACCACCTACACCACCATCATCTACACCACCACATACACCACTACCATCTACACCACCACACCTGCACCACTTACACCACCACCGCCTACACAACCACCACCTACATCACTATCAGCTATAACACCTACACCACCGCCACCGCCTACATCAAGAACACATACACCACCTACACGTCCATCAGCTACACAACTACCACGAACAGCGCCACCACCTACATCACAACCATATACACAACCTACACCACTATCAGCTATAACACCTACAGCACCACCACCTACAGCACCACCACCTACAGCACCACCACCTACAGCACCACCACCTACAGCACCACCACCTACAGCACCACCACCTACAGCACCTCTATATAGACCACTACCTCCCACAACACTCTCTCCTACACCACCACCACCTATTACCCACACCACCACCATCTACACCACCACCACATATTACCCACACCACCACCACCTATTACCAACACCACCACCACTTAACACCCACACCACCACCACCACCACCACCATCACATCTCTCACCACCACCTACACTACTACCGCCTGCAACACCTACATCACCATCAATTACACCACCGCTACCTACACAACATACACCACCACCTCCTGCAACACCTACATCACCTAAACCCCCGCCGCCCACACCATGAATACCTATAACAACACCATCTACACCAACACCACGTACACCGCCACTACCTACAGTACCACACCTACACCACTACCACATAAATCATCGCCATTTACATCACCACACCTACACCACCACCACCTAAATCACCGCCATTTACATCATCACATCTATACCACCACCACCTTCACCATCTACATCACCACCACCTAAACCTACACCACCACCACCTACACTACCGCCACCTACACCACCACCACCTAAACCACTTACACCACCACCACCACCAAAGGTTATCCCGGGAATTATTTTGTTTTGGTAATAACATTGTAGCTATTCGACTGATTCTAACTAAATTTGGAACCCTTATGTTGTTTTACATTGTCATTTGAATGATATGATTCTCAAAGTCTTCCAAATGTTAGTCTGTGAATTATTTAATGTTTTTAATGTCGTAAGCTCAGAAATCAGTATAAGTGAGAGCAAGCAACTTTTGGTCAGCAGACCTTTTTCTTGGTCAAACCATAGGTATTTTCTTTGAAAAACATGAAACGACTCCAATTTCACTAAATCTGTAAAAAGACACCTTCCAAGCTTTCTATTTGACCCATCTTCTTGGAATTTGGTCGTTTTGTTGACCACGGCGTGATAATCTTTTTTTATTCTGAATATTCTTTAGGCATAAAACGCCCTAAAGCTCTTTTTTCCCCTATAATCGATTCATCTTTCAGACAAATTCTCTTTGTCGAAGTTTTTACCCACCTTTCTCCCTCTTAATACTCCATTCCTCTCTTTTGCTTCTGATTGTCCTCTCCTTTTTCTTCCACACCGATTTGTAACACAACCATCAGCGGTATTTACGAATATCCTTTCCTTCTCTTCCAAATAGGAATTATAGAGGCACATAAGAATGTCGATTTAAACATTTGTCTCTCCTAATCCATTCACGTTTCATTTTGTTTCGTCTCTTTCAAATGATGGATTAAACCAATACTTTTTTTCCTATCTTTCTACCTATTTTGCTCTTACTTCGATTCTATTAACTGCACAATTACTCTTCGTCAAATTGGATCTGACGGGAGTGTGTGTATTTCTCACTAAGTTCCGACGCGAAAATGAAAGCACCACCCGATCGAATCTTCTTTCGCCGCCCCAAACAGCGACGGTGGCCTTAAACTGAAACTCAAGTGACAAGGGACGGTGAAAAGGGGAGAATAATTCCCCTTTTGGACTCCTACTTCAATCTTTTGGAATGAATTATTTTCTTTCATTTTCCATTTATGGCATAAACAGACGCACTTAAATCCGAAGTTGGGATCATGGATTCATTAGGCAGTGATGGAAATTTAAAATGGAAAAATCTGTTTTTACTTTGATTACTTTAGGTCCCCTTCAATAAGTATAAAATAAAATCGTTAGTTTTTTTCGTGTTTTCTATTTTGAGTTTTAAATTAAATGAAAAGGAGAGTTTTCTAAATCTATTTAAAAGTTCAAATTCAAAGCAATCTTCAGGAAGCAGATAAAATACAGAAGAGTATTTTTGGACTTAAATTTACATCAGGAAAAGCTATCAGACAGTTATATTTTCTTTGCCTATTACCTAAAAGGAAATACCAAAAAATCGAACTAAAATATTTAATTTAAAACTAAAATAGAATATCTTAGATTATAAATAATCAAATACACGAAAACAGTCACTATCATTTTCAGATAAACAAACGCATATGACTGAGATCTCACAAAGACCCGCGCGTGGAAACGATAGATACATAAGAGTAGGTGAAAGACGAATAAAATAACCTGTGAGTAGCTATAACTTGATATAAAGCTGTTTTTATCAAGATAAATACTTCTAATCCTCTGTGTCGTAGAATAGACTCTCGACGATATACCATATATAACTATTCGTTGAGGGAACTTCTTTAATTATCTCTAGAGTGCGTTGATGTCTGGCGGGCCGATATTATGTATCTTCGATATGCTTAAGAAGTGGAACTGAGCTCAAGTATAATAATATTGCTATCATTAATAAAATAGAGTTTTATTAATAATAACTATCAACAATACGTAAAACGGAAAATATTGACATAAACAGAGAATGGAAAGGGTCGTGGGGGCTCGGGCTAATCCGAGGATTAAAGGATTTAAAAAGGTAAAACAAATATAGAGTTAAAGGGATGGGATGGTTCGCTAAACCATTTAAAGCACAGGATAGAATTGACAAAAGGGTTAAGTACTCAAGGTAACGTTTGGCTTACGCAATTTTATACTAGTGGTACAGTGGAAGGCGACGGGAACGAATTTTCGGTCCACTGACGAGTTCCAGCCGAAGGGGGGGGGGGAATAAAAGGATCCTGACGTGGCGTCTTGGGAATGAGAACCGTTTCTCGACGAACGGCTTGAAGAACAATAGCTGTTCTACGTTGTTCTCTTCTGAACAACAAGGGGGGGTGAGAACCGTCTCTTGTCTACGGGCTTAATAACAATAGCTGTTCTACGTTGTTCTCTTCTGAACAACGGGGGAAGGGTGAGAACCGTTTCTTGTCAACGGGGCTCGAACGAACAATGGCTGTTCTAACGTTGTTCTCTTTCTGAACAACGAGGGGGAAGCCTTGAGGACTTGGCGTCACGAAAGGCTCGAACCTTGGCACTAAAGGGATATTGTCCTTCTTCTGGACAAGTGATGGTGAATCTCGAGGTTGAGGTCCCTTGGTGCACAAAGTGAGACAGGGTCGTGGTGATGTTTCGCGACGAAAATCTGGATCTCCAATCTGATCTTAGTGGTAAAGTTTCCATCTAAATAGTCGAGACACTCCCTTGGCGTGGGGGACAATGGAGTGGGAACTTTGAGGGAATGCACAGCCGAGGCTGGGAACAATGCCTTATCTGTCCATAAGCCTAACTCAATCTGGTGAGGTCGGCGTATGGGGGTGAACGGGGGGACGATAACCTCCTTGTTTAAACATTGACATCCGGTGGCTGCGATAAGACGCCAAGCTTCGAAGTGAAGATGCACGTGGGAGCATCGTGGTTTTAAATAATATGTGATAGGAGTTGAAACTAACGCTGCCTCAACCCGTTCTATCACACCCCTCCATTCCGGGGGAAGTTGTCACTTCGAAAAAAAAGAGAGAAGGGACAACGATAGAGCTCCGTTGTGGGGAACTCGTTTTCATGTACCACCTGTACCTTCCTGCACCTAACTCATATTACCTCAATACATATGATTATTTTGATCTTTTGATTATAAGGGAAAATAACCTTTAATACAAACTTAATAAAAAAAAGGCATGGAACAATGAAATGATATAAATATAGTACATAAGGGACAAAATAATTTATACGTAATTGATGGGTACAAATATATATACATACCAAAAAAAATAGACATTGAGCGTTACAAAATTCAGACATATACATTAACTAATTATAATACAAGAGAATCTTAATTTAAGTCGTACAAGACGGTATATACCTACATGGAGAGACTAATCCTATGAATAAAATTATTCTACGCTATTCGGTAACGCATTCCTACTGAGTGCGTCAGCGACCTGGTTATCGGAACCTTTTATATAATTTATTTTAAATTGATACTCTTGCAAGAGTAAACTCCAGCGCATGATTCGGCCGTTGGAGTGCTACACATTCCTAATATAGGCTAACGGACGGTGGTCGGTTCCTATCTGAAATTCTTTTCCTATCAAGTACATCTTGAATTTGTCTATGACCAAGATAATTGATAGAGCTTCCTTTTCTATAGTGGCATATCTCTTTTCGCGTGGTAATAATTGACGACTAGCATATGCAACTGGATGACTCGTTCCGTCATCCACGTATTGAAGGAGTACACCCCCAATGCCCTCGTTGCTCACGTCAGGCTTAATCCCAAAGGATTTTTCCGGGTTGGGCAACTTTAAAATGGGGGCAGAAATGAACTTACTCTTAAGCTGATTAAAATGGGAAACAGCGACATCATTCCAACGTAAACGATCGGGGAAATTCTTTTTTTGAAGGGGGCTGAGGGGGGCCGAAATTGCAGCGAAATTTGGAACAAATCGCTGATAGTGAGAAGCTGATCCTAGGAACGATCTTAATTGCTTCTTTGTAATCGGGAGGGGCATGTCGGCGATTGCCTTAATCTTATCCTCTTGGGGAACCAACTGGCTTTGTCCTATTTTGAAACCCAAATATTTGATGGTTTCGTGGGCAAAATGGCATTTGCTGGGGCCAATGATGAGGCCATTTTCGCGCAGTCGCTCGAAAAGAGCTAATAGGGTGGTTAAATGGTGACTCCATTTAAATAGTTCTTGTAGCTGACTCTTTTGATGTGGTGTCAGCTGCGCGTCAATATTCAGGTCAGAGGGTTCCAAAGACTCGCCTGGTAGGGAGGGAGGAGGGTAATTGGCATCAGGTTGGGTGCACACTATCTGTATTACATTAAGTGACTCCGCGGGGTAATCTTCTTCAAGCGCCGATGTTTCGTCCAGTTCGACGAAGGTATCTCCATGGGCGCGTTGGGGGTTCTTTTTTTCTTGGGGTCCACGGACAGTCTCCGTGTCCTTGTCTTGGACCTTATCGCCTAAGGGTGTTAGTGATTCACACTCCTTTTGTGCCGTCTTAAAGTCCTGGTTAGGGGTCTCCGAGAAATCGGACGGTATCGGGGTTCTGATGGAGACGGGCTCCTGGGCTTCTTTTTTAGCTCGGCCTCGAGGAAGGGCGGCCTGAGACACAGGGTCAAAACTTACTTGGGGGCTCTGTCCTATAAGTACGGAACAGAATTGTATGGGTGCTGAAATGACTTCAGCCCAGCCATCATAATATTGACACTGCAGGTAACATCTAACGACGGGGAATTGGTTCGCCCGCCCAAGGTAGTCATGTACCACCGCAAATTTTTCGTGGTTAGGGTCCACTGGGAGAAGGAGTTCATCGGACACGATGAAGCACGTACATCCTGTGTCCCTGATGAGAGTCGATACTCGACAGCCGTTCACGCTGCCCTCCTCAAATTTCAAAGTTCCCGATGAACTTTTATCAAAAATAAAATTTAACTGGTGGCCTGACGGAAGAGGAGAAGTTGATGCTCGGGTCTGCACCACCGGGGGCGCCGGGGTGGCATTAATCTGGTGAACTTGGTGGGCTGGTCCGCTTTTAAGCCTAGAATTTTGGGGGCAATTCTAGCTCATGTGGTTTTATACGCCACAGGTGAAGCATATGATTGGTCGCTTCGGGAAGAGAGATGGAGGAGAAATCTTAACGGGAGGTTTGGAGTCCCGTTGTTGGTTTTGGGGAAACATGTTTTGGCGTTTTACGGGGCTTGGAAACTTCGTCGGCTTTCCTGTGAAGGGGCGCGAATCCTTCCTTCTTTCCTTGTAGGGGGATTGGTGAGAAGTTCGATTCTCCTTTGGGTATAAATTATGGCTTGCGGCATAGACATCCGCTTCTTCGGTACATTCTTTAAAGGTCTGGCACCGACGATCCTTGAAGAACGCGCGGATCTCCGTCGGGAGAGACGCCAAAAATTGATCTCGCAACACGAAGTCTGTTAAGGACTCGTAGTTCGGATCAACCTTTGAGGATTCTAACCAAAATTTAAAATTCCTCTGAAGAATGTATCCGAATTGACGGAACGTCTGTCCGGGTTTAATACGACCTCCTCGAAATTCTTGGCGGTAGAAATCGGTAGTCATATTATGAGCGGCCAATAACTCAGCTTTTAAGGTGTTTTAGTTAATTGTACACTCAGATGGTAAAGATATAAAAATTTCGCGAAATTTACAATTTAACAGGGGAAGTAATCTGGCTACACCTTCAGCTTCCAGATCCATGTTATTGATTTCGAGGATCTTTTCGAAGTGGGCTAAAAATGCTCCGAAATCCTCTCCATCCTTGAAATTGGGGAGCTTTAGTGAGAGATTGCGGGGGGCTTCCGAACGGGAACTGGCAGACTGTATCTCTGCTTCAACACGAGCTAATTCAATCTGATGGTGAAGCTCAGCTTGTCTTATCCGTTCCTCTCTTTCTCTTTCTTTCTCTTCTCGTTCTTTCTCTTCTCGTTGGATTTCTCTTTCTGTTCTTTGCTCCTCTTGAACGTACTCAATTAGTTCTTTTTCCGGAGAGTCCCAAGGATTCTCCTTGCGCTTTAAAGATTTCAAACTGAGTCATCTTTGCACTTGGGGGCGCACTAGTCAACCAACTAAAATTCCTTGCAACAAGAATTATGCCTTCTAGAGAATTAGCCTACCTAAATATGGGCACAGACCTATTCGTACTTGGTTTCTCGATTTAAATAACCACTGACTAAAATCACAAACAAATTATTATAACAGTTCCTTGAGCTACTCCAGCTTCTTAAGTTTAAAAAAAGGGGATAGCAATCGTTAAAACAAAAGAGAACTACTATACTCTATTATTGTAACGAATAACACTATGCTTTACTCGACTGAGACCAGTGTTTGCAAAGATATAGCGTTAAACCTTACACACCTGATACCAAATTTAAATAGTATATATATATATGTCGTAGAATGGACTCTCGACGATATACCATATATAACTATTCGTTGAGGGAACTTCTTTAATTATCTTTAGAGTGCGTTGATGTCTGGCGGGTCGATATTATGTATCTTCGATATGCTTAAGAAGTGGAACTGAGCTCAAGGATAATAATATTGCTATCATTAATAAAATAGAGTTTTATTAATAATAACTATCAACAATTCGTAAAACGGAAAATATTGACATAAACAGAGAATGGAAAGGGTCGTGGGGGCTCGGGCTAATCCGAGGATTAAAGGATTTAAAAAGGTAAAACAAATATAGAGTTAAAGGGATGGGATGGTTCGCTAAACCATTTAAAGCACGGGATAGAATTGACAAAAGGGTTAAGTACTCAAGGTAACGTTTGGCTTGCGCAATTTTATACTAGTGGTGCAGTGGAAGGCGACGTGAAGGAATTTTCGGTCCGCTGACGAGTTCCGCCGAAGGGGGGGGGGATAAAAGGATCCTGACGTGGCGTCTTGGGAATAAGAACCGTTTCTCGACGAACGGCTTGAAGAACAATGGCTGTTCTACATTTTTCTCTTCTGAACAACAAGGGGGAGGGGGTGAGAACCGTTTCTTGTCTACGGGCTCGAGAACAATAGCTGTTCTAATGTTGTTCTCTTCTGAACAACAAGGGGGAAGGGTGAGAACCGTTTCTTGGCGAACGGACTCAAAAGAACAATGGCTGTTCTACGTTGTTCTCTTCTGAACAGCGGGGGAAGGGTGAGAACCGTTTCTTGTCAACGGGGCTCGAACGAACAATGGCTGTTCTAACGTTGTTCTCTTTCTAAACAACGAGGGGAAAGCCTTGAGGACTTGGTGTCACGAAAGGCTCGAACCTTGGCACTCAAGGGATATTGTCCTCCTTCTGGACAAGTAATGGTGAATCTCGATGTTGAGGTCCCTTGGCGCATAAAGTGAGAGAGGGTCGTGGTGATGTTTCGCGACGAAAATCTGGATCTCCAATCTGATCTTAGTGGTAAAGTTTCCATCTAAATAGTCGAGACACTCCCTTGGCGTGGGGGACAATGGAGTGGGAACTTCGAAGAAATGCACAGCCGAGGCTTGGAACAATGCCTTATCTGCCCATAAGCCTAACTCAATCTGGCGAGGTCGGCGTATGGGGGCGAACGGGGTGACGATAACCTCCTTGTTTAAACATTGACATCCGGTGGCTGCGATAAGACGCCAAGCTTCGAAGCGAAGATGCACGTGGGAGCATCGTGGTTTTAAATAATATGTGATAGGAGTTGAAACTAACGCTGCCTTAACCCGTTCTATCACACTCTGTTTCCACTAACTCTGAGGTTATATATATATATATATCGTTTGCATAGGCAGACAGTTTGTTCTCATGTCTATTGCTAAAGCTATCACATTATAAACATACTAGGTTTAAAATGTCCAACCATTCTGAGTTCCTTGATCATTTTCAGCTCATATGTTTGTTTAATATCTCCTGTTATTTTCTTTTGGATTATCTTCTTTCCTTTTTCTCTTTTTTTCTGGGTATTTTTAAACTAGTAGCCATGCCCAAGTAACCGCTAGCTTTCTTGTATTTGTTTCTGAACTTAGTCTTTAATGACGTTATTAATGATATCAAACCTAAAATATGAGTACCTTGAAGGATAGTCAGCGATTGTTTTAATTGACTTTGTACTTCAAATAACTCTGAGAAAATGTAAGATCTATTTCCACCATCACAATGAAAGTTGTTACACCTTTTACTTTTTTTATTACAAGAGAGATAGCCCCAGTAAGTCTCATAGCTTGAAAGTGGAAAGCAAAACTTTGAAGTTGTTCGCGATGATTTATGAGGCTTAATGAATCAACACAGATTTTAACTATATAGTGACCAGGAATTTAGAGAAATGGCCATCGAAATCTTGAAGATTGAGTCAGTTTCTACTTGAGTGTTGAGAGATTTTACTTAGTGAATTCAGATTTTATGAAAGATTTGAAGTGTTCGCTACAGAACTCTTAAAACTTTTGAGAGAGGATCCTACACGATTGCTGAAAGATTTAGAACAGTGTTTACTGGAACCTTGAAATATTTTGAGCAGTGGCTTCATTATTCTTAAAAGATTTGCACCAGTAGCTAGGGGTAACTTGAACAATTTGGCGTATTGACAACAGGAGTTTTGTTTTCCTTGAACCAGATAATTGACTGACCGTTTAAGTACTCGAGCAGAGGCTACAAGGCATTAAAAAATTGAGAGCAATGACTGTAAATTTCTTGAGAGATATGGAGTTGTGGCTACATAGCTATTGGTAAGCATGAGGCTTTAAAGCGTCACGCTAAGTAAATGAAGGACCTCTTCAGCGTCGGAGATAAAAGGTTAAGAAAATCAAATATCCTCATAATAAAAGACCCATAAGTAAATAAATTAAAAAAGCAAAATAAATAAAACTAAATGGGAGGTACGTCATGAGAGGAAGTATATTTGTCTCAAGAAAACTACCTTTAGGAATTCAATGCAATTTTCCTTAGGCTTGAAACCATAAAAGGACCAATTGGTCCGAGAGGCTGTTGTACGCTAGGAACATTTTGGTCCCGAGCATACAACCACGGTGCATTAAGGGCTAATACTTGATGATGTTTGTAAAGAAAATTGTGAATTTAGAAGGACAATAGAATAGGTGGATGGTATATATATAGTGTTCGAGCTAAATTTGACGGTATGCATAAAAGAATCACCCCCACAATATATCTGCCAAAAATAAATGTATTTAAATAAGAAATTAACTAGATTATGGCTGGGAGATACAGTTCAATCAAATTAGTCGCCCCCAGATTCCACCTAGACCTCTAGACGCCTTCTGAACCTGGCGCCTGCCTTTTAAACTGTGTCCTTGCGAATATCTTTGAATAACTCCTTGATCTTGGGTTGCGCCCAGAGCAGTTTGTCTTTCACAACTGCGCCCCCGTACATAGTACTGCCTTCTCTGAGTAAAAAGTTAAATTGAATGAATTAATGTATTTTCTTAAGTTGCCCGCATTTAATGAGTCGGAAATTGAGTTCTTAGAAGAAAACATTAGTGTCGTAAAGCCTTCAGGATTAGAACTGTACTACGAGAGTCTACGTTTTTTACTGTTGAGAAGAAGCTTGAAAGACATAGTCTATCATCATTGAGATAAACCCACTCATCAAAAGAAGCATTAAGAAATCGATAAAAGAAATTCCCGGAACTTGATAGCGGTGCTAATGATACAATTATCATTAAACAAAGAGGAATACATAAAAATGTTACAAAAAAATTATGATGCCGGTAATAAATCCTGAAAATCGGGGTGAGGGATCGCTTGAGGAACCACCTCACATAAACGATGGTGGCGACGAAGTCTTTAAATATAGTTATGCACCTGTTGACGTAAAGAAAGTCGACACCACACCACCTGAGATGGAGCTGTTTAAGTACTTCAGGGATGACTGTAGTCAAGTCATTTGATGGTTATCTTTCAACTAAGAAGCTCTGCCTTAAGTACGATAATCCACTTTCTTCAACGGCTCTTGGTGAGCGTCTATTCAGATTTGCAAGATATCTTCATGGCCTTAAGACAAGAAATCTTTGTGACATCATGTTTAAAAAAAAAATAGCCATGCTGAAAGGTAACCTTAGTTACATTTAAAATATAATTTTGTTTCACATGTTTTTTTTTTAGATCTTTTATATAATTCTGCTCCTCAATTGAAGTTTTTTTTATAAAAATGTCCCAATATTCCATACCATAAATACTTCTACAGTTATTTGAAACAAAACAACTGCGTTTGTTTTTAAATTCTCTCTACTTGATTAAATGTTCTATTTGCGAAAAAAATGCTATATTAATTGAATTGTAATATTCTGTGATGTGAAAATAAATATACCAACTAAGGAAAATAACGACGTTGCAGTAACGAGTATTAGTATCGTCATAAGATATTTTCAAAGTAACGAAGTATCGGTGTAACAACGTCACAGTAGCGAATTTTGGTATCGTCTTAAGATATTTTCAGAGGAACGAGCTATCATTATTGTCAGGTTGATTCAAAGGCGGTAACGTTTAAAAGTAACGACCTATCATTTCAAGTAACGGCGTAACAACGTTACAGTAACGAGTATTAGTATCGTCATCAGATAGTTTCAGAGTAACGAGGTATCGTTTTTGTCAGGCTCATTCAGAGACAGTAACGTTTAACGGTAACGATCTACAATTTCAAGTAACGGTGTAACAACGTTACAGTAGCGAATTTTGGTATCGTCTTAGGATATTTTCAGGTTAACGAACTATCTTTATTGTCAGGTTGATTCAAAGAAAGTAACGTTTAACGGTAACGACCTAAAATTTCAAGTAACGGTGCCCATCTCTATGTGGAACTCATTATTAGTTATTAAAAAGAAAACGCACTTTTCTTTTCTTTTATTCGCCATTGTGATGAGAGAGATGGGTTTAAAATGTCCTCCAGATTAACATATATCCATTTTCATCTATATTTATGTATATTTTTATGTAGGAAACAGAAAATAACATGGTATTATGGTAAAACTGGCGTAGTGATGTTAAGGAAACAATGATTCTCCGATTATTTTATTGTATAAAATTTCGTTATTTGAGGAAAATATGTCTAAAACTATATTTTATATAAGATTAAAAAAAAAAATCAAACATGAATTAAATTGATTTTATTTATAAAAGAACTGGGCATTTCTGTCAGAAAGTAATTGTAAAAAGGGTGATAAGGAAGTTAGTAAATTAGTATAAAAGATGAGAAAATATATCTCGAGTAAGCCCCAATAGAGATAATTAGGGGCGTGTATGAGGTGGGAAGACGAGCAATTTTCCTAAGTCGACAGCACCGAATGGGAGACAGAGTAATGAAGTCGAGACCTTACAAATACCAGCGTAATAAGGTTATCTTTAATTTTGAGGGACACTGAGTGGTTCAACCAGATTCGTGGTGATGAGGTAAGGCGTTTTCGCCCCTGGCAAAGCTAGTGGCACCACTACATGTTTCCATAGAAACCAACGGAGCTATTCACATGAGATGCGCTTTTCAGTTCCATCATGGTAAGAATGAGCTCCGTTAGTGGCCATAAAAAAATGGTGATTCTACCATGGTGGTCATGTGTGAAGATATTTAAGAAAACGTAAATGAAGTGGGTGAGCGATCTTTCATGTGGTGTGACTGGTAACGATTAAAGGATGTTAATCAAAACAGACGGAATATCACTTCAAACGTGTGGTGAAGCACATATAGTTACACGGTGCAGAGTCTTGTTTCTACAGGTATGGCCTTTCAGCGGCCATCCCCTGGATCAAAGGCAGCACCAACTCCTGCCGGCACTTGATACAGCCCAAGGTCTCTGGAATTGGTTGGCACAAAATATGTGTCAACGAATCACACAATATTCAATAAATACAGACCCTATAAGTCTAATCTAATTCAAAGTAAATTATTATTGATTGTTGTCGTATACTTTTCCATTATTTAATTATTGATTAACAATAGTTAGTGAGAGAATTCATTAATCCAGAAACTATCGCCAAATTAGGTCACTTGAAACACATCCGAAATTTGAATAATAGAAATTTAATATTTAATTACGGAAATTTTAGATAAAATCAATTTTCCCCTTTGCGGACACGGTATAAACTGCCAAGATTCCTCAGGAATATTAAAGAATCCCATAGAATACAGAGGCGAAAACTTCATCAATGATAACCCGAGGATCCGGGGAACAAACATGAGAATAACATGGTTAGAAAAAGTACGAAGGATTCTAATGGTCATTTGTATTTTCTGTGATTCTATAAATTCTTTAGTTTTAGTCATACTAATTTAGAACGATATTGAATACACAATTGTTATAAATATAAGCTAAAAACTATTAGATAAATTCTGATTTTAGAAAATATATCATTATATTACACACCATTTAGTAAAATACTAAGTAATTCAGACATATTAGCAAAATACACAGTATTAACATGCATATTTAGGGAATAAATGATTAATTTTAAAAGTTTGGTGAAATATGGCGAACATATAAATCTAGAAAGGGTGGTTTACACCTTTGGTCAAAGGTGTATATGAAGGAAATTGAATGAACGCGGAAAGATACTCTTAGAATCAAAATAGAGGGTTTAGTTTGGGAGTAGAGATGCAACGTTATTTTAGTGTAGTTGACTATGACTAAAGGAAATTATTAATTATTTGGCCCCGAAGACAATTTAGAGAGAAAGATAATGACCTGAAAGCAAATCTAAATACCTTAATTCTGAGGATAAGACGAAAATTCATTCAAAAGAAAGGGGAACTAATCTTCTCCCCTTTTCCATATAAATGCTTCAATATATTTATATGGGATAGGAAAGATCTCATAATATGATAAGATCTTAGAAAATCGATCGAATATCAGACAAGATATTGGCGGTCCGGCTCTCGACCTGTTAATTACATACCATTTAACCTTTTACCTTAAAATTCAAATATTGAATTTTAATACTGAAAAGAACAGTACCAACAGACATAAGTCGTGTGCTCTCAATTATCCTGACAAAGCTTTCAAAAATGGGGTCAATCCGAGCAATGGTTAGTTTCCTTTTAATAATTCACGGGCTAACCTTGGGAGGACTTTGGCTATTATATTATTCGAAAGAGAATGTAAAACAACATAAAGATTTCAAATGTAGTTAGAATCAGCAGAATAGTTATGATGTTGTCGCTAGAAAACCTGAGCTAACCTTGGGGGGACATTGCTGATTATATAATTCGAGAGAGAATGTAAATCAACATAAGGGTTTCAAATTTTGTTAGAAACGGCCGAATAGTTAAGATTTTATCGTTAAAAAAACTGAACTAACCTTGGGAGTACATTGATGACTAGTTCATTCGAAAAAGAATGTAAAACAAAATAAGGGTTTCAAATTTAGTTCGAATCGGCCGAATAAATACAATGACACCGCTAAAAAACTGAACTAATCTTGGGAGGACAGTGTCGATTATATCATTCCAGAGATAATGTAAAACAACATAACGGTTTCAAATTTCGTTAAAATCGGCCGCATAGTTATGAAATTATTGCCCTAAAACTCATTGAAAGTAAAATGGTTACCACCCGACCGACGACCTACTAACCGACATAGTAATTTATAGGCTCGCGTGCAAAAGCGACTAATAAAAAATATTTACTTCATTGGATTCATGTCAAGAATAACAAACCCTATTTATTTATGCCAAACTAGCGAACCTCAAATTAGTCGTGTCAATAATAGCAAACTCAAAGTGAATGTCATGAAAAGGAAAAAGTTAAACAGAGTTTCATTTTATTAATCAAAGAATAGAACAAACAATTCACGGAAATAAAATGAACAAAACCAATTTACTAAAAAGGAATTTGAGAGGCAATTTTATCACATAAATTAATTAACTGGTTTGCTATATTTCTTTACCAACCACATCAATTGAAGTAAATGGTAGAAATGTGCGTTTGCATCCTCGCTATATTTGAAATTCTGGAAGTTTCCACCTCACTTATTTAAAAGTGCTAGCAATATCAAAAAAATGCAACCACAGCACTTCCACGCATAATTTTCAATTGAAGCAGAAAATTTTATCTGAGTGTATCAAGATAGAGTATTTTATCCGAGTTCTTCGATATGCAGCATTTTATCCGAGTTTATCAAGATAGAGCTTTTTATCCGAGTTTATCAAGATAGGGCATTTTATCCGAGTTTTCTTGGTAAATTATCCGAGTCCGTCGAGATAAAGCATTATCTTCGAGTTCTTCGACATAGAAGAAGAATCAAATTTTAATTAAAAAATATATATTTTTGGTTTGTTCCACTAAACCAATTTCGTCTTAGGCGTCCATGTCAAGAATAACGAATAATAAAGTTAATGCATTTTCAACTCTTACATTTATTTCTAAGTTATATACAAAATTAATTAATTCTTTAACATTTTATATCTAAAACTAATATTTCCTTTTGCATATCATCAATAATATTATTGTAATCACAATTAAATTTCATCCTATAAAATAAGAATATTAAATTTAGGTAAGTTAGGTTATTAAAATCGACAAGTACAATTTGAATAACGTTCTTCGTATACCCGCTACAGCTGTAAAATGAAATTGCTTTACTCTCGTTAGATAAATATATAATAAACTTTATTAGTTCCATCCGATTTTATTTATTTGATAGTCATATTGAATTCTAAGATCGCTCGGTGCTTCCTCTGTATCGATTATAGATCGGATAAGAGTTTAGCATCGCTAATGGAAGGATTCTTAAAGGAACTTACGTAACGATCAGGTTTAAAGCATCTCTTAACTAACATGGAACTTGGAAGGAAATAATTTAGTTGATATTGGTTAATGTAAAAGAACCGTTTTAACATAATATTATGCTGATTGTCAGTCGTCTGCAACGCCACTCTATAAGTTACATGTTGGTTCGTAGGTCAGTTGATCGATCGAATGCAACCAGTTTCCTTTCCAATGAGTTTTGGAGCAAATAACATCGTAACTATTCGGCCGATTCTAACGAAATTTGAAACCCCTATGTTGTTTTACATTCTCTTCCCAATGGTATAATTGTCAATGTCGTCTCAAGTTTAGCCTTGGAATTATTTTTCTTTGGCAATAATATCATAACTATTAGGCCGATTCTAACGTTATTTGAAACCTTTCTGATGTTTTACATTCTCTTTCGAATGATATAATTACCAAAGTCTTCCCGAGGTTAGCCCGGGAATTATCTCAAGAAAACTAACTCTGGGCCAGATTGCCCCATTTGTCGAAAGTCTTGAAGGTCGTAAGGTCATAAGTCAAAATAATTGAGAGCACGCGAACTAGGTCTGTTTGCCTTGTTTTGAGATAAATGCAAAAAGAGATTTTTATATATTAGACAAGAGAAACTATCGCTAGGTGCCATCTTTTACGACAATAAGCCTGGTCATTCTTCAAGAGGCGCAAGAATTTTTGTTGCAAAAGTTTTGAAAGCAAATCTTAATTTCCAAAATTGAAAAGAAATCATTAAATGAATTGTTTTTAATAGAACTGAGAAGTGCAGTACTGAAATAACTACATTCAAGGTATTTATGAAAATGGACGTAATGCTGGAAAACCCCTCTAAAAAACAACATGAATATAAATAAATATATCTCATTAGGTTACTACATGACTTGCATACGAACAGTAATAATGTGAGTGAAAATCTTTCTACACGACGAAGTGACTTGGTTACTAGTCACCAAACAAATCTTTCTTTAGTAACCATAAATCAATACTATATATTTGCCTCTATACCTCCTTCTACCTTTTATAATATACATAGCCTTGGCCATGTGATACTACTATATTTTTCCTATAAGAAAATTATTAGAACTTATAAAACGTTTCAATTGTTTTAGTATGTTTTCATCATGATTTAAAGATGAAATTAAAAAAAATAGAGCCTAAACCTATTTTAATAATAAATAAAATCAATTGATCCGCAGAGTCAATACATATTTACAACGATGACCCTAATTCTTCAGGAGTGCTAAATTCCTTTTAGCATCCTGGAGACCAAATTTGTGATTATATCTTGACTAATATTGATCCATCTTTTGTTCAGTAATCACTGCCACTACTCTGTTTATCAACCGCCAGTTTGATTATCACCCACAAATTTTCTATTGGGTTTCAAATCTGGCGAATTCCCAGGTCAAGGTCACAACAGTTTGATGTTATTTTCAGCCAGGAATTGTGTTATTACTTTTGCTTTGTGAAAAGGTAAGCCATGATGCTGAAAAATACAGTTATCGTTTGCAAGTTGGCCCCAAAATATTTGGGTAAAGCTGCTGATGAAGCATGTTTTAGGTATCATTTTGAGTTTATGGCAGTGTTCTTAGGAAAAATAGTTATTGCTCCAGTTTCCTTATATGAAAAGGAGACCCAGACATAGAGATTGTCCGGATACTTCACCGTGGGCAGGACACAGGACTCGTGAGAGTGCTCAACTTTTCTGCCTCTAACGATGGATGTTTCAGAAGCTCCAAACAAACGGAATAGAGCTTCATCAGGGAATAAACGTTGCCCCAATCTTTTGTACAAAAGTGGAGCCTATCCGCAATGCTCTTCTTAGTAAGATGAAGCTTCTTCGCAGCGTTTCTCTATTTAAGACCTTTGTTGAGAAGTCTCAGTCTCACTGCGCGCGCTGAAGATATCACACCTGCTGCTTTCCAATCGTAATCAAGCTTGGCACTAGAGGCACCTGACCACTGATCTAGAGGTGGTTTGGGCATTCATTTCAAGCTCTTGGAAGTTCAGGAGACTTCTTCACAGTCTTATTAAAGTGAATAATCATCGAAAAGATGCAATACACTTAGCAATATCTCCTTGCATTTCAGCTCACTTTGGTGAAGAGCAACAATGATTTCTCGCTCATCTTTGGAAAAATAGTCAATCATTTAGTTTTACCCTAAATATATTACGAAATAAATAAATATTGCATAACATCATTAATCTAACCCATAGTTGTTGTCATTTTACCCTTTTGGTCTAATAGCCAAGCTTCAGATACTTAAACTCACCTCCTACAGGAACAGAGAGCGATTTTAGATTCAGCGAAGGAATAGTTTTTTCTTATTATTTTTGAAATGCTGCCTTTTTAATAAACCTGCAATAATTTTAATATTAAAATAATTATTCCTATCACGTAAATTTAAAAAAAAAGGAATATATTAGACTCAAAGCCTTTGCCTCTGACTGTATATCAGTTAAAAGTTCCTCTTATTTAAAAACAAAGCAGATTTTTAAATTTCTTGAAATATTTTAGTAAAATCTTGAGTTGATTTTTTGTGAGAGAATTTGAAAACGAATGAATAATCAGGAATAATTGATTAAAGGTAAGGCAAAAGTAATTGAGATAATAATTTATAAGGCCATGCAAAAGGTACAGACGATCTTTTGACCTTGGAGTTTAAACAACGAATAAAAATCCTGATAAACGGGTATAAAGAGAAAAATAAAAGTCATTTGTTATTTGTCTATTGAGAGCAAGATTAAAGGCTTTCATGTTGTTTGAATATCGCCTTATCGCAATGGCTGCCAGAATACGTTAAGGTATTTTAAAACTCTTTTGCATTCACCTTCTTTCTCTTGAAGAAACCCATTTGCTGCTCCAACCCACTTTTGTTTAACGTCTTATTTAATGATTTGTGTAAACACAACCTATCGCGCCATGAACTAATTCCCCATTCCATTTTTCAGTCTAAGAACCAGTGAATGTTATCTGATCATGTTCATAGAAGCATAAATGTAGCGGCGGTTTGCAGAGGTCTTATCTTTAACGTGGTTGCTTCATGTGATGAATGTATCTTTACCTTCTCAGGTGTAAATAAGTCTATAGGGTTTCGAGCACCAAAAATGAACGACTTACTTATCTTTACGTTAGACTTAAGTACCATGAGTTTCATTAATTAGGATATCTGATAACCAACAGAATGATCATAATTAGTTGCACCTATTTCCCTAAATTAAGACAGTACTCCTTAATATGTTCTGCATTAACTTGTTGAACAAGGTTTAATTTAGATGCTAAGTAGTTATCGCCCTTTATCATTTTCATTGTTTTTTCTTTGTTCTTCAATGCGATTAAGAGAGATTTGGTATACTCAGTCACCCACTACAAGTAAATCTAATGGCTCCATTTCTAGCTCAGCCCCGAATGGGCGGACATAAAACTGGTCATAATAAAATATCTATTCACTTCCCTAAACAAAATTAATGACTTAATTTTTACCTAAAACAGTTATAACATCAAAGGGGGGGGGCTGCCCCACTAGAGCCATTTCAAGGAAATAGAGTCATTATAAAATTCAGTCACCTGCCTAAATACTGCATAAAAAATGAACATTGGAGCGCCTAACGACATCTGGCAACTGCATTGAATTCGAACCCCAGTGGCGTAGCTAAGGGAAGGAGCAAGGGTCATCAATTTAAAAGATACCCTTAGCCCCCATTAGAGGGGGGGCCCAAACGACTGTCCCATCCCTTTTTTGAATGACAAAAACAGTTAATAAAACAGTTAAATTCTGAGTTAAACTTTGTTAATCACTTCTTATATTGTTGCTGTGTCAGACTGATCTTGATTGGTATATTTGATTAATGTAATATCTCGGTTTCACATTTTGTAGTTTATTCTTTTAATCATACATAAATGTCTTACTTATTTTTGTTTTATTTGACACACTACCAGACATACCAGAGTGCACCCCAATATTGCAGGAGTAGTTGTTTTCATGTCCTTCATGATATCAAACATTCGTATGTTGGGGACCACAAAGGAGATAATAACGACTGGCCCCAAAATACCTAGCTTCACCACTGTCGAACCATAAGGTTATTATTTTCGAAATAGTAGGCTTCGTGTATTACCAACCTTTAATGTTTGTGGCACTCTGCACACCCCTCGCTATTTGTACCAGTAGTATACACAATTAAAAAGCCAAGCATTAAGTTTGAATTCAAAGTTGCCAGATGTCGTTAGACTTAACTCTTGCCTCTTATAAATCCCTGCCCAAAGAATTCTAATCAAATCAATGATATTTTCTCTAATATTGAATAATATAAAATGACTATATCATATTTTAATTTAGAATAAAAACTTAAAAATGATATACAATCCAATATTATGCGATGCCAAGTGACAATGTGACTGTGTATTCCATATTTAGTCTGCTTTATCTCAAACATAACTTTTCCACAATTGTTGTTGATTGGCTGAGAAGAATTAATAGGGGAAATCGGTCTGTAAAATATCCCACGCGACATTGACCGAAATAAAAAGGGAAGAAGCGAAACGAACTGAAATTAATTAATATCGAACTAACTTTTTATTTGATGACATAAAAAATTGGGATCAATAAAGGGAACTTTTAGCCCACTAATCTTCACTGCAAACCTTCCTAATACTGAACAAAAGATCCCTCCCCCGAAGAGGTTCGATGGCTTAACAAGGGTAATGCCCTGCTACAAATGAAACATGGGGTAGTGACGTGCCCTCAGACCCCAATGGCCTATCAGAAAACGGTTCTCTCTCGGGTCATCTTTTCCACCGCTTTTAAATCTCACACGATTTGTTACTGCGTCTGCCTAGACCCAACAAAGTGTCAAAGATGGCGTTAAACTTTCTTCAAAAAATGAACAAACGGTATTTTCGAGGATTCAGTTCTAAGTTCATACTTTCTAGTTCTTTTTTTACTCTATATAGGCGCTAATCCTTTTTGAGTTGAGAATCGTCCTTCAGGACTCTGATAAAAGATAAACTGTTCCCATGAGTCCTCTCTTGGCCCCGCGTCTCTATAGACCAGACTTTTCTTCTGTCGGATTCCCCTTCCCCCTTCCTGACCACATCTACCGTAAGGGTGTTCTAAAGGTGTTATTACGACATACGACGTTCTGCTGTAAACATCTCGACACAAAGAAGGATCGGCGCGAATCAATGCCTTATAACATTAAAAAAATCGAATTATTGCACGAAAGACGGTCTGCAACCAGATACGAATTGACGAACGCCGGTAGGCGACCAGGAACGAATTGACCCACAATGGTAGGCAACCAGGGGCGATTGAATGACAGCAGGTCGGCTACCATAGACGAAAAGGCGAAAGACGTCGGTGACCAGGGACGAATAGAAGAAAGTGGATCGGTGATGTGTAATGATTGGACGAAAGCAGATCGGCGACAAGAGAAGAATGGACAAAAGACCGAAAGATGGTCGGCGATCAGCCTAAGAAATCGGAAATATTTGCAGGAATTTTGTTGCTCTAGGTACAAAACCTTTACCCTCAGAAGCAAAATTCAGGCGTTTAAACACTCTTGCAATTTGCATATCGTAAAGAAAAGCTTAGAAAACACCTAACCCACACTTGATTTAGGAATCTTACAAAGTATCATACTAGACAAATAAAATAGTAATATTCTCATCAAATTATACAAAACAATAGTTTCCAGGAGTTTTAAACTCGACTTCAAATTCATTTTCAAATAAATTTAAAATTAATTTTAATGGAGGTTGCAAGCTCTTTTTTAAATTAACTTTCATATAGTTTATAAGGCACATTCACATCTAACATAGATTGAGCATCGGATATAATAAAAAAATATATAAAATATTAATTAGGATTAGTTATGACCTAAATTCTTCAATTATCTAATTTGTCAAAATAGTCGAGTATTTTGATTTTAGAATTTTCATGGTGAAAAAATGCAAAGCCATCTAGACCTCTAAGTTATAACCAATTAGCGCTAATACTTCTTAGCCAAAGATTTTCTTTGTGTGATAAATGGGCTAAAATTTGCAAATTAGAGCTACTGTTAAAATTCCAAATCATCTGCTCTCAATGATGAGAAACTATTCAGGCAAAGTTTTGTTGGAGATTCAGCAACTTCAGAGAAGCCCATGACATCTGCAAAAACAAAGGCTGCCTGATATGGAAACGTTCGCATTCCAGATAAGTTTTCGAGTTATTGGTGGTCCATCAATGACGAAAATGGCACTGATTTAAAATGTCTTACTACGCAACAAGCAGGTTGACATAAATAATATTAGCTTTCGCTCATCCTATGACGTTTAAAAAGAGAACAGGAGGCCGTAATGAAAGATCGAGGCCACACACTGGTCGTGTTTTAAAGAGTAGCTTTGTGACCTCGTCCTTCAATGAGCGTCTTAAGGCAGCTTTCAAACAGTTAATTTCAAGATTGAACGTCATTACAAACATCAAAATATCACCATGTTATTCATCTTCTG
Source organism: Ceratothoa steindachneri (assembly GCA_963969495.1). Lineage (NCBI taxonomy): Eukaryota > Metazoa > Arthropoda > Malacostraca > Isopoda > Cymothoidae > Ceratothoa > Ceratothoa steindachneri. The sequence goes on along the minus strand of OZ018331.1, from coordinate 35,742,337 downwards.
CCTCTCTACTCATGTTCTCATCTTCTTCCAATGTATCTTCGTTTTTGCATGGAATCTCACTACGCTAATTTTCTGCCATCTTTCATCCACTTCCATTAACCTGAATCTTTACTCTCTACCTTTGGTTACAAACCTTCTCCGCCCCTGCTTGGAGATTGGTGTCAATGATAGTAAGATGGACATTTTCTGAAGAGTTACGTTCCATAAAATTGGGAAAATTGCTAATTTGTAACTATATTCGCTAAAGATGATAGAAACCATTGAAAATATCGCATGAATTTTATAATAAATTAGTAGCTAATTACCTAAATAAAAATAATAATTAAACTACATAAGAATAAGAACTAAAGAATAAAGAACAAAGACACTAGGGTTCCCTTATCCCTAACCCGATAAGAACAGAGAGTAGAAAAGCTATAGATAACAAACGACATCATTAAACTAAAACGATTATTTATCTGAGCATTTTTAAAGGCTTAACTGCAATCGGACAAATCTAGTCCTAGTAGTAAGACTGAATTGTTGAATGAATATATGTACTAAGTCTAAGGGTCCGGATACACATTTATTTTCGTGGGAACCTATGATTCATGGATGATGCTATTGGAAAGAAACGAGTGCGCTTTCTCAAATACAAATTTAAACACAGGATAGAAAGGATCTTCCCTCAGAGCTTTGCTAATAGGCGATTGGAATCTTCGAAAGGAATATGAAAAGGGCATTTGTAAGCACAGACGATTTTAAGGGGAACTAATCGCTAGCATAATTTCTCATTTCCATCGCTACACTTCTTGTTCGTTCAGTCTACAGTCTCATATATGGTTCTGACTAGTTGAAGTTTAGACATATTATCTACCTACCCGTTTGGTAGAGTATTCCACGTTTGTGATATTTTATAAGTGAAGAAGAAAAAGAAATGGAACTCTATATGTCACAATCTAAAATTTTAAACATAGTTTTGTATAACTTACAATCCACAATACATACCAACCTTCCTGCAGAAAGATGGAGTTAATTATGGAAGTTAGACATTTCTGGAAGATTTGCGTTCCATACCATTTTTGAACTCCAATGTCTTCAAGCTACACGGGCTATATGCTTACAACACAATGTCACATTCTCTTCCTTTCCCCAAGGGCTTTACGAACCTAACCTCACAAAACTCATGGCAGAGAGATCCTCTTATACTTTAGCTAATCAATAAAAGATCAAGAAGGAGAATAAAATTACGCGGCCACAATCTTTGGGCAAGCATTTTGAGGCTGTGTAAAAATAAGTCTGCGGGATCTTGGCACCGCGTTTCATTAAAACCTTGCGGAGTATTGCTATTCCAACCTACGTTTCATTCATTGCAGTGGAGGATTGAAAATAATATTTTTGTGCTTCCATTACAAAATTTTAATATTTACAAAGGTAGATTAATTCAAATTTTAATGGAATATTTGAATAGTTATTTTAGAAATTTGTATATATATATATAACAATAAGGGGGTCCCAAAAGTCTGGCCCTATAGGAAATATACAGTAAATTATAGGTTTAAAATGGATTTATTCCTTTATTTTATATTATGTATCTTATAAATTGCAGCTTTTTGATTTTAGATATTAACTTAAACATTTAAAATTTTGAATTTAAGATTAATTTATTTTATATTTTTAACATCGTTACATTATGGTGGTCGAAAAAGAACTTCTACTGATCCCAGACATCTGCATTGTTAAGAGATTGTGTGGAACAAACCACTCGTAAGTCAATACGAAAATTATCACAGGAAACAGGTGTATCTTATAGTTCGGTTCAGCGCATTCTAGCCACCAATCATTTCCGGCCGAATCGCTCTCGAAAAACACGTTGCACCGCCACAACCGAATTGGTTTTCGCGAACTCGAAAACGCCCTTTGCCGAGGACTCTCCATCACAAGGGCAGACAAATAACCCAAACAATTGGTATTAAATTAAGGAATACGTTATTGGGGTAAAATCAAAGCTTATCAGTCTACGCTGTTAATAGACGTTGCCTAAGCATTCTATGACAATGATTGATAACTGAAGCAATGTGAAATCGGTTCATTTTTTTGTATATTCTCGCTTTCATGTCGTCTGTAATGCAGTGGTGGCCACGTTGAACATTTGCAAGACAGGGTATAAGAATTTATTATGAGTAGAATGAAAATAACTTTGCTTGAGTTTTGTATTACTTATCACTATAAAATATTACGTATGAAATTGGTTCATTATATATATATATATATATATATATATATATATATATATATATATATATATATATCTTTATATGTACTTGTAATTATTAATACTTTTAATTTTACAGGTTTACTTTATTAATTATTTGCTTTTGAATTGTATTTAAGTTTAAGTTAACATTTGTTCGACTGACAAATTATGTTTATCCCTTTAGCCTGACGATGGATTAGATAATACGAAACGTTGCTTGGAATAAATAAGAATGTCACTGATAGTTGTATCCTTTCTACTGCATATATATATATATATATATATATATATATATATATATATGGGTAAAAGTCACGAGAGGTAACACGTGAATATAAATCAATATTTGGTTGTACCACGTACTAGCTCTAATCAATCTTTCTTTTTCCCTACATAGTACAACCATATATATATATATATATATATATATATATATATATATATATATATATATATATATATATATATATATATATATATAAATGAAATGAATAACTCACAAAGTAACACGTGTGAGATTCGCAATGAATGCAATGGTTATTTTCGGGCATATGCACAAAAAACGCACTATTATTTACAGCTCTACTAACATTGTATTTATGCTGATTAATACAGAGAGATAATTACTTTCCTGTCTGTCTAAAATATTTACTTGGACAAACAGAACATTCGACCAAATAGACTTCACCAATATTATTACAATTATTGTGAACTAGAACGTTTTTTTTATAGTTAACTCGTATTGGAAAGCAACTGAAATGTTAAAGTTTTTTAAAAGACGGGAAAGGTCCAAAAATAACCACTTAATTAATTGGTATTCAGCAAAATTTATTTTTCGCTCAAATGACTCAATTAAAAGAAACCTTGTTAATGTTCATGTATAAGCTAATTTAATAACTTTAACATTTCCCCTGGCTTTCTTAAAATTGTTTTTAGGAAAAAACTCATTCTTGAAGAAATTAGCTTTGACTTATATTCCTTTTTTTTGCAATTTTTATTTTTATGAGAACCCGATGTGTCAATTTAATTATTGCATTGATTTTGTAATAACCTTATTTTATTTCGCTTGCTCTCTCCTTGTTCCTCTTTCCTTGTTTTTAATTTACTTCTCGCGTCTCTCCTAATCTCCCTCTTTAGACTATCGCTTTATCCGTTAATCGTTTTAACCGTTTTGAGTCTGTTCTTTACTCTTTCTTACCTCTCGGTTTGACCTTGCTACCTTTGTTATAGCTAAATCTTAATGTGAATTTACCTATCCCTCTCCTATTCCTCATTGGTGATTTCTTGTCTTAGAGGCGGCCGTTTATCTTTTACTAGTTTATATATACCCTTATTATATTATTTTCTCTTGTAGTTATTCTTGATAATAAACTGAATAAAGTTCGAAAGTACTTGGAAACACGTTTTTATTTTTCAGATCCCACTCCAAGAAAACAATTCAGATGAGAGCGGATGTCTCGGAAATTGACCGTCTATACGAGATAAAACTATACTAAAAAACAAAACAAAAATGCGATAACAATACAGATTTTAGTAGCCTTAAGAACCACATACATTATACGCACACATAATAAATGCTCTGAGGCCCTCCACCAATCAAGAGTGTGCCTCAAGCCACTCATTCCAGATAGAACCCCTTTTAAACCGGTCTCTTTCTAAAAATCTCAATGTTGATTGATATAACAACGGTATTAGTAACCGAATAATATTTTCATGCTCTCAATAAAAAAAACAATTAAGGTGTAACTATAGAATATAATTATTTGCCTATCATAGTTGTATCATTGAATTAATTCACTTCAGTCACATTTTCCAGTGTGAATTGAATTCAAGTGACGGGTAACTTTTCTATTATCTATTCTTAGCCTCTCAACCATCTGTTACTTACACATCAACAAAAGGCTGAAAGCAATGAATTCATCGCGAGTTGTTATTCGTCTAAAAACTTATTTTCATATTAAATATTCTACACCGAAGCCAGAAGTGTTTTGATTTCTTCCTTTTGTAAAGGGTCTACAGTGAGGACAAAGGACGCCGTAACACACACACACACATACTATATATATATATATATATATATATATATTGCATGAAAGACTCGACGTATAGGTGAGAATGGATGGGGAGAAAGAAAAGTCCAGACACTATACAGAGCTCTTTATTAAGAGCTCTGTATAGTGTCTGGACTTTTCTTTCTCCCCATCCATTCTCACATATATATACATATATATATATATATATATATATATATATATATATATATATATATATATATATATTAAACTAAAAGAGCAATTTCAGATAAAAAGCTGATCTATATATACATACCTTGGTAGGAATGACTAAGGAAATATGTTCAAAAACTTACGGTAACAACAGAAGCCCATCATTAACTGTAACTTGGGTAAACAAGGAGACGACATCGAAACTGACAATTTTAAATTTTATTATAAGATTATGAGATCACAATAATGTTCAATAGGACCGGAGGAACCATTCCTAGAAATAGGGTAAAAGGAGAGACTAACCATTTAGATGCCTGTGAGAAATAAATCAAAGAGATCGGATATTCTGACGTATGGGTTCATTTATTTTGCCACTACTAAACAGCGGCTCTAAATGAAGCAATGAAGCGTAAAATAGACCTTATGTGATAAACATTATCCCTAAAGCGATATTTTAGTTTTTGATTAAACAAGAGAATAACGGTAGACAAGTCCTTTATATAATTTACAGTGAATAACTTTATTATTTAACAAATTCCCCATCTTATTTACATAATCAACTGTGGAAGTTGTGTTTCCTAAGAAACATAATAATGTAGATAGTAAACTTAGCCTCTAACCTTAGAATATTTAAGACTATAATTTTAATCCTAAAATAAAAATGACTTGCTAGTTTAATCAAAGTCCACTGTACTATCACTAATTAGTCTCGTTAGGTAGTCTGAGGTCAGAGCAGAGGTGTTTAGAAACACAACTACATTAGGTAAATGTTAGAGAATGACTGGCTGATTGACCAGTTCAGTGTTGCCACTTCAGCTATAATCTAGTGACTTTTAAATAGGATTCTGCATCACCTTTGTTCGAAACTGCTACATAATAATATTGATTGTTTCTTACTAATCCACGTACTCTTTGTTTTTTCCATCTCCTTCATTTGTATATATTTTCTTTATTCTATACTTATATCCTTCCTTCGTTCTTGCTATCGAAGTTAAATTCCGAGTCGATAGACATTAATTATCATTTAATCATATACTCGAAGTATCTCCTTTAATGTTGATATTTAGCTTTTTTTATTTTCACATTATTTGGAATGGTTGTTAGGTAATAGGTATAACTAGCATATTGTGTGGTTAATAACCAAGAAAGAAATTTGTTGACTAAACTATATCATCTTTCAGTCACTTATTCTTTTCTTTTTTGCACTTTCATTTTCTCGTTTCTATTTTTTTGGTTATTTTTTACATTTATTAAAACGAGCTTCTATCTTGATTCACCTGCCATCAGGCCGAAATTGATCGAAGTTAAATTTATCATATAACGGGAGAATTGATTTGATTCATCGTTACTTTTTCTTTATCTTGCCATTGCGATTCTACCATCAGTCCCGATATTGCCCTCACTTTGATTTCGTTGATAGAAATCATTCGATTACGGATGTTATCTCTTTTCTATCACATTCTAAATTGTCTTACATATTTATTTTTTTAAGCTCGAATCTCCTTCTAATATCAATTTGTTACCATTAAGCATCAATATATGTTTTGAATTAGTTGAATTTGTTTGATCTGGGAGATGATTTCATCCTCAAACCATTTATTTCTTCTTTTAGATGAAACTAAATATATCAATTAATTGTTCAAAATTGACTGGTTAGTAGGTTAACCTGCCAATTGTACTGAGAAATTTTATGTTAGAGCTGTTCACCAAATTGCAAGAATTTCAGTTTGCAAAGATTTATGTCGAAGATTTCCTAGTTCAGGAGCATTTCTGTAGCTGTTCTGGATGGCACTTTATCTTTTAGTAAACTTTGAAGGTTGATCAAGTTGTTAAATTTGAAGGTTTTGCCCTACTATATATAGACTAGTTAATGTTTGTATCTCTTTATTCCCTTATTCTTTAAGGTCTTGTTTTGCTCTGTCAGTTTTTGAGTTCTCACCTTTGATTAATTTTAAAAAATCTTGTTTTCATTTATTTTTCCAATTTTCTTGTTCAATTAGTTATTTTTACTTTAGGAAATATCATATTTTAATTAGTTCTATTTATTTTTTAAGTATTGAAGTCAAAATTGAATGTTTCGCATGTTTTCTTTAATAAACCGCAATTTGCCAATAAAACCTTAGCACGAAACACAGACCTACATTCTTCAGGAACTCAAAAACTATCCAACTTAGGAAAGATTATTACATAGAAGTAGGCCTCCTACAATAGAAAATATTGAGAAAAATGGAGTTTCCAATCTAAATAGAATCGGATTTTATCGATCTTTACATCTCTTGTCGAGTCCTTCTGTGTCTGCTTGGAGCATCCTCTAGGGACAAGCATGATTCATCGATAAAATGAATTTTCCGCACTCTTATTAAAGAAGAACTGGCCGATTTACAGCCACCCTTTTCCCTTGACATCCATTTTTGTCTTTAGTGCAATCTTCAGGATTTCTCAATTCACCGACCTTAAATGGAAAGTTTACTTATGTTGATTACAACTCACCTGCTTTGTGTCTAAGCCCAGAACATTATTTTTCACTTAGTGATTGCATTTATGAGTAGAGATTTTTATAACAAACAAATCAAACGAAGTTATATTTGACGATTTAAAGAGAAGTTATATTATCTCTTAATCTATAATTTAAGAAGACAATTTTCTTATCCGTTTTAATTTTTAGTTTGTGTTACAAATTTGTCGATATTGATATAGTCATAGCCATAAGTTCTGAGACTATTATATTCCTAAGATTATATTTTAATTTTTGGAATTTTTTTAAACAAAAACAATTATGAATGGTGATGTTAAGTTAAAATCAAGATGATTCTCGAATTTGGAGGAATTTTGTAAAATAAAAGGAATTATAAATAGTGAAGTTCAGAAAAAATAAATATGATTTTCGAATGTTTTGAATTTAAAAAAAACGAAACGAAAGGAATTTGAAATGATGAAGTTCCGAAAAGATAAATATGTTACGAATGTTTCATTTTTTTGAAATAAAAATGATTATCGAATGTTTTGGATTTTTAAAAGCCAAAATTATTAAAAGTGGCGAAGTTTCGAAATAGATATAATTAAAGAATGTTTCGGAATTTTAAAAACAAAATACATTACAAATGATGAAGTTAAAAAAAAATAGATGTGATTATCAAATGTGAGGAAATTTTTTAAAACAGAAAGAATTAAAAATAGTTGATTTCCTAAAAGAAAATAGAAAATTTATTGGAAATTTAGGCGTGGCTATTTTTTTCCGTATATTCGAAAATTTGGTAAAAGTTTTTTCTAAAATAGATTTTCCATTTTAGTCTTTATGCTGATTCCATACAATATAATTTAATTACCCTTCTTCTAGTAGCCTTTTTTCGATATTTTAACTTTATCAAACTTTTTGAAATTAAAAATCATCATGTGATATTCTTAAGTATTATAAAAGATAGGGAATTAGAAAAACAAGAGGTTCAGAGAGATTTTCAGAAATTGTTAAAATTAAAGCAAGAATATTCAAGAAATAATTTAAAAACAAAGGAAAATCTTTTAACGAACAAAATGAATTTATGTTTAATATTATATTTAATGAAGTTACTCGTTTACAAACATATAGGTAGACAAGTTTTGACCAATATTCAAATGGAAAAACTATTTTTCTAAAGAAATCCTCAGAAGGAAACAACGCTTTGACATTCGCAAAAGATTGGTCGTTTATTCATATAAGAAAAATGCTATTACAAACAAAAGAATCTGTCGCTCACTCAAAGCAGGTCTCAGATTTAAAAAAAACATAAAATTGAAAAAGATTATAAGACAAAAATTGAAGATAGGAATATAAATAACACTTTATTCGTAAAAAACGAATTAAATGTCAATAATGCTTTAACAAATGAAGACGTGATTGGAAGTGCAGAAATTATACTGAACAATATTGTTAGTAAATTTGAAGAAAATGAATTGAAAAAGATATTCTTTTATGTAATAATGTGATTAAAACAGATGGAAATATATTGAACAATATTATTAATGAGATTGTAGAGGATAAAAATCCTTTTTGTTTTTGTCTTAATAATCCAAGAAAAAAAACGTACAAATAATTTCGGAAACTCTTTTATCGAAGGAATTTCGTGGTATGATGAAAAAGGTAGCGATTAAGCAAAAACGAGAAAGGAATTAATGGCTTAAGAGCGTTTAATAACGAAATAAAAGAGAATGGAAGAAAAAGAAAAATGAGGAAAACGATTGAAACGAAAAGAAAAAGAAAAAAGAAAAACATAAATACTGAAAGCTATAACAATAAAAAGTTGTTCTTGCTTTTAGGCCTAGAAAATATGCATGGATCTGAAGAAAACAGACCAAGTGGTAAAGTATTAGGAGACAAGAGGAGCAGCTTTGCCTCTCCTCCTTATAGGAAGAGCTTGTGCTTCGCATGCAGACTTTCGGTTTGTGGCCGATGGTATATCCAACTTTGGCATCGGGTTTTTTTTATCTAAAGGCGAGAGAAAAACTTTGATCGGAATTCTTTTGAGGATACGGAAAAAACTGTTGTCTCCAACTCTTTTTACAGCAAAATTTGCTCTATTGATTTTATTTGATTTTACTCGTTTTGAGGGGCCATTAGATATTTCCTCCTGCTAAAGATGAAAGTTTAAATTCTATTTTGAAATTAAATTCCATAAAACTTTCGAATATAGGAAAAAAAACACAAAAAACAATAATGTTTAAAATTTAATAAATTTTCATTTTAAATTCATTTTCTTTTTTAAAATTAAAAAAATTATTCGATGACCCTATGTAACAAAATTTCACTTTTTCACTATTGTTAGTAACTGAAGGAAATGAAAAAGTCTATGTTGACCCCAAAACTTTGCTTCTGTAGGTAACGCACCACAGAATATCTACTAAATTAACCCATTTTAAAAATAACGTTAGCCTATTATTAATTTCGAAGAAAAATTGAGAATATATAAAATCAGAAAGCAGCAAGAGTAAAAATTGTAAATCTTATTGTTGAAAAAAGCATTGGAATGCTGTAGATTATTTGTCTCAAGGAAACCTTCCCCAAAATTCTAGATTTAATGAGAAATTTCAGGAATTTTATGAAGTTTCAAGAAGGCTCCAGAAATTGACGGAACACATCCTTGCAAACTTATAGAACCTTTTGAAATATTGTGAAATATTACTTCAGAAATATTTATATAGGGATTAACAGATCTGATATCATTTCAACTCTAGCTACCATAGTGAACACATCAGAAGAGAGATGGCATCAAGGGGCTGCCAACAATTTATCAAAACAAGAGCAAAATAGTTTGGTGTGACAGAATCTATGAGAATGTGTGAAAGTTTCAAAGTATATATGGCATACTAATTGGGGACCAAGACAAACCCTGGGCGCTTCATTTTGTTTCTGAACACTGCAAGAAAACATTGGAATGTAAAATAATTGTTTATTGTAAAGAGTAAAATATTAAATATTATAAAAAATTAAGATATTATGTTTGTTTGTATTTTAAAGGATTAATAAAGTATATTGCCTCAATTTTAAATAAAGGTATAGAAAGGAAAGAAGAACCATGAAGTTTGACATTTCCATGATTTGGGGTGAATCTACTCACAACTAAATCATTTGTTACTTCTGCATGGTGGGCCATTCCAAACATCGAAGTGGTAAAAATGCACCAGCTATTTTTTTTCCAGATCTTCCATAACCTTTTACACTAGTCCACTCTTTGCTAATCTTCTTCTACCTAACCCTACAGAAAGGAATAAGCAACCCCCATAAAGAAGCAACAATTCAGAAGCTGCAAAGATCGGTAAAGATGCAGACTACACTGTTAGAGATGTGGTTGTGAAGAGAAATTCATACTCTCCAAACAAGTGGACCTCGATGAGGTTGCCAAATATTCTTGGCTTGTCCAAGACAGATGCTGAGCTTTTGATTTCCAGGCTGAAAGAGTGATTGGGATTTGCTGGATGCAGATGTGCAAGCGACAAGCCAAAAGAACGTCATAAACATTTCCTAAGATTCTTTACTTACCCAGCTGGAGATAAGAGGAAAATATGGAGATGAAAAACTTATGGAGATAAGAGAAAAAATATAGAGATAAAAAGGAAAATAAGGAGATGAAGAAAAAAATCTGGAGATGAAAAACTTTTGGAGATAAGAGGAAAATATGGAGATGAAGAGGAAAATAAGGAGATGAAGAAGAAAATCTAGAGATGAAAAACCTAGGGAGATAAGAGGAAAATATGGAGATGAAAAGGAAAATAAGGAGATGAAGAAAAAAATCTGGAGATGAAAAACTTATGGAGATAAGAGGCAAATATGGAGATGAAGAGGAAAATAAGGAGAAGAAGAAGAAAATCTAAAGATAAAGAGGAAAATAAGGAGATGGAGAAGAAAATCTGGAGATAAGAGGAAGATATGGATATGAAGAAGAAAATATGGAAATAAAGAGGAAAATAGAGAGACGAAGACGAAAATACTGAGGTTAAAACTCTAATCGGGAAACAAAGAGGAGAATATGGAGATGAAGGGGCAAATAGGGAGATAAAGAGGTGAAATATGGAAATAAATGGCACAATATGTAGATGGAAAGGACAATACGGAAATGTGGAGGTGGAGAGGATGATATGGAGATGAAGAGCACAATTTGAATATGAAAAGGGGAAATATAAAGTTAGAGAGCGCAATATGGAGATGGACAAGTCAATATGGAGATGAATAGGAAAAAAGATAAATCAATAGTAGTGAGGGAGATAATGGGACAATGTGGAAAGGAAGAGAACAATATGAAGATGAAGAGAACAATATGAAGATGAAGAGAACAATATAAAGATGAAGAGAACAACATGGAGATGAATAAGGGCAATATTCAGCACAAGAGGGAAATATGGAGATGGAGAGAACATTATAGAGATAAACAGGACAACTTTGGAGAAGATAATATAAGGAAGATGTAGATGGTAATATGGAGAGGAAGAGGAAAGATATGGAGAGGAAAAGGCCAATAAGGAGATAGAGGGGACAATATGAAGGTAAAGAGGAGATTTGGAAATAAAGAGGAAATAAGGTGATGTAGATAACATTATGGAGATGGAGAGGTCAATATAAGGATGGGTAGGACAATATTGAGTTGAAGAGGAAAATTTAGATATGAAGTCAACAATGTGGAGATGAAGAGAGGAAAGATAGGGATAATGAGGACACTATAGAGATGAAGATGGAACATATGGAGATGAAGAGGAAGATATGGAGATGAAGAGGAAAATATGGAGATAAAGAGGAAAATATGGAGATGAAGAGGACAATATAGAAATGAAGCGAAAAAATATGGAGATGAAGAGGACAATATGGGAATGAAAAGGGAAAATATAGAGATGAAGAGAAAACTAAGGCAGATGAAAAAGCTAGTCATAAGGAAAAGGGGGAGATGGAGAAGAAAATATAGAGATGAATAAGAAAATAAGGGAAATGATAAAGCTGATGAAAAAGAAAATAAGGAGATGAAGAAGAAAATTTAGCGATGAATAGAAAACTAAGGGAGATGAAAAGGAAAATAGGGAGATGAAGAAGAAAATATGGAGAGATGAGTAAAAAACTAAGGGAGGTGAAAAGTAAAATAGGGAGATGAAGAAGAAAATATAGAGATCAATAAAAAACTAAGGGAAATGAAAAGGAAAATAGGGAGATGAAGAATAAAATATAGAGATGAATAGAAAAATAAGTGAAATGAAAAAGCTGATGATAAAGAAAATAAGGAGATGAAGAAGAAAATATATAGAGATTAATAAAAACTAAGGGAGATGAAAAGGAAAATAGGAAGATGAAGAAGAAAATATAGAGATGAATAAAAAACTAAGGGAGATGAAAAGGAAAATAGGGAGATGACGAAGAAAATATAGAGAGATGAGTAGAAAACTAAGGGAGATGAAAAGAAAAATAGGGAGATGAAGAAAAAATATATAGAGATGAATAGAAAACTAAGGGAGGTGAAAAGGAAAATAGGGAGATGACGAAGAAAATATAGATAGATGAATAGAAAACTAAGGGAGATGAAAATAAAAATAGGGAGATGAAGAACAAAATATATAGAAATGAATAGAAAACTAAGGGAGATGAAAAGGAAAATAGGGAAATGAAGAAGAAAATATAAAGAGATGAGTAGAAAACTAAGGGGGATGAAGAAGAAGATATATAGAGATGAATAGAAAACTAAGGGAGATAATAAGGAAAATAGGGAAATGAAGAAGAAAATATATAGAGATGAATAAAAAATAAGGGATATGAAAAGGAAAATAGGGAGATAAAGAAGAAAATATTGAGAGATGAATAGAAAACTAAGGGAGACGAAAAGTAAAATAGGGAGATGAAGAAGAAAATATAGAGATAAATAGAAAAATTAGCGAAAGGAAAAAGCTGATGAAAAATAAAATAAGGAGATGAAAAAGAAAATTCAGCCGTGAATAAAAACTAAGGGAGATGAAAAGGAAAATACGGAGATGGGGAAAGGATAAACCAATATAGGATTTCGCCAGAAATGCTACTTCATTTATTACACCACCTAATTACACCTATAGCACCCACAAAGGGATCTGATTTAACATGGGCAACCATAATACAGCTAACATCTTGACGATATCGTGCCCTCCAGGCCCTGACACAGGCAGATGAATTTGCAGTTATGTATCTTCCGCTCATTGTCACTTATCCTGGCTTAGCCATTTATATGCAAAAATCTTCTTACAAACTACAAAACTCCTTACAGCATATAAGGTTGATATGCCCTCGATGGTTTTAATTTCTTAGTTTTAACTAAATATAATAGGCCTCTTAGAGTAGGCTAAGTTCATTTTATCGATTTATGCAGATGTTATGCTTGGAGTGGTCATTATGTTGAGCACATAGTATATTGATTACTAAAAAAAATATTCGGCCCTAAACTTTTAACTATTTTTAAGAAAGTTATTAAAAGAAATGTCACAAAACTAAATGAAAATGCAAGTTTTTTCTCAGAAGTTCCAAAAACTAAATCAAAATGCAAGATTTTTTCAGAAGTTCCAAAAACTAAATGAAAATGCAAGATTTTTTCAGAAGTTCCAAAAACTAAATGAAAATGCAAATTTTTTTTCAGAATTTTCAAAAACTAAATGAAAATGCAAGATTTTTTCAGAATTTTAGAAAACTACATGAAAATGCAAGATTTTTTCAAAAGTTTCAAAAACTAAATGCAAATGCAAGATTTTTTCAAAAGTTTCAAAAACTAAATGCAAATGCAAGATTTTTTCAAAAGTTTCAAAAACTAAATGCAAATTCAAAATTTTTTTCAAAAGTTTCAAAAACTAAATGAAAATGCAAAATTTTTCAAAAGTTCCCAAAAGTAAATGAAACGCAAATATTTTTCACAAACTAAATGAAAAGGCAATCCTTCTGAGAAGTCCCCCAAATTAAATGAATATGAACTTTTTTCACAAGTTCCAATAGAAAATTAAGATTCATTAATTGTTCAGAAAAATATCACAGCTGTTTACATTTTTTCAACACAAACAGAAAACGGAGACATCGAAGAAGAAGAAGAGAAAGTTGAAGAGATATTCCGAAGTTATTGGGAAAAGATCTTCAGTATAACTGAAGAAGAGAACGAAGACTATGACCTAGAGTTCAAAAGTAACATCATCGACGAGCTAAACGAAGAAATAGACAAGACGCACTCTCGTCACCAGGTGGATAGACAGCGCGACGGAGACGCCGAGATTACAGAAGAAGAACTACACGGCGCGCTTCGCTCATTCCAACAAAAAGCCCCAGGACAATCGGGGCTTACAAAGCTTAACTTTGAAAAGGCACCAGCCTGTGTCATCGAATGAATGAGAAGAATATTTAACGCCTGTCTCAATACGGGATACTTTCCGGACGCTTATAAAACGGTGAAGATGATTTTCTTGCCTAAGCACGGAAAGAAACCAAAGTTGAAGGAGAGCTACCGGCCAATTTCACTTCTGGAATTTGGCGGGAAGCTCTTGGAAAAGATCCTCAACAAAAGACTGGTATTTCACTTGTAGGAAAACTCGCTCTATAACCCACACCAATTCGGGTTTAGGAGTAAGTGAAGTACGGAGATGGCGATTAACGTCATCACGGAAAAGCTAGCCCATGCAAAACGGGAAAAGAGTAACGTGGACATTGTTTATCGGGATATATCAAAGGCGTTCAATAAGGTGTGGCAACGGGGAATGCAGTACAAGATCTTACGACTGGGACTAAGTGAAAACTTAGAAAAACTCTCTGTGACTATGTCATGGAAAGAGCAGGTTACATCAGTTTAGGGTGCACGGAAGGCCAAAGTTTCCGCTCAATGCGGGCCTCCCACAGGGAGGGGGGGGGCCTGTCTCCCACTCTCTACTTGATTTACACCGCGGATGTCCCAGCCCCTGTAAGCCCCACTTGCCTCAACTTACAATTCGCCGATGATTTCACCCAGATAATCACTTGTCCATGGAGGAATGCGCCTTTGCAAGCTCGAATGACAGCAGCAGAAATTGAAATCCTTAACACCTACGAGGCCCGGTGGAAAATCCGCACAAACCAGGATAAGTTCAAAGTAGTCCCCATAGGCAGGAGACTACTTGACGTCAGGGTGGGGGGATAGACGATATCCCTACACCAATGAATGCAATGTACTCGGCATGAAGATAAACTTAACCGGGTACACAACGCACGTCCAAAAACGAATCACCAAGGTCACTGCTGCAGTCAAGACTCTATATAGGTTTAGAAATCTTCATCAAAGCAACAAAAAGAAGATCTATACTGCACTAGTAAGATCGAAGTTGATATACCCCACTTCCGCCCTCTCATGTGTCTCAAAGACACAAAAGAGGAGACTATGTACAAGTGGTGCAGACAAATGCGCGTACCTAATTACAGGTACACGCAAAATTGAAAGAAGATCACAGGAAGACCTGCACCGGGAGGCGGGGTTGACTCCCATTAACGTTGTCATTAAAGAACGGACAAGGAATATGCTGAAAAAGGCCAATCAAGAATTGGACGATGAAATCGTACAAATGATTGACCAGAATAGAAGAGCTGGAAGTTGCGCCAGATTTCCAAACTCCGCTGGGATTTTAGCTGGGGGAGCAGAAGTGCCGTTCTACGCACGATGAGTCGTTTTTTTGCCCCAAAAGATACAAACCAAGACGAATCAACCAAACTAAGAAACCAAACCGATTTTGACAAAAATTCCCCGATATCGACAAAACCCACCGATTGAGAGAAACCTACCGAAAACTACCCAAGAAGATGAAACACACCATTCAAGACTACAAGAAGAAACAAAATACACAAACTACACACACTACAAATTTACGAAAAAACAAAGACACTAAACAAACATAGCAAGTTATAATTAATGAACTACCAAAACAACAGCAAACGCACACAGCATAACCAAATACATTAGCTAATATGAAGACAAATGGCTTGAACGCCCAATTATATATATTATATATATATATATATGTATATATATATATATATATATATATATATATATATATATATATATGTATATATATATATATATATATTTATATATATATATATATATATATATATATATATATATATATATATATATGTATAAGCAAAATGATAAACAACAACGGAACTACAAAACATAAAAATTTGAAAGCGATAGGCCTGATCACCAGGCTCTAGCATCACTTTGCACCCTACCACACTTCTTTCTACTTTCCGCTGTCTATCCACACACCCTTTCTATCCCCTCATCTGCATACTCTTACATACCTTGGTATGAGCCTTTAGAAGCAGATTTTAACTGGCTGCTATGGTGTTTAGCAAAAATATACCTGCGCCTTTATTCAAGTCCTCTTACAGCATAGTAGATTTCAGATGTAGACTTTACAGCCATTTCAACATTTTGGAAATGAGAAGGTAGATATGGCATGGACAGTTTGTTCCCCTCTGCAAAATCTCTTGAAACTCTTGGTTAAAGAAGTCCTCTGGGAAAGCAGGTTCAGAGATACCACTGAGAAAGATTGGTTAGTTTTACTGGGATTAGTGTAGGTTTGGTGCCCCTCAATATTAGGGCATCCTTCATCATCGACCTCGATGGACTTCCCAAAGCAAAGCAAGATCTCATTTAGCCGCTTCTTGGCTTGTTTCACACTTCTGCTGGACATAGTTTACTTGATAGAAGATTCTCTGACTTCCAAGTCATCAGACCGCCTTGCAGTAAAGGCAAATTACCAGTAAAATCAACAAAAGCATTGTTCTTCAAGTTGTTGAAAGAAACATTTTGTATTTCTTTAGACTGTATATTGAGTCTCTGTATCATGATGAATATATAAAGAGGTTGATTGGGAAACTTACTCCCTTATACTATAAAAACAGCAGATTATATACACTTCAAAAAAATATTTAGTTGATCAACTGATAAAGTTTATTTTGCAAGTTTGAAGGGTAGCTTTCTCTTGTCTACAGAAATATCGTTTAATGGTCCAATTTTCCAGGTTGCAAATGTTGGATCGACTTCTCTTCTAGAAGGTCCAGACAAATACTCTAGCAGAAGCACCTGGGCACTACTGATATCATTTACTGTCTCGTCAGCAACCTCTTTATCCAGAGCACCACTGATTGTGGTCAAATCTACTTGAGGGAAATCTTGGTAATTAGTTTCGCACATCATTCCCAGTGGGCGATTAAAAGCAGTAGACTTATTGCATTGTCATCCATGTGCGTCAAAACGGCTCTAAAAGTAGTTCATTCTGATGAAGTACATAGCCATTGGTGTAAACATTACTACTAACTTTCATTTCAGGAGATGTAACAATTCCTCCCTGCCATTCAGTGTTTGTATTAGTGTTTTCAAGCACCTTGACGACAGCTCAATAATCTACTGCTTTTACTCGCCCACTGGGAATGATGTGCGAAACTAATTACCAAGATTTGCCTCAAGTAGATTTGGCCCAAATCAGAGGTGCTCTAGATGACAGAGTTTGCTTTCACGATTCAACACCGTTTAATACCTACACAACACAGATAGTTTCTTTGTCAAGATGACCACCAGTTCCCCAGTACATGAAATATCTTTGCGAGTGAGATACGTCCCACTTTTGTTCCTGGCTCCTTTTTTGAGTTTGGTCTCACCATCTACACTTTTGACTTCTTTATATATGTAGTGAAGTGTCTTTGTCAATTTATCCATCAACTTTAATGCAAAGTAAATTTTTAAGATCTTTATTTTGTTTTTCATCATTTAATTAGAGCCTTTTTCTTTCTCATTTTTCTCACTCTTATCTGCTTACCATCAAACCAATGCTTAAACAAACGCATAGATTGTAGGTTAAGAAGAAAGGCGTTAGCAAGATTTGCCCTAAGATTGGAAAAGACATCACTCCTGATGAGTACCATGGTGTATCAGTGGTTTTGAAGAGCTGTAAGCTCCACTTGGGCACATCTTTAGCTTGAACTCCTCATCTTCACCAGATGAATTTATTAATTCTGATAAATTACATTCTAAACAAATATCTTTGATGATGTATAGGTAAATGCTGATAAATCTGCCAATTGTTGCTCTTAAATCTGCTTCTTTAATTTATATTGATATCTTCAGCCCTCTGGTCTCCCTTCACAGCTTCTATGTCCACAGTCCCTGCTGGAAAGAGCCGTGGACGTTTCATGTTTTTTTTTTATCTCGCAAGTACCCCGTCTTTATAAGGAACTTTCTTTTAGGTTGTGAAAGTACAGACTATATCTCTTTCTTGATAATTTTCTAGACTGTATTTGACGGTATTGTTATCACAAAGACTCAGAGTCACTTCAGGTGCATGCAGAAATGTGTCAAAAGTCTATCTAGCTTTATTTCTAAGCTTTTTTTCTGTAATATAGAAAGTAATTATAGATTTATTTCTTTTATTTCCGTAAATCACAGTTTATCCATAAATTTTTATTATATAATATTCATTATAGAAGCAAAACTGTGCGTTCGCTGCCATATTTCAATAGCATATTTGGCATATTTGAGCTGTTCTTGAGAAATAATTGTACTGGATAACTTGACGGAAGTGGAAGGTGCTGTTTATTCCAGGGGTCAAGGATGGCCACAAAATTCTTTTGCACTCTTGAATGTGTTATATTAATCTGTTTTCTACCCATTTGGGGGGAAATGAGAATTATTTCTAAATAACTACAAATAAAACACTACAGACTACTACAACTGCAGCTTTCTCAATTCTTCCCTGACTGGACAAATCACCTTTATAAAATGATACTTGATAATATTAGAATGTCACTTGATTTTATAACCATTTTACTAGTTAGAATTATAATAAATCGAAAGATTAAAATCTTTAAAATGTACAACCTTATTAACATATACCAATTTGTACAATGTTTTATGTACTTCAATACTTTTGTCTTTTTTAAACTCTAGCCATTCTGTAGGGTAAGAAAAATAGAATTGTAGCGTATGGTTAATTCAAAATGTATATGATATGATCACTATATCTTGGTGATATCCTGGCGTAGGATCACCCTACTTCCTAGCTATTTCCATACACCGCTAGCACAGGTAAGCGGGTGCTATGAAATTCCCACAGCATGCAACAGCCTCCCTAGACTCCAACCTGATCCCGCGGCACAATCTCACAGAAAGTGCCTCACCACCTCACGTGATGATAACGTTAACGAGGATCAACAACATAGGCTGTAAGATCAAAGCGTTCTCCCTTAATCTCTCTCAAAGGGTCGGAGGGAGCAGAGATGCGTTACCTAAAGTATGCTACATACATTTTCCTCAGGTATTTTTAGAGAATTACTTTAGTTCATGTTGCATTTCTGCTCTTACGTTTACTCTCCCTCGTGTCATATCAACTCCCTTTAGGGAGAAAGAATTTTAAATCGGTTGGGAAGAAAACATGGAATAATCTTCCTTGGAGACCATTGAGCAAAGGATGGGAAAATATTTTAAATTAAAATTTAACACGTAATTTGTCCCCTACTCGCTACTCTGTCAAATCTAGGCTATTCATAGTGATACGATATATATATATATATATATATATATATATATATATATATATATATAGATATATATATATATATATATATTTATCTTTTTATAGCAGTTAAAATAGTTTTCAATATTTTCTCCCTTTCTAAATCTCTCATTTTCTTTCTTAAGCAATAAATGGTTCACGTAATATATTCCTCAGCCTTTAACCTAGTTGTGACATCACTTTTCATTTCATCGAGATGTTAACTACACACATATATATATGTGTGTAGTTAACATCTCGAGGAAATGCTTAAGAAAGAAAATGGGAGATTTAGAAAGAGAGAAAATATTAAAAACTGTTTTAACTGCTATAAAAAGGTGAAAAAAGGAGTTGGATTCGAACCTGTGTCGTCAAACGCACAATACTATCAAAAACACGAAGCTCATCGACCGAGCTAACCATCCTCAACCCCCCAAAAAGTTGATTCAAGAAGCCTTTTGAACAACGAAGTGTATCCATTGTATATCACGTGTCGTGTGATTTTCATATATATATATATATATATATATATATATATATATATATATATATATATATATATATATATATATATATATATATATCGTGAACTTAGAAGGAATATATTCGAAATAATAAAGAATCGTCACCAGGTTAATTCTTGTAAGTACTGAAAGAAATATGAATGAGTCTCTCAGTTGGGATTTGATACTTCGTCGTAAAAGATTTTACTTCTAGTAAATTTCTAAAATTCCTTTTGGCAAATTTCGAAGGACTTTTAAAATTATTTTTGGAGAGAAAACAGAAAACGCGACTCTAGACTGTGACAAAAGCCCCCC
The DNA here is from genome assembly GCA_963969495.1 of Ceratothoa steindachneri. NCBI lineage: Eukaryota > Metazoa > Arthropoda > Malacostraca > Isopoda > Cymothoidae > Ceratothoa > Ceratothoa steindachneri. The sequence continues at coordinate 35,722,022 of OZ018331.1, read as the reverse complement.
CAAACCATCTATTTATTCACTTGGGGCAGAATTTTGCGGCCAAAGACATAAGAAATTGCTCTCACGTTAATTGCTTCAGGAGGGAAAATTAAGGTATTTTCTTAACCTCGAATCATATATATGTGACTGACTCGTGTTTATGTAAATAAATTGACGTTTCGTGATGAAAAATCCCGTATTTTTTAAATAATGAAATATAATAATAAAACAATGTCAACGGACTTAGATCGCGTGCTCTCAATTGTTCTGAGTTATGACCTTACGACCTTCCAAAATTTTAACAAGTGGGGTAATCCGACCCATAGTTAGTTTTATTTTAAGAATTCAAGGACTAACCTTTAGAGGACCATGACAATTATATCAATCGTAATATAATGTAAAACAGCATAAGGGTTTCAAATTTCATTAGAATCGGCAAAATAGTTATGATGATATTGCCAAATAATTCTCCGGCTAACCTTGGGAGGACCTTGGTAATTATATCATTTAAAAGAAAACGTAAAACAACATAAGGGTTTTAAGTTTCGTTAGAATCCGCCGAATAGTCATGATGTTATTGACAAATAATTCCCCGGCTAACCTTGGAAGGATCTTTGCAATTATATCAGTCGAAAGAAAATCTAAAACAACCTAAGGGTTTCAAATTTCATTTGAATCGACCGAATAGTTCTGATGTCATTGCCAAATAATTCCCTAACTAACCTTGGGAGTGAAACAATCTCGATCGTTGAAGAAAATTTGATGAATCAAACAAGTTCGATGAATGAAAAAAGTTTGATGAATGAAGCAGGTTCGATGAGTGAACCTAGCTCGATAGTTGAATCAACTTTGATGAATCAAGCAAGCTCGATGAATGATGCTAGCTCGATGAGTGAAGGAAGCTCGATGAGTGAACCAATCTCAATCGGGAGTGTAAAGTTGCTGAATGAAGCAAGTTCGATGAGTGAACCAACTCTATCAGTGAACCAAGGTCAATCGGTGAAGCAAGCTCGATGAATGAAGCAAGTTAGAACAATGAAGCAAGCTCGATGAGTGAAAGAAGCTCGATGAGTGAAACAATCTCGATCGGTGAAGTAAATTAGAAGAATGAAGCAAGTTTGATGAATAAACAAGTTCGATGAGTGAACCAAGCTCGATCAGTGAAGCAAATTTGATTAATAAGATAAGCTCGATTGATGAAAAAAGTTCGATAAATGAAGCAGGTTCGATGAGTGAACCTAGCTCGATAGGTGAAGCAACTTTGATGAGTAGGAAGGTTACATTCTCATCACGCGTTATCACTAGTTATCTTTCATGTTTTAGGAGAGCTGAATTATCGTGATGATTTGCAAGTTGAAAAATTTCCTGAGGCTAAAGTGATTTGTTGTTAATGGGTTGTCTGATCCTAGGTATAATTACATTGAGTTTGTTTTTAAGATAACAAAGAGTTACTACGGTTGTAGGTAGGGAAAACAAAGTCTGTGAGAAATTACCATCAATTTTACCAACTTTTACTTAAATATATACACTACTGAAACTGAGATTGTTTTCTTTTCCCCCTGATAATTTAATATAGCAAAAAGGACCCATAATTGAGAAAAAAATGTTTAAATACATTACACATAAAATTAAAAACACAAGCGGAATTTTTTTTTTAAATCCCTTTTCCGATCATAAAGTTACCCTCGTTCTTAAGAAAAACCTTTTAGTAAATCCAGCAGAAATCGAAATAAGCAAATTTTTGTCACACTATCATCTAAACCTTGCTAAATTTAGAATTCATTAAATTTCCTACATAGCTATAATAAAATTATTTTACATTAAATAGCAATTATACATGAATAGTTAAAATTCATCTTTCTTTTTTTAATAAATTGACACTGAAAAAATGTTTATGCTATTTTTTAAAACTCTAACGTCACTTTTTGGAAAAAAAGTTCGATGGTCTTTTTTCCAGATAAATAATCTTTATTTTATTGAATTATAAAAAAGATGAATGTAACTCATTTTTCTTCAATATTAACATTACTAAGACCCTTTCTAACTTGGACTCTGATGGTAACAATTAAATGTGAGGTACTTGTCAGTTTACCTAAGTGAATCTTATATATGTATATCAAAATAGGTATTTTGAAACGCTGCCGAGAATTGGCTTAACAACATGCATTTATGCATATATAAGTTTGGAAGTTATTTGTTAATAATAGCATTGGTTATCAATATATAATATAAAAAAGAGTTGGTAATCTTAAATCAATTCTCGACTAATGAATGCAAAAGTAATATACTTTCACTCCATTATATATAACACTACATAACAATATCTTTATGCTAAAATTTATTTTTAGGACTTCTTGACTGTTTATTAACAAATCATTCTTCTACGCTGATTAAAAAATTGTTTATTACTTTTTTCTTAATCATCAATCGTTACAGAAATACAATGATTTTGATAGTATTAAAAGAAGCATGTTAGGATAAATTAGATATTCTAAATTTTTATTTTCCTGTTTCAGATTCTTTCCTAAAATATATTTTTTGCTTTTTTAAGTAGGGCGATGCGAGCCTAAAAAATCTTTCCCAATACATTAAGCGCGAATGCCTAATGGGCGCGCATCTCACGAGGCCGCTGTAAGCTTTTTGTTCGCGAGCGAGCGGATTGAACGCGCACCCGACGCTATAAATCCAACTCCCTATTGACTAGGCTAGAGAGAGATCTTTCCTACCTTTACTTATAATAATAATGATAATGATTATAATAATGATGATAATAATAATCTATGAAAATCGGTGAAAATTGAAGATTTTTGCTAATATATTTTGCCTGTAAACAGAGGTCCTGTAAGTCTTTACTAAATTAACTAACTTCATACAGTCATATAAAGATAAGCTAAGTTATTCCGTTTAATATTTCTTTGGCGCTTCTACACTTTAGAAAAGAGAGAGAGAAACGAACAAACAGATAAACAGACAAACAAACAAAGAAGAAAGAAAGAAAGAAAGAGAAAGTGAGAGAAAGGAGAGATGGAGAAAGAAAGAAAGAAAGTAAAAGAGAAATAGATAGAGAGAGAAAAAAGAAATAAAGAGAGAGAAGGAAAGAAAAAAAGAGAGATAGAGAAAGAAAGAGACAGAGAGAGAGAGAGAAAGAGAGAGAGAGAGAGAATCCGAAGTGAAATGCTGAGGACTGTTAAAGAGAGAAAGTAAGGCGGAATCCATCAGTTTTCGGAGTAGTTGAGAAAGCTCCTCGGAATTGGGCAATGGCAGTTTCGCTTCCCTTGAGTTTGAATGAAGTGGAAGGATTGTAGTTTGGCGTGTTTGTGTTGATAACTTGTTGGAGAAGAGCTTCCTTCTTCAACTCATTCGCAATTGTTAGCCGAGTGTTCCTCGCAAACTGTTTGAGAAATAGGTTCTGTTTGTTCAGGGAGATTATCGGCTTCTGTGCAACAATGCGTGATGCGTGAATAGTCCTAATGTGCAAATTGGGGATTGCGTTTGATCGTTCGTCAATGCTTATTGGAAGAATTAAACCACAGTGGGGAGCCGCAACAACAACCTCTAATACCGTCTGCTGCAAATACCAAAATCCCGAGAGAGGTAGCAATAATATTTTAACGTTCCAATGATGGATTCAATCGCAGTATATTACTGTATATTAATTACCGAATAACCGTGAGATGAATAGTTGTAAACAGAGGTGGTTACCGTTATCCAGTCATTGAAATTAATTGAGCACAGATTTCTATTTGTCGATGTTTATCAATGTATTTACGTGTCCTTTATTCAGTGTTCTATTGATGTATATCCATTTCTCGTTTGTTGTTTACTTTTCTCTTTTCAAGGTTTCTGTAAACGTCGAAGCTCTGTTTGGAAACATTAATAAAATATGTAAATAATGGATAAAATTAATTATGCAATGAATAATAAATTATTTTGAATTAGGACTAATTGAATTTATATGCAGAAGAGATTTTTATTTGCTTGTTGATGCACATCTTTAGCCATGAATTTGAGAGATCTTGCGACCTGTCTTACAGAATTATAAATTAGAAAAGACTAAGATCTACTCGAAGCTAGTTGCAACAATGTTTAGCCTGAAAGTCAGAAGTGAAGGACAGGTATATGGAAGAGAGAATCAATTTCATAGCTCTTGTTCTTGTAAGATCATATTTTAAAGTAATATTTATTGATTCTATTCAAAAATATATTTTAATTGTGTTTTATATCAAAAACGATATTTGTGGTATTACGATGTTAAATATTTTGCTTACTATCTTGAAACCACAATTTCTACTGGTCGCACGCTTATTTAGCTTAAATATTGCCATAATTTAGTGAAGCGTTTAGTATTTTAAATACTTCAATAAGTTGGCCGATCTTTCATTAAAGTAAATAGAAGCATCTCAGCTTTTCTTCGTACTATGTAATTCTAAATTCAGGAATTAATTTCGTCGCTGGACGTCTTCGAATATTAAAATGTTCTTTTGTATGTACGGGGACAAAAATTGCACCGCCACTCCGAAAAGGTCTTACAAGCGCATTATTTCAGGAAATAATAATAAATTTCAAATTAAACGCCAAATATCTAGTTAATTATCCTAGAGACATATACGACTTTTAGCACGCTACAGTTCATTATTTAGAAAATTTCAGATTTTATAAACTTCTCTTTAGAAAACTTTAGGACATCCATGATACCTTGACCGGGGATGATGCAATTTCTAATTGACTTGCAATTATTACTATTCTATAAAATTACTTTGTTTATGTTTCGACAACGATTTTAGTTCCTTGAATTCTCTAAACTATTGGTAGTTTTTCAAAATTTTATACAGTCCCATAAATTCACTTATGCAATTTTTAATTTTATTATTTATCCATAAACTCATACTTGTAGTTTTATAGTGCACTAATTATTTATAGTGAAAAATGTAGGTTGAACAGAATTATTTATTTCCTGGCTGTTTTCATCGATTAAAATTATATTCCTATTTATAAGGTTTAATCTGAGTCCAAAAGATCAAAGTTTAAATAATCTAAGTTAGGGATAAGAGGATAGCTGTTACGAACATTTCTAGGAATCGTAAGACTGAATCGAATTATTGTGGGATCACTTTTCACCAGAGTTTGACTAACTTTCTACTAGTTTCTCTTTATTTGTCCTATTTAAGTCTGAGATAATTAGTTTGTGTCTTGTTTCGTATACTTTTTGAGGTAATATTTTATTATTTATAAATTCTAGAAGTAGATTTCTTTCATTGCATTCTGTTTTATGAGAAAACATTCGCCACAAGAATAGCGGCAAACGCTACGTTAGTACTCTTTTCATCCAGCTTTCTTTTCAGTTGTCAGTATCCTATCAGGGGTTGTTTAAGTATGGTAGATAAATCATTATTAGACCCTACATGCATAATATATACTGTCTATGAAAGCTCTGTTGGTGAAATCACTCAGTGAATCAACTATATCCTCAAATCTGCCTACCAGATAGCAGTATCTCCTCCGTCGTGAGAAGTTTCTTCCGCAGAATTCCTCCGATACCTTCAGTAATAAAATCGTTTAAAAGACGAAGAAGAACATAAAACAATATAATAATTATTTCATTAATAATGTCAATTTTGGCTTTAGCTATGGCTTTCTCGACTATAGAATTCCTAACTACCATGCTTTTCCAAATGGCTTCATCAGCCGCAGTGGAAATTCTTTGGTCATCTCCCTGGTCCCGCTCAAATGCGCTTCCTGCTCGCAGGGAGCCAATCTGCCTCGTCATGGCCTCCACTTCGAATCATAGCATCTATAATTCCAGTGTGATGGCAAGATTCTGAACTATCTTCGCATCACACGCCTCCTATAGCTATCAGCCGATCCATCGAAGTGTTCCAGCAGAAAAAAAAGGCCACTACAGACGGGACAAGTTCGTTTCTGTGAAACCATTCTTGCAGAGAAGTACGCACCAATTAGAGAGAAAAAAAAACATACTTAATTAAACACTAATTATTTTCGATTCTGGGAAAAGCAGGTATACGACATTTATCTGTAACAAAACATGTTCTTAAAAAATAAGAGGGTTAGGTTTTTCTCTTTATTCAACCAAACATGGCGGCTTTCTAGTAATAAAAAAGAGTGATTAATGACTCGTTAAAACTCCTTCACAGATTTAGCCGAATTACAGTTACGGAATTGACCTTCAGCAACTTGTCAATTTAACTCAATTAGTGCTCTTGGAGAGGTGTTTCAGTTTTTGAAGCGTGACGTCAACAGAGGCCACACTAGAAAGTCAGTAGATGTTGAGGAGTACTCCTATATGATCAAAAGCAAGCTAGCTGCCTATTGGTGGATAAGTTGATACTCATCCTCGTGGGAGTTAAGTAACACTACATGCATTATTATGCTCATCGGCAATTACATCACCGCTATCATTTCCTATCCGCTTTCACAACGCAATATATCGACTCCCTCCTCTGAACTGGAGTCGTGCTAATGGTATCCACATCCACACACCTCTGACCTAGAACAGGCGACACTTCACCTTCGATTATGGTATGCAAAAACACACAATACTCCCAGACACTTTTTTCTCAACGAGGACCGGCCCTCTTGGGCTTTCAGGCGTATTAAGGATTTTCATTCTGATCTTTATGTTAATTTCAGTATCTGGTAGGGGGGATGTATGTTTTATAGCGGAGCGTTGAGAAGTTGAACTCTTTTTAATGACGACAGATTGGTATGGGTCAATGTGAGGGACAAGGTAAATTGAAATTGGAGAAAATTCTGGAGAACAAAATTCAACACTTTTAATTTAAAACAAATTTTTGGTTACGACTGACAAGACATTTGAACGCTGTCAATCAATGTCAATTCCCATGTCGTCTATTGAATAAAGTATGGACGTGTCAGGATTTAAGCCGAAGTGAAGACCATATGCTGAAGAATGGTTAAAAGTGGACAGGTTAGACTCATCACGATGAATAGTAATGCGCTTAGTTCGAGCCCCCCCCCCGTAAGGGGCGCGGCGATTTGCCATCCTGGCCGCCGTGCTGACGGGATCCAGCGCTCCGTCCGGCCCCAGCTTAGCCTCTCTTCCTTCCTTCAGATAGCCCGATTTCTTCCCTACCTCGTCGCTTTTCATACAACCTCTCCCACAACTTTCTCTGGTCAGCCTCTAATTTCACAGGGTAGATGCTGACCTTCTTCTCAAGCCAACCACCCCGGATCGGGGCTGGGGGGGGAGGGGACATTGTTCCCTAACCCCTGAGCTCCGGTTCGGGATGGGGGTTTTTTAACAACCTGCTTCATCCCCACCCATACCTTCCTCACATCCCCTTTCCTCTCCTCTTCAAAATCTATCTTTTTTACGCCGTGTCCAAGGTGGAGCCGCCATGCCGATGGACTGCCAGGCCACCAGGCGGGAGGGGTGGTCCCTAATGGCGGCGCCTGGCTCTGCCGGGCTTGTAAGCACCTCTCGCAGTGCGGGCTACTGCGAGGGGTGATGAGCTATTGCGTCCCGTGGCAAAAATAGGGTCACCATGCCCATAGATGAACAACCAAAAAAAACCCAAACCCCTTTAACTCCCCCTTGCTCATCGACGGAGCCGCCCTTGGGCAGCTCCACCGAAAAAATGGAGGTCCCCCCCCCTGTGCTTGCACAGGGGACCCTCCATATTTCTCTAACCGGAGAGGAGGCTTACTCCTCTCCTTCGCCTACGGGTGCAGGGGACTCCCCCTCACCCCCTTCTCTGGAGGTGCTTTCGGGCACCTCCCTTTTCCCAGCGGCAGTCCCATCTTTTCTTTTCAAGGGGACTGCCAAGAAAGCCAGCAGGCAGCCCTTAGCCAGCCGCTCCCCATCAAAGCGGCTCGGTAGGGCAAACCCCCTTAGGGGGGAGAGGGAAGCCAGGCCCCTTCGGTCGCTTCCCTCAAAAGACCTGCTGGCAAGAATATTAAACCTTGCCGGGGTCAAGGCCTGTGTCTCCCCATACAAGACTGGCGACACTGCCAAGGGGACCTGCGATGTCCTGGGAGGGGATGGCCAACTGGAGGCCCCTCCTGTGATAGACATGGTCCTTGAGGAGACCCAGCCCCAGACGGTAGGGCCTTCCATGGGGGGGAATTCGGGCTCGGCGCCAAGCACCGAACCCGAATCCGCCCCTATGCAAGGTCCTCCTCAAATGGCTGAGGGCTCCGAGGAAGTAGAAGGAGGGGAGGGATCTCCTCCGACAGGTGCCCCTACGACAACCAGGACCTTCTCCATTTCGGAGAGGGACCTGGCTGAGGCTGGTCCATCTGGCCTGGGGACTTCTGCCGGCGGAGGTGAAAAGCGGGTTCATTCCCCGCCCTCCTCTCCGAAAAAGAAAAAGACAAAAAAGACAAAAAAGACTCGGGGCTCCTCTCCATCCGCGGGCGCTGCGGGGACGGATGGGTCTGCTGCCACTCTGGCAAGCGACCAAGCCAAGATCGGCACATCCGCCCCCTCTGCCCCCCCGGTTGCGGAGCCCCTGACAAAGAAGACTAATACCAAGAGTGCACAGGGCGGAGCCTCGATGACATCGGGGCCCGTCATTCAGAGGTTACCTGGCATTTTCGAGCCCGCTGGCTTCAAACGCTTCCTCGTTATTCGCTCCACTGATGGCACCATGTTGTCCAAGGGCAACATGATCCATCAGAGGAGAGGATTAGCTAGTGCAATTGGTAGAGAGCCGAAGGTAACCCGTTTCTCGGACGGGAGCCTTCTGGCGAATGCGGCGAATCCCGCCGAGGCGGCTAAGATTAGTGCTCTTCGGACACTTCATGGCACCCCGGTGAGTGTGACGCCGCACTCTACCATGAACTTTGTGAAAGGAGTAGTTTATGCGAGGGAACTCGTTGACTACTCCATTGAGGACATCACCTTAGAGCTGGCCGACCATGGGGCGGTCAAGGTCGAACGTGTGATGAGAAAACAGGGAGGGGCCTCGAGACCCACCCCTACACTCTTCGTCAAGTTCGACTGTGACAAGCTCCCTGAGTCGGTGCGTGCCGGTTGGTACCGCTACCGCGTGAAGGCATTCGTGCCACTTCCGCGGCGGTGCTATTACTGTCACCGCTTCGGCCATACGAATCGCTCATGTAGACGTGCAAAGTCGGGGTCACCCGAAGTCTGTGTAAATTGCTCCAAGGTCGCACACGATAAGTCCAAATCGTGTGTGGCCAAGTGTGTCAATTGCGGAGAGCCGCACCCTGCTTCTTCGAAGCAATGTGGTGCATATCTCCTTGAGAAAGAAATCCTGGCCGTTCAGGCCCAGGATCGACTCTCATTCCGCGAGGCAAAGGACTTGGTCCTGGCGGACCCGGCTCTGCCTGGGACGTCATATGCCTCAATAGTTAGGAAGGCACCCTCTGCTCCCGGCCCATCCAGGCCAACGAGCACGGTTGTTTCCGCGCCCATTCGGAGCCCTTCTGCGGGCTCTACCCAACCCGGGCGCTCCCCTGGTAAAGCTGGCGGCAAAAAGGGCTCATACCCTGCCCCGGCTAAAACCAGGGCTCCCCCCTCTTCCCCCAGCGTGACCGTTTCCCGTAAGGCGAAACGGCCACGCGCCTCCACCGAGTCGTTAGACTCACAGGAGGCAACACCCCTGAAGATGGTCGCTAGGCCATCTTCCGGGGTTCCTAAAGCTGCCCCCCGAAAGGAGGACAGCAACAAAGGAGCTTCGGCTCCTTCGCCCACGCCCCGAGGTGGAGCGAGTGGCTCGGAGACGGTGGTTCCTCGAAAAGAGGGCCCCCCCGCCTCCGAAGCCGCAACGCCCGCCTAAGGTTTCGAGGCGGAGGGAGGAAAAGACTCGCATGGCGAGCCCAACCTCCCCCAATAAGTCCTCGAAGGCGACAGCGCCTTCAGCGCTTTGTCCGGCCAACAGCGCCCGGGGTTCTGCCCCCGGGAAGCGTACGGCCATTCCCGTGAGGGTCTTCAATTCGAGGAGGGCCCCCGCGTCTCCTCCGAGCTAGGCCTGGAGGGCATATTCCTTCAATGGAATTGCCGTGGACTCCGGGCCAACTGGGAGGAGCTGCGGAGGCTCGTCTCGTCCCGTTCCCCGTTAGCTATTTTTTTGCAGGAGACCATGCTAGGTGCGTGCCCCCTCCCTGCCCTCCCGGGGTATAAGGGTCTTGCGACCCCACCACCGCGGGATGGCCGGGCTGGGGGATGCGCAGTTTACACCCGGCATGATATCTCCGTTCTTCCTTTCTCTTTAGATACCTCCTTTCAGGCAGTGGCTGTGCAGCTGCACCTGGATAGGAGGTATACTATCATTTCTGCGTACATTCCACCGTCAGCTGACTTCGAGTCGGGGGACTTCCGCCGCGTCGTTGCACGGTTGCCGAGGCCCTATCTCTTGCTTGGAGATCTGAACGGCAGGCATCCTCTCTGGGGAGATTACTCCATAAATCCCAGGGGACAAGTCCTTGCCGATCTGATCGAAGAGCTTGAGATGTGTGTCCTAAACGTGGATGAGTTTACGCATCACTGTCCGAGAACCGCTTCATTTTCTTGCCTTAACCTATCTTTGTGTTCTTCGGATGCACAGCCTGATTTTGATTGGGGGGTGGTCGATGACCTCCATGGTAGTGATCACTTTCCCATTCAAATATCATTTTCAGGGCAACTGCCGCCTGAGAGACCACCTCGGTGGTGCTTGGCGCGGGCGCGGTGGCCTGCATTTCAGGAAATGACTGAATTCTCTATCTCAGTCGAGGAGTTTAGGTCGGTAGATGAGGCCGTTGAGTTCTTCTCCGGCAACCTCATCGCCGTGGGCCTGACTACTATTCCTAGGACGTCTGGCCGTTTTGCACGCCGACCACTCCCATGGTGGTCGGCCGAGTGTGAGACGGCCCTCAAACAGAAGCGTTATGCCTACATGCGCTATAAGCGCCGCCCGAACGATTTCACTGTCGCTGAATTTTGTCGGGCTAGGGCTAGGTTCCGGTATATTTCGAAGCACGCCCGCCGCTCTTCTTGGCGGGCATACGTGTCTTCACTTAACGGGAAGACCCCTTTAGCTGAGGTGTGGAAGCGAGTCAAAAGGATTCGGGGCAAGTTCTCGCAGGACCCCCCTCCCGTTCTCCAGGAGAATGGGACCGCAATCTCAGACCCCGCGTCCGTGGCGGAATCCTTAGCGACCGCTTTTTCCGCATTCTCTAGCCGTGATGCTGCTCCGCCAGCATTCAATGCAGGTCGTCATGTCGCGGAAGGCCGACGGCTGGACTTTACCTCCAGTGGCGGAGAACCCTTCAACGACAAGTTTACTGTGAGTGAGTTGCGTTCCGCTCTCGCTTCGTGCGCGGACACCGCCCATGGTCCGGACGATGTCCCGTACGCCATGCATCGACACCTGGGTGAGCGAGGCATGGCCTTTCTGTTAGATCTGTTCAACAGGATCTGGGTGGAAGGTCTTCTCCCAGACTCCTGGCGAATCGCTACTGTGCTCGCCTTTCGCAAACCGGGGAGAGATCACTCTACTCCGACCGGTTTCCGCCCAATCTCTCTAACCTCTTGCGTGTGCAAGTTGATGGAGAAATTGGTAAACGTTAGATTAGCTTTTTTCCTGGACAGCGGAGGCCATCTGTCTTCCGCACAGTGCGGCTTCCGCAAGTTCTACTCCACGTCGGATGCTCTGCTCCGACTGGAAAATGCCGTCTGCGAGGCTTTCCTTCGTAGACAGCACTACGCCACGGTATTTTTCGATCTGGAGAAGGCCTATGATACCGCATGGCGATACGGTATCATGGAGACTCTCTACACGATGGGGGCGAGGGGATGCCTCCCAATGTTTATATCTGAATTTTTGCGAGATCGTCGATTCCGCGTACGGGTGGGGGGAGCTCTCTCCGGCCCAAAGGAGCAGGAAGAGGGTGTCCCGCAGGGAAGTGTCCTCAGTGTCACACTCTTTGCCCTGAGCATCAACGGCATCACCTCGGTGCTGCCGGAAGATGTTCTCGCTACGCTCTAGGGGACGACCTTTCGATCTCTTTTGGCGCGGCCGAGATGCCAAATCTGGAGCGTCGACTCCAACAGGCATTGAACCGCGTCTCTCGCTATGCCGAAGCGCACAGGTTTCGGTTTTCTTTGGCCAAGACTAAGGTGGTGCACTTCTGCCGCCATCCATGGCTTCACCCCGACCCAGATTTGTTTCTTAATGGGGTGCGCCTGGATGTGGTTGAGTCGCACCGTTTCCTTGGTCTTGTATTCGACCGACGCCTCACCTGGGAGGCTCACATTCGCAGCCTTAGGGTCTCTTGTACCCGCGCCATGGACATTCTCCGTTCCGTGACGTTCAGCGCTTGGGGCGCTGATAGGGCTACCGCCTTACTTTTTTATCGATCCTTTGTTCGCTCGAAGCTCGACTACGGATGCGAGTTTTATGCATCCGCAGCCGAGCGTTTATTGCGGAAGGTGGATTCGATCCACCACACCGGCCTTCGCCTTGCGACCGGTGCCTTCCGCACTTCCCCCATTGAGAGCCTGTTGGTCGATGCTGGGGAGATGCCACTCGCTCTGCGCCGCGTGCAGTGCATCACTCGCCTGTACGCGCGAGCCCGGCGCCTCCCTCAGTCGCCAACAGCTCTCACTGCATCCGCAGCTGATCTCGATGGTGCCTATGCCGCCGAGAGACGCCAGTCATACCCTAAGCCCTTTGGGTTTAGGGCCAGGAAACTCCTTCGAGAGGTAGATATAGCTCTCGGGCCGGTGGCGCCCCTGGTTCTGCCCAGGACGCCACTCTGGAGGGTACCACATTTGGCTATTTGTCGCCACGCCTCTGCTCCCAAAGCTTGTACTGCGCCGGGAGTATTGCGTTCGACCTTTTTGGAGCACACATCGTGTCACGCTGGTACCGTGCCAGTGTATACGGATGGCTCCAAGTCCCAAGAGGGGGTCGGCTTCCACGCCGTATCCCCTCTGTTTGAAGTCAGCGGGGCTCTACCAGGCGCTGCGTCTGTCTTCACGGCCGAGCTGGTGGCAATACACCACTCGGTACGGGAGATTACGCGACGTGCCCGGTTCGGAGACCGGATTGTGATCTATAGCGACTCACAAAGCGCCCTGAGTGCTCTCGGGGCATTGGAATCTCCGCATCCCCTGGTTCGCGATATCCGTGACGCCACGGTTTTGGCGAGCCGGGCAGATGTCGAGATTATCTTCTGCTGGGTTCCTGGACACGTAGGAATTGCGGGGAATGAGCGCGCCGATGAGGGCGCCAAAGAGTCCGCGAGGACTCTTTGGCGTTTCGCTCTTCCTCACACCGACTACATGGCAGGAATACGGGCAGCTCTTCGGACTGCTTGGCAAAGAAGATGGGAGACTGTCGAAGGGAACTTAAAGTTGCGTGCCCTTTCGCCGCGACTGTTCCCATGGACCTATCCCCCAATGCCGCGGCGGCTTCAGGTTGCTTTCTGTCGTCTCCGAATCGGACACACTCGTGTGACGCATCGCTATCTGATGGAGCGCTCGCCTGCGCCCTATTGCAACGACTGCGTCGTCCCCCAGACTGTTCGGCACATTCTTGTCGAATGTCCCAGTCTGGGTGATCTTCGCGCACGATACCTGTCCCAGTACCGGGATGGGCGGGGTCGCTACCGCCTGTCCCTTGTGCTTGGGACAGATTCGTGCACACTGACTTGTGGACTTGTTGACTTCTTGGGGGAGGCCGGCATTCTCCCTATTATTTAAGCAAGGTTTGTTTGTTTTTTTTTGTTGTTTTTTTGCATTTGTTTTGTTTTTTGTTTGTTTGTTTTTTCTTTAGTTGCACGCTCCTGCGCCGGGGGGACCTCTCCCCGACGCACCAGCTTGCTTCCTTTCCCCCTTTTGGGGTGTTGTTTTTTTTTTCTCTTTAATTTCATTTTAAAGTAGCCTAGAACTAGGCCAGTTTTAATACGGCGACTAATGCCCAAGTAGGCAGTCGCCAGATGAGCTCTTAAAAAAAAAAAAAAAATCGAGCCCCACCCCTCCCAATTGATTTTAGTCCATCTTAGACTTGCCCTTTGCATTATAGCTGCTTTACTGATCAAACTATGCCAGTGATTTATAATGTGATTATGTTCAAAATCCGGGGTCTATGGCCTATAGCCCCCGATCCACACCAGTCCAGACATAAAATTCGATCTTGCCCGTTGGTACCTTTCAGATCCTTTTTGATGTATAAAAAAAATTGAACTCAAATTCATGTTTAGTTATACCTCAACATGTCAAACATAGCTTACTGACTAGGAATGATATTTCATTTTTATTCATCGAATTGTTAAGAGACTAAAACTGGCCACCCTAGGTCAACAACGATTTCGAAGACAAATTGTAATTACTCAATGACACACCTATTCCAATAGCCAAACCATTAGCCTCAGAATTCTTTGCTTCTACATCTGGTGATAAGTGATCTGGTATTTTCTATTATGAATTACTAGATCTGTAGTGGAAAAAATGTTGTCCGGATCATGTAAATATGAAGGTTCCCAAGTTTTATCGACCCTAATATAGCCTAATCTAACTAAATCTACCCTTACCTACCCTAATTCTCATGTTTCTCTAACCTAACCAAGCCTAACCTTATCTAGCTTAATTCTCAATCTTCTCGACCCTAATATAGCCTAACCTAACCAAGCCTAACCTTACCTAGCCTAACTTAACCCAACCTAATCTAGACTAGCTAGTTTAGATTAGGTTAAGTTAGCTTAGGTTATATTTGGATCGAAAAAAAACTTGCGATAGCTCATCTTTACAAGATCACATTTTTCTCCCAAATATTTAAGGGAAAAGGACATGATTGTTTAGTTGAGGACTTCTACAAACCCCCTATATTCGCTTAACCTAGTACTTTCGGATGGACATATTTAGATCCCCAGAACATTTTCTTTCTACTAAAACACTAAGAAATGATATTAATTTACATGTTTCTTGATATTTGTTTCAAGAGTCTTGAATTTTATGTGCACGTATCGAGTGATTAATTGCAATCTACTTCACCGTTGGGCTAATTGTTTTTCATTAATAAAAGTAAGTTCAGCGGACAAATAATAGTCTCGTATTTTAATCTATTACAGGCACGTCCCTTGACTAATATTTTATCCGGTAAATATCTGGTATTATCCGAGCTGCCTAATGTATGTAGGTGACGAGAGAAGGTGGTTTTCTTGGATTAGGGCGGAGTCACAAGTTCCGTATGGGAACAAAAGGAGTTTTGTTGTTCGATAGGAATAAATAGATCTTCTCTGATTACTAATCCGATTTTGGATTATTATACCTCGTAAGGGATTCACCAAATAAAATCGTATTTGGATTTCTAACAAAATTTATTTTTGAACTTGATTCAAACGAATGATTGATAAATTGAAGAGAGTCGAGGATGAATGAGCAGATCTTAGTGAACTTGAAATTAAGCAGCTGAATGACTGAGTGATGAATAAGTGAGAATGAATGCTTGAATAATGGTTTATTCTATAATAATTTTGGCATATATGTGTTTATAGAGAGTAGGCTTGGCCTGATTTTACCAATAGAGTATCTCAAGGAGGAGCTTGCTCTGAAGATAGATGAGTGTTTATTTGTGTGTTCGCTTGGGGCAGATGGAGAGAGAGAGAGAGAGAGATAAATCAGGTTGCCTTCATTATCAAATAATTTATATGGGAGAGGACAGATAACTGTGTGAAACGGGATTGATAATAGTCTAGAGGAAGTTCGGGAAAGATGTTTTTATAGGATTCCATGTCTAGCAGGTTGGCGTTAATAAATAAATAGAAGGAAATGGGCAAATGGGAAATCTCCATGGTCAGTCAGAAGATTGTGTGAGAAGATGAGATGTATATGATTTTTATGTGTGTGTGGTCATATAATTAAATATGTCGGTTTTCTGCATGTATAGAAAAAATAAAATATATTTATTTCTTACGTTTTTCTAAACTACATGGTCGAGTAGTTGACACATCCAGTTTTTGCTCAAATCTTAATTATTTTCTTCCTTATGTTATTTTCATAGTGATTTCCTTATTTAGAATTACTATGCACATAAATTTAATTATGTATTAAAGTTAAAGAATTTTATACCATTCTGCTCATTAATGATTCCTTAGGAAATAAATCTGCAGTGAGTTTTATATATATAAACCTTTTTAATGTTGAAGCAATTGATTAATTAATAAAACTAATATTCCTCTTCTCCTTTCCAAAATGGGTAAAATATACGGTCTGTTCCTTGTGTTGGAAACTTCGGGGACCTCTGGGCTCTACATATGTAGGGGAGACGCGGTACATGTTAGGTTACGTGTAACGATCCCATCAATCTATCTCAAGAAACTGGGAACAAAAAGTAAGAAAGTATTAAGATATTTTTGTATATGTTAACAAGTTAACTGTATTACGTTTAAAATATTATGATAGTAAAATTATAATGTATAATAGTCATAATTAAAGAAACGCACTTTCGAGGGGGAAAAGAGTACTTATCATTATTTAGTAAATTTCTGAGAGTTTATCTTTCTTAGTGGTCGTAAGGAGTACGTTATATTGCTAGGGTTAATTTAGGTTAGGTTAGGTTAGTTTAGATTGGGTTAGGTTAAGTAAAAAATGAAACAACTGAAACTTACTGCCTAACTTCCCAAACTCACTCATATTAGGGAGGCTTATTTTAGTTGGTCAAATTTACGGATTCTTCTCTTTTTAATTCGAAATTTGAAACTCATCAGAGGTAATTGAAAGGTCAATATCAAAATAGTTAAGTTAGGGAATGGGAATATAAATGGCAGGTAAATAGCTACCGGGCTTTGTTAAATTTGTTTTACACTTGGTATTTTGTTCTATAGAGAGGTTTACGTGTGTGATGAAAAAGTTGCGTCAAACAAACTTAAAGTTCTACTTTTCCAGCACGTGTCATTAAAACGTCTTTTTCATTGTGTGCAGCTGTGCGGAGATGGAAGTGAAAATAATCGAGATATCTGCTCTGCTGCGCGCGGGCCACAATAAGTTCGACATTACCAAGCAGTTCTTTGTCACCCGGATGACCGTACACTGAGTCGCGGGAAGGGTCAAGAACGGGGAACACCAGACCTCAAGTTATCAACCGTTTGGCTGTGAGAAAGGTCTTCGAAATTGCTCCGAAGCTCAAAATGAGTGCGCTCGCGAAGAAGAACATATCGGTGGCCACAGAGTCCAGGAAGGTCAAGTAAGAGGGCGGGTTGAGCTTGAGGCGCATGGAAAGAAATCTGTTCACCGACGGTCTGCGAGAACAACGTCGGAAGCGAGGTCTTTACCTTCTCAACGACATGATTCGAGCTTCAGTCCTCCATCAACTGCTTGTGGGCAAGCATGAGAAAAGTCTTCGTCCGCAACGTGTGTATGTCCTTGAGGCAGTGTTTCCCAACCTTTTTTGGACTAGCGCCCCCTTCGTACACAAATCTTTTTTATATCAAATTCAATTTCGAATACTATGCTAAATTTATCTTTCATAGCAAGATAACACTCAGGTATTAGTGTAAAAATAATTTCAATGTAGTTTTTATTTCTATTATAAATGGTAATGATGATAATGCTAAAAAAAAACCCTTTTATTTAGTAACTTACCTCAAATATTTTCACTGCGATTTTTGACTTTGGTGCTTATTGGCTAAGGCTCTGACTCTAGGTTCCTTGTTGGTTAGAAGTAATCTTACATCTTTTCGTTTTGCAATTCGCAGAGGGGGTTTCGTTGTTTAGTAAAAAGCTATGTAATTGAACTAAAACCACCTTCAGCTATTTAGGAAGTTGGTAAAACACTGAAAAAAGGTTTGATAGATTCCTATAGCTTTGAATACCTTTCACAAATTTCCTTTCGTAGCCCAAATTGCTGATATAATTGTTTGAGGAGGGACTTTAATTCGAAGTCGTTTTTTTTTAAGCAATTTACTCCTCTTGCATTTTAGATTCGGTTTCATTTGTACAAACGTCAATAAATGGGTTTATCAGCCAGTTGGGTATTTCCATATTAATGATATCCTGATATCTACAGCTCATGGCCTCGTCCAAAGAGTTCAAATGATCGCAATAAATCAAGAGGTCATCATCTCATATGGAGTTATCAGCCGCATAATCATTTTTAAATCAATCAAGATTTGGAAATTGAGATAACTCTTAAAGAGTGAAAGCTTGTCCATAAATGTGCAAATACCAGATTTTGTTTTGATAAGATTTACATCACAGACTTGCAATTGCAAATTCCTATAAATGAATCTATTGAATAAATCTGTTAAATAGACAATGTAACATTTGCAAGCTAACAGTTCTTTACTCAAATAATCACTTTTATTCTCCTGTAAAAATGTATGATACTGTTGAAAATAAAATAAATTCGATTCAAATATTTTCTTTTGTATAACCATCTCACTTCAGTATATCAAAGGAGACGATCATATTCTTCATCATTGTTGTTGCAGAATTGCCGAAAGATTCATGGATTAATGGGAAGACATTTTATTTTATTTACTGCTCTGATAAAAGCACCAAGGATTTTATCAATCCGATGACTCAAGTTTCTAGCAACTAAATGTTGACGATAAATTACGCAATGTATTGTGAAGACATTGGGTACAGCTTTCTTTAAAAATGCAAGAAAGTCTCTATACTTCATTATTAATAAATAATCAGCACCGTCCATTACACATGCAATTCTATTGTTCATAGGGCTTATTTTTCTTTAAAAAACTGTTCAACTCTAGTAAACATGGATTCAACTTTAATGTTTGTTTCAACTTCCTTTGCAAGCAGTAATTCTTACACAATTTTCTTATCTTAAATATAATGAACATATGCTAAAATTAGTGCTTCATTGCTTGGAAGAGTAGATTGATCAATTTGTAAGCCTAATTGTTGATTGTTAAGTATTTAATATAAGGTCTCTTCAATATCCTCAGCCATTTCATCAATTTTTCTTTGCATAAAACTATTACTAAGTTGAATCACTTTGATAATTCCAATTGGGAAAGGATGATGTACTATTGTACGAACGGCTTCCTCTATAGCTGGGAAAATGAGTTGTTCTTCCATTGTATGAGATTTCCCTGATATGGCAATCATCTTGGAGATATTGTATGAATAAACAACTCAATCGTCGCATTTCTGTTATTTGGTTGTCATAGGGGAGTGTATATATTTTCTGTTGTGAAATTGATCTCGTAAAATTTTAAAATATGCTAAATTTCCTTTGACTTCTTTAGGATGGATCTTCTTTAAATGATCGGAAAGCCTGGATAGCTTGATAGCCTCGTTCGGAAATACCTTCTCGCAAAAAAGACACATTGGCTTTTGTTCATTATTAATAAAAGTAACAAATCCAAACTTTAAATATTCAACAATATACTGTCTGCATTTTCACTTTATGGGTAAATTCAAGTACTGAATTAAAGTAAAGTAAGAAAAAATGACGCCAAGAAGTTTCACGAGTAGCGCCAACAACCACGGCCAACTCTTCAACAACTACTCAAGTACAGGGAAGGTACCTTATCTTTTTGCAACAAAAATGTTTGTTTAGAAAAATCGGACGTGATAATTATTCCCCCTAATCTATGTAGCTATAATACAGGGTCACCCCCCCAAAAACGGGCCCCAACTTTCGATAGGCTTCATTTCTTAATTTTCTGCAAGGGTTGAATGAAAATTTGGCGATAACTAGTTTATTGTGTTTAAAAACATCATGTCAAAACATTAAGAGTCTTTGGACTTTTCTTCTTTATTCTAGAACACGTGTTTGAGAAGACCTCCATTTAGCTCTGTTCATTTCTTGAGGTGCAGCACAAAGTTGTCCATGACGTCGTTACAAACCAACCGACTAATGGCTCTGATCTCCCCTCTGATGGCTTTCTTGAGTTCTGTGATGGTACTGGGTCTCCCTGCGTTCACTATGTCTTTAAGGTAGCCCCAGAGAAATAAATCTTGGGGGCTAAGGTCTGGGCTGTGAGGTGCCCACTCAAAATCAGTCTCGAGACTGATCACACGGCAACCAAAGTTCTTTTTCAGCTAATCTCGGGACAGGTTTGAGGTGTGAGAGCTTGCTTCATCTTGCTGGAACCAGAACTTCCCCATAAGCGACAGGAACAGGGTCTGCAACTCCCTCTTGAAGGTTTTGAGGACCTCAACATAACGCTCCTTGGTTACTGTCACTGTCACGCAAGATTCTTCGAAGAAGAATGGTCTGACGATGCCTCTGGCTAAGATTGCAGTCCATACCGTGCACTTATGGGAGTGTAAGGGCTTGGTGGTTACCTCATTTTGTCTGGAGGTCCCCCAGAAGACATTTGTTTGTTAGTTAGTTAGTCAGCGCTAATCCTTCCATGATACTAAGAGGATCCCCGACCGGATAATGAAATTTATATAAGGTCAGTATGACAATCGCTAGTCGGCCTGAGGGCCCCAGGGATCGGTCCTCTTCAGGGAAGAGGTGCCAGGAATTATGTTTTGACGCCAAACAGCGTTCAGGTGGAAGCCTTCGTCACCTCGGGGGAGAGGGACCTGTTTCTCAGCAGAGGCACGTGGATATAGATACCCACCGGCAGGATTCCTTGGAACATAGTGTGTGTGTGTGTGTGTGTGTGTGTGTTGTGCTGTAAAGGCATGAGAGCAAAGAAAGCAGTGTTATGATTGGCTATGTGTGAGCGAAGAGGTGCTAGATCTACCCACCCGAATACAGGGGTGAGCACAGCGTGTCCACCAATCGGTAGCAGATCTCTACGTGCGCTAACGTTTGTTTCCGCTCATGCTGGGATTCGGAATCGAACCCGGTACCACGACGATGGGAGGCCAACGCCGTATCCACTCGACTATTATAAGCTCTAGAAGACATTTGTCTTCGAGTTTACCTTTCCTTCAAGATAGAAGTGAGCTTTATCTATGGTCCAAAGGAGGTTAAGGAAAGTTGGGGTCTCCTGAATCTCCTTCAGTATCTTGACTGCAAAGGCCTTTCTCTGCTTGTTGTCTGAGGCTGTAAGGGGCTGCTTCGTCTGTATGGGTAGGCCTTTACATCCATTACTAGCACTCTCCTGAAAGTCTCAAGATATACCGAGGGACTTACTTTGCTTGCGCACAGAGCATTTTGGACTCTGCTAAACTGACTCCCTCACGCTCTCGACCAGCCCAGCTGTACGCTTCCTGGAGCATCCTAAATGACTTGTTTTTTTTGTTTTTTTTAATTTTATAGAGCCCATCTAGCGACTGCCCACTTGAGCCTAAGTCGCCGAAAAACACGACAGCCTAGAACTAGACTACTTTAAAATAAAAATATGAAAACTCAACAATGATATAAATTGGAAAAACTTAACAATCAGGAGGCAATCTCGGGCAGAAAGGGGAGGTCCCCCTCACCCGGGTGCAGGAGAGTGCAACCTACAAACAAAACAATAACCAAAAAAAAGAACCTTAAATAAGGTGGAGAAGCCCGACCTCCCCCTAAAAGTTAACAAGTCCACAAGTCAATGTGCACGAATCTGTCCCAAGCACAAGGGACAGGCGGTAGCTACCCCGCCCATCCCGGTACTGGGACAGATATCGTGCGCGAAGATCACGGAGACTGGGACATTCGACACGAATGTTCTAAACAGTCTGGGGGACGACGCAGTCGTTGCAATAGGGCGCAGGCGAGTGCTCCATCTAATAGCAATGCGTCACACGAGTGTGCCCGATTCGGAGACGACAGAAAGCAACCTGAAGCCGCCACGGCATTGGAGGATAGGTCCATGGAAACAATCGCGGCACAATGGCACGCAACTTTAAATTCCCTTCGACCGTCTCCCATCTTCTTTGCCAAGCAGTCCGAAGAGCTGCCCGTATTCCTGCCATGTAGTCGGTGTGATGAAGAGCGAAACGCTGGTCCGGTCGCAGAGTCCTCGCGGACACTTTGGCGCCCTCATCGGCGCGCTCATTCCCCGCAATTCCTACATGTCCAGGAACCCAGCAGAAGATAATCTCGACATCCGTCCGGCTCGCCAAAACCGTGGCGTCACGGATATCGCGAACCAGGGGATGCGGAGATTCCAATGCCCCGAGAGCACTCAGGGCGCTTTGTGAGTCGCTATAGATTACAATCCGGTCTTCCAACCGGGCACGTCGCGTAATCTCCCGTACCGAGTGGTGTATTGCCACCAGCTCAGCCGTGAAGACAGACGCAGCACCTGGTAGAGCCCCGTTGACTTCAAACAGAGGGGATACGGCGTGAAGCCGACCCCCTCTTGGGACTTGGAGCCATCCGTATACACTGGCACGGTTCCCGCGTGAAACGATGTGTGCTCCAAAAAGGTCGAACGCAATACTCCCGGTGCAGTATAAGCTTTGCGCGCAGAAGCGTGGCGACAAATAGCCAAATGTGGTACCCTCCAGGGTGGCGTCCTGGGCTGAACCAGGGGCGCCACCGGCCCGAGAGCTATATCTACCTCTCGAAGGAGTTTTCTGGCCTTAAACCCAAAGGGTTTAGGGTATGACTGGCGTCTCTCGGCAGCATAGGCACCATCAAAATCAGCTGCGGATGCAATGAGAGCTGTTGGCGACTGAGGGAGACGCCGGGCTCGCGCGTACAGGCGAGTGATGCACTGCACGTGGCGCAGAGCGAGTGGCATCTCCCCAGCATCGCCTAAAAGGCTCTCAATGGGGGAAGTGCGGAAGGCACCGGTCGCAAGGCGAAGGCCGGTGTTGTGGATTGAATCCACCTTCCGCAATAAACGCTCGGCTGCGGATGCATAAAACTCGCATCCGTATTCGAGCTTCGAGCGAACAAATGATCGATAAAAAAGTAAGGCAGTAGCCCTATCAGCGCCCCAAGCGCTGAACGTTATGAAATTGAAAATGTCCATGGCGCGGGTACAAGAGACCCTAAGGCTGCGAATATGACCCTCCCAGGTGAGGCGTCGGTCGAATACAAGACCAAGGAAACGGTGCGACTCAACCACATCCAGGCGCACCCCATTAAGAAAAAAATCTGGGTCGGGGTGAAGCCGTGGATGGCGGCAGAAGTGCACCACCTTAGTCTTGGCCAAAGAAATCTGTGCGCTTCGGCATAGCGAGAGACGCGGGTCAATGCCTGTTGGAGTCGACGCTCCAGAGTTGGCATCTTTGCCGCGCAAAAAGAGATCGAAAGGTCGTCCACGTAGAGCGTAGCGAGAACATCTTCCGGCACCACCGAAGTGATGCCGTTGATGCTCAGGGCAAAGAGTGTGACACTGAGGACACTTCCCTGCGGGACACCCTCTTCCTGCTCCTTTGGGCCGGAGAGGGCTCCCCCCCACCCGTACGCGGACTCGACGATCTCGCAAAAATTCAGATATAAACATTGGGAGCGTCCCCTCGTCCCCATCGTGTGGAGAGTCTCCATGATACCGTATCGCCATGCGGTATCATAGGCCTTCTCCAGATCGAAGAAGACCGTGGCGTAGTGCTGTCTACGAAGGAAAGCCTCGCAGACGGCATTTTCCAGTCGGAGCAGAGCATCCGACGTGGAGTAGAACTTGCGGAAGACAGATGGCCTCCGCTGTTCAGGAAAAGTCTAATCTAACATTTACTAATTTCTCCATCAACTTGCACACGCAACAAGTTAGAGAGGTTGGGCGGAAACCGGTCGGAGTAGAGTAATCTCTCCCCGGTTTGCAAAAGGTGAGCACAGTAGCGATTCGCCAGGAGTCTGGGAGAAAACCTTCCACCCAGATCTTGTTGAACAAATCTAGCAGAAAGGCCAAGCCTTGCTTACCCAGGTGTCGATGAATGGCGTACGGGACATCTTCCGGACCATGGGCGGTGTCCACGCACGAAGCAAGAGCGGAACGCAACTCACTCACAGTAAACGTGTCGTTGAAGGGTTCTCCGCCTCTGGAGGTAAAGTCCAGCCGGCGGCCTTCCGCGACATCACGACGTGCATTGAATGCTGGCGGAGCAGCATCACGGCTATAGAATGCGGAAAAAGCAGGTGCTAAGGATTCCGCCACGGACGCGGAGTCCGAGATTGATGTCCCATTCTCCTGGAGAACGGGAGGGGGGTCCTGCGAGAACTCGCCCTGAATCCTTTTGACTCGCTTCCACACCTCAGTTAAAGGGGTCTTCCCGTTAAGTGAAGACACGTATGCCCGCCAAGAAAAGCTGCGGGCGTGCTTCGAAATATACCGGAACCTAGCCCTCGCCCGACGAAATTAAGCGACAGTGAAATCGTTCGGGTGGCGCTTATAACGCATGTAGGCATAACGCTTCTGTTTGAGGGCCGTCTTACACTCGACCGAACACCATGGGAGTGGTCGGCGTGCAAAACGGCCAGACGTCCTAGGAATAGTAGTCAGGCCCACGGAGATGAGGTTGCCGGAGAAGAACTCAACGGCCTCATCTACCGACCTAAACTCCTCGACTGAGAGAGAGAATTAAGTCATTTCCTGAAAGGCAGGCCACCACGCCCGAGCCAAGTACCACCGAGGTGGTCTCTCAGGCGGCAGTTGCCCTGAAAATGATATTTGAATGGAAAAGTGACCACTACCATGGAGGTCATCGATCACCCCCCAATCGAAATCAGGCTGTGCATCCGAAGAGCACAGAGATAGGTCGAGGCAAGAAAATGAAGCCGTTCTCGGACAGTGATGCGTAAACTCATCCCCGTTTAGGACACCCATCTCAAGCTCTTTGATCAGATCGGCAAGGACTTGTCCCCTGGGATTTATGGAGTAATCTCCCCAGAGAGAATGCCTGCTGTTCAGATCTCCAAGCAAGAGATAGGGCCTCGGCAACCGTGCCACGATGCGGCGGAAGTCCCCTGCGTCGAAATCAGCTGCACAGTCACTGTCTGGAAGGGGGTATCTAAAGAGAAAGGAAAACGGAGACATCATGCCGGGTGTAAACCACGCATCCCCCAGCCCGGCCATCCCGCGGTGGTGGGGTCGCAAGACCCTTATACCCCGGGAGGACCGGCAGGGGGCACGCGCCTAGCATGGTCTCCTTCAAAAAGATAGCTAACGGGAAATGGGATGAGACGAGCCTCCGCAGCTCTTCCCAGTTGGCCCGGAGACCGCGGCAATTCCATTGAAGGAATATGCCCTCCAGGCCTAGCTCGGAGGAGACGCAGGGGCCCTCCTCGAACTGAAGACCCTCACGGGAATGGCCGTACGCTTCCCGGGGGGAGAACCCCGGGCGCTGTTGGCCGGACAAAGCGCTGAAGGCGGTGTTGCCTTCGAAGACTTATTGGGGGAGGTTGGGCTCGCCATGCGAGTCTTTTCCTCCCTCCGCCTCGAAACCTTAGGCGGGCGTTGCGGCTTCGGAGGCGGGGGTCCCTCTTTTCGAGGAACCACCGTTTCCGAGCCACTGGCCACACCTCGGGGCGTGAGTGAAGGAGCCGAAGCTCCTTTGTTGCTGTCCTCCTTTCGGGGGACAGCTTTAGGAACCCCGGAAGATGGCCTAGCGACCATCTTCAGGGGTGTTGCCTCCTGTGAGTCAAACGACTCGGTGGAGGCGCGTGGCCGTTTCACCTTACGGTAAATGGTTACGCTGGGGGAAGAGGGGGGAGCCCTGGCTTCAGCTGGGGCTGGGTATGAACCCTTTTTGCCACCAGCTTTACCAGGGGAGCGCCCGGGTTGGGTATAGCCCGCAGAAGGGCTCCGAATGGGCGCGGAAACAACCGTGCTCGTTGGCCTGGATTGGCCAGGAGCAGAGGGTTCCTTTCTAACTATTGAGGCATCTGACGTCCCAGGCAGAGCCGAAGCGGTGACAGTAAAAGCACCACCACGGCAGTGGGACGAATGTCTTCACGCGGTAGCGGTACCAACCGACACGCACCGACTCAGGGAGCTTGTCACAGTCGAACGTGACGAAGAGTGTAGGGTTGGTTCTCGAGGCCCCTCCCTGTTTTCTCATCACACGTTCGACCTTGACCGCCCCATGGTCGGCCAGCTCTAGGGTGATGTCCACAATGGAGTAGTCAACGAGTTCCCTCGCATAAACTACTCCTTTCACAAAGTTCATGGTAGAGTGCGGCGTCACACTCACCGGGGTGCCATGAAGTGTCCGAAGAGCACTTATCTTGGCCACCTCGGCGGGATTCGCCGCATTCGCCAGAAGGCTCCCGTCCGAGAAACGAGTCACCTTTGGCTCTCTACCAATTGCACTAGATAATCCTCTCCTCTGATTGATCATGTTGCCCTTAGGCAACATGGTGCCATCAGTGGAGCGAATAACGAGGAAGCGTTTGAAGCCAGCGGGCTCGAAAACGCCAGGTAACCTCTGAATGAGGGGCCCCGATGTCATCGAGGCTCCGCCCTGTGCACTTTTGGTCTTTGTCATGGTCAGGAGCTCCGTACCCGGTGGAGCAGAGGGGCCGGATGTGCCGATCTTGGCTTGTTCGCTTGCCAGAGTGGCAGCAGACCCATCCGTCCCCGCAGTCACCGCGGATGGAGAGGAGCCCAGAGTCTTTTTAGTCTTTCTTGTCTTCTTTTTCTTTTTAGGAGAGGAGGGCAGGGAATGAACCCGCTTCTCACCTCCACCGGTAGAAGCCCCCCGGCCAGATGTACTGGCCTCAGCCAGGTCCTTCTCCGAAATTGAGAAGGTCCTGGTGGTCGTAGGGGCATCATCCGGAGGAGATCCCTTCCCTCCTTGTACTGCCTGAGAATCCCCAGCCGTTTGAGGAGGACCTTTCATAGGGGCGGATTCGGGTTCGGTGCTTGGCGCCGAGCCCGGATTTTCCCCCATGGGAGGCCCTACCGTCTGAGGCTGGTTTTTCTCAAGGACAATGTCTATCACAGGAGGAGCCTCCAGTTGGCCATCCCCTCCCAGGACTTTGCAAGTCCTGCTGGCTTTCTTGGCAGTCCCCTTAGAAAGCAAAGGAGGGACTGCCACTTGAAATAGGGAGGTGCCTGAAAGCACTTCAAGAGAAGGGGGTAAGGGGGAGTCCCCTACACTCGTAGGCGTAGAAGAGAAGTAAGCCTCCTCTCCGGTTAAAGAAGTACGGGGGTCCCCTGCGCAAGCACAAGGGGCAGGGACCTCCATTTTCTCGGTGGAGCTGCCCGAGGGCGGCTCCGTGGATGTTCTTGGAGAAGTTGGGGGGTTGTTGTTTTTTTTATTTTCATTATTGGGCATGGTGACCCTATTTGTGCTACGGGACGCAATAGCTCATCACCTCTCGCAGTTGCCCACACTGCAAGAGGTGCTTACAGGCCTGGCAGAGCCAGGTGACGCCATTCAGGACCACCTCTCCGGCCTGGTGGCCTGGCAGTCCATCGGCATGGCGGCTCCACCTTGGACACGGCGTAAAATTGATAGTATGTGAAGAGGAGAGGAAAAGGGATGTGAGGAAGGTATGGGTGGGGATTAAGCAGGTTGTTAAAAACCAGCCACCCCAGACCGGAGCTCAGGGGTTAGGGAACATTTTCCCCTCCCCCCTCAGCCCCGATCCGGGATGGTTGGCTGAGAGGAAGGTCAGCATCTACCCTGTGAAATTAGAGGCTGACCAGAGAAAGTTGTGAGAGAGGTTGTATGAAAAGCGACGAGGTAGGAGAGAAATACAGGCTATCTGAAAGAAGGAAGAGAGGCTAAGCTGGGGCCGAATGGAGCGCTGGATCCCGTCAGCACGGCGGCCAGGATGGCAAATCGCCGCGCCCCTTACGGGGCTGAATGGCTTGGATGGTTATCACTGGCTGCATTGAGGTTCTCCACTGTCCCATAGTTCTCTAAGTGGTCCACCCAGTCCTAAATTCTACTCTTGGAGGGGGCTTTTTCACATTTGAACTGATGCACGAAAGTGTCCTGCACTTTCTTGAACGAGCCTGTCTTGCAATAATGTTTAACACAATATATTCTTTGCTGGAGCTCCCATTGAGATCTAGTTGTGTTCACAGTCGTTGCTTCTGTCATGTGCTGCGAAGTAACGGTGATTAGTGAATGAATGAAGGATATATCACAAAAGGTGTGTGCAGGACCGTTTTGGGGGCATCACCCATAACAAAAGTTAGGTTAGGAGATATAGCGGTTCTACTTTGCGTGGCTAAATGACGGGTTGCATTTGGCTAAGACTCAGCATGACGTAAGCTTAATTAATCCCTCAAATACTTGAGCACATGACTAATCTTGATAATTGGGAGCGTTTAGGAAACACAAATATTCAATAATTTTTGAAAATTTGAAATAAAAAATGATGAATACTCACCGTCCCCTAAGTGAAATATAAACTTACAGCGCTCCCTTTTAACACAAAAACGCCCACAAGGGGGCGCTAGCGCCTACAAGGGGGCGCTAGCGCTCACGTTGAGAATCACTGGGTTAAGACCTCGCTTGGAACGCGTGCTCGCCGCCTAGGGCGGCCACATTGATTAATATTACAATTTAAACACATATTTATATGTTGTAACAATAAAACTGTGTCTAACTGCATAAAATTATCATTGTGTCCTTTGTTGAGAGCGTTTTAATGAGTGTAACAGGACTTTTGAAATTCCTGGTATTATAATCCGAGAAGACAAACGATTTGCGGGGATTCTGTGGACCGTTTTTAAGGCAGGGGACCAATAGTGAAGATACACTTATCCATACCTTACTTTATTACATCACCCTACCAGAGGTCTTCTTTAACAAACATTTGACCTTTTCTATGGCTCTCATTTTCTTGCCTTTTTTCACCAATTACTTTTACCCTCAGGACAAATACCAATCTCCACAATTTGAAGTATCAAATTGTGTATCAACTTTTCTGTCAATAAAGGATTAAATATCTTCGAGGAAAGCTTCTTACCTTTATTAGAGGCTAGCGGAGATTTTTGCTGTCGGGTTATCCCTAATCCCTTTATACAACGGAATCGTATCCATTGATATCAGAGAATCATTGACGTCGGATAATTCTTTTTGATGGACGAATGTCTGGATATTAGACTATTCTTTTTCTCCTTAAAGGAGGATTAGATTTAAGATCAAACCGGAAGAATGTTTGACCTACTTTCTAGGAAGTTTGTTTATTGACAAACCATCTAAGATTGATGGAGTTTGAAAGGGGGATATACTATTTTGATATTACTGGTAGGTATGGAAGTTTATAGAGAATATATCTCATACCTGTTGATCTTGTTTGAAGACTAACATAACTGTTTCTTAAGGATTTTAGGGTTTGTCTGTAAGCACGAAGAGGCTTTGCAAAAACTGTTATGAGGCATTATAAAGATCAACAAACCCAGATACTTAAAGGGGGAAGGCCTTTCTTTACTCGTTCATTTTTAAAGTTGACTCAAGTTAGCTTCGGTTAGAAAGAAGCAAGTAACCACGTAACAACTTCTATGTGACAAGAGTTGAATATTAACTTATCGAATTCATTATTACGTGATTTGTCTTTTAATAGTGTTATCATATTGGAAATAAATTAGTAATACAGGACCTTAATCTTTCCCAGATGGAGTCTCCAAATAACTAAAAGGCAACTGAATGGACATATTTGAATCTGGGACTGCGGATTTTTACAACGTTTATGTTTTTGTTTATATTTATGTTTTATGGGGGTGGGGGTGGGGGGGGGGGTAGACCAAAGACCTATTTAAATTTCAGCTATCTTAAAATTACATCTTTGAAAATTTCAAGGCCTTTCAGCGGACGATATATGATCCAAATACAGGAGTTGTGCGCACATTTTTCTCCACCAATTAGATGCATATATTCTTCTAATTAAGGTTTCTATAGCAACGCAAGTTCGGTTAGCACTATGTCTACGGTTAGTGATCATCTTCAGTTGATCCAGTATTAATCATTTTTAGGACATGGCCTACAAGATTGACCTACAAATGGAACGCAGTTTGCTAATAATATGCTCTTTTCATGTTGCGTAAATGGACTTTCTACCACAGAAAAAAATAGCTTAATTTTCTGGAATGTCATTTATTGGACTAAACTTTGTAGGCAATAATGTACAGGGTGGTCTGAAAGTCTTTTCACCCCCTGTAAATATAGTTTTAATTTTCTCTTTCAGGTGGCTGACACGAGTTCCTACAGTTTAGAAGAGAGGCTGATTGCAAGTGTGTGAGCACATGATGGTGTGTATTCTGACAAGAGTATGGAAGATGTGTGACATGACTTCACTGCGAGATTCGGAAGACACGCCCCTCCGAATAGCACGACACTGCGTTATATTGTTCCTCTATTGTTCTTATTACTTTTCGATATGATGTGTCATGACTTTCGACCATCCTATATTACACTCCACACACGGTGTTTCATTAGTTTTACTTAATAAGCGACAGTGGAAATTAGAGCGAGATATTTTTTACGGCTTCCTACAGCAATCATCTCCATTAAGACTTTATTAAACTTGGAAAATCATTGAATTGAAGTCTTAAACCACTCGTCGTTGAAATGGTTAAATTTTATCTCAATGCTACCACACAGTATCACTCCCACAGACATAAGATTAAACACTTCTTGAACCTTAATGGTTTAATATTCAAGTATAATATTTCACAACAACATAAAAGTGTATTATTCACAACCATTTACCATATGTAGGCAACATCCAAAAGATAATTAATAATTATAGATCAAAAGTAGATATTTCCCGTCAGTTGCTCTATCTTAAGTTCATCTATACTAGATATTTCGCCCTATGTTCACCTCCTGCAAATATTTCACCAAATTTCATCAGGTGAGCGTATTTTATCCCAGGTTCAGCTAGTGAACATATGTATTTCACCTCAAGTTCACCTACTGTAGATATTTCAGCCAATTTCACCTGATGGGCGTATTTTACCCCAGCTTCAGCTACTAAAAATATGTATTTCACCTCAAGTTCACCTACTAAACATATTCCACCCAAGCTAACGAATTCAAACATAATTCACCTCAATTTAACCAACTCAATATATTCTCCCCGTTTCTAATCCCAAATTTCACCTACTGATGAAATTCAATTCCGGGTACGTGGTCTCAAGTTCAGCTATTGAAGATCTACCCAAGATTAATTACTAAAAATATTCCGCCTCAATTTCACCTACTGAATAGATTCCACCCATTCTCACCTGCTAAATAAATTCCATTATAAATTCACCTACTGAATATATTCCAACCATTTTCACCTGATAAATATATTCCAGTTTATACATTTACTGAATATATTCCAACCATTTTCACCTACTAAATATATTCCACTATAAATTTATCTACTGAATATATTCCAAACATTTTCACCTACTAAATATATTCCATTATAAATTCATCTACTGAATATATTCCAACCATTTTCGCCTACTAAATATATTCTATTATAATTACATCTACTTAATTCTACTGAATATATTCCAACCATTTTCACCTAATAAATATATTCCATTATAAATTCATCTACTGAATATATTCCAAACCAAGTTCACTTACTGAATATATCTGATCTCCCTCCCTAGTTAATTGGGCCAAAGTTCACCCAATGATGATATTACTTCCTAGATTGAGGTAAATAAAGATATTACACCCTAAGTACATCTGGAGGTGGAATACCTTGTGTTTTTAAATGATCCTTCCAATACCAGAAAGAATTCAAGGTTTGTAATAGCTTCCCTTGCCCCCGCTAGTGGATGTAAAGTACGCCCTGCTCGCTCCAGTACTTTGGTTCCATGAGATTTCCTCCTGAAGTCTTTGGCAGCGGTTAACACGTAATTCCTATTCTCTATATCTTTCTACTCTATCCTACATTTTCGTATCTTCCCTTCATTCCTTCTTCACGAGGTGTAAATGACCTTGTCGGTTGCAGCGTTTCTTTTCAACAAAGAATCGCATTCGCTTTTACAACTTCCAGAGTACAAATGCGCTCTTTCCAAGCTCACGTGGTGAGCATCTCCCTCGAATCCAGCCTCGCCCTGGAATTGCCGCTTCTCCCCTCCCTCTCACCCTTCCCCTACGATTTCCTCCGCCGCAAGGATAAGGGGCGGTTTCCCATAGAAGGACAAACAAAGGAATGGATACAAATTGCCTTCCCTCTATTGGGGGACTGAGGAGACAGCCCCCAAAGTTAGGGGGAGTGGAGGAGGGAACAAGGCCTGCAGACGGTCATTCGATTCGATGCTTCGCTCAGCCAGATGCTACCACCTGCCTCGAATTCAAACTTTCTACAAATGACAACTTTTTATCATCGCGAATAAATTATATATATATATATATATATATATATATATATATATATATATATATATATATATATATATATATATATATATATATATATATTTATATATTATTTTGGGTGTCCCAGAAGTAGCGCACCATCCTGGTTTTCAAAAGAAAACCACGACTTTGTTGATTTAAAAAACGCTCTTATTGATAATAATCATAAAAAATGCTTAAATTGAGCCCCTCTGCAATAAAACACGCGTCAATTCTCTTTATCAAACTGTCTTTCACACTTCTGAGGGTTTCAGGGGCGATCTTTTGGCACGCAGTTGTTTGATGCACTGATGATTTGCTAATGTTTAGCTCCTGGCCTCCTCTTATGATCCATTTTGCAGGACTTGTAACAACATTGACCAAAATCAAAGGGGATGTTTCTTCATCAATTGCACTCTTTGGTCGCCAAACATCTCTCACGATCAGCAACTGAGTCTGTTTCTTGGAAGTGGTTGATTAAGCGACAAATAGTGGTATAGCTCAATGGTTCTCACTCAGGGTGATTGCTATTGAATTTTTCAGTTACTGAGCGGTGTGTTGCCCCATGTCTTCCAAACATGGAAACAAGTTGAACTCTATCTTCTACTCTTAGTTTCTTAGCCATAATTCAATCTGAAATCTAGAAAATAAATACCGTTAATTATAATCAATAGAGATGTTTTTGAAATCAATAAAGGTGTTTTTTTTTAAAACTAGGATAGTGCGCGACTTCTGGGACACCCTGTATATATATATATATATATATATATATATATATATATATATATATATATATATATATATATATATATATATATATTCCCAACTGTCATTGGTCAGCGATAGTCATTTATTTGAATATCGCGTCTAGTAATTGTCTTTTCGTTTTGTGAGAGCTCCATTTTTCATTTAATATTATTTATTTCTTTGTTCTTCGTCCCTTGAATAAGTAATAAACGAAAATGGCCTAGACTTCGCTTGTTTTCTTCCATTTCTCGTGGTTTAACCCTTTAAAAGTGTTTATATAGACTCAATACAAAGGGTTCTATGTAAAGCAAGCTTTTGTTAGACCTACATTAACATCTTCCAGATATGCAATCTATGTAATATCGTCATTTAAGCTCCACTCAGTCAGTGGGAGAATACAGAGTATCAACCAAACACAATCTCTCCAAGGTTGTTGTCAACCGTTCTCAAAGAGATAATCAGAAACGCTCAGAAGTTTAAGATGATGTTCGTGCTTCGATGAAGAGAGCGTTGAAGGATTTCACTGAAGTATTAGAATTCCCGCCACTAGGTGTCAGGTATCTAATCGTGTGTTTCCTAGTGTGGCATTTCGAGTGTAAGTGTCTATGTGTTAAAAGAGACGCAATAAAAGCCAATAATGACAACAATTGGGCTAGTTTCTAATTAAAAATAATTTCGAGAAAATTCATTACAAGGCTCATTTGATTATAAAGATCATACGGAGCTTAAATATCCTTCTTGGGCTTCTAATTATAATTGAATAGAAATCTAATTTAAAAATAGCCGTCAATGAAATAAAAAAGAAAAGTAAATAGAATGGAAAGAGAGGAGTAAAGAAAAATGATCGTAATTACACAAGACTGAAGAAGAAAATTGACCAAACTTTTCTATAATTTTGATGACGTCTCCTAATTCCCTATTTTGGGACAAAATCTATACACCAAATGATAAAGGCTCAAATTTATCAACCCTAAAACCCATATCGGGAATAAATTGGTAAAACAGGACCTTTTCTTTCCCCAGATGCAATATCCAAATAATTAAAAGGCAACTGAATGGAAAATAACATGCAGTTTCGGATTTTTAATACATTATATTATGAAGACCAAATGGATCTATTTTCAATCGAATTTCTAAAAATCCTTAAACGTCTAAATGAACATTGCTAAAAGAAAATTAACAACTTCATCCGAAAGTTATTAATGGGAATAAAAGTCCATTCTATTATTTAATATTGTGTTCCTTTCCTAATGGGAAATTTTTACATAGATTTTTTCCTAAAATAAGACTCTAATAATTACTATCTGAAATTTCTCTCATTTTAATTTACTTTATAGTAAAAAAATGTGCAATAGAAAAACTAATGAACGTCCGTTCAAAAGTAACCGATTTCAATAAAGTTTGATTCATTGACCAAAAGAGTTAATAAAAAGCCACCCTCTTCATTATTGGCATCAATTATTACGCTCACACAGGTGAAAATTTCACACTAATTTATTTTAATTAAATCATTTATTTTACTTCTATTTGCCAAGCGTATTAATTACTAGTTAATGCAATTAAAGCTATTTTGCTCAAACAAGCACGAAACAAGTGAATTTAAAATACAAAGATGATGTAATTAGTTTCAAATGATCAACTTGATCATTAAATTATGGTTTAATTATTTCATATTATTTATTTATTTTTAGTCGCGTGTTTGCAACTATAAAGGCTACTATGTCGGTGCGTAAACCGATCGGTCGAATTGTAGCCATTTTACTATTCAATGGCTTTTTTGGCATTAACACCGTAACTATTCGGCTGATTCTAACGAAATATAACACCATTATGTTGTTTCACGTTCCCTTTAGAATGGTATAATTGCTAAAGTCCTCTCAAAGTTAGTTCGGAAATTATTTGGCAATAACATCGTAACTACTCGGCTGATTCTAACGAAATTTGAAACCCCCTATGTTGTTTTACATTCCCTTTAGAATGGTATAATCGCCAAAGTCCTCCCAAGGTTAGTCCGGGAATTATTTGGCAATAACATCGTAACTATTCGGCCGATTCTAATGAAATTTAAAACTGTTGATGTTGTTTTACGTTCTATTTCGAATAATATAATTGGCAAAATCCTCCCAAGGTTAGTCCGGGTATTATTGAAAGTTTTAAAGGTCCTAAGGTCATATGGTGATAAGGTCATAAGTCAGAATAATTGAGAGCACGCGACTTAGGTCTGTTGACCTTGTTATTACCAAGCACCACCCCACTTCACTTTTCAGTATAGAAGCAATCAACTGTTTTAACTCTCCATCCGGAATCAATCTTTAACTATATTTAACTATATTTCAATAAAAAGAGCGCTATAGTAAGCGGGTGTTGCTTAGGCCTACAAAAACATCTCTCACATAATTTTATTTTTATTTATTTATTTACGCTTTTCGGGGTTTTCTCGTCTGTGCCTCACCCTCCATCTTAACCGTGCACTTTTGGTTTGCCAAACCTCATTCCTCTTGTGGGGGTGGAACCCTTTTGGGAAGATAAGAGGTTATGCAATTCCAATTTCCCTTATCCCTTAACTTCCAATCCTTTGGGTCATTTGCGTTCCTCTATCTTTCCGTCCCCCTTAATCGATACTTCTAATCCTCCCTCTATAAATCCCTACATAATTCTCTGTCTACCCCAGAGATCAGAGCAATGAAACACATTTAGATAATGTCTCATTATTTCCAAAACGTGCATCCGCATCCAACTATTATTCCCCTACATATATCCTTCTCTATTTACCGATCACCCTCCTAACCCAAGGA
This sequence comes from Ceratothoa steindachneri, assembly GCA_963969495.1. Taxonomy (NCBI): domain Eukaryota; kingdom Metazoa; phylum Arthropoda; class Malacostraca; order Isopoda; family Cymothoidae; genus Ceratothoa; species Ceratothoa steindachneri. Next base: position 35,686,412 of record OZ018331.1, on the reverse strand, counting down.
ATATGCACAAACTGCTATTAAAAATTTTAAATTGCAATTGAAATGAAGAACCCTAAATATTGCTTTATTACAAAAGCCAGTTGCCTCCCCCCCCCCCCGCAAAAAATCCAATAAAGAACAAAACAGATTTCTCATTAAGCTAAATTGAATCTTCAACTGACCAAATGAAAGTGAAGTTCGGATTTAAAGAATAAAAGAGTTGAATATTAACTGATCGCGAATCTAGGCGGACGTTATTAAAAGATTAATCAGTGTCAGGCGGACTTTATTGAAAGATTAATCAGTAACAGAAGGTCCCAGGCTTATTTCAACGATTCTGTGAACTGAAGCGGGAAGCCAAAACTGCGGAGATATGACACCGGACGGAAAATACTGACTGTGGATTTCGAATCATCAAATTAATCAGCGCAGGGTACGAGATAAGCCCCCTCTTCCCTCAAACATTTACACATTGTTAAATGATTGTATAATCTATGCAATTTTAATGAAAACAACAAAAAACTTGAACATTAAAACATGTCAAACGTACACATATGATGAACTAATGAAGCTAAAATCGATATCCGAAACCAAAAGACCGAAAACAGGATATACTAATTTAAATGTAAAGCAGTATATTAAGTGTACAATGCACATTTATTTCAATCTCCCCAACACTGAGATTATGGTGAGAGGAGAAAGAAACACAGTTAGTTACAGCCTTAATAATAACTAAAAGAAGTAAGAAAGACGGCACGAGAACAGATATGTACTTTTTATATGTTGTAACATCTTGATTTCGGAAAATTAGCTGAGCAGTGATGAACAACACAAAATGTGTTAACAAATTCCTGTTATTATCTGTTCGTAATTCTATTCCATAATTCTGGGACAAGTTAAGTGGTCTCTGAATACGCTGTTTTAACTGTTAAATAACTCTACGTAAATCAGATGAAAAAACATTTTGAATAACATGATTTTTTTTTTACTCTTTAGTAGTGATAGAAAAAAGTATTCTTTTTAATTTTAGAGGGACAAATATTATGTCCTTTTCAAGCAGCAAATGAAGGTGTCAAGGTTAGCTTGGGTTTCTCGCTTATTTTTAGTGTGTGGACGCGACTCTTTAGGTTGCTATGTCAGTCCGTAGTTCGTCCGTCGGATGTAACCATTATACTTTTCAATGAGTTTGGGGGCAATACCATCGTAACTATTCGGCCGATTCTAATGAAATTTAAAACCCTTATGTTGTTTTACATTCTCTTTCGAATGATATAATTGCATAGGTTCTGCGGAGGTTAATCCCGGAATTATTAAAATAATCTAACGATGGGTTGGATTGGTCTACTTGTGGAAAATTATGAAAGTCGTGAGGTTATATGGTAATAGGGTAATGAGCTAGAATAATTGAGAGCACGCAACAAAGGTATGTTGGCATTGTTATAAATTTACGGAGACTTATGACCTCAGTTGCAGCAGCAAGATGGGCGCTCTTAAAAACAATAATATCAAAGGGAGTTGGATGACCTCATTTGCGCTAGTCTTATTGCATAAAGAACCTAAAACTATTCGGGGAAATTGTAGAATTTATTATGTCAACGGAAACATAAAAAAATTGGAGTGTCATTGGAAAAACCCAAACAAAGGCAGGAATTTATTATAGCAACGGAAAAGTAAAACAAATGGGGTGTCATTGGAAAAGACAAACAAAGGAAGGAATTTATTATGGTAAAGGTAACGTCAAAAAATTGGGGTGTCCGTGGAAAAGCCTGAAAAAAGGCAGGAATTTATTATGGCAACAGGAAATTTTAAAAAATGGGGTGTCATTTGAAAAACCCAAAGAAAGGCATGAATTTAGTAAGGCAACCTAAACGTCAGAATTTTCGGTTTAATTGGAAAAGCCCAAACAAAGGTAGGAATTTATTATGGCAACGGAAAGGTAAAAAATTGGGGTATCCTTGGAAAACCCCACTAAAGGCAGGAATTTATTATTGCAGCAGAAACGCTAAAATAATTGGAGTTTCATTGTAAAAGCCCAAACAAAGGAGGGAATTTATTATGGCAACGGAGAAGTTAAAAAATGGGGTGTCATTGAAAAGCCCAAACAAAGGCAGGATTTTTTATGGCAATGGAAACGTCAAAAAATCAAGGTGTCATTGGAAAAGCCCTCAAAAGGCAGGAATTTATTATGGCAACGGAAACGAAAAAAATGAGGTGTCATTGGAAAAGGTCAAACAAAGACAGGAATTTATCATGGCAACGGAAACTTCAAAATATTGGTGAGTCACTAGAAAAGCTCAAACAAAGGCAGGAATTTATTATGGCAACGGAAACGTCAAAAGAATTGGGGTGTCATTGAAAAGGCCCAAACAAAGGCAGGAATTTATTATGGCAACGGAAACGTAAAAAATAGGCTGTCATTGTAAAAGCCCCCAAAAGGAGGAATATATTATGGCAACAGAAAAGTAAAAAAAATGGGGTTTCATGGGAAAAGTGCACCAAAAGGCAGAAATTTATTGTGGCAACGGAAACCTAAAAGTATTGGGTGTCATTGGACAAGGTCAAACAAAGACAGGAATTTATTATGGCAACGGAAACTTCAAAAGATTGGGGAGTCATTAGAAAAGGTCAAACAAAGGCAGGAATTTATTATGGCAACGGAAACGAAAAAAAAGGGGTATCATTGGAAAATCTCAAACAAAGAAAGGAATTTATATTGCAACGGAAAAATCACAAAATTGGGGTGTCATTGGAAAAAACAAACAAAGGCAGGATTATATTATGGCAACCAAAACGTCAGAAAATTGGGGTGTCATTGGGAAAAAACAAACAAAGGCAGGAATTTATTATGGTAACGGAAAAGTAAAAAAAAAATGTTGTGTCCTTGGAAAAGCCCAAACAAAGGCAGGAATTTATTATAACAACGGAAAAGTAAAAGAAAATTGGGGTGTCATTGGAAAAGCCAAAAAGACATGAATTTATTATGGCAAAGTAAAGGTAAAAGAAAATTGGGGTGTCTTTGGAAAAGCTCAAACAAAGGCATAAATTTATTCTGGCAACGGAACGGTAAAAAAAAATTGGGGTGTAATTGGAAAAGCTAAAAAAAATGCAGGAATTTATTCTGTCAACGGAAACGTAAAGAAAATTGGAATGTCATTGGAAAATACCAAACAAAGGGAGGAATTTATTTTTGGCAACGCAAAGGAAAAAAATTGGGGTGTCATTTGAAAAGCCCAAACAAATGCGGGAATTTATTATGGCAACGGAAACGTCAAAAGATTTGAGGTGTCATTGGAAAAGCCCAAACAAAGGCAGGATTTTATTATGCCAACGGAAAAGTAAAAAAATTTTGGTTCATTGGAAATGCCCAAACAAAGGCAAGAATTTATCATGGCAACGCAAACGTCCAAAAAATTGGGGTGTCGTTCGAAAAGCCCAAACGACGGCAGAAATTTATTATGGCAACGGAATAGTAAAAAAAAGGGTGTCTTTGGAAAAGACCAAACAAATTCAAGAATTTATTATGGCAATGGAAACGTAAAGAAAATTGGGGTGTCATTGGAAAAACCCAAACAAAGGCAGGAATTTATTATGGTAACGGAAAAGTAAAAAAAAATGCGGTTTTATTGAAAAAACCCAAACAAAGGCAGGAATTTATTATGGCAACTAAAAATATAAAAAATTTGGGCTCTCATTGGAAAAGCTCAAACAAAGGTACGAATTATTATGGCAACGGAAATGTCGAAAGATTTGTGTCCTCATTGGAACAAAGCCCAAATAAAGACAGGAATATAATGTTCACTTCTCTCGAATTTATTGGCACTAGCACTTATTGAATCTCTGTTGTAATAGACTGAAACATTACCCCGTGGAATTTCTACTTTAACTGGGTGCCTGAAATTAATTTTACTTTACAATAGAAGCCGATGTCTACATAATTCTACCTTTCTCATATTTTTAAAAACTGGAAAAACATTAAAATGATTAAAGAATCTTAGCAGAAATGGATTATAGAATTTTACTTGATATACTGAGTAGATAGACAAAATATTCATGCTGCCTTGTAAGTATTAATGTAATGTATTGTCGTCAGCACCAGCTCGTGTCCATCATTCGTTCCGCCATCTGTTATCCTATCTTCTCTGTTGATGTTTGTGAGTGATGTGACTTTGAAGGCCTAATCTTTGGTGGAAGATCCTTGGGCACTGATCCCCTCGGAGGGTTGGCGGAGGACGAGGTTGTTTCAGTCTCTCTTTTCTTCTCCTGCGTTTTTAATTGCGAGCGATTCTAGTCTGAGGCGAACCCTCATGTTAGTTAGGGGGTCATGGTGCGTTATATCTGATCTTTGTAACAATCAGTACCGAACTAGTTTCGGAACATCAGGCTCTATTTTCAGCTTTGTAGAGGAGAAAGATAGAGCGTGAAGTTTCGAACCTCGTTTTCATTAAACTTTTTATTTACATTAATGTTTACATAATTAATATGACAGTTTAATAGGCACAATGCCAGAAATTAAAGTGATAAGTTGTCAAACAATTTTGTGTGGAATACTAAATAGTTATATCTTCTTTTCATAACAGAGAGTATATAAAACAGGTTGTATAGGTTTATTAGATTCCGGGTGTGGAAAAGAGGGGGGAGTCTTTCAAAAAACATTCCTGCTTCCAAAGCTTCTTAAGACTAAAATCATAATGGATCTATACGTCCGGAAACCAACCAAATGATATGTAATTAAAGTCGGGGAAACTTTCAAAGAAAATGAGAACTGACTGGCATAACACCGGTTTGTCATCTTCCACTACATCGGACGTGCTTACGAACCACTCCTCTACACTTCAGGTAGGTGACTCCACACAAAAAACCAATCTAACCGTCTACAAAAGTGTTAACAGATTTCCTGGTTGAAGTGTGATGACCATAAACTAGGAGAACATTGTTTATATTGATGATATACAGTTGATGAGTTTCTAAGACAGTGCTTTTCAACCGGAGTTCCACAGTAACGATCAAGAAATCATTTTTAAAATGCCTCAATTGCAAAAAATATGTACTTTAAACATTTATTAAAAAAAAAAAATAACGACACTCAGAGTATTTTGAAACTACCTTCTCTGCATTGTGCAACACAAAAACAAGGAAAAGAGAAAGATTGCAGGCAGTGAATAAAGCAATAAAAGTTGCCTTATCAACTTCATGTCCCAATATTATAGAATTATGTTATAATCATCAAGCTCAAATTTTCCATTAAACTTTTAAACGTAAAATTTATTTATTTTAAACTTTTTAGGTCTTATTTCGATTAAATTCGGTTAAATGTCAATCGTAGTTCAATTTGAAGTGCTTTCCAAGTAATTAAATATTTATACGTAGATTATTTTATATTGGGGCGCCACGGCTGCTTCGAGATAGTAATTAGCAGAGCCGTAGCAATGTCTAGTCCCCCTTTAAAATTAAGATTGTGGGGTCCCCATAACAATATATCATGCATTTACAAGTAGTGCCAGGCACGACAGATACTATTCTCAGCAGTGCCAATGCTGCGAAATACTTACAGAAAATGGGTATTCGAAAATTCTATATTTTCATTAATAAAATAAAAAAAATGGCCACAGTGAGGCCCTTTTAAGATCGCCCCATCCCAGCTGGGGAGGGGGGGGGGTTGTCGCGGTCAGTTGCTACTGCTCTGGTAATTAGGGTGCCACTATAATAAAAACAGTTGAAAAACACAGTTCTAAGAACTAGTTTCTCTACATAGAGTTTTCTTCGTGGTTCTTTTGGAAACTATTTAAAATCATGGGCGATCACAAGTCTTTAAAATTGCACTGTTCAAATGATGTCTTTTTTATTCCTTCATTAAGAAGATAGATGAACTCAGACATTAAGAAGATAGATGAGCTCAGATATAATATGTATAGTAAACGGTTTCACCAAAATTGAAATAATGGAGTGCATACACAAGGCTTTGAGGAACAACGACATATAGGGCCTATGAAGTCGGGTTAGAACGGCCGAAGAATTTCAAAAAGAAAAAGATGCTCGTTTTTTTATAATTATGTAAACGCATATCTTATTTATAGGTAAATAATAAATACTTAAAAAGGATTATTACTAAACCTATCGATGAGAGGTATAAAATAATTCAGCATATAAAAACATCTGAAAACCCACTAAATATTTAAGCATTTTTCTTTAACCATTTATCTCTACTTAACTTCATGGTCGACACCAGTAACTAGGGATCTCTTATAGAACTCATACCTCCGCTAAATATCTAAAATGTGAAATCTCGTCCTGTTAAAGAAAGAGAAAAGTGTCAATTCTAAGCCCAAGAGCGATTGATTCTCAGAATTTCATCGAAAACCGTCAATAAACACATACACAAACAGCCACACATACACAGCTGACCGCAAATACCTCTCCAAATCCTTTAGAGTAGGTAAATTAGAACATTTGAGTAGTTAATTTGTATATTTACAACTTAATAAACCCTCCCGTTAGCGTGTGGCCTAAATTTTCAATGTAACCACACATCGCCGATGTCTACTTCTTTAACATTCCTAAAAGGTGGAGGAAGGCGAATAGTTCTACAACGTCAAGATTTAGGGAAAAAACCGGGTGCAAAAAAACCCCGCAAATTAAAACTAAAAAGACGGAGAAGGATTTTCAGAGCGGTTGATTCTGTAATGGGATGTCGCGTCGATGCACGTCACCATTCGTCACGCCAGCGCCCTCTAGGCTTCGCCTCACGCACCGCTAGACTAGGCTTGCCCCGAGAAACATTCGTATCACAAACAAACGCACACACAGGCGAAAATAAGCTTAAAAGCATACAAATAAATATTAACATAGTCATTTTATAGATGCTATTTGCACTGAAATAAAATAAAGTAATTAAGTTTTCTTGTTTTCTTTTTAACAAGAAGATCGGAAAGAAACTTCGAAACTTTCATAATTGATTAAGAATGGAAATAATGCTACAACGAGGTCATTTTCACTCACCAGAGTTGATGAAGGTAAGGGCAGACAGAAAATAAAAATATAGTCAGAGTTTAATAAGGAAAAATATTAAATAATAATGGTGCTCCCGATCGCTATTAGGCTTTGAGTAGAAAATCCACCATGGCCTATCAAAGTGATCCCGGTCAGAGTATCCCTCAAACCAGAAAGCTGCTATAATCTGTACCTATTGGATTGCGTTATCAGCCATCAACCAGTAGGCTTGTCATATTGCAATTTTAATACCAGACCCCAAACATATAAGTACTAATAAAAACTTTGCTCAAATCCGTGTATAGTATAAGCTGCAAATACTAATAAACCTTTGCTATAATACCAATATACATATAAGCGTGGTTACCAAAGCGATAATTTCGGTATTAAAAGCAATAATTAATATACAGTATTAAGTTTGGGGAGATTTTATAGGTAGCGACTGCAAAATTATAAAACTAAACAACACCAACTTTATTGTTTAATATTTTTAGTTGATTTAAGACAATTCTAATGCGCTGAATCCCAAAATCACATTGGTTTCGCTCATTCAGCTCAACTTTTTATTTATCGCGACATGATTTTTTAACAGGTTTTATTTTACATGTGCGGGTATTTTATATTTATATGATGCAAAAAACTTTCCTATTTCCTTAAATAAACGAATTCTGAAGAGTTTACATGCGGCAATTTTTAACTAACTGGTATTTTTCTTCTGCAGGTGAAAGAAATGGATTTGGTCAGAAGATCTTGCCAAAATAACCCCATGGATTTTGTTACATCTGCGGCAAATACACCGTCACATCGAGTCCCAAGTTTCTTAAAGCCTACTTACCATGCTTATTTTAGTATGAAACTTGGTGGCCAGGATAAAGCTTGGGCGCCATACTTCATATGCAAGACATGCCTGACTATCTGTGGTATTGGACCAATGGCAAAAAGAGTTGTCGTCTGAAGTTTGGGAATCCCAGGGTTTGGAGGGAGCCGACAAATCATGGCACTGACTGCTACTTCTGCCCTATTAATTTGACTTGAATCAACAGAAAGAAGTGGAACAGCCTCAAGTAATCTGATCTTCAATCAGTACGTCGTCCTGTAGTTCATTGTGATGAAATTCTATTACGTCTTTGGAGAACTTCCGGAGAGTAGTGACGAAGATTCCTAGTGTTCAAGGAAATGAAAAAGGGGCTTTTGACGATCCTGCTCCACATCCTTTCTTCTAAAAGAAGCTAAATGATCTAGTTTTCGATATCAGCTTGACAATATCCTCTGCCGAACTGTTGGCATCCAGAGTGAAAGAAAAAACCTCCTCTCACACAGTGTTCGCCTCACATACCGCAGCAGACATCCAGATTACCTCCGTTTTCTTCTCTGAAGAGAAGGAATTAGTGTAATGAACAGATATTGCTCTCCCCGTACGGGGGCGGGGAGGAGGGGGGGCCAATCCATGGCTTTTATATATATATATATATATATATATATATATATATATATATATATATATATATATATATATATATATATATATATATATATATATATATATATATATATATATATATATATATATATATATATATATATATATATATATATATATATATATATACATGAAATGCCTCTCCACCCTATCTTATCTACAGTCAATACTCCAAACTACAATTTAGCTAAATTTTTTGTTCCGCTTATTGATTTTTCAAAATATATTGGTGATCTCTGTTTGGGGAATGCTTCTTTTATGGTCACAATCGATGAGGATTCATTATTTACTAATGTTCCGGTACAAGAAACCATTAATATTATTTCAGATACTCTTTTTCATAATACGAGTGTAAATATTGGGTTTAACTAAGCAACTTTTCCTCAAGCTTTTAAAGCTAGCTGTAGGTGATACCATTTTTCTTCTTAACAACGAGCTCTATTTACAACACGAATGCATGGCTGTGGGTTCCCCACTGAGTCCCTCCTTTGCCAACAGCTTTTTGTGTCACCACGAAACTCGGTGGCTGGACAAGTGTCCTCTAGGATTCAAGCCTATTGTCTTCAAAAGATTTATAGATATTTTTTTCTAATTTTGAAGCACAGGGATCATGCACCCTTATCTCTCGATTATATTAACCAACAACATCCTAACATAAGATTTTCTATGGCAAAAGAAAAGGACAACAAAATCTCCTTGCATGTCAACGTTGTTCGAGCAGGTTCGTCTTATAATACATCTATTTACAGAAAACCTACCACCATTAGATTGGGTACACATTTTTTTTAGTAGTTCTCCCAGCCAGTTTAAATTATCCAGTATTATAAGCCCAATATTCAAGCCTACCATATTTGCTCTAACTGGTTATTTTTTCATGAAGAAATGACTTATTTAAGGGATTTCTTCAAATTTAATTATTACCCTGATTTCATCTTCGACCAGTTAGTATCCAAATTTCTCTCCAAAATATATTATCCTCGACCCTTTCTTACTACTGTTTCTAAGCAGAAGGTTTTCCTTAGACTACCCTACCTCGAGCATTTCATATCCAAGCTTAACAAACTCCTTCTCTCTACCCTCAACAATCATTTCCCTCAATGCCAATTTATTTGTATCAATTCCAACCCTGTATCGTGGAATTCCTTTTTTCTCCATAAGGAGCCAATCCCTTTGGGCTTGCGATCCTGTATAGTTTACAATTATACATGTAGGACCTGCCACAGTCTTTATGTAGGCCAAGCTGGCTTACAACTCAAATGTAGGATCGCAAAGCACTTAGGTTTGTCTCATAGGACTGGTATTCCCATTTCTGAATCTGAACCCTCTTCACCCTCTTCCATCAGGCAACATTCTGAGTATCACCATCATCCTCTTAATTCTAATTCATTTACCATCTTATCTTCAGCCTTAACTTCTCTCGATTTTAAAATCTTAGAGTTACTGCACATCAATAAAATAAATCCAAACCTAAATAATTACTCCTCCTCAATTAAACTATTCACTATATAACCAAACAACACTTCAATAGATTAACTAGCCAACCGACCAACCGAACAAATCTCGTCAGTAGTTTTTATATTATTAGTTAGTTGATTTCTCAACTCCCACGATGAAGATTAGTCACTTTGTTCATTCTGATTTGTTTTCGGGTTTTTTGTTGTTTTTTACAATTTAATATACTACGTTATTTTATTGTTTACTCCAGTAACTTTTAATATGTGATATTCAAGTCAGTTTATGTTATAATTTCACTTTCTATTATTTTTAAAATCACACTGGGTAGTATTATTTAATTCTATATATTGTTATTAGTGTTTTTACTTTAATTTTAATAATTGCCAATTTTTTTATTTTAACTGGTCTTATCCGCTTTTTTAGCCATTATTTAATGCATTCTTTTAACTGTTATCGATTAATATTCATTCCTTTTCTCATTAGTCGATACAGTCGCTGAAGATGGTCCTAGTAAAGGTCCGAAACGTCCGGCCAATAAATGATTAGTGTAATCACCTGGGTCTTCATATTCCTACTATATATATATATATATATATATATATATATATATATATATATATATATATATATATATTATATTATTATTATTATTAAAGAAATATTGCATTAGCATACTTTATTTTCCAATTTCAAGCAACTCAGAATTCGAAAAAAACAAAATACGGCTTTATTTTTTAACCCATTTTTTCAAATCAAGTTTCCCTTCCATCGTATTTACCCTCCTCATCCCAGTTGACCTTTACTCTCTTCCACATCTTCAAAGCATTCTCTTAACGCCATCTCCTAAACCAGCATAGCGGCATCGCATTATCGTAAATTCAAATCAAATATTTGTTCCCTAAAATAACCCGCCAAGCATTTCCATAACTTTCTGTAGTATCCATTAATTTAATTTCGTAAAACAACCCCCTAAACTTAATTTTGCTATCCCGCTACAACTTGACCCATAACTTCTGTTGAAGCGTGAACTGATGTTAAGTCAAGCGAAGAAGACCTTTAGACGTTGTTCACGAAGCGTTCTTGCAAAATGCAGTCCGGGCAGCGGAGCTTCTAAAGCGAAATGTCAGTCAAATCTTGGTTTCTATCAACGAGCCTTTGAAAAGACTATATCGACAGTATTTAATGTCTATATCATAGCTATTCACTTAATAAAACCGATGAAATTATCTTTTTTACATTACACCTCATCATTTATCTCATCACCGCTCTTCTCTCCTGTTCTATATTACCTTTTATCACTTGCAGCATCGATGTTTAAGTAACACTGACATCGATTTAAAAAATACACTATTATAATCAAATTTCGAAAAAATATAACACTAAAGTATGCTAAATCCATCATTTTTTTTATCCTTTAGACAAGATCGATAAAATTTCACATCAAAGGGACATTTGGGGTGTTCCTTTTTGGCCAAGATTTTATTGGTGTTTTGAGTTTGATCTTGGCGAAGATTTAATGAATGAAGTAGAGTCTTAGTCCACTAAGTTATTAGTTTAGATTGAGGGGATAGCTCCTGTTATCCCTTTTAATGTTAAAAAAATTTTGGTTTTACCCTTCTCTGTTTGTTTCATTGACCTTCCCCGTCTTTAAAAAAGCTTTAACATTTCAGTTGCTTTCAAATACGAGTCAACTATAAAAAAAACATTCTAGTTCACAATAATTGGAATAATATTTGGGGAGTCTATTCGGTCGAATGTTTGGTTTGTCCAAATAAATATTTTGGGCAGACAGGAAAGCAATTATCTGTCCGTATTAATCAGTATAAATACAATGTTTGGAGAGCTGTAAATAATACTGCGTTTTTTGTGCATAGGCCCGAAAATAACCACTTAATTAATTGGAATTCAGCAAAATTTAATTTTTGCTCAAATGACTCAATTAAAAGAAACCTTGTTAATGTTAATGTATAAGCCAATTTAATAACTTTAACATTTCCGCTGGCCTTTTTAAAATTGATGTTGTTATGAAAAAACTCATTCTTAAAGAAATTAGCTTTGACTTATATTCCTAATTTTTTTTGCTATTTTCATTTTTATGGGAACTCGATGTGTCAATTTAATTATTGCATTGATTTTGTATTAATATTATTTTATTTCTCTTCCTCTCTCTCACTGTCCCTCTCCCATTCGTTTCAATTTACTTCTCGTGTCTCTCCGAATCTCCTTCTTTAGACTATCGCTTTATCCGTTAATCGTTTTAATCCTTTTGGCTCTGTTCTTAACTCTTTCCTGCCTCTCGGTTTGACCTTGCTACCTTTGTTATAGCTAAATCTTAATGTGAATTTACCCTTTCCTACTTCCTCATTGGTGATTTCTTGTCTTAGAGGCGGTCCTTTATCTTATACTAGCTTATATATACCCTTATTATATGATTTTCTCTTGTAGTTATCCTGAGAATGAACTGAATAAAGTTAGAAAGTACTTGGAAGCGCCTTTTCATTTTTCCTGCGGGACATTGCATTCATATATAAATATATATATTACATATATATCGATATATTTCATAATTACTCAGTCACTTTATTAAATGGTAAAATCTTGCTTCTTATTTTTAATAATTGGTGCGAAAATCAAGTTGGTGACTTCCTCGAATCATATTAATTAAAATTTTCCACCACTTAAACATGGCTCTTGCGTATCTCCCATCCGTTCGCCATGATCATTGTAAGGGGAATATATAAAAACTTAATACTGCTATGGCGTTATAACCACATCCCTTCTTTATTAAAGAACCTTACTTTAGCGTTGGTTTTCTTCTTAGTTTCCTTTCGTCAACGAGGCTAAAATCGGTACACAATATAAACGTCAAATCCCGGATAAAATTCCTTATTAATAATTCTCTGTGAGTGGTTTCAGAACAGTCCAATTTACGCCCAATTTTGGCTTGTCACCTCTCGGCTGACTGTACATGGTTTTCCAATCTATTTATGTCGCGATGAATTCCGCAGACGGGGAATTTGTGACAGACATCGTTTCAAAGACGGTGCATTCGTTTCCCAGCAGCAGATTAGCATTCCAAATTTTAAGGATCTTAATTCATGTGATGGAGTCTAAAGTCATTTGTATGGGTCTGAGGGAAATAGCATTTGATGGAGGGGGGAGTAAGATGAGGGTATCTATATTAAGCTCTTGATCAAAACAGCCTGTGAAATAATCTTTTTGGTAAATGATATGGTATTTGTTCGTGCAGTTTCCATATAATCTATGCCAGAGGATGGCATAGGGGTTTGACTTGTGATTTAAGGTTTTATACATATCATCGTTGGCTCGAAGATAGAAAAAGGGTATACATATATATTCTGATAATAGCGAAGGCAAATTATCCATGATACGGTGAAAAGACTGAAAAAAAAAATGATACACAGATAAAGCAAACCAATACACAAACAAAAATAATTATAAACGATTGAAAACAATCATGTGATCCGTCTTTAGAATCTTAAAGAAATCATTTAGAAGACTTGAATTCGTACAGACAAGTTAAATTCATGTTCCACCACATTTTTGGTCAATATTGTACAACGCAATGACTTGTACGTACCTACTAAACCATATTGTCACATAGTTTCGTCTACTTTTTCGCGGTAAATATTATGAGCAAAAGAGAAACAAAGTTAATTTGGTCTCTCAATCTTTGTCGATCCAGTTTTAATATTGTAACCAAATTATTTCCTGAGTCAACATTTGATTCAGTATATATACAAAAACAAGGTCAACATACCTAAGTCGCGTGCTCTCAATTATTCTGATTTATGACCTTATGACTATATGACCCTTAAAACTTTCCCTAATTCCCGGACTAACCTTGGGAGGACCTTAGCAATTATATAATTCAAAAGAAAATGTAAAAAAACATGAGGGTTTCAAATTTCGTTAGAATCGGCCGAATAGTTACGAAATTATTGCCAGATATTCCCGGAATAACCTTGGGAGGGCATTGGCAATTATACCATTAGGAAAAGAATGTAAAACAACATAGGAGTTTCAAATTTCGTTAGAATCGGCGAATAGTTACGATGTTATTGCCAAAAAACTCATTGAAAAGTAAAATGGTTACCTTCCGACCGATTGACCTGCTGACCTACGGACCGTGCACACGAGTAAAACGTCAATTTATCATTAAATCTCTTAATTTTCGGGAAAATATTGTTTGTAACCATTTACTACATTAATTGCTAAGCCCGCACCATCATGTTTCTAATCCCACCCCAACAACTTTCTAATCCAACCCCCCCAAGTTTCTAAGCCCACCCAGACAGGTTTCTAATCTCACCCCGTTATGTTTCTAATCTCACCTCATCATCTTTCGAATCACACCTTAATCCCACCGCTTCATGCTTTAATCCTACCCAGTCACGTTTATAATCCCATCCCGTCATATTTCCAAATCACCCCCGTTACGTTTCTAAACCCAACCTGTCATGCTTCTAAGCCCACCCCGTAATGTTTCTAATCCCCCCCGTCATGTTTCTAAGCTCACCCCGTCATGTTTCTAATCCCCCTGTCATGTTTCTAAGCCCACCCCGTTATGTTTCTAATACCACCCTGTCATGTTTCTAATCCCACTCCGTCGTGTTCCTAATCCCAACCCGTCATGTTTCCAATCCCACCCCATCTTTTTTCGAATCAGACTTTGTCAGTTTCTAATCCCACCGCTTCATGTTTTTAATCCCACCCCGTCACGTTTCTAATCCCATCCCACCATGTTTCGAATCCATCCCCCTCCCCCCTCGTCTACCCTTACTAGCGATTTTGTAGAAGTTAAATACCTTGATAGAGCAGAAAATCAGATGTGTTACTGAGAAAACTTTGACAAAGGATCGGAGATGGAAAAGATTCGCCATTACATATTAATAGTTTTATTTCATTGCCATATCTTGACACGGCATCGCTGGATCCACCGATAGGTCTTGGTACAAGCAACTTAGTCCCAAATAAAATCCTCGGACAATGTGTTCTATAGTTTAGTTAGGTTCACCCCAAGAGGGTTCAGCACTTGTAGCGAGTCCCCATTTAACAAGGTTATCCCCTATTTTACCCACTTTATCTCTTGCTAGATTTAATCCAAAGTAGGCCAAGGATCACATTTTTAGTCATATATTTAAATAGTTATATTTTTCAGATATTACTAATTTTCTTTATTTTTGCAGACTTAAATGTCCTAATTAAGTTGAAATTCTAGTTGTACATAAAACAAAATAGAGTAATCATATTCACAAAGTTGAGAGGCGACCAAACAAGTCACTGGTATTGTCAATGAAAATAGAAAAAGATCTTGTAATATAATCGATATAAAAGATCCTAAAAAGAAGAAAGAGGCACTTTTGATTATATTATAGGTCAGATGAAAATTGGAAGTCGTTCGTTGGAATGACGACTCCGTCGTTACGTTGGTTAGAACTGCATTGTCGTGGATCCAATTGGAAGGGTGAAAATGAGATTAAAATTTAAAGGAAAAGTTATTGTGCCTCAACTTAGTGTAATAAAAGCGTACAATAACAGAATAGTAGGCTTTAACTTACTTGACAGAGCTCTTTCAGACTCAGACCAAAATTCTAGGGGGCAAAAATGGTACTGGAGTCTGTTATTGAATGGATTAAATATATTGGTCGTGTAAACATGGAGGCTATATCAACTAATGCAGGATCAAAAAATGTATCAGAAAGAGTTTCGAAGAAACTTAATAGAGTTTACTAGCGGGGCTTGTTCGCTTCGCTCACAAAATTAAGATTGTGAAAGAGAGAAAGGATTTTATTAAAATTTAACAATACATTTAAAATTGGTGCGCAAAAAAATAATTTCACGATTAAAAAAAAAAAAATGCACAGAGGGACACACACGCGCGGCGCGGAGGGTCATTATAATAAGATGATCAGATGGACGAACAACCTACCGGCAGAAAACTGATTCAAGCCGAACCACGGAGGGTTAGCAATGTATTCACTGACAATAAAGATCATCTCTCAGAATCTATTCAAACAAGATGCGTTCTTTGTACAAAAAAAAACCCTACCCAATAAAGTGCCAAAAATATAACAAACCTCTCAATTTGAAGGTTTTTAAAAAAAAAATTACGATAATTTGTTTCATTTAACTTATTAGATAACTATAATCCCTACAGTATTATTACTATTATATTGCTTTGAAGTTTTATCTAAAACTCGCAAAATTACTATTTTTTGCACTTCATCAATAGTTCTTCTTAGTTACTCTGTACAATAAAGATATTGATTTTATGAAATTTTGTCATCGTACCTCCCGATGACCAAATTTGCAGTCACATTAAGAAAATAAATTACCACTAGTCGTAAGTAATATTAACTCCACCCAAAAGTTACTTTATTTTTTAATACCTTGGGTTTATATGGATTAAAGTTACTCAGTGATCCCTACTGGAGGGTGTTCCTGGGTTCTGGAAGTGACTCATTGGATCGAAGCCGTTCATTTTCAACCTTTCCTACTGGGAAATGTTCCTTTTGGTTCTCGCATGGTTCTGGGAGTAACTCAATGGATTGAAGACGTTCATTATCCCTCTTTCTGACTGGAGGATATTTCTCTTGGTTCTCGATTGGTTATGGTAGTGACTCATTAAATAGAAGACGTTAATTCTCTTTCTTTCCTACTGTAAGATGTTTCTTTTGGTTCTCGCTTTGTTCTGGGAGTGACCCATTGGATGGAAGCCGTTCATTCTCTCTCTTTCCTACTGGAAGATGTTCCTTTTGTTCCTCGCTTGGTTCTGAGAGTGACTCATTTGATAGACACTGTTCATTTTCTCGCTTTTCTACTGGAAGTTGTTCCTTTTATTTCTCGCTTGGTTCTGTGAGTGACTCATTGTATGGAAGACGTTCATTCTCTCTCTTTCCTACAAGAAGGTATTACTTTTGGTTCTTGCTTGGTTCTAGTAGTGACTCATTGAATAGAAGCTGTTCATTATCTCTCTCTTTCCTAGTGGAAGATATTTCATTTGGTTTTCGATTGGTTCTGGGAGTGATACATTGAAGGAAGCCGTCCATCTTCTCTCTTTCCTACTGAAAGATGTTTTTTTGTTTTTCTCTTGGTTCTGGGATTGACTCCTTGTATGGAAGCCGTTTATTTTCTTTCTTTTCTAATGGAAGATGTTCCTTTTGATTTGGGCAGTGACTCATCGAATGGAAGCCGTTTATTCTTCTTTTTTCCTACTGGAATGTGTTCCTTTTGGTTCGCGCTTGGTTCTGGTAGTGACTCCTGAGATTAAAGCTGTTCATTCTCTCTTTTTCCTACTGGGAGATGTTCTTTTGGTTCTCACTTGGTTCTAGGAGTGACTTATTGGATAGAAGACGTTCATTCTCTTTCTTTCCTACTGAAATATGTTCCTTTTGGTTCTCGCTTGGTTCTGGGGTGCCTCATTAGATGGAAGACGTTCATTCTATCTCTTTTCTACTGAAAGATGTTTCTTTTGGTTATCAATTTGTTCTGGGAGTGACTCATTGGATGAAAGCCGTTCATTCTCTCTCTTTTCTAATGGAAGATGTTTCTTTCAGTTATGGGAGTGACTCATTGCATGGAAGCCGTTAATTCTTCCTCTTTCCTAAAGGAAGATGTTCCTTTTGGTTTTCTCTTGGTTCTGGTTGTGACTCCATAGATGGAAGCTGTTCATTCTCTCTCTTTTCTACTGTAAGATGTTTCTTTTGGTTCTCGCTTTGTTTTGGGGGTGACTCATTGGATGGAAGCCGTCCATTCTCTCTCTCTCCTACTGGAAGATGCTCCTTTTTTTCTCACTTGGTTCTGGTAGTGACTCATTGGATGGAAGCCGTTTATTATTTTTCTTTCCTACTCGAAGATGTTCCTTTTGGTTCTCGCTTGGTTCCGGGTTTGACTCATTGGATGAAAGACGTTCATTCTATCTCTTTCCATTAGACGAAGTTCCCTTTCATTCTCGCTTTTTTCTGGTAGTTACTCATTGGATGGAAGCCGTTCACTCTCTTTCTTTCCTACTAGAAGATGTATTTTTGGTTTCCGGTTGCTTCTGATAGTGACTCATTGGATGGAAGCCGTTGATTCTCTCTCTTTTCTAATGGAAGATGTTCCTTTTGGTTCTGGGAGTGACTCATTGGATGAAAACCATTCATTCTCTCTCTTTCCTACTGAAAGATGTTCCTTTTGTTTCTCGCTTGGTTCTGAGAGTGACTCATTGTATGGAAGACGTTCATTCCCTCTCTTTCCTACAAGAAGGTATTACTTTTGGTTCTCGCTTGGTTCTGGGGGTGCCTCATTAGATAGAAGACGTTCATTCTATCTCTTTCCTACTGAAAGATGTTTTTTTGGGTTATCAATCGGTTCTGGGAGTGACTCATTGGATGGAAGCCGTTGATTCTCTCTCTTTTCTAATGGAAGATGTTCCTTTTGGTTCTAGTAGTGACTCATTGGATGGAAACTGTCCATTATTTCTCTTTCCTCCTGGAAGCTGTTCCTTTTGATTCTTGCTTTCTTCTGGTAGTGACTCATTGGATGGAAGCCGTTCATTCTCTCTCTTTCTTACTGCAAGATGTTCCTTTTGGTTCTCACTTGGTTCTTAGAGTGATTTATTGAATGGCAGCCAGTCATTCTCTCTTCATTTGTCAAGCCTATATTCAGAAATTTTATGCTGTTAAAATCAATCAATTTTATATATTTTATGTTTGCATATTAAGAAAAACTGAGTTCATAAGAAAAAACAGATTTTAAGACTATAATAAACACAAGAAAGATTTAATCTTTTGGAATTAACTATAAATGGAAAATCTATAAAAACCTTACATACATATTTTAGCATCAACTCAAATTTCCTTGAAAATATAACTTTTGAATAATAAGAAGTAATGAAAATCTAGACCAAAATATTATTAAGTAATAGATCAAGAACAAAGTTCATGGGTGGAAAGCTGTTATCAAATGATCTCTCTGAAGCTTCGTGTTCAAGATTAATTCACAAACTTTTGTAAAGTCGAAATTAATGAGTTCAGACGTTTGTTTTAGACAAATATGATTCAGGATAGTTTAAAAGAGATCAAATTTCAATTCGGAAGAAAGATATTTAAAAAAAAACGTCGATGTTAGGTTGACGACAGGAAAGCTTCTCAATTTCAAGACATTTTCCCTAAATTTAATCATTATATATGGAAACATGAAATTCCTACCTTTCCTGGGCAAAAGGCTAACATAATCAGGTTGCAGCTTTAATTTTGATAGTCTGAGATTTTTGGGATAGAATAATATAGAATTTAATGAATTTCCTTTATAGCCATAATAAAAAAAAATATGGTGTATGGTTAGTCTTACTTCATTTAGGATTTCCTTTACACACTACTGATGTTGTTTAATGTTATTTGGTATGAGACTTGTTAACTTAAGTCTAATATATATTATTTCTGTTGTTAATTTAGGTTTATAACCTGAGGGCTTAAAATAATATCTATTTACACGGTTATTTCCATTTTGGAAAGGAATTAGCATAACATTCCTTTCTCTTATTGTTTATCCTTGGTCTTTGGAACCGGGGGTAATTACTCGAAGAGAGAGTCCATCGTATGCGAAAAATTGAAGAGTGAATTAAGTACTGAGGCAATTTCTTTAGCTACTGACACAATAATTCGTTAATCCGTCAACGTGAGTATACATGGACGAGATATCATTATCTACTAATCCCTTGATTCGTAAATCCGTCAACGTGTTTATAGCGCGACGTGATGTCTTATCTATTCATCCCTTGATTCGTAAATCCGTCCACGTAAGTATACATGGACGTTATGTCCCTATCTACTGATCGCTTGATTCGTTAATCCGTCATCTTGAGTATACTTGTCTCAGCGCCTCCCTTCTGGATTCTTGGAAGTATGCGCCGTGGCGCCCGAGGCTCTCCTTCGGTAGATGGGGCACCACTCAAGTTGATCAGGCACTCGACGCAACGAAATCCTTCTTGCTAAGGAAGAACTGAGAGATGATTTGGTGCAGGGTGTAATCTAATGTGGAATGGCGTTCTTGCAGGGGTAGGGTCAATCGTAGTAGAGAGGCTTATGACCCTAAGTCGTCCCTATATTCGATGTAGTGCTTCACCGTCTCTGATGAAAACCTCGTAGGATTCAGTGATGGAGAGCAAACGGAGCTATGTATCATCAAGTTTATTCAGAATGCAGGATTTGCTCAGATCGTCCCTCTCGATCTAAACTTTACAAGGTTTATTTGCAAGACCTATATGGCAAGTCTCATCTCGAAAATGGTTTACCAATAGAATGTTACTTAAGAGGAGCTATTGACTATTTTAATGAAAGTTGTCCAAACTTCTGTTAGGTAGGAGGATGTTTTACAGGTTTTTAAGGGGGTTTCCCAATACTAACCTAAGAAGGTTAGATCACTTTTCAACATTTCTGGTTTATTTGCTTCCTTTACGACCAGTGGGCGGGCATACACTTTTCTATCCTATCTCAACAGTGGCACCGGAAACGTATGACGTCAAACCAAAAAGGATTTTGATCTTGTAGCAAAATCCTAAGCATATTTTTGAGAAATATTTAAGAAAAGGGATTTTTTTTCTTTTTTATTCCTTTGGCTCTGCTGCTTACATGGCACAATTTCTGCTGTGATATAATTGAGATTTGATAAAAAAAATGAAATATAGAATTTGGGGAGGAGATGAGAGTTAGATAGAAATAGTTGAGCTTTGAAAAAAAAAATGTAAACTTCTGTGAACTGCTGAACATTTAACTCGTATCTATTTGCTTATCTATTATCTATCGATCTATCTGATTATATGGTAATGTATGTTTTCTAAGTATAAAAGTAAGAGGCGTGTTTCCAGTTTTATTTAACTATGCCATATTCACTTTATTATTAAGGCACTTAACACATGGGCGCAATGTCCTTATTTGCTGATCTCTTGATTCGTTGATCAGTTGATTTTAATTTCATAAGAGTAGTTTACTCTTAATTAAATAATATTTTTATTCTTGCATTATCAGCCAGAGCAGCAAAAACAGACAGAAATCGTTTATTCAACAGCAAATCAATAAAAGACTCGATTGACTTCAACTGCAGTCGTTCAATTAAACTCAGCTATCCATTCTCTAATTGGCACCATCAAATGCAATGACTCTACCAGGGTGAAAATGCAAGGAAATGTAGCAAGAGCAACAAAACCATTTTGAATAAAGAGCCATTAAAGAGTACAAGAACCAAAACGACAAAATTAAAACCCAAATTGAATAGGGGCTCGAAGAATTCCCCCTTCCCCCCCAAAAAAAGAATCTTTTTCCTTAAACATCATAAATGAAGTGTATGATTGGATGCAGCAAGAACGAGGGAATAGGATTACATCAAAATGTATAATAAACGTTCAGAGAAAGGCAACTTGAGAATAGAATAAAGATGTATAAAAGAGCGCAAATGAGAACGTAATAAAAGATACCGAAGATGCAAAAGATCAGCAATTAATTACTTGAGAGACCATAGAAGGAAGGTTATAGCCGGAGATGTAAAAACAAAAAGAGTGATTAAATCTCGCAACTCTTTTATCCCTCGCTATCACACGGCGTTGGGTAACTATATGTACACCCATAACTTATGTTTAATGGCTCTTTTATGACGATTGAGGGAGATAAAAACACACTTTCGAACCATGAATCGGCCTCCTGATTTGAGTCAACGTCAAAATGAATCTGAATTTATATCAATAAAAAGACAAATAATCAGTGAATTGAATTAATCAGAGAGCAAAGAGAGTACGTTGGTTAAATGCCATAATATCATGAAACGAATTATCATAAAACCTATGAATCATAGAGTACCTATCATAAAAATACCTATCATTAAAAACCATTTTTAAAAGACCTATTATTAAAGACCTATAATAAAAAAAGACCTAGCAAAAATTTATCATAAGAAAGACTCATCATAAAAACTATGATAAAAAACCTATCATTAAAAACTATTCCTAAAGACTTATTATTAAAGACCTATCATAAACCTATGATAAAAGACCTATCCGAAAAAACTATGATAAAGACCTGACATAAAAATCCTATTATAAAAAAGACCTATCATGAAAATACGTATCATAAAAGACCTATCCTAAAGATTCTAGCATAAAAACCTATGATAAAAGACCTATCCTAAAAAAACTATGATAACAGAGCTATCATAAAAAGACCTATCATAAAAAAACTATTATAAAAAAGACCGATCATAAAAAACGTATCATAAAGACCTATCATAAAAATACCTATTATAAAAAATAACTATCATAAAAAGACCTAGCATAAAAGACCTATCTCAAACAAGACCTTTAATAAAACATATGTTAAAAGACCTATCATAAAAATTTATATTAAAAACATCATAAAAAGACCTATCATAAAAAAACACCTATCCTAAAAATACCTATCATAAAAACTTCTCATAAACCTATCATAATTTCCATAAGATCTATCATTTAACAGCATCAAATGAATACTTTGCACAATAAATTGTTCTTATAATTACACCATAACCAACAGAGGAACCATCGTTTTAGCAGCATTTTTTAAACGCCGGATCCAAACAAACACCCAAATTCCAAGCTCATAAAATTATCAGAAATTATAGGACCGTTTTTCTACAAATGGCAATACTCACATCAATCAATAAAAGCCTCCTTAAATTCCAGCAAACTCTCTGAAAAAACCTCATACTCAGGAAAAACATCCTGAAACTCTCACAAACGACTTAAATTTTCTAAAACTCAGTTAAGCTTCCGAGCCTCACTCAATCTTCCTAAAGCTCATTCAAACCGTCTAAAACTTCCTTCAACTCCTTCAAACCTCATTAAATGCTTTTGAACCTTGTTAAACTTCATTAAACCTTCTCAAATTGCATAATGCCATCACAAGTTCTCTGAAATTGTCACATAATTCCCTGAAACCTCTTCAAAGTATCTTAAACATCTCCGAGCTCCGTCTTACCTTTTCAAAGTCCCTCAAACCACCTCAAACTCCCTAAAACATTTTCAAACTCTTCGAACCTGATGAAGCTCTCTCAAACTTCCTCAAACTCGCTTAAATCTCTCCAAACTCTCTCAAACAGCTTCGAACTCCCTCAAATCTCTTTAAAATCCATAAAAATATTTCATAATCTCTCAAACATCATCATAAGAACTCAAAATTCCTCAAACCACCTCAAACTTCTTCAAATGCCTTTAAATAGCATCAAACTCTCTTAAACAGCTTTGAACTCCTCTAACCTCTTCAACATCGCTCAAACCACATTAAAGATCCTCAAACCCCCTCAAATCTACTCATCAAACTCATTAAACCACCTTTTTTTCTTCAACCTCCCACAAACATCTTCTAACTCCCTTACGTCTACTTAAACCTGTCTAAATCCCTCAAACCACCTCAAACTCCCTCAAACATCATAGAACTCCTGAAAACTTCTTAAACTCCCTCAACACCGTCAAACCACCTCAAACTCCCTCAAATATCTCAAACTCTCTCAAATCTATTCTAAATCTCTCAACCACCTCAAACTCTGTCAAACATCTTTAACCCCCCTCAAATATCCTCAAAATCCTTAAACCACCGCAAATTTTTTCAAACACACTGAAACCTCCTCAAAATCCTTCAAACCACCTCAAACATCCTCAAGCTCCCTCAATCTACCGCAAACTTCCTCAAACAGCCCTAAATATCCTCAAATTCTGTCAAACATCTTCGAACTCACTCAAATCTCTTATAAATTCCTCAATACACCTGAAACTTCTTCAAACCTCTTAAAACCCTCTCGAACCTCCTCTAACTCCCTCAAACTTCCTTAAACCTTAAAACCTTTCCCAACCACCCCAAACATCTTTGAATTCCCTCAAATTCTTTCTCAATCCCTCAACCGCAGTAAACTACCTTAAACATCTTTAAACCCACTCAAACCTCATCAAAACCCTTTAAACCACATCAAACATCCTCAAACTCTCTCAAATTCTATTAAATCTCCTCAAACTCCCTCAAACCACCAAAAACTTCCTAAAATTCTCTTAAATCACTTCAAACTCTCTCAAACATCTTCGAACTCCGTTAAATCACTTTAAATCCCTCAAACTTCATCAAACCACTTCACACTCCCTCAAACATTTTCTAACTCCCTCAAATTCATTATAAATCCCTCAAATACATCAATCTCCTTCAAACATCTTTAAACCTCCTTAAAATCCCTCAAACCTCCTCAAACTCCATCCAACGCCATCAAACCACCGTAAACCTCCTCAAGCTCCCTTAAATCTCTTTATATTCCCTAAAACATGTTCAAACTCCCTCAAATCTCTTCTAAATCCCTTAAACCACCTCAAAATCCCTCACACATCTTCAAACTACCTTAAACCTCCTAAAGCCCCTTCAAACTTCATCAAACTCCCTTAAACTACCTTAAATATTCGCTGAACTTTCTTAAATTCATTCTAAATTGCTCAACATGTTTAAACCCTTTAAAATCTCCTTAAACTTTCTCAAACTACTTAAAACTTCCTCACACTCAATTAAATCTCCTCAATCTCCTTCAAACCTCCTCAAATCACCTCAATCTCCTTCAAACCTCCTTAAATCACCTCAATCTCCTTCAAACCTCCTCAATTCACCTCAATCTCCTTCAAACCTCCTTAAATCACCTCAATCTCCTTCAAACCTCCTCAATTCACCTCAATCTCCTTCAAACCTCCTCAAATCACCTCAATCTCCTTCAAACCTCCTCAAACCACCTCAATCTCCTTCAAACCTCCTCAAATCCCCTCAATCTTCCTCAATTTGACTAAAAATTTGTCTCTAGTCGAAGAATTATAGCAATAACAATAATCTATTTTTTTTCCTAGAAATAATTTTTTGTCTAGAAATATAACTAGTGACCTTTTCCTTATTCCCCTTGTTTACACTGAGAATACCTTTTTAACCAACGAGGACGTTAATTTCAGGGGAGATAAAATGAGAGGGAGAAGAGAAGGGAAAAAAAGGTGAATACATACAAATAAAAATAAATAAAGTAAAAGAATGCCGTAGATTACAATAACAAAATTTTGAACCCCCCATATACTGGGGATGGGGGCATTATAAACCTGTGGGAACAAGTTCGTACATGGGGAACAGGGTCTCATATGTACGAACTTAAGAGCTAGATATGTCACCTTTCTCGAGACCTTTTGCTGTAATTTTATTAAAAGGAACTTAATGCCATCTATCCCTCATGGTTTTGACTATAGAAACAAAGAGAGCAACAATGGAGACAGGAAATAAAAGAAAAAATGAATATAAAATATAAAATAGAGAGGAATAAAGATGAAAAGGACTGGATCGCTTCATCACTCCTAAGTGGTGGGGTCGAGCCAAGCATTTAAGGAATCCAGGAACAAAGTTGTACTCAGAGCACTACCCCTGAAAGGCCTAAATTGAACTCCTTTGATGAGAATTAAGGAATTCCAAGCTTATATTTCGTTATCTAGGTTTTGTTTACAACAGATACAACAGTTCGTATTAATTAGTATTTACCTCAAACGAACAATTTTGGTTGATTGGTTCATGAGAAAAAAAAATCGAAAAAAGAACATAAAAAACTACGTTAATTTGGGGGTATTTTCATGGAAAGGGTTCAAAGTGGATGCGGAAGGTGTGAGCAATTTTAGTTCTTGCCCGTTGAAAATCTACCCCTGAGTACCAATCTTCCCTGTGTGCTACGGGTTCTTAAAACAAATATTCCATCAGGAAATTTGTAATTATTCCTATGCATTCTATGCGATCTTAAATATCTGCTCCTGGTAACCAGTTGTCCTAATTTGCTGCCTTCTCCTGTAGACTAGTTTTTCCCTAAGTTCTTGAACATATAATCCTGGGGGAAATAATTCCCTGAGGAATTTGTCTGCTCGTAAACATTTGTTCCTGGTAACCAGTTTGCTCAATTAGCAGCCTTCTCATCTGGACCAGTTTTCCCTGTGTTCTTGAACATACTCGTATAATCCCGGGGGAAATAATTCACCGAGGGATTTATCTGCTCGGAAACATCTGTTCCTAGGAAGCAGTTTTCCAAATTAGCTGCCTTCTCCTGGAGACTAGTTTTTCCTGTGTTCGTGAACATATACTCCTGGGGGAAATGATTCCCTGAGGGAATCATCTGTTCCTCGGAAACATCTGTTCCTGGTAACCAGTTTTCTCAATTTACAGCCTTCTCATGTGGACTAGTTTTCCCTGTGTTCTTGAACATATAATCCTGGGGGAAATAATTCTCCGAGGAATTGATCTACTCGGAAACATCTGCTTCTGGTAACCAGAGTTGACCAGTGATTGTCAGTCTGATCTTTATATGCATTTGATAATACGGTTGGGGGATATCCTTCACGATGCTGCGGACGACTGGCGCTACCAATCTACCTACCAATTTTATGTACTCGTTTGTTTGTTTTTATTTTTTGATCAAATGTTCCTGGGAACCAATTTTTCCCTATGCGTTCTATGTGATCTTCAACATCGAGTTCTGGCGACCAACTTTTGCTATATTTTCTATGTGCTCTTCAACATCTGTTCCCGGAGAATAAGTTTTCTTTTATGTTGTTTATGTGTTCTTGCGCCTCACCTCTTGGCAAATACTTTCCCGTATGTCCTCTGTGCTTTCTTGTGCATCACTTTATGTTGGTCTATGTGTTCTATAGCATCGGTTACTATAGAACAATTCTCCCTATGTGGTTTATATCCTCTGAGGCTTGTATCCTTCTAGTTAATTTTTTAAAAAGTTAAATCAAGCAGTGAAGAAGCAAATGAATCTGAGGACCCCAAAAAGTGCATTTTCTCCTGTATGTATGATGTGTGTCGCTCTCTTGTGTTTTTCATCTTAACACCCTGTTCTTACTACCCAGAGTGGTCTTGTACTCCTCTTAATGTAGTGCTTGTATTATGGAGCACTTGTACTTGATACCAATGTAAAGCTTAGATGAGTTTGTGTCATCGAGCAGCAGTGAAGAAGCAAATGAATCTGAGGACCAAAAAAAGTAAATTTTCTCCAATATGTATGATATACGTCTCTCTCTTAGGTTTTTCACCTCTTCACTCAGTACTATCATCCCCAGTGGTCTTGTACTTCTCTGAATGGAGTACTTGTATTATGGAGCACATGTGTTAGATACCAATGTAAAATCTAGAGCAGTTCGTGTCATCATAATTCTAGTTCTCTTCATACTCTTTATCTTCATCGACTTTATTTCCCCATGCTCATTATCTCATAATCAGCATCGCTCTTTTAAGCTCTTTCACAACGTCCAAATCACCAAGGAAATCATACAGAACTCTGAGAACAGCTTATTCCTATTCGTAGCCCTTCATTTTTCTAGCCCTCTACAAAAGCACAAGCTCCTAGTCATACAATTTTAGTTCTTACCCTCTGATAGGCGCCGTTGGTGAACTTCCTCATAATGAAGAAAAGAATATCTCTAACATTCTAAAGAGCCAAAAGAAAGAAATATAAAATATAAACCATTAAGAAGTTAAAAACGCTGGAAATAAAATGGAAAAAAAAATGAATTAAATAGAAGGACAGGAAAAATCTGACAGTGCATTCTGATTAAAATTTAATCCTTGCGTCATCAAAAAGTCTTTCGGCGAAAATCCGATTCAGAACTTTTCGTTCACTTACCTCGTGATACATTTCGAAATGACAGGAACTTTTCTGAAATGATCGAAGACTCAATAGAAGCTTTATGAACCAATTCGAACCACCCAAAATTCAGATTAGTCGAAATGTAAAATGACGGGAATTATCTGGAATTGCCTTTATACTCTGCTTGACAAATCAATGTTGAACTTTAACCGGGACAAACAACATATTCCCTATCATCCAATTGGAAAGTTGGGGACTTTTTTTAATTAACCGACCCTATCAGATTTATTCATTTGAAATTTAGACCATTTAGTCCATTTCTGTCTATAGAAAACCTATGTACTCTGCTATTTAGTGGACATAAACCTTCCTTTTAATCTTATTTGTTTTTCATTTGTAACTATTGCTCTCTAAGAAACCGGTTTTTTTATTTTATAAAACCAAGTTTTAATTGTTTCTTACAATCTCTTGAATAATTCTTCACCGTGACATTTATGTCGCATTAGGAATAACTGTCAGAATTTTATTTAAAAGTTAAGTAAAATTACTTAAGGAGATCTAATGTTCAGTTTTCTCCTTTTCTCTCTCCAGTATCGCTATTTATCCTTTATTACCCTTTGTTATTAATTACTATTTGTTTTTATTATAGTCACTATTCACAAGGCTATTTACGAGTCAGCATAAAAGCGATTGGTCCGACGAAGAACCAAGTGTATGGCTTTACTAACGGGGTTAAATCTCAGTGAAACAGTGAATATGGTTGTAGAGGTTTTTATGTTGTTCATTAGTCATAGTTCATTCTCTACTTCGAATATTTTGTCTCTTATTCTTTCATAACACTTATTCTTTCAATACTCGAATCCATGAAATTTTAAATAGCAAATTTCAACTCTAAATTTGATAGAATATAACTAGTTGGTCTTTTCTATTAATTCTTAACTAGGAAGTTATAGTACCAGAAACTAATAAATACCACTCTACCAACAACATCCCCACTACCTACTTGTTTAGTCGTTGCAAAAAATGTTTAATTGTATGAATGCAAAAAGTGGAAAAAAAGCGCACTTGAAAAGTAACATTGGTTCGAAACAATATATGGCTGTAAGATACTGTAAACCATTAATACACACAACATTGCTCCGAAACATTTTATATACTGTAAAATACTGTAAAATTCTGATACACAAAACATTGCTTTGAAAATTCTATATACTGTAAAAAATGATATAAAAATATTGGTTAGAAACCTTCTATATACTGTAAAATTCTGATACACCAACCAGTGCTTCGAAAAGTTCTATATACTGTAAAATACTGTAAAATTCTGATACCCAAAACATTGCCTCAAAAAATTCTATATACTGTAAAATACTGTAAAATTCTGATACTCAAAACATTGCCTCAAAAAATTCTATATACTGTAAAATACTGTAAAATTCTGATACCCAAAACATTGCCTCAAAAAATTCTATATACTGTAAAATACTGTAAAATTCTGATACCCAAAACATTGCCTCAAAAAATTCTATATACTGTAAAATACTGTAAAATTCTGATACACAAAACATTGCCTAAAAAATTCTATATACTGTAAAATACTGTAAAATTCTGATACACAAAACATTGCTTCAAAAAATTCTATATACTGTAAATTACTGTAAAATATTGATACACACGAGTATATTAATTAGCCATAATCCATCAAGTGCGCTTAGAAATTAATAGTTTTTTCACAATTCATTTCAAACATATTTTTACCTATAAAATTGTCTATTCGCACCTAATTTGTATGACTTAGGTGCCAGCCGAGTCGAAAGTCCTGTTCTGATTAGCGCGAAGATAAGCCAAATTAACTGTGGTTAGTCGAAGGATGGAGTTATATTTCGGATCTAATTCTCAACGCCTGCCATATAATAACCCGTGTTTCGATCCCAACTTAAATTGTAGGTCACAAATGAGAAATTAAGGCCTCTAAATGTCTACAGATCGGGTGTAAATCCTAAATGAATTATTATTTATCAACATATTTTTTTTTCGCTGTGCGATGCGGATGCACAAACATACAGCTTAGAATGTTTCCAACTATTGAGTCTTTTCTTTACTTTGTAGGTAAGTAACAGCATCATTCCCTAGTGTATTAAGGTAAACAACTGTAAATAGCAATGATGCAGTGTAATGGGTGTAAAGTATTAAGGTAAACAACTGGAATACGTAATGATGCGGTGGAATGGCAGTTTTAAGATATTTAACATAATTTTTCTTTGTACAGTATTTTACTGTATCTTTGTAACTTTTAACTATATTATATAAGGTAAACAACAGCAACGGTATCAATAAATATAAATATAAATCATACGGCCAAATTTTACTTCCGCTTCCATTAATCGATTGTTATATAGACACAAACACGACAAATAATAAAGAATAGGGGGAAAAAATAATGCGAGTAGACACAGAGACAAGAAAACACACCTGAATAATTAAAACGTGGCACATCATTTATCCAGACTTTATCACCCAAACAAGCCCCCCCCCCCCGCCCCTCGAACTAAGATTTAGTATATACTCAAGTGGGAAGACTAATATTTACTTTTCCCCTCCAAATGGAAAAAATGAATTCAGAATTTTATGTATGATAGATCCTTTTAATAATACACATTTGTTTACTTTAGGGGATTTTATCTCCGAAGCGAGATTTTACCTGATGAATGTAGATCACCTCATTGCACAGGATTATCTACAAACGACTGAAGTCAGATTCATGAGTACGTACAAATGGCTGTACATGTCAAACACCAGATTATATTTTGGTAGATTATTGCTTGTTGAAACACTATTAAGAACATGATTTACGAATATATAGGCGGTTGGTGACTGTATCCAGCAGTCACAGACCAATCTACAGCCTGATAAAGAACTATATCAATTGTATGGGCGAAAACGATTCCATGCCACGGGTTGGTGAAAACGATCCGGTGAGCTGCGACGGCAAGAGTGAAAGGTTAATACCCAATTGATACAGTTCGTTTTAAGGCTGTAGATTGGTCTGTTAGATACAGTCACATTAGCGTGGACAAAAAGCGTCCACCAGGCTTAGCCTATGCAGTGTGAATGTAGCTAATCGTAGCTATACTAAGCATACCATCACTGCGTACAGTGCCGTTTTCTTTACTATGATTTATATAGATCGAAAAGGACAACCACCAGAAACAGAATTTAAATAAAAATTACCTAAGTGCTGTGAAAAGTAACATTTTTAGAAATTAAAGTGTATATTGCGATTCATTTGCAAGAAAACTCTTGACATATCGATCATCTTGTCTATAGGGGTGGTGTGGTAAGTTGTCGCCTAACAATAATAAAGGTATCAACGCCGCATCGAGGCGTGGTTGAGACTAGTCGAATTCTTATTGTCTTTAATATGTAATTTTGGTAACTAGATCTGTATAAATGAACTCTGTTATTTTCTTTTATATTGAAGTTAGGCGACAAATTACCTACCGCAGACTGTAGATGAAGAATAAATTTTAAAAATTGATCACACCGTTTTTTTCATCATACCTTTTTATTCATAAAATACTAAAAAGGTGGTTGGTAATAGTTTATGAATCTTTTTATCGCAATATCACAACCGATTGGGAAAGAGAAAATAAAATTGAGTGATAGTAGAATTCTCTCCTCTTTAACAATGTTTAACTTTAGATTCTTTAGTTAGAAATAGCAATATAATGGCTAGAACTATACTATGTTAATATACATGAATACTGGAAAGAACTGCTTTAAAAGCAACATATATATATATATATATATATATATATATATATATATATATATATATATATATGCAAATCTTGTTGAAGACCATGGTGTATTTCGCCTTAATTAATTTCCTTTGGCAACTTTCTTTTCTTCTAACTATCTTTTTTATTCCATCTTGTAGATGGTGGATTACTCGTCCAGTATTCATCCCTTTTTTTAAATGAATGTGTTTGGTGAAAACCAAACTAAATTGATAAGCTTTCGATCTTGTTCGATCATCTTCGGAGCGTTTTGATATGTTCTTGCCTCCTTTACCAATGTAATGAGTGGAGTGAGGATCTGACAGAGAGAAAGAAAACTATTTTTAAGAGGATATTTATTCCACCAGAGCTACCATCAGTTTTCTCATCTCCCATTTTCCTTCTTAAGCTTTCATTGGTTCACGTAATATTCATCTTAGCGTTTTTACTGGTTGTGTTACCAATTTCCATTTCTGTGGGCCTTTAAATACATCTATATATCGCGTGTCATATGATTTTCAATTACTGTAGTTGTGTAAGTCGAAAATTCCTTTTCTGTCCAAAAATGAAGAACGGCTTTCTTTCAAAGATTTTACTAATTAAAAACTGATTTGGATTATTTGAATTTTCCTCATACCCATATATTAATCTAAATCAAAATTAATCCTACTCTACCTAGCCGGTTCATAACATAATCACATACACAATTCACCCTTCCAAATAGTTGAAATATTAAGTCAACAGTGATGTAAGTATAGCAAAAAAGAAGCGTTCAATTAATGGTTGCCATTTATAAGCAGCGAGTCATTGTTTCAATAAGAAAAATCCACCGTAACGAGCGAATTTTAATGAAATATTTACATTCTAAGTCTTTAGTGAGACAAAGAAACAAAAGAGATAATGTGTGTACAATGAGTAAGCATAAATAGAGATATAAAAGAATAAACGATAAATGATGGGTTCAAAAAATGTAAAACTGTTGAATAATTCCGTAGTATAATTGATAACGAGATAAATAAACAGATTAGTTGCAAAGTGAGAGCCAATATAAAGATAACAACGGTCTGGAAAAATAGTTTAGAGGGGATTTTAGACAAATCAAATTTAGGGAAATTTCGCATTTTATGATGATTTCGAGCAAATTAACTCTCACAAGAAGATATTTATTCATTGATCATCTTTTCCCTTCGTGAATGTATATCCCGATCAAAAGAAATCTGCTCACATTTACTTTGGCAGGATCTCTCGAACAAAAGGGGTCGGAAAATGGACGAAAATTAGAGAAGGTTAAATACTTCGAGGAGTAAATGCAAAGTGATAAACCATTGATTCATAAAATCATTTACCCTTAGGCTTTACCATATTTCTACCATGTGAAAATAAATTACTAATAAAGAAAGCAGGAAAAAATGGTATGTTCAGAGATACCAGCAATGTAACATTAGTACAGAGTACACTTACCAAATGGTGTTGTGAATAATTATATGAGACGGTCTACGCGAAGCTTTCTCTATAACTCCCTCTTCAGAAACACCAAATCCAAAATTAAAAGCGAAAATCGAGAAAAGTTATTAAAATCATTTATCTTCACAGCTTTTATTTAATCCCCAACCAACTATTTCGTAATTCCCTGAATAATTGGGTGCAAAGATGTTTCTTTCTTTCTCTCTCACCCAAACACACTCACATTATCTCTCTCAAACTCTCACACACCTATCTATATATTAGTTACACACTTAAGGTTGTAATTAATATATAGATGGGTTCATATTTTCTATAAAAATTCCTAACTGTGTTCTTGTACTCCAAACACCAGGTGCATTTTCCAATTTTGCTTGCCAGATGATTCTGGTTGGAGTGGTAGGTGGGGGAGAGCTTTCAACTTTACTATACTTTCTCTCAAGCTATGAAATAAGGTCTTCCAAAACAGTAAACAGTACCTCCTCGGTATGGAGAACATCGCCTTTGAGGTACTACTATTTCTTGTAACTCCTTGTAACGCTCCTTCTTTCTCTCTCTCTCTCTCTCTCTCTCTCTCTCTCTCTCTCTCTCTCTCTCTCTCTCTCTCTTTCTCTCTCTCACACACCCTCTCTTACTTTCTCTCTCCATCTCTTTCCTTTTTTTCTCTCTCTCTTTCTCTCTCTCAGACATACTATCTCTTTCTCTCCTTCATACACACTCTCTCTTTCTTATTCTCTCCCTCACTTCCTCCATCACTCTCTTTCTCTCTCAGACCCTACTCCCTTTCTTTTTCTCTCCCACGCTCTTTCTTTCTTTCTCACTCTCTCCTTTTTTGTGAAAAGTGTGTGGATGAAAGCTTTTTTTTCGTTGAGAAAAACGTCCGATTTCTCACCCCTTTTATTTCATTTTCTTGGCAATATTTTTGCACTCGTCTTTTAGTTATGGAAACATAAAGGCGCCATCTAAATAGCTGACCTTTAACTACCTTCATAGATTAGGGGGAATTGCTGAATCTAACTCAATCTAGAGTGGATTTCCGGTATGAAATTTGGAGGGGGAGAGGCGCTTATTACTTTAACAAATTAGTCTATCAGAGAGTAGACTCATATTCCTCAATATGAGTCAAACCAGTCAGTAATTTTCCGAAATTTCCCAAGCATCTTACAAACTTTTTTCTCCATTTTTTCATTTTTTTATTTCATATTTTTGCGAGTAATCATTTATGCATTGCTTTATTGAATCAATTATCATTTTTCTCGTGTTTTCCAATGGCCAATCAACCAACCTATCAAAAACTATTAACTTAGCCGAATTGTTAATTAAGATCATTTTGCTAATTGCAAATCTCTTTGATGCATTTAAGTAGCTAAGATTTGAGTCTATCAAGAAGAGGTTCCAGACTTTTAGCGGAGAGTGAATAAGTGAAAGAAGAACTGAAAAACATATAAAAGATGCAGAAAAAAGAAGAGAGAAATAGTTTATAAACCCCTATTTTATCTTTATTTCGATTATTTCAATTTCACTTTCATGTTATTCCTTATTAAAATACTCTAGGGAATATACGAATCGATATTTCCGATATTTTACCATTGTGATTTTGGATCCAGAGGAAAGTTAATGGTTGACGGGACTCTCATAACAAAGAACAGACCTATGTCGCGTGCTCTCAATTATTCTGACAAATGACCCTATGACCTTACGACCATCAAAACTTTCAACAAGCGAGTCAATCCGACCCATAGTTAGTTTTCTTTCAATAATTCCCGGACTAATCTTGGGAGGACCTTAGCAATTAAATCATTTGAAAGAGAATGTAAAACAACATAAGGGTTTCAAATTTCGTTAGAATCGGCCTGCATAGTTATGTTGTTATTACCAAATAATTCCTGGACTAACCTTGAGAGGACCTTGTAAATTATATCATGCAAAAGAGAATGTAAAACAACATAAGGGTTTCAAATTTCTTTAGAATCTGACGAATAGTTACGATGTTATTGCCAAAAATCCCATTGAAAAGTAAAATGATTACCAGCCGACCGACGATCTACAAACCGACATACTTATAGAGTCGCGTTCAGGCCACTAATAACGAGTATTTAAGTTGCCCCGAGTCTGTTGATAGCTTCTATCTCAACTGTCATCGCACCAACCATCTTAGTAAGATTCATTATTAAAAATGTGGCATGAAAAGGCAATCTAAAGGTAGATATCTATTACAATTCCACAATACTATTTAAGTAAAAATAATTTGTATGGTAGTTAATTTAAAAAGGCGGCCTTTCCAAAAATATAACGAGGTTTTTGGACATTTCCATATACTACCCAAACTTTCTCCCTACACAATATGTAGCGTATTACTGTCAAAATGATATTAGATGTTTGTTTTACTCAAAATCACCTATGAGAGAAATTAGGATGTCCAAGAAAAATTCGTTCTTTGTGCAAATTTAAGGATACGAGGTTTCTTTGTACAACTGTTAGAATGAGAAAGAAATAAAGAAAATGTTGAAAATGGTGGAAGATTTGCGGGAACAATTTTCAGTTTGGGCTAAATTGCGAAAATCTCAATTAAGAAAAGCAAACATTTTAAGAAGGCTTCATTTTCATGGTTGTAAGGTCGCTTATTAATTCGGAACGAAAAGTCAAGACAAGGTAGAAAAAGTAGTCGTTCCGTTACGAAAGCTGGAGGGAGGAGAGTAAATGAAAATGTAAAGATAGGTGGAAAAGATAGAGTGCTAGTGATACGGAGAAGTGAAGTTGTAAAGGATGGAGCAAAATATACCTTATTGGTCGGAAATTTTGTAGCTTTTTGAGTAAAATAGAAAGGAATCTCTAATAGATGTGGTGAGTGGAGTGATTTATGGGAATGTAATTTAAATTGTATATTTTATTTATTACATTAGTTAATTCTTTAACATTTTTGTGCCATTTTGGTAAAAACAAGCTTTTAAACACACTGAATGCAAGATTCTGAAGTGACATAATATATTCCAAAGGGAATGGCATCCCACAGATTAGAGGCAGCAACTACGAAGACAAGCCACGCATACATGATAGACCTACACTATATTTGACTTCCTCAGATGTATCATAATGTTTAAGGTGATGTTTAAGTGAAAAGTAAAAAGAAGTTAATGACGTGATGTAATAGTGAAATCGAGTATAGGAAGTTATGGACCTTTGATCAAATAAAATATTGATCATATCAGTCATAAAGAACATGCAATAAGGAACCTGTAAAGATGAATGTAGTGCATGCAAGATGAGATAAGGGAAGGGAACGTACTACAAAATAGGAAGGAAGGGCATAAATTTTGTAGAGAGAAAAAGCAGGTTCGGAAAGACATAGAGAAGGTACTAGTGACGCCAATATATCTGATCAAGGAAGAGACAAATATTGCACACCTGGTTGGGATTCGGTCCTTCAACATTTTAAAATAAAGTACATTACAAACACTAAAGAATTACGGGCTACAAGGGCCCTTATTTCTTTTTGACGTATTTTAATGTAATATTTATCAATTAAATTCTTGTACATATTTTATATACCGCTTTCATCGAGAGTCCCAGGCAATTCATTCCAATTCTATTTTATATGAATAAACGTTTGTGCTTTGCAATTTTTATTCTATTGATTGCGAATTTGAAAGATTTTTAATTACTGTTTGATTATCTAGCTCAAATATGGGTCATAATTAATAATAATGAAGATTTTAGTAATTTAAATACTTTAATAATTTGGCCGTTCGACGTTGGACGCGTTCAGTTATTATAGTGTTCTTTTCTTGTATAGAGACCAGAATTGTATCGCATACTTGATATGAGGTATTACAAGCGCTTTATATAAGGGAAGAATAATATATTTCTATTTAAACCTAAAATGTCTAGGTATGTATCCTAGCAACCTATTCTTCTTTTAGGAAACTACGGTGAATTGATAAAGAAATTTTAGATCACTCGATATCAAGATATCTAATTCTTTTTTAGGACTTATGTGTATTCCTTTACTAGTCACGAGTATTTTACTAGTCTATCTGTCTCTTTTCAAGTTATCACAAACAATATTATATTTTTCACTAGTACTTAGTTTTATGTCATCAGCAATAGTTTAAGCTTTACACAATAAATTCATGCTAGGAGAGCTTTATATATTTTAAACAAGCAAGGATCAGAGAACGGATCGCTTAGGAAGAGCCTTAGTGACCTATGCACATAAGAGACTAGTTACATTAACAACTCTGCATACTGTTTACTAGTCATTCTTCAATCCATTTTAGTACTTTGCCCAATATTTTGTGAATTTTTCTCTCTATTAATTGATTAGTTTTTGTCTTTTTTTGGAAATCGCTGTTACATTTGCATTTTTTAATTCATTAGAAACTATTCCCTTATCTACCTTTAAGAATGAGGTAGGCTGCAGGATAGATACATAAATCTGTGTTATCAAGACAGCAATAATTATGTGATTTAAATTCACGGAGGAATTTACACGAAGGAAGTTAATTACTTCTAGATGCCTCACGATCCTATCTAGAACAATAGACTCTAAGGGATTACCAGTGACTGAAGTAAGGGAGATGGCCAGATAATTTCCAGGATTAGTTTTAAAGTTTTTTTTCCGAAAATCGTTGTTACATTTGCCTTTTAGCATTCATTAGAAACTATTACTTTAACGACCCTTAAAAATGCGGTAGTCTGCAGAGTAGATACATCAGGACTACGAATGCTTCAAGAGAAAGTTGAGAAACAGTAACCAAATTTATTCATGCCACAGAAGAGACATGAGTACAAGACCGAGAAAAATCCGAAAGCAAACGAGGGTCAAGTAAGTAAATTTGAAGCAACGATGAATGAACCAAGAAACTAAATAAAATGATAATGATATTAGTTAAGTGTATCCAAGTAAGTTCAAGAATAGTTAATTGGAATGTTAATCAATATATTTATGAACGTAATTGTTGCCTTCCTTAGACTTCACCCCGTAAGGGGCACGGCCATTTGCCTTCCTGGCCGTCGTCCTGACGGGTTACTGCGTGGGTTGATTAGCGTATGCGTCCCTTGCTAAAAATAGGGTCACCATTCACGATGATGACAATAAATAAATTTCTCTCTTTTTACCCTTTTACCATCGTCGGAACTACCCTCGGGTAGCTCTACTGATAAAATAAAGGCCCCCACCCCTGTGCTTTCGAAAGGGACACTCCAAAACTCTGACCAGAGAGGGGGCTTACTCCTCTCCTAGGCCTACGGGTGTAGAAGACTCCCCCTCATCCCCTTCTCTGGAGTAGCCCTTGGGCGACTCCCTTTCTCCAGCGGCAGTCCCCTATTTACTTTCTAAGGGGAACGACAAGAAAGTAGACCGACGACCCATAATTGACCGTTCCCGGTGGGAACGGTTCAATAGGCCCAACCACCTTAAGCGACCAAGGGAAGGAAGGGCTCATCGGCCCAGGCCTCTTAACTTCCTGCACTCGTGCGTCAAGAGCCTACAGTGGGTCACTATACGTAATCCTCCTTTCACCCCCTAGGTAAAAAAGGAACCTTGAATCAGATTTGTGATGTTTTGGCGTGAAGGATGGCCACATGGAGGCCCCCCTTGAGATGAACATGGTCGCTGAGGTGACCCAGCGCCAGACAATAGGATCTTCCATGGGGTTGAACCCGGGCTTGGTGCCAAGTACAGAACCCGAGTCCGCCCCTATGCAAGCTCTTCCTAAGACCGCTCGGGTCCCCTACGCCTCACAAGGAAAGGAGAGATCTCCTCTCCCGGCTGGTGATCGCTTCACAGCTTCGGCCATACTAATTGCTCCTGTAGACGCGCAAAGTCGGGGTTACCCGATGGCTGTGTAATTTGCTCCAAGGCCACACACGATAAGTCCAAATCGTGTGTGACCAAGTGTGTCAATTGCCAAGAAATCCTGGCCGTTCAAGCAGAGGATCGTCTCTCATTTCGCGAGGCTAAGGACTTGGTCCTGGCGCGCTCGGCGCTGCCTGGTACATCCTGTACCTAAGTATTAAGAAGGACACCCTCTGCTATTGGCTCCTCCAGGCCTACGAGCACGGTCGTTTCCGCGCCCATTCGGAACCTTTCGGCTGGCGCTCGCCCGGTAAAGCTGGCGGCACAAGAGGTCCACACTCAGCCCCGGGTAAAAGCAGGGCTCCCCTTCCTTCCCCCAGTGTGACCGTTTCCCATAGGGCGAAAAGGCCGCGCCACCCCACTGAGTCGTCAGACTCACAGGAGGCAACACCCCTGAAGATGGTCATGAGACCATCTTCCAGAGTTCCTAAAGCTGCCCCCGAAACGAAGAGAGCCCTAAAGGAGCTTCGGCTCCTTCTCCAACACCCAGTGATAGGCTGGGTGGCTCGGAGGCCGTGAATCCTTCAAAAGAAGAACTTCCGCCTCCTAAGCCACCCCGCTCGCCTCAGATTTCGAGGTGGAGGGAGGAAAAGACGCATGGCGAACCCAACCTCCCCCAATAAGTCATCGAAGGCGAAAACGCATTCAGCGCATTGTCCGGCCAACAGCACCTGGGGTTCTGCCTCCGGGAATCGCACAGTTATTCCCGTGAGGGTCTTCTCTTTAAAGAGGGCTCCCGCATCTCTTCTGAGCTAAGCCTGAAGGGCATATTCCTTCAATAGAATTGCCACGGACTCCGGGCCAACTGGGAGGAGCTGTGGAGGTTTGTCTCTCCCCGTTCCCCGTTAGCTATCTTTTTGCAGGAGACCATGCTGGGCGCGTATCCCTGCCCACCCTCCCGGGGTATGAGGGTTTTACGATCCCAACACAACGGAAATGGGGCCGGGCGGGAGTATATAAGATTTACACCCGGCATGATGTCTCCGTTCTTCTCTCCGCTTTAGATACCTCCTTTCAGGCAGTAGCTGTGCAGGTGCACCTGGATAGAAACTAATCTGTTATTTCCGCGTACATTCCACCGACAACCAACTTCGACGCGGGGGACTTCTGCCGCTTCGTGACACGGTGGACGAGGCCCTCTCTCTTGCTCGGAGATCTGAACGGTAGACAGCCCCTCTAGGGAGACTACTCGATTAATCCCAGGGGTCAACTCCTTGTCGACCTGATCGACGAGCTGGAGATAGGTGTGCTAAATGTGGATGAGTTTACGCATCACTGCCCGAGAACCGCTTCACTTTACTTTCTCAATCGATCTTTATGCTCTCCAGATCCACAGCCGGATTTTTTTTTTGGGGGGGGGGCGGGGGGCGATGACCTCGATGGCAGTGATCGCTTTCCCATTCAAATATCATTTTTGGAGCCGCTGCCGCCCAAGAGCCCACCCGGGTGGTCCTTGGCGCGGGCGGGGTGGGCCGTATTTCAGGTAAGGACTTATTTCTATGTCTCAGTCGAGAATTTTAGGTCAGTAGATGAGGCCGTTGAGTTCTTCTCCGGCAACCTCGTCCATCACCGTGGGCCTAAATACTATTCCTAGAAGTTGAGGCGTTTTCCACGTCGACCGCTCCCGTGGTGGTCAGCCGAGTGTGAGACGGCACTCAAACAGAAGCGTTATGCTTACCTGCGCTATAAGCGCAGCCCAAACGACTTCACTGTCGGTGAATTTCGTCGAGCTAGGGCTAGGTTCCGGTCTAATTAGAAGAACGACCGCCTCTCTTCTTGGCGAGAATACGTGTATTCACTTAACGGAAAGGTCCCTCTAGCAGAGGTGTGGAAGTGAGTCAAAAGGATTCGGGGGCAACTTCTCGCAGGACCCCCCTCCCGTGCTCTAGGAGAATAGGACCGCAATCTCGGACCCCGCGTCCGTAGTACAATCCTTCGCTACCGCTTTCTTCGCATTTTATAGCCGAGATGCTGCTCCACCAGCATCCAATGCGCGTGGCTGACTGGAATTTACCTCCAGGGGCGGAGAACCCTTCAACAATATGTTTACTTTGAGTGGGTTGCTCTCGCTTCGTGCGCGTACACCACCCCTGGTTCAGACAATGTCCCGTACACCATGTTTCGACACCTAGGTGAGTGAGGCATGGCCTTTCTGTTAGATTTGTTCAACAAGATCTGGGTAGATTGTATCCTCCGAGATTCATGGTGAATTGCTCCTGTGCTCGCTTTTCGCAAACAGGGAAGAGATCACTCTACCCCAGCCGGTTTTCGCCCAATCTCTCTAACCTCCTGCGTCTGCCAATTTATGGATAAAATTGGCAAATGTTAGATTAGCCTTCTTTCTGGACAGCGGAGTCCATCTATCTTCTGCACAGTGCGGCTTTCGCAAATTCTCCTCCACGTCGAAAGGCGATACATTACCATGGAGACTCTCCACACGATGGCGGAGAGTAGACGCTTCACAATCTTTATATCTAAATTTTTGCGAGATCGTCGATTCCGCGTACGGGTGGGGGGAGTCCTCCCCGGCCCAATGGAGCAGGAAGAGGGTCTCCCGCAGAGAAGTGTCCTCAGTATCTCACTCTTTTCCCTGAGCATTAATTGCATCACCTCGGTTTTCCTGGAAGATGTTCTGTATTTTTCTCAGTGGACGACCTTTCGATCTCTTTTGGCGCGGCCCAGATGCCAACTCTGGAGCGTCGACTCCAACAGGCATTGAACCGCGTCTCTTGCTATGCCGAAGCGCACAGGCTTCGGTTTTCATTGGCCAAGACTAAGATGGTGCACTTCTGTCGCCATCCACGGTTCCACCCCGACCCAGATTTGTTTCTAAATGGGATTCGTCTGTAAGTGGAAGACTCGCACTGTCTCCTTGGTCTTGTATTTGACCAACGCCTAACCTGGGTGGCTCATATTCGCAGCCATAAGGTCCCTTGTACCCATGCCATGGATATTCTTCGTTCCATGACATTCAGCGCTTCGGGCGATGATAGGATTAATGCCTTACTTTATTCTCGATCATTTATTCGTTCGAAGCTCTACTACAGATGCAAGTTTTATGCATCCGCAGCCGAGCGTGTATTGCGGAAGATGGACTCGATCCACCACACCGGACTTCGCCTGGCGACCGGTGCCTTCCGCAGTTTCCCCTTCGAGAGCCTACTTACCGATGCTGGGGAGATGCCACTCGCTCTACGCTGTGCACAGTGCATAGGTCGTCTGTACGCGATGAAAGCCTTCTTCAGTCGCCAACAGCTTTTACTGCATTCTCAGCTGATGTCAACGGTGCCTATGCCACCGAGAGATACCAGTCATACCCTAATCCCT
Organism: Ceratothoa steindachneri; assembly: GCA_963969495.1. Classification (NCBI taxonomy): domain Eukaryota; kingdom Metazoa; phylum Arthropoda; class Malacostraca; order Isopoda; family Cymothoidae; genus Ceratothoa; species Ceratothoa steindachneri. The sequence continues at coordinate 35,644,420 of OZ018331.1, read as the reverse complement.
TTAGGCTTAGGGCTAGGAAACTCTTTCGAGAGATAGGTATAGCTCTCAGGAAAGTGCCGCTCCTGGTTCTTCCCAGAAGGGCACCTTGGACGGTACCACCTGTGACTATTTGTCCCACGCCTCTGCTCCCAAAGCTTGTACAGCGCCAGGAGTATTGCGTTCAGCCTTTTTGGAGCACACTTCGTGTCACGTTGGAATTGTGCCAGTGTATACGGATGGCTCCAAATCACAAGAAGGGTGTGTTTCTACGCCGTCTCCCTTCTGTTTGAAGTTACTGGAGCTCTGGCAGCCACTGTGCCTTTCTTCAAGGCTGAGCTAGTTGCAATAGACCACTCGGTACGGGAGATAAAGTGACGTACCTGGTTCAGAGACCGAATTGTGATTTATAATGACTCACAAAGTGCACTGACTGCTCTCAGGGCATTATAATCTCCGAATCCCCCGGTTCGCGATATCCGTGAAGTCACTGTTTTGGAGAACCGGACGAATGTCGAGATTATTTTCTGCTGGGTTCCTCGACATGTAGGAATTGCGGGGAATGAGCGCGCCGATGAGATGGCCAAAGAGTCAGCGAGAACTGATCGAACAGACCAGCGTCTTGCTCTTCGTCACGGCGATTACATGCCAGGAATACAGGCAGCTCTTCAGACTGCTTGGCAAAGAAGATGGGAGACGATCAAGAGGAACATAAATATGCGTGTCATAGCGCAGCAAATGTTCCCATGAACCTACCCCCACCCACTGTCATGACGGTTTCAGGCACACTCGCGGGACTATCGCCACCTGATGGGGCGTTCGCTTGCGCCATACCGTGAAGACTGCGTTGTGCCCAGACTGTTCGCCACATTCTTATCGAATGTCCCAGTTTGGGCGATCTTTGCATACGTTACCTGCACCGGTACCGGCACAAGCGGGGTCGCTACCGCTTGTCCCATGTACACGAGATAGGTTCGTGCAGGTTCGTGCACACCGACCTGTGGACTTTATGACTGTTTGGAAGAGGCTGGCCTCATCCAATTTATTATAGCTTTTTTGTGCGTTTCATTTTGTAGATCGTCTGTTCCTGCTCCGGGGGAAGGCAGGCCTACCCCCGATGCCAGAACACGCTTCCTTCTTGCCTTTTTTCCTTTTTTTCGTTATTAATTTTTTAGCATTTGTCCTTTTTTATCGTTGATATTTTTATTTACCTATTGTTATTTGTTGTTTTTTATTTGTTTTTTTAATATAGTCTAGTAGTAGGCTATGTTGTGTACGGCGACCTATGCCCAAGTAGGCAGTCGCCAGATGGCCTACCTCAATAAAAATAAAACATTCTAGGACTTCACTTGATAATCTGATAAATTGTTCGGTCATAAATTAATATAAAGTGAATTCGTGTGTTTATTATAAATCAAAATTCACTTTATACATGGTTAACTTTTATATATTCTGTGCATACATTCATGGCGAGATATGAAGACTTAGAAGACTTTAGAGTAGGTTAGGTTAGGTTAGGTTAGGTTAGGTTCCTTGCTCGCAATATAATCAGATCTATAAAATATTGAATAACTGGGCGGTTTTAGAACTTTCTATAAGGGTTTACAATATAACCTGGTATTCGGCCAGTTCTAAAATGGGTATAAGGTGACAAAAGTATAATAAACACAAAGTGTGAGTTTGTGTGAAATGTCGAAATATAATTCACATAACTATGAATACATACATACGCAAATATAAATACATTATTCAATAAACAATAAAATATAACAAGGTAAATAAATCAAGGGGGTAAGAGTTAACATGATAATTTGATTTAAAATAAGTTTTGTAATGACATGATCAAGATTAAATAGACCGGGGACTATTTTGAATAGCCAGACATCAATCCAAGCCAGATAGAACAATTAATAGCCAGGAATCAACCCAAGATAAACAGATGATTCAATATCCAGAAATCAATTCAAGCCAGACAGATCAATTAATAACCAAGGATCAATCCAGGCTAAACAGATCACTCAATATGTAAATATCAATCCACGTCAGACAGACCTATCAATAGCCAGATTTCAATCGAAGTCAGACAGAACAATCAATAACCAGGTATTAATCAAAATAAGCCAAATAGATAAATCAGAAATATAAATCAATAACCAGAAATCAATCCAAGCCAGACATCAAACAAACCTAGACAGATCAATCAATAGCCAGGCACCAATCAATCCAAGCCAGATAGATCAATAAATAGCCACACATCGTTTCAAGCTAATTAGATCAATCAATAGCCAAACATCAATCAAAGCTAGTTAGATCAATCAATAGCCAGACAGATCAAGAAATACTGGATTTTTCAATAGTTCCGTTATTCTTGGAGGTTTTATTTTTCGAAAGGTTTACGTGTGTAGTAGAAGGAGTTCCGTCAAACTTTTCCAGCATGTGTCATTAAAACGTCCTTTTCATTGTGTGCAGTTGTGTCAAGATGGAAGTGAAAAGAATCGAAACCTCTGCGCTCGCGCCCGCGTGCCACAACAAGTCATACATCGCCAAGTGACATAACGTCAGTCGGTTGAACGTCTGCAGAGTCGCGGAGAGGCTCTAGAATGGGGAAGACCTCATAGATTGACCTCATTCAGGAAGATCTCAAGCTGTCAACCGTTTGGGTATGAGAAAGACTTTCTAAAGTGATTCGTAGCTCAAAATGACTGTGCTCACGAAGAAAAAGGATATATCGGTGGCCACGGTGTCCAGGGCCGTCAAGGAAGAGGGCGGCAAGAGCTTAAGGTGCTTGGAAGTGGAAAAGCCTTTGCTTTCCGACCTTATGCGACAAGAACATCGGGAGTGATGTCGTTGCCTTCTTAATGACTTGAAGAGTCATGGAAATCTAATTTTCATTTTTTCTGATGAAAAAACATTCACGGTTGGCTCCTTCATCCACAAACAGAACGATCGCGTGCGAAGCTTCGACCAGGACGACTCTGAGGTCCAGTACGCGTCCCCGACCGAGCACCTTCATGATGATGCTTGGCGTCGTAGCTTTGACTGGCAAGAAGTTGCCGTCAATGTAGTTCGCGCCGGTTAAAAGCTCACCGCGGCCAATTACAGGGTCATCTTGGCCACAAAAGTCCTGTCTTGGGTGAGAAAGATCGCAAAGAAGGCGGACTACGTCTTTCAGCAGGACGGTACTCCGGCTTACATCGCCAATACCATGAGAGAGTGGTTGGGATCGAACATGAACATTTGGTCGAAGGACATTTGGCCCCCGCAGTCCCCCTCGAATACAGCGGGTCGGCGGTGTGTCAAGGGTAAGGCCTCCAAAGTTCACCACGGAAAGGTCAGCGAGCAGAAGTTCTCTGTCAACCGCGTGTGGGTCATCATGAGCAATGACTTCGTCCGAAACGTCGCCTTCAGATCTTGCCTGGAGTGCGTTCTCGCCTCACATGGTACTCACATAGATAGATATTAAAACATAAACACATATTTATGTGAAAACAATAAAAATGTGTCTAATTCCATAAAAAAACTATCATTGTTTCCTTTGTTGACAACGTCGTAACAAGTGCATCACGACTTTTACAATACATTTTAGCCACATATGAATCCATTCAAAACAGAACAATCAATAGCCATAGATCAATACAAATAATAGAGATCAATCAATAACGATGCATCAATCAATCCAAGCCATGTAAATAAATCAAAAGCCACACATCAATCCAAGCCAGACAGATTAATCATTAGCCAGGCATATATCTAAGTCAGACATATCAATAAATAGCCAGATGTTCAATCCAAGCCAGACAGATCAATCAACAGCCACTCATCAATCAAACCGATCTATATCAATGAATAGCCAGATTTTCAATCCAAGATATTCAGATCAATCAATAGTCAGTAATCAATTCAACACAGACATATCAATCAATAACCAGACATCAATCCAAGCCAGACAGATCAATCACTATCCAAACATCAATCCAATTCAGACAGATCCATCAATAGCCACACATTAATCCATGTCATACAGATCAATAAATATCCAAATATCAACCTAAAGCAAACAGATCAATCAATAGCCAGAAATCAATCCAACTCAGAAGAGCAATCAATAAATAGGTATCAATCAATCCAAGCCAGATAGATCAATCAATAGCTACAAACCAATCCGAGCCAGACAAATCATTCAATAGCCAGATATCAAACCGAGATGAGCAGATAAATTAATAGCCAGATATCAATCAATCAATAGCTAGACATCAATCAATCAATAGTCAGACATCTCAATAAATAGCTAAATATCAATAAATGCCAGGCAGATCAACCAACAGCTAGACACCAAATAAGTCTAGACATATAAATCAATAGCCAAAAATCAATCAAAACTAGACAGATGAATCAATAGTCAGATATCAATCCAACAGAGAATTATCAATCAATAGCCATGCATCAATCCAAGCAAGACAGATGATTTAATATTCAAATATCAATCCTAGTCAGACAGAACAATCAATAGCCAAAAATCGATCCAACTCAGAAAAATCAATCATAACCAAGCATCAACCAATCCAAGCAAGATAGGTCAATCAATAGCTACAAATCAACCCTATCCAGATAGATCAACCAATAACGAGACATCAATCTAAGTCAGGCAAATCATTAAATAGCCAAATATTAACCCCAGCCATACAGATCATTGAATAGTTAGACATCAATCCAAGACAGAAATATCAATCAATAACTAAGCATCAATCTTTCAAAGCCAGATATAAAACCAAGCTAGACAGATAAATAACTGGCCAAAGATCAAGGCATACCAGACAGATCAATCAATACCCACGCATCAATCAAACTAGGTCAGGCAAATCAATCAATACCCACACTTCAATCTAAGCAGACAAGTCAACCAATAGCCATAAATCAATCCAAGCCTGACAGATTATTCAACAACAATACAAAAAAAGAAGCTAGTTAAATCAATCAATAACCAGTCATGAATCAGTACAAGCCAGATATATAATCAATAGTTACATATTAATCTAGGTTGGACAGATAAATCACTAGTCAAGGTTTAATCAAAGCCAGACAAATCCATCAATATCCAGATATCAATGCAGGTCAGACAGATCAATCAATAGACAGAAGTAAATATAAGTCAAAAAGATCAATTAATAACCAGGCATCAATCAATAGCCAGACATCTATCCAAACGAAACAGATGAATCAATAGATAGAAATTAATTAAACTCAAACAGATCAATCAATAGCCAGACATCAATCTAAGCCTGAAATCATTCAATTATTAGACATCAACTCAAGCCAGCCAGATCAAATAATAGCCAAACATCAATCCAAGATAGTCAGATCAATCAATAGCTAGACATCAATCCAAACCAGATATATCAATCAATTGATAAACATCTATCCAAGCCAGACAGATCAAGCAATAACTAGAAATCAATCCAAGTCAGACAGATCATTCAATAGCCAAACATTAACCCAAGCTAGACAAATCAATAATTAGCCATGCATCAATCCAAACCATTTAGATCAATCAGTAGACAGACATCGATCGAAGTCAGACAGGTCAATCAATAGTCAGACATCGACCCAAGATACAGCAAACAATAAATAGCCATACATTAATGAATCCAAAACAGATATTACAATCAAAAATCACACATATATCCAAGCCACACATATCAATCAATCCAAATCAGTCATATCAAGCAATAGCCAGAAATCAATCAAACTCAGCAAGATCAATCAATAACCATGCATCAATCACTCCATGCCAGATAGATCAATTAATAGCTACACCTCAATCTAAGCCTGACAGATCAATCAATAGCCAGACATGAATCCAAGTAAGACAGAAAATTAAATTGCAGACATAAACCCAAGCTATACACATCAATCAATAACAATACATAAATCAATCCAAGTCAGATAGATCAATCAACAGGCACACATCAATCCAAGCCAGACAGATCAATCAATGTCCAGACATCAATACAATTCAGAGATATGAATCAATAACCTAACATCAATCAATCCATCCCTGTTACGATTTAGCCAATAGAGCCTTGTTGCGCTCGTCAATTTTCAAGACGGTTATATATTTTCCCTTTAAATTAGTTATTTTTTTTCAAATATATCTTATTTTTTATATTAATTCAATAAAACTTGATTTTTCACCTTTTTTAATTATTTTAATTCATTCATTTGATTTAAATTTTGATTGTTTCTTTTTTTTTAATATTTAGATATTTTATGTACATTTTTGTCGTTATTTGTATTTTTTTCGCTTTGTATTACTGATGTCAATGGCAAAAAAAAAGTGAGCCATTGATGTCACTTTGCTGCTTCAACATGGTCAAATAGTTGCCACTTATTAAAACTACACTCTATGGTAAAGTCTTGTTCGGTTAATTTTTTTACCCTTGATTCTTTTTAATTATTTATCTCTTTATCCCTATTCTTCTTTTGTCTTCCCTATTTCTCTTTTCTCCTCCCGATAGCTGGTTAAAACTTTACATATATTTCTTTTCCCCTTTTTAAATAATTAATCCGAGTACATTTATGAAATTCAGTAAATTTTGTTTGAATAGAAATCGTCCTCTCCATTCTTTAAAACCATATCCATTTCTCTATTTGTTTTCTCTTTTACTCTTTCCTTTCTTGGTCCATTCTTCTCTTTGATTCATTTACCCTACATAAGGTCAATGTACAATCATGACATTTTCATCTATTTTCCTCTCTTTCATACCAAACAGCCCGATCTCTTTTATTTTCACAATGACAGTAAAACCAGTACTAACACCTTCTTTCTCACTTCTCCACCCCACCATCATCCATATTTATTTAGGTCTCACATTTCCTCTCAGACGGGAGTTTCGGCGCCTCTTTGTAATCCATACAAATTGGCCCTTAAGGCGAACTTGATTGATAAAATGACAAAATTTGTCCTAATCTTGACTTACAATGCAACGCATTCGTTTCCTTCTTGTGTGAATTGGGAGACAGAGATAGAGAAGTAGAAATTCAGACAATGATACATAAAGAGATAAATACTCGAGATATGAATTGATATACAGTGAAATAGAGGGACACAGGTAAAGAGAAATATGAGATATAAATTGACATTCACACATATCTTAATAGATTTGACATATAGTGACATAGTTGCACAGAGAAATAGATTGTAGGGAGATATAGGGAAATAAAAGAGAAAGACAGACATAGATATACAGAGTGCTAGACGGAAGGATACAAGGGCGGTATAGAGAGGCCTATAAACAGAGAGATTCGATCGTCAAATTGAATTCCATAGAGAGATATATAAACAGACAAAGACAGAGAAGTAAGCTTACATAAATATATAAACTGAGAAGAACAGGTGAGGTTACATAAAAGAAAGATATACATATAAAGAGAGCGATAAAGGCAAAGAAACACAGATAGAGACTGGAAGAAATAGAGAGAAATAAAAAAACACAAACACAAAGACCGACAGGCGAGCACACATGCAGGAAAGCTGATAGAAATACAGACACACACATGCTTACAGGGGGAGAGATAGACATAATTATCTCATAGAATGAGGTTTTTCCTACGAATTTTATCCGAACTAAATAAACAAGCTACAGGACAAGTTAAATTATCTTATTATATTTTTTATTGCAGTAGAATAGTTTGTAATGTAGGAAAACCCCCGATATTAAAGTATTTTAAATAAATAGCTTGAACTCCATTTTGCTGTGGTACATCAACGGGTTTTGTTAAACGAGTGGAGATGATTATGAATGTGCTGTTGTGTATTTCGGTTGTGTTGGTCGTATTGTTTTCCTCCAAAGCGCAATACTAAAGACGATGTATCCCGAGGACAGATTGTAAGGAACGACTTGTAAAGAAAGTACTAAAGTTAGAAGGAAAAATGTGTGGAAGAATTATGGTTACAGATACACCTGCAGGCATTGGGATATGAGGGAAAGATGTAAGTGTTGGATTGAGTAGTGGATAAAATCATCTAGATGCCAAGTGATATCTCCTTGTGGGACGAAAATTCGTACTTGACTCTAGAGTTCAAGTCAATGATGGAAGAATTTGGGGCAAAGGTAAAAGGAAGGCTAGTCGTAGGACGGTTTTGCTGCTGTCTATATTTCTTTTCTCCTCTTTTCCGCCAAATGTCTTCTCTGTTATTTCAGGTGATTGCAGTCGGTCTTGATGGTGTTCTTCCCCCTTGCTAGTATCTATTACTGCAATTTTAAAAAAAATATTTGCTTTAAGAAACCACTTCACTCTATTTTGCCTAGTCACTTTTGCTGTAGTAGTTATATACATCTCTGTTTAATTCCTGTAACCCCCCCCCCTTAATAACACCTTTCAACAGATAAACACTATATCTATGGCAATAAAGTTTAATTTCTTTCCTTATTTCATTTAATCCCTAAAGTCTTTGGTCAAATCGACGCGAATATACTCTGTGTAGTCACTAAAACGAAATCACTATTTTGGCTCACACAGAAGCTACACGAAACTATGAAGAAAATTGAACGAGAAACTTTCCTTTCTTCTAATCATGGCCAGTTAACCCAGATCCTGTGGATCACTTTTTCCTCGACGGAGAAACGAAGAAAACTACACAGTTTTAAGACACTCACAAACCTTGACGAAAATCGAATCAGAAGAAAAGAGGGAAACCTAAAAAACACGAGAATAACTTGAGAGCCTCATCGAATTAAGGATGAATTAAATGAAGCTGAAGATTAAAGTGAATGTTACCAATTATATTAGGCTGAAAACGTCCTTTCCTGCGATATATGGATTCGTGTGCGTGTATCTAGGTGTGCATTTTAAGGCTGTTAGGGCCTGTGTCGTTTCTAGTTCGTTCTCTAAAATTCTATTTTATTCTGAGAATCAAAAACCAGTAATCAGTGCAATTTGGAGACTTTCTTCAAAGCCATTAAACCCTCCTTCGCTTCGACTGTCCGAACCAGCAAAAGAAATAGTGTGTTCAGATGTTACGAAGATGTTACTTAACCTAATATGGGTATTAAAGTGCTCCTTGCGCAACACATCACTCCGAAAACTCTAATTCAATCTAGCGACTCAATTTCACAACACCAGTGGTAAATATTAAAAGAAAAATTACACCTAGCAACTGTGCCCTAGAAATCTGTAAAAAATGGACAAATATGATGCGGATAACATAAAATAGGAAGTCAATTGTGGACTTTACTATGTTATTTTCTAATACAAATCTGTATCCTCACACAAGGGTTCTGTATAGTAAATAGAGAACGCAGATTAGTTTTGAAAAAATAATATTTATATTAAAATTAGGTTGTTAAGAAATTAATGCAATTATTTAAAGGAAAATAAAATTGATTTAATATAGCAAAAACAATGATCTACCATCGTTTAACTAAACAAAGGCTATCTTTTATTGAAGAATTTAGGTTTTTTTATGAAATATATGATATGTTATCTTTTATCACCTCTTTAACAACTGAATGGTAATCAGATGGTTCAAATCCGTTGAGTAAAAAGTATAAAGAAGAACGTCTCAACTTAAAGCATTGAGGGAGTTACCATTTTGGTTGACCAGTGAACTAGTTTTCGTTCAAGAGCTTCATTTAAACGTTTTATTTGTTGTATCTGTTTGCTTATTATTGAAGATATTTTAATGAATAACTGCTTTCACGTTCCACCAAATCTAAACCATAGGGTTCTGAGGTTGGAGACCTCGTCTAAGAGTAGGTATGGGTTTTAATTTGCGATTAAACAATTGTCTTTTCACTTAATATTTTTCAGAAATGATCCTACTCTTTATGTCCAGTAACAATTGTGTCCAGAAATAGATTCCGAACATTTCGAGCTAATAGAGATCAAGCAATACATAAAGGTTGTAAACCTTCTCCTTCTGACAGTTCATTTAGCATTCTAACACCCTTTGTGTAGCTTAAAAACGTCCTTGTTATTACTAGCTTAAAACTTTATAGCCAATGAGACAATGATAGCTTTAAAAAGGCATTACTTCGGATTTATAAAGTGCCTACGTATTATTGCAATTATATTTATATACTCGTAGCTTTCGGCAAAATTGGAATAATTTATACCACTTTAAACATCATTTGTCATATGTTTTGTTAAAATAGCATAAATTTCTTGACAACCTAATAATAATAATTCGTAATTTCTATCTAGCCAACTATCACTGGTGCAGTTAACAACCGAACTTACATAGTGCACCGCTTCTAGGCTGAGTGGGGATAAGCTACACCGTAGTTATTCGCTGGATGGAGTTACCACAAAATATAACACAAAATAGTAATAAACAAATGAAAAAGACGTAACTTTCATAATGATTATGTTACCAATCAGGAAGGAGCTTGTGTTTTAAGCTGCGATGTTTCGACGTTCACCCTAAAACCGCGACTACACGAGCTAATTATGAAAACAGTACTCGAAAGTCTACGAGAAATGCTGAGATAGTTTCAATAATTCCGACTAACTTTTTAACGACAGTTTTTCTATTGCTTCTAACATAACTTATCTGACCAAACTTAATCTAACATACTTAACCTAACTCTATTTATCCTAAATTGGAATTATATGGAAACTTAAAAGTTGTTAAATACTATGAGAGAAAAAAGATAAATATAACTTTCAAAAAGGCCTATGAAATAACGGCCTCTCAATCTAACATGAATTTTATCATCGCTCGCTAAGGAATTAATAGACTAATGAGGAAGGCTGGAAGGCTCATTATCTCAATAGATAAAGCGTATGATTTGCACACCTAGGCACCGAGTTCTATTTCTGGCTAGAGAGTGACACAAATGTGAGCGTTCGTAGGGAGCTAGCCGTCACATGGCAGTGCGACGAGCCTGAATCATGCGTGTAAGAATCTTCATCTACGTGAGTGGTCAAACACATAGATAGTCACAATCACACTGTTGTCATTACATATCTCTCCTATATACAACACATTACTCATGTGTATATGGGGCACTCTGAAGGTATTTATCACGTAATCTCCTGGGACGAAAAAAGGGGTGAATATCACTTGGGCCACAAAGATTTTGAAGCTTGTTGGTTGGTGGCAAATACAGTACTAACGTTATTGCTGCACATCTATCTATCTATCGATCTCTTTTTTATATATATCCATCTTTTTATCCATCTATCAATTTCTATCTGTCTATATCTATATATCTAGTTCTTCTTTTGTTATCTACTCCCATAGAGAACTCTACTTTAACATATATCTATCTCTCCATTTCTTTTCAACTATCTATCTATTTCTATCCACCCATCTCTTTCTATCTCTGTATATATCTATCTCATTTTTTGTAATCTACTCCAGTAGAGAACTCTAATTTAACATCTATCCATTTCTTACATCTATTTATGTCTTTCTATCCATCCATCTCTTTCTGTATATATATTCTTATATACTGCCATAAAGAACTCTATCTCTCTCTCTCTCTCAATTTCTTTTCGTCCACCTATCTCTTTCTTAATCCAAATTTTTCTTTCTATTTTGTTATCTACTCCCATCGAGAACTCTACTTTTACGTGTGATCCGAACCATTTGTATATATCTACATCGTATTGCAGCCGCCGTCCAGTGGATCCCGAATCTGGACTGTATTTGGCGACAAATCCGATTCCTTCTGTTTCAAATTCGGTGCAATCAAAAGGCTTATTGCCACTTGGCTAAGCCGTTGCCCGCAACAAATGTAAACTAAACATTATTTGTTTAAAAATAATTTATGATTTTAAAGCTGTCATAAGATTTTCGCAACATTATATTATCCTTCGGATCCTGGAATCAATTTATTTGACTTCTTTGCTCAATTCTGTGTCTCATTAGTTACTTGATGTCTTAAAATCTGTACAATAAGAAATAATATAATGTAAGAAATTGGAAAATATTTATGTTTTGAATATTCCTTGATTTTATTGAGGTCCGGTAGTGAGGACCACTGAAAACTGTTGAACTTGTTGTATGACTAGTACATTGAGATGGTTTGGGTCGGCGAACCTGTTTGTGGTGATATCTATATTAGTGTAATGACTTTATTTTTCTATTTCTTTTATTTTCTTGGACAATCTCGTTTTCTAAATACAACCATACATCCTCTCTCTCTTTCCACCATTTTATATTGTTTTGTAAATTCTTTGATGTGTAGTCATTATATCAAAAGTATATTTATTGACTTAGATTTTATTAGAAATTATTATAATTACTTAAATTGAAGTTCCAGAAGTCATGAAAGACAAATGAGAAGGTTTCTATTCGAGGAAGAGAAGCTGTTGCGCAGAAGCTATATTATTTCATGTAATTGGTGCCTCTATTAGATATTCACTTTTATAATAATACAATCAATGTTAATCAAGGTATGGAAGAACGGGTTTTATTTAAATGAGAAAAGAAAGAAATTCGATGTTACAAACGGGATCCGAGATATATCCCGACTTAGAAAAAAAGGATAGAAGATAAAAATGAAATAATGTTTTGTATAAAATAAAAACAAGAGTTAAAAACCATTGCTGAGGAAGTGCAAAAGAAAACTTGACTATTTCTAATACTAAGGAAGTTAGGTCATTTTATACCTACAAAGAGAAAGTTCTAAACTTGTTAAAATACTTTTGCATTTGAATTTAATTTCACTTAATCTTTTATATTCATTGCACGTCTTTAAAACAGAGAACCCATAAATATAGTATGTTGGTACCTCTACCACGAACTAGTTTGGGTACGTTTTTAAAGCTCACTCCCTTACAATTTTTTTATTTATACCAACCATTGCTGCAGCTCCATCAGTTTCTGTTGTCTTTTAATGCTACGTTCCATCTTTTCCGCTGACGTTCAACTCAGACATCTTGAATTAGTGTGATGTACCTTGGGCAACCTGATTAGTTTCTTTTGTTCACATTAGGTAATGGCTCTATCCTTACATTTATATACCATTGGTCGGGGACATTAATTAGCCCTGATTATACTATCCATCCTCCATCTTTCACTTCCATGGCTTAAGGCTCACAAGAGGAGCGGTTAAGCTCCTTAAATAAATAATCTATATAAATCTGGATTAAAATAAAATATTGAACAATTACGAAATGAAATTTCATTTGAGGCACACATTTAAAGTGGAACGTTTTCTGAAGAGAATAAATTTTAAAATCCAACAATAATTACCTTGTCATAATTACAAGGGGTGTTTCAAAAAGGATGGAATTTAAATTACTTTTATTTTTCCATTACATAGAGACATGTGATTTTAGGATAGTTTTATGTAGGTATGAAAGAGTTTGTTTCATCATACCTGTTAGATAGCCAAAAACTGAGGTCTAAAGAAGAAACCTTATTTATGGTCAAGCTAACAGCAAGTCTAATTCTACCTCTACATCTAATCAGCTTTTATATTTGGTTCGCATTGGTTTGTAAAGTAATTAAAACCAGAGTTTCCTACAACAAAGTATGAATTGATGTAGGATTTACTCAACAAAGAACCCAATAGATGAGGGGATAGATTTTCTCTTGTCTTACAAGCTCCGTGTGCGTGCTTCGTGATATTGAAATTTTCTTACTTCTCTAAAGTCTTTGCTATTCAAGACAACTTCAGAGAGTATGAATATACATACGAATATTTTAAAATTCTTTGCTGGGTACACGATAGTTGGAGCTCGGAAGCCTTGAGATGAAATACTATACATGAACCAAAACATGTCGTTTTTTTATTTTCATGTTTGCAGCATTTTTTCTTAAGAAAATAAAGTCCCAGCTATAGTTCCTTACAAATACGACTATATGATCTAGTATTACAAAAAAAATGCCATTTTGAAGTAAATACAAGGAAACACCGAATAGTTAGGAATCATATAATCACATTTTAACAATCTATTTATTGACTGTTGGAATTAATGTATTTTTGTACAAATAAATCTGTTAATTCATAAAGTAATCCCGAGAATAGTTCATTTTATTTTTTTATTATACATCTGATAATCGCTACGGATCAAATAATTGCCCCTTTAATCAGATCTAGTAATTTTAGTTGCCAATTTCAAATTTTCTATATCAAAGAGCTCTGTAAGAAAATAGCTTGAACTACAAATTCAATATAATCTAAATTAGATAATTTCTTATATAAAATTGATTAGGAGGAGGATTCATGACAAAATATTATTTTCTATTATTTTTTTTAAATCTCGGAGCTTCTTAATGCTAGAGGTTTTTTATTCTCCGACAGAGCGTACAAAATAGTCCAGATTTTAGCTTATACTGAGTAATCCTGGAGATTATGACACATAATAAAACGCCAGCTTTTTTCAATATTTTATTTCTTTCATAAGTTCATTTATTATTCAAAAGAGTAGAGTTCCAATTTTATTATCCGATATTTATTTTTAAAATATTGACTCCTTTCTCAAATGTCGTGCATTACTTTCAAATTAATTATTGGTGATGGCGAACTTCAATTTTTTAATGCCTAGTCTATAGATGTCCATAAACTAAACAACTATCTTATTTCGATCATGTGTAAGATTTTTCTTTTAAACTTATTCTTTAAATGTTGCTTGGGTTTCTTTTGGTCCTATTTCCCTGGATCACCCTACATAATCACCCTATTAATCAAACCTTTTGGTTCCAAATTTACCTTTTTTTGAACGCTAGTTTTTCTCAATTGTATGAACGCCAATTTTATGTAAGTCTTGCGCTAACTTATATATTGTTCAAATGAAGAAGACGGAGAAAACTAATACCCTTGGATGAGAAACATAAGTATAGATTTTAATTTACAGGATTCATCGTGGCCACTTTTCAATTCTTCTTTGTGATTTTAGCCTTAAAGTCACACATTGAATGGTGCCGCATCAGACAAAATAAAGATTTTTCTTTTATAGAATAATTGTCTCTGTTGAGTTTTGGCTGGATATGGGCTTTACGTGGCCTTCCTTTTCACCATACTGCTGTCATCGAATCTTAGCCTCACGTTGCTCGTAGATTCTCTAACAATGATAGTTGGACGATCCTGATTAAGCTCCACTCAATTAACCTCTTAACACTTGCTAAGAGCTTTTGGACGCCATATAACGCCCTTCGGGGCGCCTACAATTGTCTCGGTGATCTTTATACTGATCATTAGAAGATTCTTGCAGTAGTATTATTCCTGGCTGCACAAAAGAGACCACTTAAGGGGAAAGTCTTGATGGCTTGTCAAATTGATTTGGATGTGATCATTGTTAACAAACGAAGACAATTTCGTTTTGATATCCGATCACTTCCAAAACATAATGCTTGCTTATAATCGTTATTTTAGTGACAGCGTACCTAATTACTCGTAATTTTGACATTGGTTAACATGTTAGTTAAATGCGATTATCTATGTTTCATTAATTAGATAGGAGAAACAAAATAGTTAGAAATACTATTTCCAGATAAATGTGATCAAATATGCTTAAGAGCTTTGTAAATAATAGATTCATTAGTTAATCCAGGTTTAATTTTGAACCCTAGGAATAAATAAAATGTGCAGTTATAAAAAAAATATATACACCTTGTATCGACATTATTTTACAGTCATGAATGTAGAATAATCTTTTCATGTAAAAGTGTCTCAAAAAACAAAAATACACGAGTAAAGTCCGTGATTGCTTTTTCCACTTCTCAGCATTTTGGAAGTTATCATACATCAAATTTGAAGTAGGTTTTGATGAGCTCTATTCAAATCTGCTTTCCGTAAAGGAATGGAAGTCAGTCTTTCTTCAATTGAGAACTAATATTTATTGGCTTTTCTCCAGAGCGGATGATTCACAATATGAGGTTAAGCAGAATTATTTCACCGACCTTCGACTCTTCCGTAGAGGAATTTGAGCATACAGACATCAAATATATTACAACTGGTTGGTTTGGAAGATAAAATGAAAAGTTTGCATATAGCGATTCAACAAGGAAGAAATATTAAGTAAGGAAAAAAAAAGGAAAATAAGGATACGACACTCATGTTAAGTATCAAGAATTATAAAGGACTGTAAGATCTGTACCTCCTAACTATATGTACTAATCTGAGATTTATGTAGGCGGTTACATACTTCCACATATCTAGTAACACGTGCTTAGAAGAAAACATTTAAAATTGATCTAAATACGGTATGAAGTTTTAATGAGATTATACTAAATTACATCCCGGCGTGAGCGGACACAAACATCAGCGCCCGTCGAGATCTGGCTACCTATTGGTGGACGCGCTGTGCTCGACCCGTTTCCGGGTGGGTCGATCTTACACCTCTCACCTCACTCATAGCCAATCACAATACTGCTTTCTTTCTTCTCGAGTCTTCACAGCACAACACACACACACACTCTCTGTTCCAAGAAATCCTGCCGAAGGGTATCTATATCCACATACCTCTGACGCGTAACAGATCACTCTGCCCCAGGGCGACGAGGGTTCTACCTGAACGCTGTTTGGGGTCAAAACATAATACTTCCTGGCACCTCTCCCCAAAGAGACCTACCCCTGGTGTTCTCGGGTTCATCAACGATTGTTATACTGACCTTTATGTCAATTTCATTATCCAGTGGGGATCCGGTTGGATAAAGGCAGGTTGGCAAACCACTAATACTACTCTAACTAGTACCTATTGTTAAAGCGATTATGGACCAATTAAAGGTCAATGATTTTCAAGTTAAGGCATGAAATCCTCCCGGGAATCTTATAGGTTGATGGCATTCAAGGCAAAATAGAAGAATATAATCTAGCTATTTATGCAAGTCTATTTCCTTTGACATCCGACGTTACACGAAGCCGTTATGCAAGAAAACAACGTACATTAGAAGCTGAGAGATAATTCAATACCATAAATATAGAGAGTATTAACGGATTGTGAGAAGCTGGTGATAATAGCGCTGATGTTCGAAGACGCTTAGAGTCATCACAAAGTTGAATGCAGTGACAGGATAATTGGAGACGTCGATAATTAATGAGCAGCTTTTCTGAAGCCTGAGTTACTTTTCGTTTCTACATCTGGGACGCTATGACGAAGCCCCCTCTTCCCCCTCAAAGGAAGATGTCTTGAACATTGAACTGCGAATCTTGGCTCCTACCCATCTTAATGACTCTGCCTCAATACCATCTCATTATAATGATCCTAGCTTGCGTGTGTGTGTGTGTGTGTTTCTATGCATTTTTTTTTAATGTGAAATTATTTTGAAGGGGATACTAATTTTGAATTTGTTGTGAAGTAAAAAAAAAGTTTATTTCGCACTTTCTTAATTTTGAAAGCGAAGAGAACAAGCGCCGCAGGTCTAGCCCAAAAAAGCGGATTTTTGCTAGTTTTCATAGAAGAAAAATCCAAACACGCATTAACACCACAACTTAAACATCAACATCCAAGATGGTGGAAGCTTTGATGGAGAAAAACCTCCCACATAAACTCAAAATATTTTTCTCTAAACAATGGATTTTTTCTTTCCTTCCCCAGGCTATTTACGGCCAACCTCGAAGATAGATATCAATAAAATTGTCAAATCAATTAGTAATAAGGAATGACAAAAAACAAAGAAACCATGTATTTAATAATGGCCATCTATATGGATTTTCTAAATCAACTTAATACATTAAATCCCTATCTCGGTCCAGTGATATCAAAGAATGGGTCAGTAACTTACAACATCGCATTATTCTTAACTCATATCATCAGACCATTCGTACAGAAAAAAATCTATATTTCAATCAGCGAGAGACTTTTTACTGACAATAAGCAATGATGAGATCGAGAACACAAGTAAACTTTCCTCACTCGTGTCAAATCAATATTCACAAATGTCAGAGTCAAAGAAATATTAACATCATAATGAAAGAAGTATATCACAATGGAGACTTGCGCCGAATTTTTCCACGAAGGCAATTTAAAAGGGTACGAGGGGCGGTCAATAAGTTTTGCACTTCGGATATAAGGAAACGAGATATGAGGAAAAGTGTTTTATTATTTTTCAATATAACTACCCTCGACTTCAATGCACTTGCGCCACTTGTCCCTGAGGCTTCGAATTCCCGACAACCAGAAATCTCCCGACTGCTGTTCAATCCACTCCTGGACGGCGAGCTGGACATCATCATCGTCCCCAAACCGGCATCCACGCAGTGCAGCCTTGAGCTGGCGGAATAAAAGTAGTCGCGTCGCTAGGGGCCACATCTGGACTGTAGGGGGGATGGTTGAGCTCCTCGAATCTGCACTCACGCAGGGCAGCTTGTGCAACTCTGGCCTTGTGGACTTTGATGACGTTGAAGTCGATCATGGGGCGTGAGGTTTCTAGGGACCCAACGGGCAGAGACCTTGGTCATGGCCAAATTGTCGTGGATGATGTTGATAACACTTCCATGTGATATTCCAAGTTCTCGCTCGATTTTTTCGACCTTCACCCGTTCATTTTCGAGGATCATCCTCTCCACACGGGCCACATTGTCCTCGTTGGTCACGTCTGACGGGCGTCCTGGACGGGGGTCATCTTTAAGGGACTCACGACCATGGCGGAACTCCCTATTCCAGCAAGCAATGGTTGCATAGGAAGGGGCGGTATCGGTGTATACTGCAACCATGCGTTCATGGATCTCTTTTGCATTCTTGCCTTCCTTGGTCAAAAATTGTTCACTGCGCGGTGCTCAACCTTCTCCATTGTTGAAAAATTTGTGATTGACGATCTGCGATCAGCTACTGCTTCTTAAATAGACGAGGCAGGAGCGTGCGGCTTCAGGTCCTGACTTGTCATAACTTGTCCTAACACACCCACAAACAACCATTTCCCTTCCTCTGTTTTGCCCTACCTCTTCGCAAAACTTATTGACCGCCCCTTGTAGTTGATACCGTTTCCTTTCTACAAAATACTCGCATTGGTTCTGAGGAATTGTTACGTAAAAATTTAAAATTGGAAAAGAAAAACAATAGAACTTAATAAACATAATAAAGAACGAAATGGGCTAAGAGATAATCTAAACAATTCTAAGGAAATAAAGCGACATAGAATTAGTTCGCCTGTATGGATCTCTTCTCCTATTGTCAATTTTAGTTCATATATTATGAGTTAATTAATTTAGGCTAGATTAGACTAGGTTAGCTTTATTTAGGTATCGAACCATAGTGACCTAATCTAAATATACCCAAAACGAATTAATATGTAAAATATAAACCAATAAAAATCACAATAGGCGAGGATATAAATTAAAGTCAACTGATACCAGGCATTCATTTTTATCTGGTATTCTTACCAGGTTGGCTTCCCACTCTACACCAGATAACTGAGTTTCACAAAAGTAAAACTATACTATTGCACACTAAGATAATTCCTTTTCAAATTTAAGCGAATATAATGACTGGATAGTCCATTTCTAGGTAGAAAAAAGAATAGATTACAAAGTTAATTAATAACCAGATAAATGGAAACAAAGCTTGCTATTGGAATCTGGTAGAAATGACTGGATAGTCCATTTCTAGGTAGAAAAAAGAATAGATTACAAAGTTAATTAATAACCAGATAAATGAAAACAAAGCTTGCTATTGGAATCTGGTAGAAATGACTGGATAGTCCATTTCTAGGTAGAAAAAAGAATAGATTACAAAGGTAATTAATAACCAGATAAATGGAAACAAAGCTTGCTATTGGAATCTGGTAGAAATGACTGGATAGTCCATTTCTAGGTAAAAAAAAGAATAGATTACAAAGGTAATTAATAACCAGATAAATGGAAACAAAGCTTGCTATTGGGATCTGGTTGATATCCCCAGGGAGGGAATTTCTCAACGACGAGTTTCCCTGGAAAATAAAATGGGTTTGTTCTATTTTCCTTTAAAAAAAGTGTAGCACTTGATCAAGAAAGAAATTAAATGAAAGATTAAAGAATAAAGATGACGGTAGTAGGGCTTAAATAATGCAGAATAGTACCAGTAGATCTTGAGCACAGTAAATATGAATGACTTCCTCAAATTGTCAGGTTTGTTTGATCTGGCCTTGAGTAAATATAGTAAAAATATGATCACAGATGGTAACCTCGAGTACAAATTAACGCAACCAAGCGTGGTTGAAAATTGATAGCGCAGGACTCTCGATGTTATTAACTAAAGGCGAAACCAGGAAGTACGAGGGCACTAATTCCAACTAGCATTTAGACTGATTTAGGATCAGCTAATCTAAGCTATTACTCTTTTTAACTCGACGAATTTGTTATGAAAGTCATAAACCGCCAGAAAGGGGAAAATTATTTCTAAATTCGTAAGAAATACGAAACTAATAATACCCCTCCCTCCAATTTCACCACCATTCCTTACGCTCTCAACCCAATTCTTTCCAGGCTTCTACCCCCCATTTACTTCTCAGAAGCCTCTTCCCTTCCATTTTCCCCATCCCTACTACCCTTTACCCATTCCCGCTCAAGCCCCTTTAGCCACTTTGTCCATACCGTAAAGCACAAGCCATTCTACCCAAAAAGATCATAAAGCTCATAATAACCACACTCTCCTCTTCTTCCTCCTCCTCTCCACCTGCCCTACCAACAAGCGTGCAGGAAACTGCCTGCATCTCCCTCTCTCTCTCGGTACAATGCCAGAGATTTAGGAGGCTAAAGCTGCTCATTCTAACACTGCCGTGTGTGCACTTCTTTCCCCGTAATAGGAAGGCTTAGTCTGTCACAACTTAAAGTAAGCAGTTGGCGCTGTGTTCGCCATACCCTTTCGAACTGACCACTTAACACTCAAAGACCTGATGTCTTACTCTTAAATCCACTAGACTACACGCTCGTAACACTAGACTGCGCATTGTAGGCTACCACACCTATCTCACCTCACAGGCGCCACACATAGGATCAGCGATCTTAGTTAAGCGCTGCATACACTACACACTCATAAACACACATGACGTCTCCTTTATAGGCTGCAAGGTACATACTGACACCGATCCAACCCTAGTGCCCACACTACAGTCTCACTCCGGGCTCTATCTAACTACAACCTTCCACGCATCCTTGTGGGGAACCTAAACTCACACCATCCTACACTTCTTTCAAACATCACAAATGCTGCAAGTGGATATTTGGCCGGTGCCTCGCGGATATTCCGTTGCGAGCACATCGGCCTAACCTTCTCCACATTCTTTAGCCATCACAGAATGACTATGTCCCCGGATGTAGTCCCCCACAATGACCATGCCACATATTTCCGCACACACACAGACACACACACATAGCCCCAGGTTTCCACTTACTATCTGATCATATCCTTGTATGCCTCCTATTATCCTCTTCGCCTATTCTACTATCCTCACCACCACTCTACGAATACACTAACACGAATTTGGAGGAGTTTAAGAGGTACATAACAACTAACACTTTACACAACCTCAGTCTCCAAGAAACCAACACTTCACACCTAAAAAACCACTGGAGCACAATCATAAACACCATAAAAACTGCAGGTAACATGTACACACCACGCAAGAGATATACATATATTAAACACTTTACATTCTCTATTCACACAAAAAGGATATACTGTACAATAACCACTACGTCAAAGGCCCACCACAACAAATCATCACACTCATGCGTGCCCGCATTCTACAATTCTTGCAGATAGACCTGACCCGCTATTAGCACGAGTCGACCCGCATCGCGGATGACGCTCGCTCCATTGACCTTTCGTTCTTCTGGCGGCGCGTAAAGAGGATTTTAGGAAAGGACACACCAAAATGAGTTAACCTTCTAAGCAATAACCACCCAGTTACCGATACTAACGACATCCTCGACGCATTCATGTCAAACTGGGACAAGGTGCATACAGATAACTACCCAACCCCCACAAGACTCACATATAAAGCTCACACAAAGATATTTTTGGCCACATTTGACAAATACCTAGGCTTCCACGTACACCAAAACATCATACAAGCACGACCTAAAAAAAAAACAGACAAAATGCTTTGCGGGTTTTACACTGTCAGCCGCAAACTACAATTTCACTTATACAAAACACTAGCTCGTCCCCTTTTTACATATGCATCAATCACACTAAATGTCGCGAGCCACAAATGGAAGAGAAAGAGCACAACGTATTCATAACTCTGCTCTTAAACGCCCATGTCGCGTTTCTCGTTACACACTCATTTCCACACTACATGAAAACAACAAACTCACACCACTCAACACATACTCAAAACCGCCTAAAAACGACAGCTGGTAAAACTCGCTTGAGACCCCACATACACTCAAATACATACCATACAACATGCTGTCAGGACTTTACGATACCTAAAATCCCTAGACCTAGAAACAACATCTATCTGTACATGAGCGTCAGAGAGAGAGAGAAAAAAAAAGACGCGAGCGTTCGCCCCTTTCAAGGAGAGAGAGAGAGAGAGAGAGAGAGAGAGAGAGAGAGAGAAGTCATACCTAGGCAACCCTTTTCAATCCACGCTAACGAATGCGCAAAATCGCGAAGGCCGTGACGGGCTGAAGGCTCGACTTCGCGGAAGCCTGAGATGTGCTTAAGAGCACGAAGGGTCCAGCCGGGGATTATCTTTCGATGTCGTAAATCAGGAAAAGTCTACCTCGCCCGGCGAAGCGTCTGTCAACTGAAACCCTCCCCCTTCGGGCGTGGCGAAAAGCCCCTCCGTCTCACCCATATAAAACGTCTGACGCCAGACTTGGACAGCAGTAGCCGCCTGTGTCCATGAGTATCCATGGTAACTGCCATCTTCCCCTTCCATTTAGTTCCGCGCGAACCCTTACATGAACCCATCAACTCCTTGTATTATCCTAGAACTAGCGAGAGTCAACTCCCGTACTCGTTGGTAGCCGAAAGCGACGCGTCAAATTCTCTATTCGGTATTCTAAACCCGAAAGCAAGATCTGAGATCATCTCATTTAATAGTCGTTCGTCGAGAGGTTATTATTTTGGACTCTACGCCGTCTCTAACAAGGCAAGATTACTCGCTCGGACCAAATCTTCGAGGTAACCGCAACGCGCAACTCTCCTGTACAAGCCCCCCCTCCCCTTCCCTTTAAGCCTCCGTCATCTGAACTTCGCATGCGCTCAAGGTTGTTTGAGCGTCCCATCTGTCATTGTCCGTTCGTGTGTATGGCGGTCGACACCGCCCAGGTCACTCTTTGAAACCGAGACTCTTGTACGTCTCCTATGTTTATATACCTTACTTAAAACCGCTTTTAATTTTGTAAATATATTATTTTCATAGTAGTAAAGTATATTTTGTACTCCGTTTCTTTTACCCCAGAACCTTCCAAGATAGCTAAGCATTGGCCAACCTAAACTGAATTCTGAAACTTAATTGCACTCTGATTTGTATTTATGATTTTACCCACGCTCATAGCGGACTAATCCGTTCATAGGCTCTCTCCTGCGTCTCTCTCTCTCTCTCTCTCTCTCTCTCTCTCTCTCTCTCTCTCTCTCTCTCTCTCTCTCTCTCTCTCTCTCTCTCGGGCTGAGGAATTTGGGAAAGGTTGTGATCTTAACATCGACCTCCCACAATGAGTATCGCGTTCTTTTACTAACGATTCTTCCTTTCCACCCGACCCCCTTACCGCCCAAGTCAAACCCAACCTTACTATCACAAAACACTCTAAAACACGTCATAACCCATTTTAATTCTTTTTCCGGTACATTTCCTCTCTCAATACCTGATATGTGTGGTTCACACAGTTATCTCTCTACTTTTCTTTCTATACACATCATGTTCATGTTCCGGCTAAACTCAGGGTAAAGATTTTAATGTGTTTACTACAGTCACACGTAATGAACACAGAGCAACCACAATCTACGCATTAACGCTGAACGCACTGCTGAAAGTGAAGGGACTTAAGTTAATGAACTTTTCAAAATGAAATCGACTCATCGCCTATTTTCAATATCAAATTATCAGAACAAACAACAAAGGCACTCATAGAAAAATCGAAGGAAAAAAAAATAAAGAAAAGGAGGACATGAATCCAAAAGCGGAGAAACGAAAACAGAAAACAGCATGAACGAATCCAACAATGAAGAAATATACGCAACACGAATGAAAATGCAAAAGACACAAAAGAAAATGGAATAATTCTCCATAGAAGACAGAACTAGACCCACCTACTAATACAAATATTAAAGGGAAGAAAGAAATCTCCATAAGAAGAGAGCAGAAAAGAAAAACGGTAAAAAAAACATACAGCTAAAACCGAATAACATACTCCACATTCACTAAAACCAACCCTATACATCGAACATTGAAAGAATATAATTTAAAATACTACAGATGAACGGATAGAAAGAAAAAGAAAAGATATAAGAAAATTTTCTAAAAGAGATCGATCAAGAGGTAATTCTGATCTCTGAACGGGAATAAACCAAACTGAAGATAAAATGAAGATATGAAACTACATAATCATTGCCAACGCAACGGAAGAACATCACGTCGCGACCCCTGGACATAAAAAAGGACTAGACTACAAAAACGTTCCAAGGACTATCCGAACCATATCTCTCAATTGAATTAAGAATGTAATTTTCCACTATAATAGTTGCTATCAGATACCA